>CM069904.1:104423344-105662691 GCA_036172215.1 Camellia granthamiana | reverse complement strand
TAGGGATTTGGTTCCTGACCTGGTTATCTGTAAATGACTGTATATATGTACTTACTGTTTGGGTACTGAATGTGAATGTATTATGAAAAGTCTTTTTGCATACAGACTGTTACAGCTCATTGGACATCTTTTAATTACTGTTTTGGCTTCCGCCAGCCCTTGTACTCTGTATTACTGTTCTACTATTAAGCAGGCCTTCGGTAATCACGGATTACTGGCCGGTTACGGTACTAAACCCATAGAGGCGGGTTTGGGTCGTGACAAAAGTACTGAGAGTTTGCAAAGCCCACTCGAGCGCAAGAATGGCCGCTCGAGCGGAAGAGCAAAAATTTGGTCAACAAAGGTTTTAAAAAACAAGGGACCAACCTATTCCAAACACACAACTACAATCTAATAACCAAAATAGAAGGGAAACAATGAAAACAAGAAATGAATCGCCAATCAAAACTGTGTGTGTCAATTTCTGACCACACTGCCAACTCAGTATTCAGCTGGAGAGTACTGGCAGAATAGATGACACCTGGCTGACCTGCAACAGAAAGAGAAGATTCCGGCGGTGGTTCGTCCACCCGAGGGCACTCCGACGATCAAGTCGGTATATCTCTCAAAAATAATCAATAGTGCTAAATTCACTATTCTGAGTATAAAAAGCATACCTTAGACCCATCGGGGGTGCCTTTCTTTTATAGTTAACTCTGTCCTAGTCCCCATAGAAGCCTAGCTCTAATGAACTCAGGATTACTGCTAATCTTGGACTCCCAGTAGGATTGGGATAAACTCCCTAAGAGTCTTATCCTTACTCAACTGAAGTCTTCCCCCATTCTAGGACTCTTGTGCCTTATCCGCTTATCTCGAATTTCGATATCTTTGGAGATAACCTCGGCCTTTCCGAGATCACCTCGGCGTCATAACCAAGACACGTGGCACCTCGGCTGACACGTCGGCGTCACCTTGGCCACGTGTTGGTACTCAGAAAATATATCCCCACAACTGCTGTAACAACCCTCGTACTGATTATCGATAACCTACTGAATTAGTTACTGATTTCTGTTAAACTGGACTGATAATGACTGATAATTGGATTAACTGAAGTACTGAATGAACTGATTGAAATCGAAACTGAAATTGAATAAGTTATCTATTGAATTGCATATTGCATCTGTTTGATTCATTGATTATCTGTTAGAATTTATATGTTTAAACTGCTAATTGAAGGCCTTATCGGCGGCCGAATTAGGAACCGTTTAGAGTTTTGGAATCAGTAGAATATTTGTGATTTAATGGTATATTTATCTGAAAATTGATTAGGAATGATTAAATTAGATTAAATATGGATTAATTGAGAGGTTGGACTTAATTACCATGTTGCCACCCAGTGGGCCACTACACCACACCTTGCACAAGACTTGGTCTTGCATTATTACAACACTTCTTTGGCACATTTGAGTCCACCACCGAATAGAGAGAGAGGGAGATTAGGGAGTGAGTGTTTTCATCTTGTGTTCATAAGAATTGCTTGAAGAAATTGAAGTGTAGTTGCTAATTGAGCTCATACACCTTGAATACAAGACTTAGGTAAGTGACTTCATCTCCATCTTGTTGTCTTTGAGCCTCATTTTGCATGGTTCATGCCCAATTAGAGAGCTAGGCCATGAATTTGCTCATACATGTTGAATTGGACCTTAATTGTTGCATGCATGGCCATTTTGGTGCATTTGGAAGTTGAATACATGGTGGATTGTACATGCATGTCCATGTTTATATTATAGTCCATGTTTTCATTTTGTCTCCAAAGATTGGAGCTCAATAGAGCTAGACTTGGAGCTTGAATTTGGTTAAAAACTCATGCATGTCATGTTTGCATGTTGTTCTTGAAAACTAGTTTGAAAATGAGTTTGATTAAACACCATTGGGCCTTGATTTCTTAAATTGAGCTTCATAACTTGTTATCCTATGTGTTTAAAAGAGTTTTCCAGAAAATGGGCTCAAGAGGATCGAATTGGGAACATCAAAACTTGGTTTGGAACTTGGAGGTTGAATCTGGATTTCCCAGATTTTGGCCGTCCGCTCGAGCGGGGGGAAGTGCCGCTCGAGCGGGGAATTCATGCTCCCAGCATTTTCTTCGACTTGTTCTACAGTCCGCTCGAGCGGAGTGTTTCACGCTCGAGCGGAGAAATCGAGCATCCAGCATCTTGCACCATTCTTCAGTCCGCTCGAGCGGGGTAATGTACGCTCGAGCGGGGACCTTTGTTTGCTTGTGCGCTCGAGCGGGGAAACCTGAGCTCGAGCGGAGGCCTTGTTTCACTGAAAATTCTGCAAATGTTTTCTAAGTGTATTTTCACATCCTCATTCCATCCTAGGCATTCTTAGGCCTAGTTTAAGGCATCTTAATGAGGATATAGATGTAGAACACACCGAGGCATAATAGGAAGTTAATTATTGTACTTCCCCAACTGTTAAACTTAGAGTGTGTTCATTTTGTTAACTGTTTAGGGTTGGCTTCGGGGACGCGCTCTAGCTGCTATTAGCCCAATCTCTGTGAGTAACAGATTGTGTAAAGATATGTTCAAAATGGTTATCTTTTGAATACTGAACAGAACTGTTTACTGAACTGATATTGTTTATTGAATGAATGTATGTCCTGTATTGTGAACTGTACTATGGCATCCTTAGCACTTATTGATTACTGTTATTGTTACAGAGCTCTGTCGGTTTCCTTGTGGAACCATACTGTTTATTGATTGATGGCCATCACTACTGTTGGGTCTGTTAAGACCCGGTCCTTCTGGACCTACTGTTTATAGGCTATTGGATGTACCACATATGACTGATTGACTGAAATACTGAAAGGCTGAAATACTGTTTAATGAACTGTTTTCATTATTGTAAGGACATTCATTCATAACCTCTTTATACTTATTGTTATTCACTGGGCTTTAGCTCACTGTTTATATATATATGTAGGTTCTCAGCAGCCAGACCGGAGCTAGGAGCGTGGGTTAGTCCCCAGTTTTGTCAAGCCAGCCTATGTGCCTCACTGCGAGGTTCCGAGACGCCATGCTATGGCTTGGGGTGTTTTTGTGTCCCCCACCTGTCTCTTGACTGTTTTGTTTATTGTATAAACTGTTTGCTGTTTGACCGTACTGTTATCGGGGGATTAAGTCCCCGTACTGAATGGTTGTATATGATTGTATAGACTGTACTGTTTTGACTGTATGAATGCATGAAAAATGTTTTTGGCATACAGATTGTCACAGCTCAATGGACACTATTTATTTACTGTATTGGCTTCCGCCAGGCCCTGTACTCTACTTTACTATATAACTGTTCAGCAGGCCTTCGGTAATCTCGAATTACTGGCCAGTTACGGTGCTAAACCCATAGGGCCGGGTTTGGGTCGTGACAACTGCCCCCTAGGTTCTATTACCTCGGCATTCTGAGGTGATGGAACCTATATTTGTACTTCCTATCAGTACGTCGGCTTAAAGTACCTCAGTCGAGATCATCGCTAAGGCCGACATGCCTTCCACAGAATAAGAATTTCCAAGTGCTCTTTCATGCGTATGAGCTGTCGTGCATAACAACTCAACCATTTCAGCCACGCGTCTTTCTCTTACTGGATCGTACCAGATACGTGCCTGTAAATCAAATCATTCTCGCGTGCGCCGTCTGACACATACGTTCTTCTAGGTATATTAATGACCTCTTTGCCGCCGTTTCTGTGTTTTACCAAAAATCAATTTCTCTCGCTCCGCCTTCTCACTTTCGTATCCCCAAACTCTCAATTCTTTCTAGCTTCTGAATACGCCATTGTTCCAGACTTACAAGCTCTGTAACTGTTTTCATTCCTCTTCTCTGGTGAAGTTTTTACCATTCTGCCACTTTTGTAACCGTCGTCTGACTTCGGCGATCTCAACACCGGCTTCCCCTCTTCAGTGAGTTACTGTTTCCTCCCGATTTAACATCTTGTTTCAGTTTTTGATGGTATCTTGAGTTCCTGTCATTTTTGCAAACTTGCTTGTGACCTTAATTAGTTTAATCTGTTCATGTATCTGAGTATGATTGCCTCGCGATTCTGTTTTTGCTCAATTTCTTCTTAAGTATTCACAACCTGCACACACATTTGTCCACTTTTGCCATTGTTCTTGGCCTTGTACCCTTTCACACACTCTGTCACAGTGTTTTTGGTAGTTCACCCTTGTTCTTGATTCTGAAACATGTTCTTGTTTTCTGTTTTCTGTGTCTTTTCCAAATTCCTGCCTTCAATCTTTGTTCCCACAGACTTAGGTTTTGGGATTTGTTTATAGAACCCACAAATTTTAGGAAAAACTGAAACGAATTCCTCCTAGATCCGTACAAACCCTTACCATAGTACATTTTTAAGTTTTTAGCCGAGGTCATTTAAACCCTCCAAAAATACTTCTTCCTGAAATCTGATACCTCTATTTAAGCCGACGTTATGGGTATATGGAAGCATAGGGTAGACACCCCATCCAAATTAGAGTACTTTAGGCGAGAGTTTAACATCCCGGCCGACGTCCATCTGAGGTTGGCTGGGGATGATGACTCCATCATGCCTACAACTGATTCTATGCCCTTTCCTGTGGTAGCCTTCATTGAGTGCGGACTTCGGCTCCCACTCAACACCCTTTTTCGTGAGATACTTCACTACTATAAGTTGAACCCGATGCAACTCGCCATCAATTCCTATCGAGTTATTAATGGTATCATAGCCTTAGCCAAACAAGAAAACGCTAGGATTACCTTAGCTGATATCCAATACTGCTACACCATGTGTGGCCTCAAAAAAGATACGGGCTACGTTTACTACCTTAAGCCGAGGTTCACAGAGTACAAAATTGTCGTCGACCTCCTTGACTCTAACAAGAGAGCTGGGGATGACTATTTCATTACCTCGGGGAACTAGGAGTTCGCTCTAGACGAGAACCTCCATCTCTACCCTCTTCCTCAATCAGTTTTTGTAGAGGGCAATGGTAAGAGCCCTGTGTTCATACTAACTTGTTTTTAAAGTCTTCAATACTTTATTTGTTTCTAACGTCTGTTTTTCTTGCAGCTCTCCCTTAGCCACCAAAGGGCTTCCGTCAGTCTTTCTTTTCCAGCAAAGACTTGAGGAAACTTTTGGATCTGCCAGTCCACAAACGGAAGGCCCATCTTCTACTTAATTTCATTCCTACGTACAAGTCAGCTCTTCCCGACATCCCCAAGAAGAAGAAGAAAAAGAGTATGTCTCCTCCTTCCGCCACAACTCCTCAAGCTGCCTCCACATCTCGGCAAGATCAAGGATCAACTTCTGATCCAGCTGAGCAGCCGTCAACCTCAGCTCCTTATCTGATCCCAATATCCCAGCGCCAACGTCGGCGACGAACTATTTTTTCTACCGATATGGGACGCCAAAAAGCAGTTGCCAAGGATCTTTTGGCCAACATTTCATCCTCTGTTGAGGCTCAACCAGCTCCAACCCAACCTCCAAAGCAAAAGCAAAAAAGGATAAAGAAGGCTCAGCCAAAGGCAAAGGTGACTCAGGTTGATACTGAGGACACCTTGCCGATCTCTAAACTGGCTGAGAGCGATAAGTCCCACTCTGCCGCGGAGAAGAGGCCTGCCGAGGCCCAACCATCTGAGTCTACCCGATCAAAGAGGCCGAGGTCATCTGCTGCAACCACCTCGGGGTCTTCAAAGCATGATTCCCCCTAGGCCCCCCAAATCACTCTGGAAGATAAGCCAGTTATGGCTAGCGATAGCGCCGATAACATTAATGTCGGCGTCGCCCTTAGTACCGCTCTGCTTCTTCCCGGCGATCTCGATCGAAACGCCGAGTTGAGTGAATATGAGAACTATGCTCTGATGCTTCAGCGCTCTGTTCAGGTAAATATCTTTATTTGGCCGTTTTTCTTTCTTTTTTTCTTTTTATACTGTAGAAGATTTTGTAATAACTTCTGCTCTGATTTATTTTTTCTCAGGCCATCCAGCATGCCCATTTTTTCTCAGTACAATCTTTCGAGAACCAGGAGAAGCTGGCCGAGAAAAAGAGGGAGGTCTCCAGTCTTCAAAAAACTAATAAAAACTTGTAATCAAAGATGAAGATTTTAGAAGATCAAGCCGAGGATGCTATCAAGGCTCAAAATGACGCCAAAGAAAAGGCGGAATCCGCTGAGGCCATTAGGAAGGTTCTTGAGGCCAAAAAAAGAGAAGCCGAAGAAAAGATGTCCCAGGCCCAGAAAGAACTTCAGGATGCTCTGGCAATGAAAGAGGCCGAAGTCAAGGCCGCCGATGAGAAAGCATATGCTAAGGGGGTGGCCGATGTCACGGCGGACTATGAAAAGCAAGTGAAGCAGGTATGCAACAAGGGTTTCACCCTTGGTTGGATCTCTCTTCTAAAAAAGCTTCATGTCCCCGAGGACTCGCCCCTCAGGAACGCCGACGTCATTCCTCTTCCAGTCCCTCCAACTCCAAGTCAATCCGACGACGAATCTGAGTCTGAGGAGGAGACCTTGGTGAGGAAATCAAAGGAGGCTGCCGGGACCAAGTCCCCTTCTCTGAATGAGCAAGTCCTGGACTTGACTCAAGATGAGGAGGGTGAGGAAGTTCCCAAAGATGCTACAGCTGAGAAGGCATCAGTCGACGTGACTCTTGCCGACAAGAGCCTTGATGAAACCCTTCGAGAAATTGATGCCGAACTTGCGACGGAAAAGGCTACCGAGGTGTCTTCCCAGCAACTGTCCGAACTTCAGACCCAACTATCTATTGTTGCCGAAGAGTCTTTACTTTGATGTGTTTTTCCTTTGTATTTTGTACTTTTGTTCTTCTCTTTTTTTTAGAACAATCAGTAAGTTTTAGCCGACGTGCCTTCTTTTGAATGTTAATACAACTTTCCTTCTCTGAATACTTGTATCTTTGTCTTCTCTTTACTGCTTTTGCATGATTCTATACTTAGAATATTTTGCATATCTTTAATATACACTTCAACCCATGTGCAACCTTCTTGGGGTGACACACCTCGATCATACAAACTGATGATTCACCTCGGCAAGCACCTAAGTACCTTTCTTAGCATAACCTTGGTTTTAGCTTGTAAATTTGTTCATAAAATTTCAACAAGTGTTTAACCTTAGTCTAACTTTAACTTATAAACTTTTCTCAAGTTTCAACAAGTGTTAAACATGATCTCGGTTTAACTTCAACTTGTAAACTTTTCTCAAGTTTCAACAAGTGTTAAACATCATCTCAGTTTAACTTCAACTTGTAAACTTTTCTCAAGTTTCAACAAGTGTTAAACCCATTTTTCTTCTCTCTGCCCCCTAATGTGAACCTAAGTTCCACTTGGGTTCTCATTATACATGTATTCCAGAAACAACGTTATGTATCTTTATCAGTCACAAGTGTATAAACATATATAAACAAGCTAAAACTTTATTTATTTACTTCGACAAAATGACAAAAAATTCTAATGATAGAAAAATTTCAAATTGCAAGTGTTCCAAGACCTTGGCAACTCTTTGCCCTCATTATCTTCAAGCCAATATGCCCCATTGCCCAGTACCGAGATGATTCTATAGGGTCCTTCCCAATTTGGGCCAAGCTTCCCCTCTCTGGGATCCTTCTTGTTGCCGACGACTTTCCTCAGGACGAGGTCACCGATTTGAAATTCCCTTGGGTTGACCCTTTTATTATAAGCTCTGGCAAGCTGCTGCTGGTATACTGCCAGCTGAATTGCAGCTCTCTCCCTTCTTTCTTCTAGTAGGTCTAGATCTCGGGCTAAGAGTACATCATTAGTCCCGTTCTTTACTCCCTGGGTTCTAATCCCAGGGATACCGACCTCTAACGAAATGACAGCTTCTGTGCCATAGGCCATGGCAAAGGGGGATTCCCCCGTTGATCTTCTCGGCGTAGTTCGATATGCCCAGAGCACACTTGGTAGTTCATCCACCCACTTTTCCTTTGCTGCCTGTAGCCTCTTTTTTATCCCATCCAAGATAACTTTGTTGGATGCTTCTGCTTGTCCATTGCTTTGAGGAAAGCTTGGAGTTGAAAAGTAGTTCTTAATCTTGAACTTTGCGTAGAAGCTCTTGATTAGCTTACTATCAAATTGTGTTCCGTTGTCTGCGACTATTGCTCTTGGGATCCCAAATCTTGTAATTATGTTCTTCCATATGAAGCTTTTACGTCCACATCTCGGATCTTGGCTAAGGGCTCAACTTCTATCCACTTGGTGAAGTAATCTGTTACTACCAGTAGGTACGTCCTTTGCCCAGTTGCTTGGGGCAGTTGTCTGACAAGATCCATTCCCCATTGGGCAAACGGCCAAGGACTGGATACTAGGTTCAGGTCTGCTACTGGTTGGTGTATTAAAGGTGCAAACCTTTGGCACTTTTCACACTTCTTGACATAGGCCTCTGCATCTTTCTGCATGTAGGGCCACCAATACCCCTGGGTAATGGCCCTATGAGCTAGTGATCTGCCCCCAGCGTGGCTTCCGCAAATTCTTTCATGTATTTCATATAGAAAATCTTCAACTTGTGAAGGATGTACGCACCTCAAAAGGGGTCCAGTGAAGGATCTTCTGTAAAGATGTCCTTCTACTGTCAGACTGAATCTTGCCAACTTCAATCTGATCTTGTGTGCCTCCTTGTCGTCATCTGGCAGCTTTCCTTCTTTCAGGAATGCAATAATTGCATCCATCCAGCTTGGTCCCATGTCCACACACATTGCTTCACGCTCTGTGGTCAGTGGTTCGATGCTCGGGCCCGACACGTAGTCAACCATTATTGTCCTCGTTTTTCCAGGTTATACTGCACTAGCTAGGTTGGTCAATGCATCGGCGTGACTGTTATCATCTCGGCTAACCTGAAGTAGTCAGCAGTTCTGAAACAAGGCTGCCAACCTGATGACCTCCTTTGCGTAGGTCAACATCCTTTCATCTCGGGCCGCAAACTCGTATGTTGTCTGGTTAATTATAAGTTATGAGTCACAAAAGACTATTACCTCATCTACTTGTACTGCTGCTGCCAGCTTCAGTCCTGCAATGAGTGCTTCATATTCTGCTTCATTGTTTAAGGCCTTGAACCCCAAACGAATCAACTGTTCTAGTATCTGCCCATCTGGAGATACCAGTACTATTCCTGCCCCCGCTCCTTGTCGGTTGGAACTCCCATCAACAAACAGTCGAAAGGAGTCGCCGATGTAAATGCTGCAGGGTCTGAGTTTTTCCTCTTTGCTTTGTTCTTTCATCTTTGGCTAGGCTCCTCCTTGCTTGTTTGAACATCGTTCACCTTGGCTCAACGGAGCCCGATGTTTGATGGATTTTGGAGTGAACTCGGCCACGAAGTCGGCCAAAACCTGGCCTTTGATTGCTGTTCTGGGTCTGTATTCCAGGTTATACTGGCCCAGGGCGACTGCCCGTCTGGCTATTCTTCCTGTCAGGTCTCCTTGTTGTAGTAAGGACTTCAAGGGGTGTTCAGTTAGCACCACAATTTTATGGGCCTGGAAGTAATGGTTCAACTTCTTTGAAGCCATTACTAAAGCCAGTGCCAATTTCTCTAAGGGTAGATACATCGTTTCTGCATTGGCCAGGGTTTTGCTTATATAGTAAACAGCCCTTTGTTCCCCTTTTTCTTCTCGGACTACCACTGCGCTTATCGCATGTTCTGAAACTGCTAAATATAAAAACCGCTCCTCTCTAGGTTCTGGATTTGAAAGAACTGGGGCTGTGGTCAGATACTTCTTTAGGTCGGCCAAGGCAGCTTCACATTCTTCGGTCCACAGGAAGTCTGTGGCTTTCTTTACTAAGTTGAAGAAAGGTCTGCACTTGTCTGAGCTTCTGCTGATGAACCTATTCAGGGCTGCGGCCCTTCCGGTTAGCATTTGTACCTGTTTTGCCGACGTTGGGCTCTTCAATTCCAGGATGGCCTTAATCTGATCTGGGCTGGCCTCAATGCCCCTTCTGGTCATCGAGTATCCCAAGAACTTACCAGATCCAACTCCAAATGCGCACTTTGATGCATTGAGTCGGAGTCGATATGCTTTAAGGATTTCAAAGACTGCTTTGAGGTCGGCCAGATGACCTTCTAGTTCCTTGGTCTTCACGACCATGTCGTCGATGTAAACTTCCACCGTTCGGCCAATCAGGTGTCTGAACATCTTTGTTACCAACCTTTGGTAAGTTGCTCCTGCATTTTTCAACCCAAAAGGCATCACCTTGTAGCAGTACAGCCCTTTTGGGGTGATGAACGCAGTTTTCTCTTCATTCGCGAGGTACATGGCTATCTGGTGATACCCTCTGTAGGCATCCAGGAAGCTCATCTTTCCATGCCCTGAAGTGGCATCCACTAGCTGGTCAATCTTGGGTAGAGGGAAGCTGTCTTTGGGACAGACCTTGTTTAGGCTGGTAAAGTCTACGCAGACCCTCCATTTACCATTCTTCTTCTTCACCACTACTGTGTTCGATAGCCATGTCGGGTAATTTACCTCATGAATGGCCCTAGCCTCCAGAAGTCTGTCTACTTCTTCCTCCACTACTTCGACGTGCAATAATGTCGATCTTCTTGCTCGTTGGATTATAGGTTTGGCCGACCTGTCAACATTCAGTTTATGGCAAGTGACCTCGAGGTCAATGCCAGGCATTTCGTAAGGTGTCCAAGCAAACACCTCATTATTTGCTCTTAGGAAAGCTTCCAGCTCTTTTTCCTCTTCTTCGGCTAAGCCCGAGCCGAGAAGAAAGAAGCGTTCTTCATCTCCTTCCTGGACTAGGATTTTCTTCAGTGCTTCTTCACTCTTCTCGGCTGGCTCTTTGCCGACATCCTCTAAGACCTCCACATCCTCGTCTTCGATCTCTACCTTCTCTGGTTCTCGAATGCTGCAGGTGGATTTCATTGCTGCCATGGAGCAATTTTTTGCCTGCAGCTGATCTCCTCTGACCTTCTCAATCCCATGCTCTGTTGGGAACCGCAATAGTTGATGCAATGTTGAGAAAACAGCCCCCATTGCATGCAACCATGGCCTTCCCAAGATGATGTTGTAAGGGGAGGGTGTGTCGATTACGGTGAACTCTATTGTTATCTTCCTGGTGCCTGCCTGCACCTCCAAGCTGGCTGTTCCCAGTGGCCATGTCGGTGTTCCATTGAACCCGACCATTAGGTTACTGGATTGCTCCATATCGTCTGGGTGAAGGCCGAGCTCCTTATAACATCGGACGTACATGATGTCACAAGAGCTGCCTTGGTCAATCAAGATGCGCTTTACTTAGCATTCCCCAACCTGAAGGGATACCACCAAGGCATCGTTATGTGGATGCTGCACCATCTCAAGGTCGGCTTCAGTAAAGGACACTACTGGTCCTTGGCACTCCTCTGCCCGATATCTCTTCTTCCCGACTTGGTAGACATGCTGTAAGTGCTTCACCTTCTGAGTCTCCCCCCTAATTTCGTTCTCGTTGACCTTCGAGTGGATTACATTAATTACCCGAGGTCCTCCTACTTAAGGTTGCTGTGCTGGGAGAGGCGGAGCTGCTAGTGCCTGAGGCAGCCTTGCCTGTTCTTCCCTTGTTCTAGCCTCATCGACAAGGTCTCTCAGATGGCCTTGCCTCACCAAGTCTTCCAAGTGTGTTTTCAGGGCTCTGCAGCCCTAAGTCATATGCCCATCTTCATTGTGGTAAGCACAATGTCTGCCAAGGTTTCTTCCCATAAATTCTCTTGGTGCCCTCGCTGGTGTTCTGAAATAGAGTTGATTCCGAATTTTATCCAGAACTTTGTAGATTGGGATTCGGAACACAGTTGTCACTGCCTGTGCAGCCCTCAGTTCTGTCTCTTGCTTGCTGGATCCATTGTTTCCTCAGCCTCACTTCGGCAAGCCGTTTCCTTTCTCTTGTTTTGTCTCCTTAGTCCCCGATGTATCTTCCTCGGCTCTGGCGTATTTTTCAATTCTGGCCATGAGCTCTTCCATGTTTTTTGGCAGTGTCTTTGCCAAAGACTTTTGTAGCCGGCAGTTGTCTTTTAGGCCGTTCTTGAAAGATACAACCGCCACCTCTTGATTACATTCAGGTATTCGGTTGAACACCTCATAGTATCTTTTTGCGTAGGCCCTAAGGCCCTCATCCTTACTGATCTTCAGAGCCACCAATGCGTCTACCCTTAATGGCTGTAGCTTGTTTGTCACGAACCTGGCCACAAACATCTCGGCCAGGCCTTCCCAGGTCTTCACACTTCCCTTTGGTAGTTTGTGAAACCAATCTGATGCAATCTCCCCGAAGAACGAGGGGAACACTTTGCAGAGCAACGGCTCGTTCCCACTATACAATGCCATTGAGTTCAAGTATAATCCAACGTGGAAGTTAGGGTTTGACTTACCATCGTATATTTGGAACCTCGGCATACTGAATCTTTTCGGTGCTTCAAATTTGTCCAACTCCACTGAGAACGGTGTTCTCAGCTTATCAGGGGAGTTTACCTCGGCATCGGGCTTTTGTTGCTTCCTCTTGAGGTAATCTCTTAAGTCCTCCTTTGTCCGCCCAGGAGCTCAGCTATCTCCTGATTTCAATCGTTTTAGTGCACTACTTTCAGCTTCGTGGTGAGTCCTCTTCGACCTTTCTCCATTAGTTGTGTCGAAGCACAGCGTCTGCCCCTGAACATGCCGATGTTCTTTGGGGTCTGCCTCCTTTGTGTGATACGTCCTTCGTGATTCTTCCCTTCTTGACTCTCCTCGTCCGACTTCCCTGGAAGGTCGGTGAGAATGTCTTTCACTCCTGGTGTGCTGAGGGGCTATGGGGATTGTTTTCTGCCCTCTCTTCTGGGCATTGGCTGCTGGAATCGGCGTGTCCTGCAGCGGGAATGGTGGCTGCATAACGTTGTTTTGCATCATGAAATTGACTACCGATTGCAGGTCCGTCAATTTGTTTGCCATCTCTTTTACCTCTTCGTCCCTCCGCAGGCACCTATCCTTCCATACCTGGAGGTCATCCTCATTGTAGTACCCACTTCGATCTGGCTTCTTTGGTACGTCGCCATCCTGGCCGACGTCTTTGTTGCAGTGATTCTGGTCACCAGTTTCAGTGTTACGGTTGTCTCCTTCGACGTCAAGGTCGATAGGTCTGCCACTCCCAGCAGGAGTGTCGTCCCCAATCTTTTCCTTCTGTCCGTTGCTGGCCATCTATTCTCCTCTCTTTCCCACAGACGACGCCAAATTGTGTGTGTCAATTTCCGACCACACTGCCCACTCAGTATTTAGCTGGACAATACTGGCAGAATAGATGACACCTGGCTGACCTGCAACAAAAAGAGAAGATTCCGGCGGTGGTTCGTCCACCTGGGGGTACTCCGACGATCAAGTCAGTATATCTCTCAAAGATAATCAATAGTGCTAAATTCACTATTCTGAGTATAAAAAGCATACCTTAGACCCATCGGGGGTGCCTTTCTTTTATAGTTAACTCTGTCCTAATCCCCATAGAAGCATAGCTCTAATGGACTCAGGATTACTGCTAATCTTGGACTCCCAGTAGGATTGGGATAAACTCCCTAAGAGTCTTATCCTTACTCAACTGAAGTCTTCCCCCATTCTAGGACTCTTGTGCTTTATCCGCTTATCTCGGATTCCGACATCTTCGGAGATAACCTCGGCCTTTCCGAGATCACCTCGGCGTCATAACCAAGACACGTGGCACCTCGGCTGACACGTCGGCATCACCTTGGCCACGTGTTGGTATTCAGAAAATATATCCCCACAAAAACCATACAAACCCGAGTCCGGAATACAACAAGTGACGAGTCAAACCAGAATCGCTATAGACCATCTTATTTTTTACATAAATATTCTACTCAAAGAGTTTTAAAAAGTGAACGGTTCGAATTATCGAAATGAGATCTATGGTGGGCTCCACAGATCCCTCAAGTTCTTTCATGTTAAAATCCCAATATAAGAGAAACCCAACCCTATTTAAAATAACAATGCTACATCCCCTAATTTGCCATCTCTAAACCACCCCTAATGATGGAGCATTAAGGTTAAACCCCACGTGATAAAATGTTTGACAAATCAAAATTTGACACTTGTCAAATACATCATTAGTGTTGATTTTTAAGAGTGATAAATTAAGTATCTCAAGTATTTTTCTATGAATAATGGGAAAATGATATGGATCCTAAATAATCTATCAAATTTTCTACCAAACTTCCCACATGTGTGTGGGTCCTACTCCTATGTGAGAGGTTTGGTAGATTATTTGGGATCTCTAACATAACTCATGAGTAATGCTAAAAACCCCAAAAGTTCTATCAAAATTTCTATCAAATATCTTACATCAGTGTGAAACTCATACCATATGAATCATATATGAGTCCCACACCTATGTGAGATATTTAATAGAAATTTTGGTAAAATTTTTAAAATCTCTAGCATTTTTGTTTTTCTATTTCAAATTGGACAAATTTCAAGAATCATTAAATGAAATTAATAAGTATTACTCCCTATCACCTCCTAACAAAATAAACTCTTAAGTTTGATAGCATGAGGCAACAATATGAGAGAAGTTAAACCCATTTTAAAACTCTAAAGTTTTGACTGGTTTACAATCTAATTTATTTGTCTATTTTATTAAGTAAAAATGATAAAAAAATATATATATATTTTAATCATTAAATTCAATATAGATATACATAAAATGTCTAAAACATGTTAGTTTAATGACTAAAATAATATTTTTTTTGTCAATTTCACTTAACAAAAATAGACGAATAGTTTAGATTGAAAATAAATCAAAACATTAGAATTTAAATTCATAAAATAAAAAATTCAGAGTATATTTTTTTTGAAAAATGATTGATCTACCGAATTTGAACTCACCCGAATTACATAAATCGGACGTCCGGCCGAATGAATGATCGGATGAACGGCACCACCCTTGTCAATTGCGAGTGTCACTTTGTCTATTGGCAAGGGTGAAAATAAAGAGGGTTTAAGGGGGTCACATACCCTCTTGGGTTTTAGAATTTTATTATCTTTTTTTTTTTAACAAACATAAAGAAAATATTTTAAATAAAAAAATTTATAAAAGTATTATTTAGAGTGAAATGTCAATGACATTTTTAAAAGTATGAGAACAATAATAGTTGTTTTGATTGAAAAATAAAGAGACTCTGATAAGTCATATTATTATCTATAAAAATTTCAATATAATGATGATGTTTATCATTATTGACATGCAAATATAATTAATCTCAATAAAGATATGAAATTTATTAGATTGTTAATTACATTTGACATGTAGGGTCTTTTTTTTTTTATGACTTCCACTTACCAATCTCGGCCAAGAAAAGTGACTGACCAAGGCCCTATCCTCTATGTGTTTCTTTATTATTGGTTGGTAATATCACATGTCATTAATAACGTGGTATTACTATTATATTGAACTTTTACTCATATTTTGAATAAAAAATTATTTTATCAATATATAATTTATTTTAAAACTTATATCCATGATTCTTTTTTTTTTTTCTTTTTATATTGTCCATGATATATTAGTTACAAATAATATTATTTTTTTATATATTTTTTGAAGTCAATTGTAAAAATTGTGCAAAATTTTTTTATAAAATTTTTTAATATTATAATTAATAAGTGTACCCTCTGATTTAATTTCTTAGATCTGTCACTGTCTACTAGTGTGTTAATCGACATTTGTTCGAATGACCAGCCGAACGACCGACATGTACAAATACAAACAATTCAGTGAGCCAAATTCAATGAAAGTGGCAATGCTCTCATTTTTATTTTTTTTTATATAGAACTCAAACCCTATGTTTTTTTGTTACTAATTTATGTTTTATTTTTTCATATTATATATTTAGAGGTATTTTAGAAAATGGGTTAAAAGTTACTTTCTAATTTTTAACCCACTTTCTACTGGTGTGCCAACTGACATTCGTTCGAATGACCAATCGGATGACTGACATGTACAAATACAAACAATTCAGTGAGCCCAAATTCAATAAAGTAGCAATGCTCTAAATATTTGTTTTTTTTTTAAATAGAACTCAAACCCTATGTTTTTTCGTTACTAATTTATGTTTATTTTATTTTTTCATATTATATATTTAGGGGTATTTTGAAAAGTAAGTTAAAAGTCATTTCCTAATTTTTAACCCACTTTATCTCTAAAAAAAAAGTCAAAAAGTTAAAAAAATAAAAAAATTTGGCATACACCAAAAAAATTGCACTTTTTTACAAATATACACTTATTTAGGTCACATCAATCAACATCCCATTTTTATTTTCCTATCCATTTTTTTATTTTTCTACATATTTTTTTATAAAAATTTTAAAAGTATACTTATTTAAAACATTTAAAATCATCCCTAACATTTAGGCCCCGTTTGGGAACTTACCTTTTTAGCCAAAAAGTCAAAAAGTTATTAAATTAGCCAAAAAGCCAACAACCCATACCAAAAAGTCAAAGATTCTCTTTTCTCTCTACTTTTTGCACATCTTTTCGTAATTAGCTAAAAAGTCATCCCAAATATACAAGTTTTTTTTACTTACCTTTTTAACCAAATAATTAAAAAATTACTAAATTAACCTGTTTCCAAACGAGGCCTTAATCATCCTCTCAAAACATCCTTTATGAAAAAATTGTCGGATTGTGAATATGGGGATGGGGGCCCTTCATCTGCGAGCAAGGATCCTCTAGAGTGAAATTTCCCTAAAATTTCCTAAAGTACTACATTGTGTGGTTGAGATTTACTGGTAAGTCACATCAGAAAAATTGATGTGACTTGCCAGTAAATCTCAACCACACAATGTAGCACTCTAGGAAACTTTAAGGAAAAATCACTCTAGAGGATCCCAATTCTTCATCTGCGGCCCAACAGTTGGGTTGACTTCTTCCGAAACGGGCCCACTTATTGACCCTCACCCACGTAAGACTTTGGCGCTGTTTGGAAATGAGGGGTATGTTTGGTTTGGATTCATAAAGTGATTTTGGGAAAAAAATTTAAAAAATTTTGTTTGATTTGTAAATTTTTCAAAATTACTTTTTCTCTCTTACTTATCAATTAATCACTTTTTCTATCTCATTTCTCCTTCTCAATCACTTTTTCTCTCACACACATCTACTCAATTATAACAAAATATCAAATCATTCCAAACTCTCAAACTCCAAAATTACTTTCAAAATACACAATTAAATAAACCAAAAAATTTTCTAAACTCGCTTCCCAAAACAATTTTTAAAAACTATTTTCGCAAAATCAAACCAAACATACCCGAGATTTTTTGATTTTTTTCACTAGAAGACAAATTAGTTATAAAACTAAAAAAAATAAATCTAAACAAAATATCATATCAAATCCCATAATTATTTTACTTTTTCTCTCATAAATATCACATCCAAGCACAAAAAAACTCAATTATCTTTTCAAACACAAAAAAAAAATTCTCCAATAATATCATGCAACTAAAAAAAACCTATCAAAAAAAAATCTACTTCCCAAACAATCACTTTGACCACCCCCACCACCGATCCGTTTCTCTCGCTCTCTCTCTAAAAATCAAATCTCTCTCTCTCTCTCTCTCTCTCTCTTCTCTCTAACCCTCTCGTTTCGTTAACGGCACAAAAATAGTAGCAAGAGCATTTTTTTTTTCAATGTGCATGTGCGTGTGCGTGACAACAATGGCGGACAGAGAGAGTACATCATTGCAGATGATTTCAATAGTTCTTTGTTAACCCAAATTCTTCATAGTGTGATTCAAATGGTTTTTTTTTTTTCAACATTTAAAATGTCTGTGGTTGTGATTTCAATGGCTGATGTTCGAAATTGTGCATAGAGAGAGAGAGAGATTCAAAATAAGAGTTGTTATTGTCGATTATTATTAATCAGCATGTCTGGTTTGGTGGCCCGCACCGGTCGGCATCAGCAGCGGTACGAGGACGGTTGTCGTCTTGTTTCTGGGTAATTTTCATTCTCTCTCTCTCTCTCTCTCTCTCTCTCTCTCTCTCTCTCTCCATCACCCATTTTCAATATATTCATAATATATGTCTATGTGTATGTGTATGTGTATGTGTATGTGTATGTGTATTTATCAATGTATTGTTTGTGATGTTGATGTTGATGGTTGTTTGGAGGTAAACCAATCTACATAAATTTGGACCATAGTTATTGATATATTATACATTTTATGGGCCTCTTATTGATTATTATTGTATTTTGATGTGATGATAGCTAATGGGTAGGCCTTATATTTGTTTGTTTGTGTAATGTGAATAGTTTTTCCCCTGTTCTATTGTTGGTTTCTTTAATATTGTGTTTGGATGATGGATTTGAGGGGGATTTGCAAAGCCATACTCAAATCCAAATCCAAACATGTATCCTAAGGGATTGGTGGGGGATGGGGGTAGAGATGGTGTGTTTGTGGGTTCAATAGTGTGATTAGGGAGGGGAAGAAAATGCAGGCCTATATACATCTTTGAGGACATGTTTCTCTGAATGTATGCCATGCCATTGTGTTGAGAAATGTGAAAGAGCAAAAAATATGGTTATTGGCAATTTAGCACTGAATTGGTAGGTTTTTTGTGAACTCCTATCAAAATTTTGGCCTGGATCTGATTCTTTTGAATGCTTTGCACAAAGATGACACTGTAAGGTGATGATGGTAATTAACTAATTTGACATTGAAAGAAATCTACAACAACTGCTTGCTGAATAAGATTTTTTCAAAGGAAGCTTGATCCTCGCCAGATTTGACAAGGAATTTCTTTTTTGGTTTTTATAATCTCTTGCTTTAGTTTTAGAAGAGTTTTGTTCGTGAATCACTACCATGATTACATATCAGTCTTTTATTTTCTAGGATATTTTGTTAAGTTATATATGACTTTGTGAACTCAACAAGGCATAGACAGTTCAAATAATATGTCTACTATTTTGTAATCAACATTCAGAATTTTTTTAATTATTTCCTTATACCATGTATAATTCAATATCTTTTTGTTTAGGTGCATTCCATACAAGTATAGGGATTCTGATGAATGTAGTGATGCCAGCTTAGAGAGGATTCTTGAGGTGCTTATGATCAACTCACCTAGTGGACCAGGTCTTTTGTTTCCAAAGGTATGAATGTGTTAATTATTTTACTTCATTAATTAACACCTAATGTGATTGAGTTGTGTTTTCATTGTTCATGTGTAATTGTACCGTTTATGATCATTATTTGCATCTAACATTTCAGTTAAATAAGGTTTTATTTTCATTCTGCCGGCTGCTAGCTTTATTTGGTTTGAACATCTTTAAGTACACCAACATGACGCATGATCCAGTAATATATTTGTGTGGTCCATGTTTCTATTAGTTGGTAAATCTGGGTTTTTGCTTCTTGGAGTTCTTGACTTAAGTCCGGCAGAGCTCAATAGGGCACATGAATCCTTTTCCATATTTTGTTCTGTCAAGGGCTATATGCTTAGTTAAATTAAATAAATTCATATATTTTTTTACTGTCACATTCCATGTTAGCTTATGTCTTCTCCTTCCCCTAACATTTTCATTTATGGTGATTGTATCACTCATTGTTGCCAATATGTATGCGTTTGCATGAGTCATTTAAGAAATTGGTGCTTTAGAACGTTTTAAAATATCTACATTTCTTCTTTTTGTAATTTATATGGAATAGAACTATAGATGGCAGATCATGATGATATTGGTGACTTTGTTCCTTCTTCCAGGGAGGCTGGGAGAATGATGAAACTGTTAAGGAGGCAGCAGAAAGAGAAGCTGTTGAAGAAGCTGGAGTTCGAGGGGACTTGATGGTGAGAACCTACTTTCCCCCCTTTATTGAATTCTTGTCAAGCAACATTTTCTACAAATGAAATTGCTGCATCCAACAAGATGTGAGCAACAATTTTGGGGGATGCAGTAGAGCTATGAATTACTAGGATTAACAAAAAAAAAAAAAAACTTTTTTTTCTTGATTTTGGTTGGACTTTGGGGGCATTGTTATCAACTATGTTATATGGACTCTTCAAAACAAATCAAATACCTCTTTCGGAGACCCAACACTTGGACAAGGGTGTGGGATATATGTTTGATAATTTTTATCGCACACTTCATATATATTAGTATTCAACACTAGCATTGTAATTTATATGAATATATTATTGTATAATTGCCATGAAATGAGGAAAATACATTTTTTGGGACTGTGTGTTACATATAACATCGTTTTTTCTAACATAATAGGTTAAACATATAAAAATATAATCCTTTTTTGTCAAGTCCTCATACCCTTAAATTTGAGGTTTGATGGGTCTAACCCTTGGTTGCACGAAGCAGGGGCAGGGGCGGGAGAGCGAGGGCATATAGAAGTTTCTAAAGTTGAGAGTATGTATATATTGTATATATTAAATAATAAATGTATTCTAACAATTACATTTTTCCTACTTAATTGTAATGCATGTGTTAAAATATGAATTTTTATTGACGATTGATGTCAATTACAAATTGTCTTTATTAAGTATGAATAAATATTATGTAAATATATAGTATTAGAACGAGTTTGAGTTATTTTTCTTTTATTTCTCTGAGATTTGTATGTAACGTAGGTTGTCAAATTCTTAATCTTTTGCTAAAATAGTGAATTGTATCATGAATCGTTTTATGAAAAATGATGTCATCATTTTTTTGAAAGACTCCTATTTTACCCCTCGGGTTTACCCTTGACCCATCAACCGAACCAAACATTTTGGGTTGAAAGCTTTCCTACCCATTATCGACCGATCTCTCCTTCAAAATCGACTGAGTCAAACCTTTCGGTTTGACGGTCGGTGTCAGTCGGATGTATGTTGAACCGCAAAAGTAGAAGTGGATGAAAATTTGAGAAAAATGCATCTACATCTATGAACACAGATCTGAAACAAGAATTCCAAAGATGTACAAAACAATATTATGAAGCAAGGAATGAGATATATACATATGTAAAAATAGATCTGTGAGAGATGTATCTGAAAGAAAAGAAAAAAATTCAATGTCTCATTAGAAAAATACAGATCTGTGAGAGACGTCCCAAAAAAAAACCATCTTCAATGCCACCATACTTGAAGAATACAAATATGAGAGATGTACCAAAATAATATTGCTCTTTATTCATAGTCCTTCTAGTTTGGTGACAAGTTCTGACGATGACGAGTTCGGCAATAATTCCTGAAGGTGATGAGTTTGGGGTGAGAACATCACGTGGTTAGTTGAGGGGGAGGAAAAACGATGAGGGAAAAATGGTGAGGGTAGTTGTAATTTGAACAAATTGAGGGAAAAAACGATGAGGAACATCACGTGGTCAATAACATTTAAACCATTACTCGAATTGTAATTTGAACAGATTGACTTTTCAAATTCACTGCCGACCGTAACTATGATCGAAACCATCCATAAGTCTCACGATTCGGTCAGTACGGTCGGATTAATCGGTTTAGTCGGATTCATGGACACCCCTACCCCTCATGATCCTAAAAATTCCTATTTCTATAGAAACAACCATTTGATTATTTGACTGTTGCAGGGGTTCCTGGGAGAATTTGACTTCAGGAGCAAAACACACCAAGATGAGTTTAGTCCAGAAGGTCTATGTAGAGCTTCAATGTTTGCTTTGCTTGTGAAGGAGGAGCTTGAGTCATGGCCGGAGCAGAGCACCCGAAGTAGAAAATGGCTAACCATATCTGAAGCAGCCAAGAACTGCAGGCATGCATGGATGAGGAATGCTCTGTTACAATTCAGCAAGTGGCATGATGAAAAAATGATGAATACAGGTGAAGAAGACTGCTCAAATCAAGATTGATTTGGTAAGCATGCACAGGTAAAAATTTCACAAGCTAGCATCTCTGCTGGGACTAGTTTCAGATCATTTTTTTTTCTTGCAAACAGATCGGTATTAACAACATTTATGTTTTTTATGTTTGGTCTAATTCCGTGAATATTCACTGTTTCTAGTTCAATTTTGTATGTTACCAGTCTTTTTTCTTTTCTTTTTCCTACTGTCCTCTCTTATGTAATTTAATTTGAGAGGAGAAAGCATGTACCAGATTCCTTATATGGTTAGATGATTTTTTTTGTTTTGTTTTTCCCTCATTCTCAAGAAAGGAATGGACCTTTTATGAATTTCACCACTCAAGATCTTTGCATAAAGCCATATGTTTGTCATCTCTATGTTTATAAGATTCAGCTTGAAATTGAAACGCACTTGTATGATGGTTGAAAATGATTGGATGAAATGCATTAGAGATATCGTAATCCCTATACGATTGTAGAATAATACCCCTGTATGTACATCATTATAAACAACTATTGTTAGGCTAATCCTGCAACATATGACACTAGAGTACCTTGTACAGTACAACCAACATATGCATAGATAGGACTAAAGATGCTATCATAACAAAGAAACAATTGCTAGCTGCTGCTGCTGCTGGTGGGTGGTGGCTAGAAGTAGGAGATTGTTCAATTCCAACATTACACATTGTAGCCAGAAGTTTGCTTCTTTAATCATTTCATCCTCCACCTTCAATAACATTAACATCCACTAAAAATGTAGCACAGACGGGCCGGTGGTCGGAAAATTGCGACTCCCGACGCACGTAACTCAGTTGTCGTATCCCATTTCCATGCCACAGTATTCTATCACACCTGTGCGTACGAATTTCAGTTAGCTACTCACTCTCTCATATATACCTACCTACGTATACGGCTTCCAGTTTTTCTTTTCTTTTCTTTTCTTTTTTATAGTCAAATTTACATGAGTAGGATATACAAGTTTTCAAGATTTCATGCTGATGAGTCTATAGACACAGAATTCGTGCACCGAAAAAATACCCATTTTCTGTGGTTGAATTATGTGTCCGTAGCTATATATATAAACATACATACCATGCTGGAGTTCTCATTTTGGTCTTTGATTTGACAATCTCACTAGTGTAAGTGTCTGAATTGTAGAAATATTTATATGTAGGTGCAAAGTATATCTTCCCTTCTTTCCATCCTTTGAATACTCTCCCACTTTCCCTTTCTATCTTCAGCTATATATCACAAAAAAACAACAATCAAATTATAAAAAGGCCGGTATTGTTCTAGACACTGCTCTTATCGGGATTTATAAAAAAAAAATTGAAAATTAAAAAATTAACTTTGATTTAGATACCTGATCCTTGTTAAGAAGTTCTTCCCAGTTGTTATCTTGTACTAGTTTTCTGGTCTCAGAGAAGCTCAAAGCAATCCGGTAGTTTAAATCCCCCAACCATATCACTCGGCTGCAACCATTTTTTTTCATAAGGGGTTGATACATTATGTAGAAATTCATATATATAAAATTTCAAAAGTATTCCCTGGCTGCAATTTATAAGTTGGTTTGTTTTTTAGATTTGTTTGTCTTGAGTTAAGTTTTAAATTTTTTAATTTTTTAGATCCACTTAAACTGGATGATTGTCACCAAGTTTTTTTTTTTTTTAATGAAAAAATTGAAGGAAAAAAAGTCTACAAAAGATGAAAATAAGTCCAATTCTGTCAAGTCGACTTATTTTTGCAATTTTTTTCAAATAAATTTAAGTTTAAATTTAAATTTAAATTTCTAGGATTGTCTAGTCAAATTGAACCTAAAAATAACAATTTTAACTAAAAAAGGTTCTCTAAAACAAAAATAAGTCAAAAAAATAAATCAACTTATAAGTTGGCTGAAGCCAAAGAATGTGAAAAAAAAAAAAAAAAAACTCTTAAGACTTCATTTAGATCTAAAATTTGAGAGACGATTTGTAGAGAGAAAAGAATAGCAAGGAAAAGTGAGTAAAAAATTTACCTTACAGTAGTATGTTCACTTTTCCTTTCCTTTATTCTCTTTGTTTTCATAAATGTCTCATCAAATTTTTGATTTAAACACAATCTTAATAGTTTATTGTCTTTTTTTATTTGTAAAGATTTAGAGATATGCTCTCTCACTCATGTTCCATAATTTTGTGAGGCATCCTAGTATTATTAGTTTTTTTGCAGATGTTGGGAAAGTGGGTGTTTTTAAGAATCTCAATAACATCCAAATTTCTTCTATGCTCATCCCCTTCTTTCCCTCCTGAAGCCAAGTGACTGCACACAAAACAAAAGCTTGTCTGGTGGATTGACATGCTCACTGAGATGCACCCCTGAAACATAACCAACAACAAATCACATATACATACATATATATATATATATTAGAATGCTATGCGCACACACGATGTGTATGCAGAAATGAAAGACGGTTGTAATCTTCATTAGAAAATATATATATATATAGATGAAGAAATCAAAAATTGAAATAACAATATTGGGCAATTATATAGGGGTAATTTGGGTATAGAAAATGTGTGACATAGTTTCGTCAAATGAGTCGTGTGTTTTATGTAATATAAAATAGATATATAAACATTTCCTATGTTTTATCTTGTAAATTATATAAATCTTAAACGTAAAGCGATCATGTTTGGTGTAGCTCATTGGAGCTTCTTATATAATATGTTAATATCTTTTGCTTATCGTTTATGAAGAGGTAAAAATAACTTAAACGAGTTAAAAAAAAAGTTAACTATTGAAATATTGGGAAAATGATATTTATAGTTTCTAATTATCAATTTTTAGTTTATGAAAAGTTGAACCAAAGTGAATATTGAATGTACAACGATTATATTTAGTGTAACTTATAACTTTTTCTTTTTTGAAATTTGCGTTAATGTATTTGGTGTAATTTTTACTTACAAAGCTTAATTTTTGATTCTCCATCTGACACATTCTACAACAAAATTTTAAAGATCATAATGAAAACCTAAGATTCCACAAGGAACATGTGTATGGTCATGAAAATTTTAAACCATTTGCGACCAATTCCATATTTGGTTGCCAAAAGAGTGCATTAGGGGACAAAATCATTGTTTGGTCACAAAAAGTGCTTGAAATAACTAAATTAAAATGAAAAACATTGACTATTAAAAAACTAGGAAAAATTGTTTAACCTTCTGATTATTCACTTTTAATTTACAAAAAAGTGTAACAGATAGGTAGATTAAGAGCCAAATAATCTCACCTTGTTTCCGAGGCAACCCATGATACCGCGACTAATGCAAGAAATTCTCAAGTGGCCTACACGGTGCACCAACTCCATCCTAACCCAAACAGTAACAAAGATTCCCACCATTTGCTTGCTTGCTATGAGGCTATACTTCATCGTGTTTGCATTGAAGCTGGTGAATTCAGAAATATCCACTTCAGCATAGAGGTCATTGTCTTCACTAAAATTATTTGATTGTTGGCAATTGAAACATGAATCCTTAGTCTTGTCCTTATTGCTTTCCAATTTAGAAATATTGTAGCAATTACAACTCTTGAGCCGCCTCGTGCTTTCCACTTGAAAATTTTTTCTAGCTTTTTTGAGAGAAGAAGCCCTTTGGAAGGAGAGTGAGTCTTGAGCGCCACTAACTATGGTGAGATTTGGAGATTTGTTCAAGGACTGGCTGATCAAAGAGAGCCATTTCGCTGCTGAACCGTTGTCTTCCATCACTAACACATTCCCAGCATTTAAAGGTACAATCTCTTGAAAACTAATTAAAAAAAATAGATATCAATTTACAATTCTAGATCCAAACACAGCTTAAGTATGAAACACAAGTCAATGGATGTGTAATCAATGTCTATTACACATTAATTTTTAATGTGAATTCAAATAAGAAATAAAAGTAACCAAACCTATGATAACAAATAACAGTTTTGGCAACAATATTTTGCAACATGCAACAAAATTCATCATCAAAAGTTAGTATTCTCCAATGACATTAATGTTTTGAGTCCCGATTCAGATCACTAATACAACATCACTAAAAACAGCACTAATTACGTGGCAGTGTAAGGAAAAAAAAAAAAAAAAAAGCCAAACTATCACATCAGTATGGGGTTCACATCTCGTCACGTCATTAGTAGTCTATTTAGTGGTATTAAATTAGTGGTATGAAACATTTTTGTAATGTTTTATGACATACAATAAAATTCGTCATTAAAACATATTATTCTCTGACAACATATGAAAGTTGTTTACAAGAGTTTTTCCTTAATGACTTCAAAGTCCGTTGCCAATATTCTTTGCAAACGCTAATTGGCAACGAGTTTTGCTCATCAAAGAAAGTATTTCATGACAAATAATTCTGCCGGTAAAAATGATTTTTCATTGTAGTGATTAAAGAGAAAACAAACATACCCCAAAACATATATATCAGATTGGTCATAGACCTGAAGAAAATCATCAAGATTGAGGCTATTTGGAGGAGGTTTTCCCCCAACATTCCATGTTGCTACATAAACTCTACAATAAAACGGACCAAAAAACAATTATTATTTGAGGATAGGCCTCGAAATGTAGTAAATAAAAACAGGAATGAAAGTGAAAAAAAATTTTTTTTTTTTTGCATACCGGAATGTTTTAACATCTCTAAGAGATGGGATTGGATGTCCTAGGCCACACAAAATCGGTATCTCCATCCCTGAATCAGACAACAATTCCACCAATTAAATGAGAAAAAAAATTCATAGAAGAAAACACCAAGAAAAGATACATATAATATATACCCAACATGTAAGTTTTTTTAAAAACGAAATATAAAAAAAAAAAATAACAGAGAAATTTAACACTTGCAAAATTGATCACGAAAATGGAACAAAAACTTCTTCTTGATATTGAGAGAGTGAGCCTAAGTTATATGAAGATGGGTTTGGTTGGGGGGTGATCATAGTGATATACCTTTCTTCCTTCCTTCCTATTAACAGATAAGATGATTCCAAACACGAATATATTCTCTTTTTTACTCCAAATTGCCATGTTACTCTTTCCCTTATCCTCTCCCATTTTTATTTTACGGTTTGATTTTATCAGATTTTCAATTTAGTGAGACTTTAAGTAGTTTTATAGAAACGTGTAGAATACCACATCAGGAATAAATGAAAAGAAAGAATGAAGGCTATTCTATAAATGTTTCATTTCTTAACGTTTATCACGAAATATGTCTATTATTAATCACTTTTTTTTTTTTATCAATTATTATTAGTCACTTATCTTCTAATGTTAAATAAATTAAAATATAAGAGTATTTAAATATGATATTTTGATTGACTGTATGTGATCTTAAATGGGGAGAGAAAAAAAATTGTAAGTTTACTTTTTGGAGAAAGCACAATAAAATTCTTTGTAACCCAAAAGACAACACTACAAGAATGAAATATATATGTGGGCATCTCCTTTCACATAGAGATTCCTTCACTCCTTTGAATTGATTATGTCCTTGATAATTGTCCTTCCATTACTCTCTCTCTCTCTCCTTGCAAAAATCTTTGGAATGAGAAATTGAAACCAACAGCCAACAAGAAAGATCACACTGATGAACATAATCACTCATTTGCTATAATATGATTGATCAGTTCATTGGCCCATGGAATCAATTCCCCAACCTCCATTTGGTTCTATAAAAAAACAAAAACAGGAGAAGAAATTCTTGGATGGATCTTAATAGGCATTTGATAATTACTTTTAAAATTCTTGAATTTCATCATTTCAAGAAAATCTAATAATGACTGTTGTTGAGGTGAATTTCTGCTCTAGTAAATGGATGAAATAAACGGTTGTGATGTTATGATGAACTCTGCAAATCACATAAATGGTAAATACCTTGAGCCATTTTTTGGATGATGATTGGGCGCTTCAATGCTCAAGATGAAGAAGGAGAAGAAATGAGCCCTCACATTCCTTAGAAATTTACAAGCTCCATTAAGATCCCATTCCAAAATGTAGAATTTCAATCAGTTAGCAAGTATAATTTGCTAAAACCACCCAAAGATTCAAAATCCACTTAAAATACGAGTAAATAAAAGAAAACAAACATCAAAAGGATTTTCTCACCTCAGCAGTTAAAATTTCAAAATCTGTTTTATTTTTATTTCAAAAAATGAAACTAGCTGACGCTGCGAATTTATCACATAATTCTAATAGATGATGAATCTTGAATTCACAAAAACTTGTTTCTAATAAGACTCTCAAATATGAAAAATTTTGAGCTCGTTCAAAAATTACGTTTATATTCTTAAGTTGATTTCTTGTTTGACTTATCTCGATCATTTCATGTTTTGACTTTTGTTGATCTAATTATTTTTCAATTACTGATTCTTCATTCTAAATTAATAATATAATGCATATTAATTACATGTGCCATTAAAAATGAAGAACTAAAAGTGTATAATCAATGTTGGGTTGGGTTGTGTGAGAGTTTATATAGAAACCAAAGTCTCACATTTTATGTGTTTAAAACGTTTTGGGATTCCATAAGCATTTTAGGACCAAATTAGTAGGCATTTGTCACACTCTTAGTCATGGCCAACTATCTCAATTAATAGGGATTAATGGAATATAATCTATTATTATTTTTATAAGAAACTTTTTAAAAATTTTATTAGAGTTTGTGAGGTCTTTTATCATCTAACATATTAATAACAACCGACGAATAAAAATGCGCATGAAAGTGTTGAGTCTAAATTATGTCACATTAAAATGTAAATCTTACATTGAGGCCTCATTTGGCAAGTGACTTTTTTAGCTAAAAAATCAAAAAGTCACTAAAAAAATCAAAAAGCCAACAACTCATACCAAAAAGTCAAAGATTCTATTTTCTCTCTACTTTTTGCACATCTTTTTGTAAAAAGTTAAAAGTCATTCCAAACATACTAGTTTTTTTTACATCACATTTTAGCCAAAAAGCCAACAAATTACTAAAAAAGTCTGTTCCCAAACAAGGCAGTCTAAATTATGCCACTTTGTGGCTGTTTGGGAAATTTTAAATATTTTTTTTAACTTTCTTAGTTTTAGTGACTTGTTTTTAAATTATGTCATTTTTTTTTATTTTTTTCGATCCATTTTGTATAGATAAATTTAAAAAGTACATAATTTTGAAAAAAATCTTTTAAAAAAAATTGAAAGTCAAAATAATCCCAAAAAGTTCATCACTTTTTGTATATATATATTTTTTTTTTGACTTTTTTTAAAATAATTTAATTTTCTAGTTTGTCTCGTTGAGTAAAATTTAGGGTCATTTTTGTTTGACTCTTTAAAAGGGGGATTGGACTAATAGTCCATGAGACCCACTTAAAGAGTATTTGGTTAAGGATAGGGCTGCAAACGAGCCAAGCCGAGCCGAGTTTTAGTATGTTTGGGCTTGTTTATTAAGATTTTATCGAGTTCGAGCTCAAGCTCGAGCTCGAGCTGAATAAAAATTTAACAAACCGAGCTCGAGCCGAGCTGGCTTAGGCTCGACTCGAGCTCGAGCCTGTTCATGAGCCTTAACGAGCCAAAAAATTTATAAATTCATACTTGCATGTGAGACTAAAATTACAATTAAAATTTTGATTATACAATTATATATACAATATATATAAACGTACTAAAAAAAGTTCATATTTTACTAAAATAATAATATCTACTACCACTATTATATAAATGTACTATCTATAGTTAACTATTATTTACATTTATATTTTTTAAATATATAAATAGCATATTTTTCTTATTTTTTATACATATTTTTATATTATTTAATATATAAATAATAAATATTAAACGAGCCAGCTAACGAGCCGAGCTTACGAGCCGAGTTTTAGAATGTTTAGGCTTATTTATTAAAAATTTAACGAGCTCGAGCTCGAACGTAGAAAAAAATTAACGAACCGAGTTCAAACGAGCTCTTACCGAGCCGAGTTCGAGCCTGTTCACGAACGGCTCTGTTCATTTGCAGCCCTAGTTAAGGACATGAGTGAGAGGATTAGCTATCCTCTTACACTAGTAATCCTCCCATTAGTAGGACTACCAATCCCATGGAGAGGTTGTGATTAGAAATTAAGTGAGTGAATTAGTAAATTCTTAAATGATTTTTAAGTAAAGTTTATATTTTTGGAACAAAAAAAAAATTATAATAAAAAAAAAATAGTAAAAATAAAAAAATATTAATTTTATATATTACTACTATTTATAGTATTATTACTAATCTAGTAGTGTACAAACAAACATTATTTATCTTACATCTCTAATCTAATATTGCCATACTAATTAGTATGTTTGGTTTTAGTTTTCTGAATTCAGCTTTTTGAAAACTGAATTTTTTTGTTTTTCGTGTTTTTTTTGTTTTTAGTGAATGCTTTTAAAATTTTAAGCATATTTTAAATTTTTTAGATGCACATTACTTAGATGTATCTAAAAAGTAAATATTTATGAAAACATATTTAAAAAAATTAATAAATACACAAAAATATGAAAAATATACTAAATTTTTGTTTTTTTTTTTGTGTGTGTTTTTGGTATTAGTGAATTTTTTAAAGTTTTTTTCATGAAAATTGTACTTTTTAAATGTATTTATATTAAGTGTATTTAAAAATTAATTAAAATGCTTAAAATATTAAAAAAATTCAGTAAAAATAAAAAATACAAAAAACAAGTAAGTATAAATTTTTGAAAAGTATTTTCAAAAAACTAGAATCAAACATAGTGAATAATTTCCTCACTCAATCTCACTGTATTCTTAATTTTCTCCATCTTATGGAGTCAAACAAACGTGAAAGTTTAAAATTTTTTGATTGTTTTTAAATAATTATTAAAAACAAAAATAAGTTAATAAAAAAATTGTCATCTATCTATATATCATATAAGAAAAATGAAGTTTCTAACCTACAAGCCTTGTGGGAGCTCTAATATCTCAATTTTAATTTCTTAATTTTTTTATTTAGAAAAAAAAAAATTCAGCACTAATTGACTTCTCCCAAGCCTTTTTTACTTCTCCCATACACACAATTTTCAACCTCTCTCTCATACCTATTACAACCATTTTCATTTCTACCACATAATTCTTTACTTTCAACTTCTCCAATACTTATTGCAGCCTTTTCCACTTCTACTGGCAACACATCTATCTATCTATAACACATAATTCTTCACTTATTTTTTATACTAGAAGGACAAACCAAGATAAAAAGAAAGTTTCAAAACCTGTAAGTAATCTTTTCATTTATTTTTCAATGGTTCTTTTTTCTTTTTCTTTTTTTATTATGAGAAAAATATGATTGTAGTTAGATAAATATGAACAATTACAAAGATAACATAAAAACTGTAAAACAATCCAACTTAAATCCAAATACTCAACCATTTTTTCCAAGTCTTCGGCATATCTACATCCAAAAAAAAAAAATTGTGATTTGTATTTTGTCTAGCAAAATAAAATTTATAATTGATTTTTTAATGGGATTGTAATTAGATAAACATGAAAAATCACAAAAAGAAAATGTGATTGTAATTAGTTCAATGGTTCTTTTTTTTTTAACGAGATTGTAGTTAGTTCAATGGTTCTTTTTTTTTAATGTGATTGTATTGTAATTAGTTCAATGGTTCTTTTTTTCAGTTATTTTTTTATTATGAAAAAAATGTGACTATAGTTAGATAAACATGAGCAATCACAAAGATAACATAACAGCGGTAAAACAACCAAACTTATTCCAAGTGTTCAGCATATCTACACCAGTCCCAAAAAAAAAAAATTTTGTGATTTGTACTAGCAAAAAAAAAATTGTGATTTTATTTTTTAACTCATTGTGTTTTTTTTTTTAAATTTAAATTATTGTGTTTTTTAACTATTAATTGACTTAATTTGTGATTAGATTTTCAACTCACTGTGTTTTTTGAGGAAAAAAATGGATTGTATCATCAGATTCACACAAACTACCCATTATTGATGATGATTAGATTGTATTTTGAAGAGAAAAAAAAGTTGTGATTGATTTTTTTAACTCACTATGATTTTTATTTTTTTTTATATTATTGTGTTTTTTAACTATCAATTGACTTAATTTGTTATTTGATTTTTGATTTACTGTGTTTTTTTGGAAAAAAAAAAATAGATTGTATTCATTAAGTTCACATAAAGTACCCATTATTGATAATGATTAGATTGTATTTTGAAGAAAAAAAATTGTAATTAATTTTTTTAACTCACTGTGTTTTTTGAAAAGAAAAAAAAAATAGATTGTATTCATTAGGTTCACATAAAGTACCCATTATTGATGATGATTAGATTGTATTTTGAAAAGAAAAAAAAAATTGTAATTGATCTTTTTAACTCACTGTATTTTTTGAAAAATAAATTATTGTGTTTTTTAATTATGAATTGTCTTAATTTGTGATTGAATTTTTAACTTACTGTGTTTTTTTTATTATTATTATGAGCAAAAATGTGATTGTATTTTTAACTACCAATTGACTTAATTTGTGATTTAGTTTTAATTTATTGTTTGTTCTTTTTTTTTTTGAAAAAAAATGATTATATTTTTTAACTATCAATTAACTTAATTTGTGATTGAATTTTTAACTCATAGTGTTTTTTGAAGGAAAAAAATGATTGTAAATGATTGTGTTTTTTAAATATCAATTAAAAACTTTTTATATTTTTTCTAGCAAAAAAAATTTATAATTTAGTTTTTTAACTCACTATGTTTTTTGAAAAAAAAAATATGATTGTGTTTTTTAACTATTAATTGATTTCATTGTTTTTTTTTTTATTATGAGCAAAAATATTATTATGTTTTTTTACACTCCGTTTTGATCACCTTTCTTAACTGATTGTGTTTTTTTACACTCTATTTTGATCACATGATGAGAAAAAAATTGTTTGGGTTGTGACAATCTCTGTGTTTTTTGAAGCAAAAATGGATTGTATTCATTACTATTGATGATGATTAGATTGTATTTTGTCTTTAAAAAAAAATTAATTGGATTTTCTTAACTCAATGTGTTTTTTTGAAAATATAAATGATTGTGTTTTTTTAACTATCAATTAACTTAATTTGTAATTAGGTTTTAACTCACTGTATTTTTTGAAAAAAAATAATTATATTTTTTAACTACCAATTGACTTCATTTTTTTTTTTAATTATGAGCAAAAATGTAATTGTGTTTTTTTACACTCTGTTTTGATCAGACGGTGAATTTTTTTAACTGATTGTATTTTTTTACACTCCATTTCAATCACATGATGAGGAAACAGATTTGTTTATGTTGTGACAATCTCTGTGTTTTTACAAGATGTAACATGATACAGTTACTGCTAAAATCAATCGATTATTTCGAAAAAGAAAATTACTCATTTCACACCAACTGATCATGATAATCCCATATATAAGGATAAATTGAAACAACTTCAAAAAGAAACATGTCGATTAAGAGCATGTGTTTTATGTGACAAACAATTACATTATAGAACGAATGTTCGGAATGTCACATGTTAGCTCTGAAATATTATCATTTTCATATATATTGATTTCTTATTAGTTTTTATATTAAATATATTTTTTTTGCTGCAATTTAAAATACAAGAATTGTTATGCTATCTGCATTAGAGGGTGTTCACTTCCATCAAAATGTTTCAAGAGTCACCACATTGACAAATAATAGTAATGTTCTATATGGTAAGAACCTCAACTAATAATATTTTCTAGGGCAAATTACATATACCTCCCTTGAGGTTTAGCTAAATTACGGATAGCCCCTGAGGTTTCGAAAATTACAGATACCCCCATAAGGTTTATATTTTCATAACAAATTGCCCCCTGAGATTTATATTTTCATAACAATTTGCCCCCTAATTTGTTATGCAAATAGTACCTTCAGGGGGTATCTGTAATTTCTCAAACCTCAGGAGGGTATCTGTAATTTTGCTAAACCTCGAGGGGGTATATGTAATTTGCCCTATTTTCTAATTATGATTCTTTTATATTATAACTTGCAAATACTAATATCTGCTACTTTCATAATAAATATTAATAGTTATATTATTTATATTTTTCATGAAAACTATATGATGCAATAGTCATGCCTCCATATATGAGGAAGAAGGTAAGAAATATTATTTATATTAATTTTACAATTATGATTTATTTGATAATATTCTTATAACTTCAAAAAAAGTAATGATTTTATACTAACTATTTTATTCATGTAAATCTAAATAAATGAATTTTAGAATTATGATTTATTTGACAATATTATCATAACTTCAAATAATAAATGATTTGACATTAATGTTAACCAATTATATATGACAATATAATTCTCACAATTATATATATATATATATATATTGACATGTTTATTTAGGCTTGTTATGAATTCTATACTACAAAAGTTGGTATATTGAAATCGAAAAAATGGATTCTCAATTTCACAGTCATTGGTAATTTCAAATGCCAAAAGAATTTGAATACGTGATTTTGTACCTATGTCAAAGGTAAGAATTGTTATCATACAAATTAATGAAAGTTAAACGATACATATATAAATTCGTTTATAGATAGAGATTAATTTACGTTTTTTCAAATATTTTGTAGATTTCATATTTTCAAATATTTGGATACATCGAACAAATTGATGTTGACAACATTTGGATTGATTTGTGCAAAAGTTACTATCAAAAAGTTGAATATCATTATGATTACATTATTTGTCGTCACTATATACATGATAGTATTGATTTTATAACGAGGTAATTTTCTTTAGGTAACCAATTGCTATGTCTAATAATAATTCAAACTTAAAAAGTATTTTAATTTTTTATTAGGTACAATATTTCTTGTTAGCAAGTGTGTGTGTGTGTGTGTGTGTTTTTTGGATTAAATACAATGTTAACATTATGGTCAAATATAGTACTGGTTCAATAAATCTCACTGCTCAAAATAAATGGCAGACTTTATCTTGCGATGTCAACCATTATATTTGAATAATATAAGATCAAAGGTAGAAAATTATAAAATTTATTATAAATAATTTATTCTTACATTTTCAAACATAATATTATAATTCCAAAATTTTATAGGATAATAGAGTTAAAATTATTAAAGATTATATTACGTCATACTAAGACCGTGCCTATGCATTTATCATATATGTACCAACAATGCTACATCAATTAGATTGTACACCATATATGACATTTGTTTTAAATATAGATTGGTCTAAAAAATATCTATACCTTTTAGAAGGTAATATATATATATATATATAATATGTAAGTATGACATTTTTATTTTATAACATTTTATAAATACATAATATATGTGTTGTTCATCAATTATAATACTAACTATCATGTTGACAATGTAGAAATGCTGATAAAAGACCCACAACAATTTAGATTTTAATTATAATATATTTTATTTATTCAATAAATTTCGAACAAATGTAATAAATTTTTATTTTTACTACTTCAATTATAAGATATCAATATTTTCTTTTAAAATTACATATATTTTATATTAATAATTTAAAAATATGTTTAATATAATCATAAATAAAATTTTTAAATCCAACCTCGTGCGTGTGTTATGCTGGTAAAAACAAATCTCAAATAGATAAAATGAAATTTAGAAGAAACTAACAGTATAATTTACTCCCAAAAAAAAATTGTAATGCAATTGCAAATCTTGAAGGGCAAAATGTAAATTTTAAAACATGAAAGTCAAATGTATTTCTCAAAAATAAAAAGTATTAAAAAAGTATATATATAATTTATTCAAATTTTGTTATTATTTTATAATATTGTGATACAAGCAAGGCCCAAAGGTTTGCTGGTGGGGCAGAGAAGGGAATGTGTGGCTCTGCTTTTCTTGAACCTTTAACTTGAAAAAAAACAAAGTTGTACCTTCTAAGAAAACTTAAATATTTTATCTATTTTTTGATTTTTTATAAAAAATTATGAAAAAAAAAATTAGAGAGATGATATGATTCAAAAAAAGATTAAAAAAAAAAGGCTTATATAACATACTCCAAACAAGTTCTTATAAAGTAAAATATTTAGAACTTGTTTGAAATGTATTATATAAATACATTTTTTATTTTTTTATTTTTTTTAAATCTTATTATCTTTCTACTTTTGTATCTATTTTTCATAAAAAAATCAAAAAATATATTTATTTAGATCATTCAAATAATTCCTTAATTCTAAGCATTATTTTTTTTTTTTTTGAAAAACAGTTCTATCCGAAGAAAAGTCTCACTTGTTGCCACCTACTCTGAAATTCTGGATGACACGTGACACGTGTTAGGCTCTCGCCATTTTTACAGGTACAACGCGTCACCATACGAAATCCAACATCATTTCACATTCTCCTCCAAATTTCCATTTTAACCCTCCTCTCTAGGGATAACAAACGATGAGTTTATATACACCCAACCCAACTCCCATTATTATATTGAGGGGTTTCACCTCTTTTAAGTTTTGATATTAATTTAAACAATATTTGGATTTAAGAATTTCATTTTGAGACTGATTTTAATAATTTGAATCATTTATTTTTTAAAACTTATGATAATTAGATATTTATAGTTTGAATTATATTTATTTTTAAAAAATAAATAATAAATATAATTTTAAGGATAGGTTTTTTTTTTACTACAAATTTAATTCAAACATATAGATATCGAGGTTTAATCTTATTTTTTTTGTATGAATATTCTACTCAAGTCCTAAAAATAAATAGTTTAGATCACCAAAATTGTTTTCAAAATGAGCCTGTTAAATTCAAACACTCTCTCAAAATTATTTAGGTTTCGTTTAGCAACTACATGTTTTAATCAAAAAGTCACTATAAGTTGTCACATCACTCGCTCTACTTTTCTGCATATCTTTTCATAAAAAGTTAAAAAATTACTAAAATAATTTATTCCCCTTAAAGTAGTGTAAATCAGAGACAAAAAGAGAATATATAAATTTGTAATTCTAAGAATGAAAGAGAATTAATAAAAATAAGATATCATGGAATACTATGATAATATTTTATAAGTGATGAGAAATAAAAAATAAATCTTGAGTGGGTGAGCCAAAATAAGACGAGAAGAGAAAAATTTCTCATCTCACTTTCTAATCATAGGCAGAAAAAACTTGTGTAGATCAAAATGAGATTAGAATAAAAGATGAAATGGTATGTGAACAACAACAATTGATGAATTGTAAGAGTTAAGAAAATTGAATATGAGAAATATAAATATCAAAATGAGAGACATATAAATATTTTGATGAATTAATTTTTTTACATAATAAATTAAAATTTTCATATATAAAAATATATTTAATTAATGTAATATGAAAGGAAGGAAGGGAGAAACCTGAATTGAAAAATGAATCTCGTCATTTTATGTTTTTTATTAGGATTAAAATTCTCCCCATTGTTGCAACAAAATCCAAACAGAAGGAACCCAAAGAACCCATGCCCAAGACCCGTTTGTTATCGGGTCGAGAGATGCTATGGCGCGGGGGTATTTATGGAATTAGAAATAAATAATATTAAAAATTGTAAATATGTTACTAATATTTTTACCAAATATTATATGAAACTCTTGTTTGGGATGATTTAAATAATTGTATTTTTTGTCTTTTTACAAAAAGATATACAGAAAAGTAGAGAAGTGATGTGATGAAAAAAAAGATAAAAAAATAAAAAAATGCATTATTTGAGATATGCCAAACTTAGTCAAAATTTACGCAACATAAATCACACACTCATATAAAATATTTAACAAAAATATTGATAAAATATTTAAAATACCTATCATTTTTTATTACAGGTACACCTTGGAATTTTCCACGCCATGTTCTTCGATTTTGTTGCAGTGGGCCCCGATTCTGACACGTGTGTCAATGATATTGCAGTTATAGATGGAGAAGGATTGAGAGCCACTCATTCCAAGCAACACTTCTCAGCCACAAACTCACATCCAACTCACAATACTCTCTCTCTTCCTCTTGTTTTCTATGTACCTTTCTCTTATCTTTTTTTTATTTTTTATATAGTACTTAATAATTAAAATAATAATAATTTATTTGTAGATAAAATAAATAAGATTTTTAAATATGCATTTGTATTTTTTTTAATTTTAATATTTTAATTATGTCAACTTTTATATCTAAAGTATTTTAAAACATATGCCACAACAAACATGTGATATCATATTTAAGTTTTATGATTACAAACACAACTTTTCTTTTTTAGTTTTCTTTTGCCCAAAGAGGAAAAAATTACATAAACAAAAAACAAAACAAAACAAGTAATAGTTGGGAATTAATTTTGAATACCAGATAAGGGTACACCAAAAATAGGTATTGGCTAAAATTCCTTTACATATTAAAAATAACTGAGGTATTATTACTATAGATAAGACTTCACTAGACAGCCTTGCATCAACCCATAGCCGCCTCTGTTTTTCTGCTTGGAAAGCACTACTCTGTTTCTTCGATTCTAGCCAACCCATTGATCAATTCATCCTTTTCAATCGCTTCCGTTCACTGGTTTTGTGTTCTTGCACTGATTCTGAATCTGGGTTGTCTTTACTTCTCTGATTAATCCATTTCAGGTGTGACTTCTTTCAATTTTCAGCTCAATACACAACCCATATGCCATCTTTCTACTTCTTTGCTCCAATCTCTACTTTCATCTGCAAATTTTCAAGTTTTATGGCTAGGTTTTGAACTTGATATGTGATTTTTTGTTTTCTTCATGTTATTTATTTGTAAATTCATTTTTCAACATATGTATACACAAAGATTTATGTCGATCTGTGTGTATATGCCGATAATGGAGAGATTTATGTGTGTGTGTGTTTTTTTTCTGCACAAAAATCATGAATTTAGGTGTTCATTTTCTCAGTTCTTATCTTTTTTGGGTTTGTTCATATATGCTTTTTCTCTTTTGATAATTTCTCATGATTTGGCTTTAACACCTCATTTTTAAACATTAAAAATTAAAAATTTGCTCTGGGTTGGTCTCTGAATTATTGAAATTGAAGCTCATGCCACTTACCATTTTCTCTTTTATTTTACTGATTTGGATCTAAAAGTGGTTTTTTATTAATTTCGTTTTGCCTCTATGAGTTGGGTATTGTGAATTTTCTCAGCTTGTCGTTTCATCTTCATAGATTGTTTTGTTAATCCATCCCCTTTTTTTCTGTTGTGTTTTTATTTAAGAATTTGATATTTTTCCCCTTTTTCATCAATTGATGTACTTGAATTTAAGCTTTGTTGATTGTGACTATTATCCCCAAAACTAAATATTTTCTGTTTCATACTATCAATTTCATCTATTTAGTCTTCAGAGTTTCTAATTTTCTGCTAATATGGTCCCATTGGAAACGATTGTTCAAATCAGTATCCGATAAAGGCTAATTTTAGAGTTGTAATTCACTGCGTGTAGGTAGATCCATGGAGTGGTATTTTGCCATTGGTGTTGATGATCTCGTTGTTCCTAGAGATCAGGAACCATCGGACAGGCTTCCGTCCCCAAACAGTTGGTCACAGTGGGGAGAATTCACATCAGAAAACTTCAAGTCTGAAAACAAATGCTTTATCACTCAGACAAATTCGACCGGGGAAGAAGAACCTAAGTTCGGTGGGAAAAGCCTGTATGAAGAAGTTGACATGGACTTAACTTCACAGGAAGAGGAGCATTCTAGTGATTCGAATGCGTACCATAGTTTTCAGGAGGGTTCACTTCAGCAGGGTACAAGTCCATGGGAAAGCCCAGATTACCAGCTCAATGACTTGGCCGGAACCTATTCAACGGATGACAATTTCTTGTGCGTAACTTATAGCGTTAACATACTTGATTGGATCGTGTAGGAAATCTCTAGGTTATGATATGCCTTATTAGTAGTATGAAAAATTGTTAAATGGTGTCATTTCATGAAGTCTTAAAATTAATTTGATGTGATTATAAGTGTTCCATTATATTATTTTAGCCCAATTTTTCCATATCCAATGGATGACATCTTGTACAAGTGTAAGCTTCTTGATTTAGTCATGTACAAATTCTCTAGTTTATGAAATGCCTTCCTAGTAGTAAGAAAAATTGTTAATGGTGTCATATCATGAAGTCGTAAAATTAATTTGATGTGATCATAAGTGGCCTATTATCTTGTTTTTGCCCCATTTTTTCATTCTTAAATTTATTTATAACATAACCGATTCATTCGGTTTTCATTTGAGCTGAAATTCCTTTGTTTCTTAGGGGTTTGCCGTTCACCTATTTTTTTATTAGAAGGGAGTGGTGTCTTCTTGTTTCGGTATTCAATCTTTGCTTTGCCGTGTTTACAGGAGTTCATTGCTTGAAGAAGACCCAACTGGCATGGATTCTCTTGATGGATCATTTAACTTGTATCCCAAATTTGAGCATGGTGTATTGCCCGCTGATGATCTCTTGACGGACATGATTATAGAATCGGACTATGATCCAAGTCACTTATTTGTCATGGGAGGCTCAAAGTATCTCAAAACACATGCCTCTTCTCCATCAGTGGATTGGGGGCACGGAGATGTTGCGACTCTTCATACTCCTCGCAATTTGAGGCAAAAAGATAACCCACCATTAAAGGTGAGATTTTCCATTTGTGTATTAATTGGAAAAGTTCGGATCTAGTTTTTAGCACCAAAGTTGTCGAACCTGGACTGGACCAGTTAGTTGAACTGTTGGAACCTTTGGACGGTCTGGTTGTCAGTTTGATAATAAGAAAAACAAACCAGGTGCGTAAAAATACCTTTTTGAAAGCATTGATCCACTCAATTACTTATAATTATTTTTAGTTTGGTGTATCAGATTATTTAATTATTTTAATCCATTTATACTGGAAATATCCATTACTAAAAGCATTGATCCACTTGATTACATTATAATTATATTTAGTTTCTGCATCAAATCATATACTTATTTTTCTCCATTCGTGCTATATATTGTATGTTGGTTTCTGTAGCATCACAGATTGTCTTTTTGGACCCAACGGTTGAACCATTCAGTCCATGAACTAGCGAAGTTATGGCATGATGAATGGCTCGGGTAGGAAGGGTTTTAATTGTAAAGTATTTAATTGTTTTCTTTAAGACCGACAGCAATAGACCCATCAGTAATCAAGTTTCATGGTTAAGGGAGCCTTGCCTTTCTTGAGTACAAGAGAAGTATTTATTAGGGTAAAATACACTTTCACCCCCTAAAGTATCATCCATTCCTCACTTTAGTCCCTAAAGAGAAGATTCTCCCATTTTGGCCGTTGAAGCATCTTACCCTTTCTACTTTGGTCCAATTGTCAATGGCATGAATGGTTGAGGGGCAATTTTGATTTTTGTTGTGGTAGTGATGGTGGCCCGCCGTAGTCTGTGGTGAGGGTGGAGAAAATGGGAGGTAGAGGGGAGTGGAGGGGTATCCGAGGGGAGCTAGGTGGGGGGAAAAATGTTCACGTATTGTAGACCTCATTTTAATGGGTGATGTGGCATGATGTTATTGGCTTTTTTTATTTTTATTTTTTCCCTTGGTGAACAATCACTTTTTCACATTTCCGTAGTTTCCCCCTGCGTATTTGGGTCAACTCGTGCCATGTGGCATTTTTCCATCACACAAATTTAATAGCTGTTGAAAATTGGACAACAGTGGGAAGCAGTAAATTGTTTGACCAAATGACAGAATCTTCTTAAGGAGCCAAAATGAGAAATGTAACATACTATAGGGGGTGAAAATGTAATTTACCCCATTTATTGTTGCAGTCTTTGTGCTCCTTGATATTTTTCGTAACCACTGCCTTGAGAGTGCAGCCCAACCTCAAGGAAGACTACCTTTAGTGAAGAAATTCCCTGTATTTAAGCTCTGAATTTTCGTGGTTACCTCTAGAGCTTATACAGAGTTTATAACTTAAAATAAAAATTTATTTTAGAAGTGGTTTGTAGATGAAAACAGGTTGATTTTGAAACTTTTTCCCTCCGAAGTAGTCACAAGGGTACTTGTAGGTGTGACTAAGCATTGTAATCTTCTTTGTTCAGGCATTGGTTGCAAAGTTTGCACCCTCATCTGAGCTTGACATCATGAACAGACATGTCGATGATGAAACAACACTGGAAGTATCTGTATTGCACGAACTTGAAAGGGCAATGACTCAGGTGATTTAAGTTGGAATCAGAAGCTAAATGAATTTGCAAGTACAAAATACAATTACTTAAGAGAATTTCCTTTATTCTTCAGTTGTCGGAGAAAACCAGAATTTGCTTTCGAGATGCTTTATACCGTCTTGCCAAGAACTCACAACAACAAATGGTGATTGATGACCAAGATCTCATACCCGAAGAGCCCCCTCCACTGACAGATCATGATGAAACATTGAGGTACATGTTTTTTGTTTGCTTATTATGTAATATAGTTTTTCTCCTATACTATATCATGATAGTTTAGAGAGGAAGAGTTCAGGTTGTGCCTTGGGTGAGGGTGAGCACAACCTGAGCAACCCAAGTTCAACTCTAAAAAAATTTTAGGATTTGGGCAGCATAATTTTAAATTTGGTCAGGGCCTTTGCTAAAATTTGCCAGCTTGAATTAAATTTGGACAGCCCTGGGCAGGGATTCTCACAACCCGAATTCTATTGTTAATATATATAAATTGCATATAATAAATATGAAATATTATAAATTATATATTATTTTCTCACTTTTTGGATTAAAGGGGTAGTCTGTGAGAGTGGAAAGAAGGGTTAAATGGTATAATAATCATGGGAAACACATGGAACACACCCCTCACTGTATGCACCTTATAACTAAAGAAGAAAATTGCATAATTTTATACTTTAACTATAAAAAAAATATCATAATTAAACCCGACGTAAGGTACAACTAAAGATCTCATAAGTCATAATTAAAGAAGAAAATTGGTCATAACTAAAGAAAAAAAATAATTAGGAGTGCATATGGTATATCCTTTTGAAGGGGTGTATATTAGAATTTCCCTAATAATCATTGGCTTCTTTAGACTTTCTTTCTCAATGTATTCTGAACTTATTTGGTTAGCACCTAAATGAGTTATGATTCAATTAAATTGAATTTTGACTACTTGTTTGGTTGGTTGGTGGGTTTTTTGTTGACTTAATTACTTAAAGTCTCGTTTTTAAGACTCATGCGAGATTAAGTCCTACTCCTCCCATAAGTTTTTAACGTATAAAATCGCACTTTTAAATTATGTGTTTTTTTTTGTTGTATGTATCTACTCTTGAATTAAACGTCAGGGATGTGAGATGAATGTCGGCATCACGCTCGGCGTGGGCACACTCAGTGTGCGCTAGAATTTTGTTTTGGAGTTTCTTATTCAATGTACTCTGAAACTCTGCTACAATTTCATTTACTAACAGCATAAATGCCTTGATCTATGAAAATAGTCATAATTTGGCAATCAGGGTAACCTGTTTTATTCTCCTCTTCCTGAAGCTCACGTTGTCATCTTTACTTCTCTTAAAATTTTCTACTGCATCATTTATTATTTTCCTTCATGTTAAATACAATTGTATCAGCAATGATATGTGCATAAAAGTTTACGCACACAGTATCCACCAATGTCCCACAAAATGTACAAATCGCTGCATTTTGTGCACACAAACTTTCTGTGCGCGTAGGGTTTTGCATTTTTATACATGTCAAATGTTGGAGTTTCATTTTGTCATGAGAACAATGGTGTTGGTGTTCTTGTTGCAACGACAGATATTCACAAGGCTAATTCTATTCTCTCAGGTTGGAGGACACGAAAACTATGGAATCAGAGACGAATTCCATTGACAGGGCTGTTGCTAACCTCATGTTCAGTAAGGTGGATTCGGGTGGAATAGATCTCCTCGCTGCAGTGTCATCCAAAGAGGAAGCTAAGGGAACAACCAAGCAGTGCAACTACAGCTTGAATCAGCCACAACAACCTCATTGGCATCACCACACAAGAAGTTCAACTGGTGATGCCGAAGTTCCAATCTTTGGTTAAATGAAGCCACTCTCGCTGCTGCAGCTAATAGATCCATTCAAATTTCTCAAGCACTGTATTGTAATCGCTATGTAGTCGGTACATGCTGTCTCAACTAAACAGAGATGCACATTTCAGATTTCATGGAGTACGTGGACCTCTCTAAATGTGTATGTATATATATATCGAAGTGGTTTGTATTTGTTAACAGGATGTGAATTGTTGATGCATCCACTCAATTTTGGTTAGCACCTAAATGAGTTATATGTTTCTGTTAAATTGATTATTTTTTTTACTTGTTTGTCTTGTTTGGTTGGTTTTTGGACTTAAATATGTATATATATATGAAGTTGGTTTGTATTTGTTAACATGATGTCAATACCTAAAGAAGTCCGAAACTGGGCTACTTCCCAAAAATGCTCCGCCGTTTGTTTGTTGTTGAAGCTAAAAATTTACGGGCATGTCAATTTTTTGATATTTGTATTTGTTATGAAACTATGTAGAAAGAAAATTTGAGAAACTTATGAATTTTCTCAGTTTTACAAAAATGAGAAGTTTCAATGTTGGAAACCATTGGAGAAATTTTATAGGAGTATAGATCTTGCTTTGGTAAAAGAGAAAAGGATTGGAAATTCCATAATCAAGAATTATATTCCTCCTAGTAATGAGATTAGGTTAGTTAAAAACACATTTCATGTTTTAAACATGCTAAAATGATGAAGTGGTTTGTAGCATGGGTAGGGATGACAAAAGTTGACATGAATAAGGATGTCGGCAACTAAACATGTAAAGGTTGGGTAACCTCTACTCCTGCCCAATTCCTACCCTCGCGTAGTTAATATTGATTTATCATCATTCCGTCCCAATAAAACTTTTCTTGTTAGTTTTACAATTTATATTTAGATCCATTTTATTTGAAGATATGACTTTAGAATTAGACTAATGATTTAATAAAACACAGATTCTCACGTTGAGCTAAAAAAATTAGAATATAAATTAATAGTCCATTTGAACATATATGGGGCGATTCAAGTACAAAATAAGAAATTAAGGAGGGAATTGCAAAATGAGGGTGTTCGGCTACCAAATAGGAAATTAAAGAGACCAAACATGACTAGAAAAAGCAACACATTTCATGTTTTAAAGGTGTGCTAAATGATGAAATGAAGGTAACTTAACATGAGTAGGGGTGCATGGTAACAAGGTCACATGAGTAGCAATGAGAACAACTCATGTAACCTCTACTCCCACCCAATTCATACCCCTCACATTCCAATTGAGCTTTTTTTCACATTTTAAATTTTTACTCAAATACAATCTTAATTTTACAACTTACATTAAAAATATTTGAACCCCAAGGATCAACATAAACAAACTTAAAGGTTTATCCATTGATTTGCAATGGGATTGCAAAGTAGTGGGCAATTTAAAAAAATTATACAACATACAGGGAATCAAATAGAATAAATGAGAAAAAAAAAAAAAAAAACTCTAAATGTTGGTTGTATATTGTTAAAGCATAAATAAATAAATATATATAATTATGTATTTTTATAGTATAATATATATATATATATATAATACCTAATCAAGTTCTCATCCACTCTAAACTCACCCCTACCCTACTTAAAAAAAAAGAAATAAAATAAATAAAAAAAAACTCCACAACCCAAACTCAACCAACTCCTTATGTGGAGACTATTTTTATTCTTTTTTGAAAATTAGCTTCTACTCTGTTATAATTTATTGAATGATTTATTTTAAAATCTACAATATATTAATCCCATACTTTATGATTTAAAAATATAAAAAAAAAAACCTTAGAAAAAACATTTAATGTGAGCTGTTGTACACAACTTGGCCACCACAAACCAATGACCCCAAAGACGTGCGCGACCCAAATCTAACAAAAACACGTTTAGGGCTTTTACATCACAAATGCCGACTATATTCTATTATTATATATTTTTCAAATAATTTTGTAAGTTGTACTAGCTAGCCAATAAATTTCAAATTTTGGATTAATTTGATAAAAGAATAGTTGTTTATTCAATTTATGTTGCTGATGTATCAACATATTTGTATGAATTCAAACAAAAACTAGAAGCAGAAATGATGAAAACTAAGAAGGATTGAGCTCTCTCCAATTGGTCGGTGATCTAATGAGAGAGATGTTGAATTTGGAAAGCCTACATTGGAGTTCAATTCAAATTATTTTAAATTATTTATTTTATAAAATTTATTGAAAAGAATATTTATAAATAAATAAAAAAATTAAATTGATGGTACATGGATAGTCAAATAAATAATTATCAAAAAAATATATACAAACAGTCTATTATCAAAATAATGTATCGTTTAATTTTATGAAACAAATGTGTAATCACAACATTGTATCTACTTAATTTTTTAATTGAATTATCTTCCCAACGAGTTTGAATCAAAGCAACATTCGGATTTAGTCCAACAAGCCCAATAGCCTATTACCAATGTGAAGGGAAGCCATCTTCAATTGAGAAACTTAAAAATAAATAAGACAATATGACACACTTCTGTATTTTATAAGACCATCTCCAACGCTTTAGCAAATTTGATATCAAATTCAAATTTTGATGAAAACGGTACTATTCATGACTCCAACCGTTCACCAAACCTGATACCAAAATGAGATTTCATCAAAACTTTCATCAGATCGACGATGAAGTAATGAATTCATCAAAACACTGTTCCTGACCGTTGGAAAGAGGAGCCGGTTGACCAACCGGTTGCCCGGCCGGTTGACCAACCGGTCAACCAGTGAAAGGTTCAAACAGTTCAAGGAAAAGAAGCTCAAACCGTAAAAAAAAAAAAAAAAATTTGCCTAACCGGTCGACCACCCGGTCGTCCCGGAAAAAGCTCAAAAAGTTCAAAAAAAAGTTCAAAAAAAAAAAAAAAAAATTTTTTGGCCTAACCGGTCAACCGGCCGGTCGACCACCCGGTTGTCCCAGGACAAATTTGGTGAAAGGTGAACCGTTGGAGCATCTGTTAAAAAATTTAGTGAAATGGGTTATTTTTTACTCAAATTTGGTGAAAAATTTGAGTCACCGTTGGAGATGCTCTAAGACCATCTCCAACGCTTTAGCAAATTTGATATCAAATTCAAATTTTGATGAAAACGGTACTATTCATGGCTCCAACCGTTCACCAAACCTGATACCAAAATGAGATTTCATCAAAACTTTCATCAGATCGACGACGAAATAATAAATTCATCAAAACACTGTTCTTGACCGTTGGAAAGAGGAGCCGATTGACCAGTGAAAGGTTCAAACAGTTCAAGGAAAAGAAGCTCAAACCGTAAAAAAAAAATATATATATATATATTTTGCCTAACCGGTCGACCGGCGCCGGTCGACCACCCGGTCGTCCCGGAAAAAGCTCAAAAAGTTCAAAAAAAAGTTCAAAAAATTCAAAAAAAAAAAAAAAATTTTTTTTTTTGGCCTAACCGGTCAACCGGCCGGTCGACCACCCGGTTGTCCCGGGACAAATTTGGTGAAAGGTGAATCGTTGGAGCATCTGTTAAAAAATTTGGTGAAATGGGTTATTTTTTACTCAAATTTGGTGAAAAATTTGAGTCACCGTTGGAGATGCTCTAATTAAAGAAAAAAGTAATATAATTTTATACTTTTTGAATCATAATTAAAAAAAAATTTTAATCAAAGGCATAACAAAAGAAAAATTATAATATACACTCCATGAAAGGATTATACTACATGCAGTCTTAATTATAACGTTTTTTCCTTTAGTTATGACTAATTTTTTTATTTAAGTTTATTTTGGGAAGATGGTAAAAAATGACTTTTTGACTTTTAACCAAACTTTTGGCTTTTTTAGACAAATGATTTGGAAAGATGGTAAAAAGTTACTTTTGAATTTTTTTATTAATATTTGTTTATGATGTCAAATCATAATAAAATGACCAAACTACTCCTATTTATTTAAAATATTTACAACTTCACCCATGTAACATATTTTGACCCATGAAGAATAAAATTGTAATTTCACCATTGGCTAAAAATTAACTTTCCAAATAAATAAAAAGACAAAAAAGTCAACTTTTAGCTTTTGTTACTAACTTTAAAAAGTGACTAAAAGCCATGTTGTCAAAACACTCCTTAGTTATGAATCGTGAGATTTTTAATTATTATGCTTCAATATTTGATTATGACATTTTTTTTAGTTATAACTTTAAAAGTATATAATTATGTCATTTTTATTTTTAATTATGAAATGTATACAGTGTTTTTTCATGTCTCTAAATTTTAAAATAATTTTCAATTTGAATTAACACTGCCGATTGCTGTTCTATTAAATTGCAATTCCCTGAAGGGGCCCGCGAGGTAATCAAACCAACAACCAGAAACCTCCTTACCACCTAACCAGATTATCTACTTTTTGACTATTTTCCTCATTTTTCTTTGTTGTCATTACCAGAGGAAAAAAACACAAAAAGAAAGACATCATACATGAATTACTAGAGAACCCAAATTCGGAATGTTCTCAATTCTGATCCCCCACCTCACCCATATAATCAACCAATCAATCTTTCCTGAATCTTGAGTTTTTGTTTTGTTTTGTTTTAATTTCTTTCCCTAAATTCCAACATTCCAATATCTGTTTCAACATAAAATTGATTTCATCAATCTAAGGTCTGTATCCTGCCCTCTTATTTCAATTTTCATGGAAAATTGTAATGTTGTTTTCATATGCTCTCTCTTTCTTTGAATCATTTGTCATTGTGGGAGTCAATTAGTTTGAATTTTCTTCAATACCCATTATGCTTAAATGCAGAATTGAAGACACAAACATGATTACATTATAAGTACCAGCTTTTCTTGTACTGGGTTTGAAATTCTTGACCTAAACATGTCTATCCAGCAACAAAATACCCACAATATTTCTGGTAATCTTTGCTTCTCTGTTGATAAAAATTTGTGCTTTTGTCTGAATCATTTTTATGATTGTTAGGTCAAATAATTTGAATCTTCTTCAATCCCCCATTATGTTTAATGCAGAATTGAAGATACAAACATGGTTACAATTATGGTTGTAGTACCAGCCTTTCTTGAACTGGGTTTGAAATTCAGGACATAAACATGTCTCTCCAGCAACAAAATACGATTCCGACAAAGTTTGTGGTAATCTTTGGTTCTCTGTTGATGAAAATTTATGCTTGTTTGTTTTGTTCTTTAAATATTACAAATATTATTTTGTCTTTCTTACTGGTAACACTCATGTTTAATTTTGCATATATGTGATATTAGGATTGTTACAAGAGTAAACAGGACTGGAACTGATTGGACATTTGTTTTATAATTTATTTTGTGAATTGTGAATTAAATATATGTATATACATATATCTAGGTTTGGAATGGTAGAAATCAAACAAAAGTAGCTTGGATTGGAATTTTTTTTTTGAATTTTGAATTTTGAAAATACTCCAGCTCCCATTAATCAATTTAGACAGCATTGAGAGTCAGGAACCATTTAAACTCACTTTTGTAGTTTGGAGACTTAATTGAGAAAATTAACAGATTGAGGTGAGGACTAAAGTTCAACAAAGCACGTGGTTTATGGACCATTGGTGTAATTACTCCTATTTGTTAATGCTTCCATGAGTCCAACTACAAACTACGAACATTTTTTATTCATTAGCATCTTTTCCCCCATTTAGAAGGCTGAATTTCATCATTTCTCTTAACCTATTTCGCTACAATTTTGTTGATCAATCTGATCTGCCAAGGGATTTGTTTACTGATTGCTAGCTGATTATTTGAAGTATATCAATGTAGACAGTGGTAACCCTTTCCACTCATGTTTACTCTATTAATAAATTCCACCAAGGATTGGTACCTTTAGGTATTTCTGATGCAGAGTATTCTTCTTTGTTAGTTCATTTGTGTTGAATTGCCACCGCTTTAGGGGTTTTTCAGGTATTGTCATTATCATTCTAGTAATTCCTATGCCATTGACTCGTTGAGATATATTTATTTGGGTCGATCATGCAAGCAATTACAAGTCTTACATTATGTATCTTTCCATCCTATCAAGAATAATTAACTCTCTACCTTCTGATACATGTCTTGACCTTGCTGATTTCGTATCACGTCTTTTTTTTAAGGAAAATAGCACTTCTTCATAGTTCTTTTTACTCCAATTTAAGTCCATGAATCTTTTGGTTTACTTGGTTGCAGTAGTATCAGTATGTATGATTTCATATGCATGACATATTTGGTTGTTTGCTAGCTAAGAATCTCTATTTATTTATTTATTTATTTATTTATAAATATCATTGATATTTTTTTAACTCGTTTTCAAATTTTGATTATGTGAGTATGTGTTCCTTTTCTCGTGATTAAATTGGTTCTATTATGCTCTGTTAGCTTTTTCATGCTCTGTTAGCTTTTTCTTTCTCATCTGGACGAACTTGATTACTTACTACTGTTCGTTGCTTGTCATAGCTGGATGATTATTACAGTTCTATATGTTCATTCATCTTAAAAAGCAAGAGATAATGCTCCTAGGATTACAAATTGAGAAAATTATTGTACTCAGTCATGAAAAAACTCTATATTTATTGTTGTTGTGTCAGTATTTGATTAATGATGGTGTACTTATAGGGTCGGGATCTTGCCTCTATGACCTCTTATGTGCGGACCCCTCCACAAATTGGTATTGCCAACAGAGGGATGGTCAGATGCCTTATTTTGGTAATTCAGCTTTAATGTTCGTCTTTCTTGTTCTAATGTTATTTTTTAATATTTTGTTGTTTCATCAATATTTTTGTCATGCATATATTTTACTTTCCATACCCCTGACCAATTTGAATTGTGTTTGCTTCGTCTCAACTAGACAATACTATGGATACACCATCAAGAATATAATAGGGAGAATTTCGGGAAATCCAATAACATTAAACAATTTGATCTATTTGTATTAGTGTATTGTCCCAAAATTAGTTGTTTTATTGCCACATTATATAGTATAATTTTCTTTATATTTTGGAATTAAAATTATGGTTCAAAAGTCTTGTGTATCCTCATAATAGTACCGTACCCTCGACCGACCATCGATCCCATCATAATTTATTCATAAACAAAAGATTTAAACACATTCCCAAAATTCATTAAACATGTTGAAAATCTCACCATGGGGATGTCTGTGGTGGTTGTCTGTCTTGGTGCTGGAGGGAGGGATGAGGTGTTTGGTGGGGGACTAATTGCTTACAATAATATTTTCCTTTTTTTGACAGATTTAAGTTATTTTATACTCACATGAGTTACTGTTCTTGTCAACTTTTGTGTTATCTGTTTTCTTCTGCTTTACCACCTATATCATTGTGAATTCATAACTATTCCCTCCATTGAGTGATTTCTCAAACTCATCATATCTGTCATATGGTTTTGATTCTCAACAAAAGCATACACGTTTGTCTCATAGTAATTCACTCATCTGCTATAATGACTATGCTAGTCTTATTGTTCTCTGAATTGTATTATATTGTATGGCTTCTAGTAGAAATTTTCACTTCTATAGTTTGTTTAACATTATGTGTATCTTGCATAATCCATGTCTTATCAATCAGACCCACAAGAGAGGCTGAAGAATCTGTTGCGTCATTCAGGCAATGGGTTTTGTGCAGATTGTGGATCTCCAAATCCAAAATGGGTGTAAGTATCATGTCTAATATTTTTTGCTGTCTATCTTTTCTTTATGCTTGATCCATCAACCAATATATTTCAATATCAAATGTGCCCCTTTTAAAAAGAAAAAGAAAAAAAAATGTTTTCAAGTGTCGTGGTTTTTGTCTTTCTTATGTTGGTGTTTTCCAAATCATAGTATCTGTTGCAAGTTAATAACACCCATATGATCTGAAGTTGTCCGTCCCTTGCCTTGAAAATTTCCTAATTATCTTTTGCATTGTGATAGCCATTGTTAAACATGTCAAGTTTCCTGTTAGAATGTGTGATATCCTCACAGAATATTTACATTTAGAACCTATATGATAGCAGTACAAGTTCTCCCTTTTGTAAGTGGTATTCTTTTGGAATTGTTCATGTATTCATTGAAGTCAAAATCACTGTGCTAAATTTAGGAACGTTATGAGCCTTGTACAGTTTCAATGTTGTCTCTTCAATTTCATTGAATTGGGAGTCCAATATAATCTTCCTCGGGTTATATATGCACTTTTTGTTTCAGGGAATGTAAGCATTTTTTCAAATTTCCCTTTTGCACAGGTTTTCTTATGATCTTATCATTTGGTGGTTTCAGGTCTTTAAGTCTTGGAGTATTTATTTGTATAAAGTGTTCTGGAGTACATAGAAGCCTGGAGTGCATATAACAAAGGTATGGTGTATCTTTTCGTTTTGGATCAATTGACTCAGTTGCTTAAGAATAGAATAATACATTCTTAGAAAATAATGATAAGTCATCAATAATAGATTTTCTGAGATATGGATCGTATGATCTAGTTTGGATATATACTATGAATTATAACATTTTTTCAAGTGATGTCTTGCAAGAAAAGTTATAAAAAATAAAACAAAAAAGAAAAAGAAAAACAAGTGCTTGTCATAAAATGATCAGTGAGATACCAAAGCTCATGGAGCCTTAGGGGATAGTTGAAAAAACAATCACTTCGATTCAATGTGTTGGTCCAGATAAAGTTTATTGTCAATACAAGTGAGCAAATTAATCTTGCTAGTTGAAGCTTTCTTTCCTATTGCACTCCGAGAAAATGCAAGATGATTGTTATTTAACCGAGTACATCATTATAGCAACAAGCATTTGAATTTTTCCCATGCTGAAGCTTCATTCCACATTGCACTCCAAGCAATCCAAAAATAATTGTTGTTTAACCAAGGAAGTCTTTGCATGTCTTTCGCTCTCTCTCTCTCTCTCTCATGCACATTGCATGTGCACATACACACCTAGAGGTTGTACCAATTAAGGACAAGAGAAGAGAAAGTTGTCTAAGTAGTTCACTCAGGTGCAAAGCACCAAGGACCAATTGGAGGATAGAGTAAAATATTTTTCCAGAAATTAATAATAGCCCTCAGATCGTAATCTAACAACTTGTGTGAAAGGGAACCACAATAGGCTATATTGCAAAGTAACCACCATTGTACTACCCTCTTTTTTGCATGTCGTCTTTTTTTCTTTTGAAGATTGCAATTGGATATTATTATTATGAGATGATGCGACAGCATCACGATGCAGTGTGCTGACAGGATGAGTTTATTATTCATTTGATGTTTATGCCCATAGGTTGTATCAGTAAAGCTAGATGAATGGGCGGATGAACAAGTTGATGCTTTGATAGAACTGGGTGGAAACGATGCCGCAAATTTGAAGTATGAAGCTTTATTCCCGAACATATCAGAAAACCAAAACCAGATTCCTCTATAGAGGAGCGCTCCGATTTTATTAGGTAAAAAAAGTACACACACTTCTATAACTTTGTACAAGGCAAGGACATACTGTCTGAATCAAAAACCCCATTTACTATGATATTCAGGAGAAAATATGAGCTGCAACAATTTTTGCACTCAGATGAACAGATGTCTTGTCCATTTCTGGTTCCTGTTCATCATACTCCTCTTGCAGCTCCTCAGGCCACAGTTCTGGTTCAGTCATGGATAAGAAACATTATGAGAAGCAAACAACCAGTCATCGCATCCATGGCCTTGGGCACGCCTTTCGTAATAGCTGGAGAAGGGAAAGAGTCTGAGCACAAAGCTACTAAGAAGAGTAACTCAATGAGTAACTCAATGGTAATGATTTTCTGTTTAATTTTTTCCTTTTCTTTTTTCTAACAACAGATTATTTATGGGTCTTTTGGATTCTGATTTTATTGGGAAATTTGTTCTTGTTAAATTTGCCAGTTGAAAAAGAAAAAAAGATAAAAAAAAGAGAGTAACTTTAAAATATTGTTTGGTTAAAGAAAATTGAGGAAAAGCATATCTTTCAAATGCTTTCCCTTATCCTTCACCTTTTTACTAGGAAGAAATTGGATTTTCACTACTGTTTAAATTTTAATTTGAAACAACCTTCTAAGGTATAATTTAAAAGGAAAATGTTAATGACAGCCCAAGGGCGTTGGTTAAGGTTGGAAGTTGTTTAAAATGTATATTGAAATATCTATAAAAAATGTATAAAAATATATAAAAGTGTATGGAAATATGTGAAATGTGTATTGAAATTCTAACTTTTTTCGACATCGTTTGAAGATTAACCACCACCATTGTGTTGGGCCTTAAAATGTGTCAAGCAATGCCATTTTGTCACCATGTTAAGTTGTCAATTTGACTTGGATGCTGATCGTACTGATGTAATATAATATTTATAGGCAGGTATGGTTGAATTCGTCGGATTGATAAAGGTCAATGTGGTCCGAGGCACCAACCTAGCTGTTCGAGACATGGTGACTAGTGATCCTTATGTCATCCTCTCATTGGGACACCAAGTAGGCTCCTTTCCTTGTGAACTTCTTTTCATTATCGCTATATATATCTGAAAAGGGTTGGGAAGTAGAATCTATATTCATTATCACCATATTCTGAAAAAAGGTGAGGAAATAGAATCCAAATATCTAATAATTGAAATTTCTCTATGAACTTGTTGCAGTCAGTGAAGACACGTGCCATAAAGAACACCTGACCCAGTCTGGAATGAACAGCTGATGTTATCAATTCCACAAAATATTCCTCCTTTAAAGTTGGTGAGTTGATTCTTTAAAGGATAAACTAATTTGATATGTAAACACACATTGATCGATCACTGCACTTCTTCTTATTCACATGAACTCATTGTTAGCATGCTTTGCAACTTCAGATGTGCCATTTCGTGCAAATATTTTGTCTTTGTTGGTAATTTATCAAGATTAAAAACATTTTGGATGGTTATTTCCAGCTCGTGTACGACAAAGATACTTCACAACCGATGATTTTATGGGGACGCGGAATTGACATCCAACCCCTTGGTCTCTGCTGCCAAAGCCTCGGAGAGTGCGTCACTCGGGAGCCAATGCAGCTAGGAAAGTGGGTAGCAAGCAAAGATAACACTCTAGTAAGAGACGGTGTCATCACCCTAGAAGATGGGAGGAAGCAGGAAACATTCTCAGGCTGCAGAACGTTGAGAGGGGAGTGCTAGACATCGAGCTTGAATGCGTTCCTCTCACTCAATAGCCCATTCAACCGAAGTTGCTGCAAAACTCTCTGCAAAAGTGACCTTCTTGATGTCAAAATCTCATGTTGTTCTTCAACTAGCTGTATTTCTAGCTAAGAACAATTAGTGGTGTTTTTTTCGGATATTTTGCTTGCAAATTGAAATAATCTTGTCTCATTGTTTAGATTAATGGCATGGAATTGAAAAATTACCCACCTAAATGAAATTGATGCATCCAGTTGTGTAATTATTGCAAACAAAGCATTGTTCTGTCTCATTTTTTGTAAGAAATGTTTTTGAAGGAATGTAAAAGGAAAAGTTCTGTAGCCGGGTTTTATGTTTTTGTCATGTGATTGAGATTTCCTTTTGCACCAGCTTATAAATTGGTTTTTTATTTTCGAGTTTATTTTCATTTTTAGTGATTTTTTAAATAATTATTTCAGTTTTTTTTTTTTTTTAAATTATATCTTTAATTTTTTATAAAGAAAAAAATCACAAAAGACAAACATAAGTCAAATTTATCTCAAAAAAAGGCAATAAAAATTGGTTAGTATTGTCTTTATTGAACTTTTCTGTTTTTTATTTAAGGATTTAAAAAAGTATACTCTCTCTGTCTCATGTTATTAGTTCATTTTGTCATTTTTTGATGTTCCAAAATAGTTGTCCATTTTAAAAAGGGGTCTAGCTTGTCTTCAGTAAGAGATCAAAATTGAACTCGTCTAGTCCGGCTCGGCGGGCTTATTTTGAGTCCCGTTTCGATAATCTGAATCATTCAATATGTAGGAACTCGTCAAGTACTATATCCCTGTAAAAAATTACATTGATCGGATATAGATAACTATTTAATCAGATCAGTTTTGTATAAAAAAAATGAACGGTAAAAAAATAAACGGTTGACAAAAATCTGATCCAATCAAATAACTATTGATATCCGATCAATGTGATTTTACAGAAATGTAGTACTCTACGAGTTTTACATATTGAACAATTCGAATTATCAAAAAGGGACCCAAAAATACGCCACGGGCGACTAGACGGTCCCAGTCCTTGATCTCTAATTGAGACAAGCTCGACCCTTTAAAAAATCCAAGTATAAAATTTTTATATTATTATCAAAACTACCCTTTAAAAATGATTATTAATATAATAATGGAAATAAAGGAGCAATATGAATCAATATCTTTTGATTTAACTTTAAAGCAATAATTACATGTTCTCTTAAAAAGTTAAAATTTTCCAAAGGACCAACACTGTGAGAGTAATATTTTGACTCAATTTATAAAATATAGTCAAAACAACTTGTTCTTCCTGACCCAATTTAATGCCAACGAATTTCTTGTCGCCACCATATAATATTCATCTTCTTCAAGCATTTGTTCTTTGATCTCTAAGATATTTTATAAAATTCTGTATAGATTCTCAATCACCATTCCTTGCATGAATATGGGTTACGCTCAAAAGGTTACAAATTGATTGGACTTGCCAGTCGAATGAAGCGGGACACTCGTAATGATTGACTTTACCAAAATTTCACCCTAGCTAAATTACTTGGCTCATTTAAACCATTAAATTTTCATCAAGGAAATTCAGGCCCGTGGTTGGAGTTGATATATGTAGATGTGCACTGTAAGAAAACCAAGCACGGCAAGAAAATAGCTTAGAAAGAAATCAATTGGAAAAATAAATAAATAATTGATCAAATTAATGGTAATTCCATAATATTCCATTCTATTGGAAACAAAAAAAATAAAATAAAAATTTTAGAATCATAATTCTAGCGAAGGCAACCCATGGACCATATTGTTCCCCAATAATGAATGAATTCAAGGACATACATACATATAGACCTTAATTGAGACCAGATGCGATGCTAACAGCAGATTGACTAGAGGCTGTCAAGTAGGCCTCTCCATGAGAAAAAGAGACGAAAGAAAATGCTGCAAACCAGGCTAAGGAAAACGCTGCTGTGAGCAAACTCCATGGCTATAGAGATAATTGGCATGAATGAAAAGATTGTGCGAGATAACAAAAATCCACCAATAACTTGAAGCTGCCACCACCTGGATATCATTACTGCCCATCAACTGCTGATGTAAATGTAGCAAGATCCAACCCAACAAGGCTTAGTCACTCAATTAGTTTAATATGATGGAAGGCACGTGCTTGACTTTGTAGAAGTCCTCTCCTCCTTCTCTAACCCTGTCTTTGAATGCTTCAGATGCGAATCTAACATCCAATTCCCGGAGGGTGGGAATGAACCTCAATCCGTTCGGAATCTCCTTCAATTTTGGGCAGTCTATAATTACTAAACGGAAGAGACAGGGCATTGCTCCTTGTTCCACCCTCCACTCCTCCAAGTTTTCTAAACGGCAGAGTGATAAAGATGTGAGTTTCGGAAAACCCCCACCATCACAGCTGCCATAGCCCCCTCCTCCTCCTCCACCGCTGATGCTGGATGGTCCAGAACAACAAACCATCTCCTTCCCAATGTAGGCATCATCATATAAGTAGAGAGTCCTTAAGTTGGGGAACTTCTCCAATGTTGGCATTGGGTCTTCCTCTAGTTTAGTATTCCACAACCATAACCCAGTGAGATTTGGAGGGCATTGGTCTGGCAATTTATTCAGGGACTCCCACAATGACAATTGGCATGGTCCAAGTGGCTAAGCCACGAAAAATAATTTGCATCCAAAAAAACATATATATAAACTCAAGAAATTACTCAAGCACAATGTTGTTTACAGGGACGGCATGATGAAAGTGGTTTAGAACATTTTAAGGAGTTTTTTGCTTTTTTAGCAGTTGGCATGGTGAGGACTTCCAAAGATAGGGAATAACCTCTGCTTCCATTATAAAATTTGACCAAAAATAGCTCTGGAGACTATTTTAAAACACAAAATGATAATAAGATTCTACTACATCAAGAAAAAACAGTCAAAACCAAAATCATGAACTCACAACTCCCTTCTAAGGTGAAATAATAAGAAGTTGAAACCAATGCCATTAGATCTCTTATATAAATAATTTTTAAAAAAAATAAAAAATCATACGATCTTTATTCTAACTAAAATAATAGGATTTTAAATTTTAGAGTCTAAACCTCAAACCTCTAGAGCTTGCATATACAAAAAATCACAAAAAGAGCAAAAGGAGTTATGTCATAAAGAAACACTGTATAAAAGTATTCAAGTGTTGCATTTTTCCAAGCCCAGGATGAAATTAAAGGGTAATTCTATGTTTTAATTTATGATGAAATGGAGGTACCAGATAAAATAATGACAGGAGGCCACAGTGATGACAGAAACGTAGGATCAAATTTCAACTTTAAAGGAGGTAACAAGAACAAGAGCAAGAGACAACAAAAGAAGATAAATGATGAAATGAAGATTAAAGAATGATTAAAATTTGTAAGATGAGAAGTCATGTGTTGTGAACTCTACACACAAAAATTTAATTTTTTTTTTTTTTAAAAAAAAAAAAAAAAAGAGAGAAGAAGGAAAAGAAAGGCAGCGAGGGTTTGTGTAACACATCCCTGCCTTGATGGAAGGACGGGGAGAGATGAGGAGGAGGAGAACAAAACACTGGAAAAAAGGATAACCTGACCAAATGTAATTGAACCGTAAAAATATTATCAAAGAAATTGCCCAAATATGCCGATGGAGCCTGCATGACAACCCAATAAAATAAACATTGATAAATATAGTGAGGGAAGCCAAGGAAAGAAGAAATCCCTCAGATCGCTCAGATCTTCCTTGAGGCAAGGGCAGGGAGAGGGGGTAAAACAAAATATTAGCCTATTATTTCCCTAAATTTTGTTTTCTTATTTCAGAATCCAACCCACCCTAACCCTAATATTCAACCTCCTGAAGAAGGCCCAACTTTAATCCCCAGAAAAATCAATTATCAAGATTCTATGATAGATTGTTATTGGACATGTTGAGTGTCTAACTAGCGCAATCACCAAAAATTTCATGCAACATAATCCATGTAAAGTTATACTGACTTCCTTGGCGCAAATTCATAACGAAACAACAAATAAAACCTTCACTTGTGTGATGCTGGATTGACAACTCAACAATACAAGTTTAACATACAGAACCAAAAACTTCTGTGAATAACAAAGCCAAAAATTAGTGATGGTATTCCATCCAAAAGAATATTAAACATTGTTCACACAGATGGCAATCAAACATTGCTAGTATAAAGTTCAAAAAATACTCAAAACCCGTTACCATGAAGGTCGTAGATTCAAATCCAAGACTTGAAAAACAAGGATAAATTACATGATCAGATTATGTTTTCTCATATATTTTAAACCAAAAAATTGCCAGCATTTCAGCATTTATAAATTGCTTAGCAATTAGAAAACCTTAAACCAAAAACCTGTAAGTAGACACATGTCACAGAATTTGCTGCATTAACAGTTACATTATTCACCAAATTTCAACATGGGCAGCAAATCACATGCTGCACAAACATAGGAATCATTTGTACATTTTTATAACAAATACAACTACATATATAGGGAAGCAAATTTACAATCCACAACGATGGAGAAACACTCCAAAGTATGATGTTTTGGAAACCATATATACAAGAAGCTGTTACAGCAAAAAAACACACTTTTTATTTAGTTATGTTGATCAGAGAGAGGATCAAAATATAATCCCCCCGACAACAAAACTACAAACTCCACTCACTCCAATGAGATTTTGAATGCAAACCATAGGTAGACAGTAACATCAATTTTGTAGCAAAAGTCTTCAACAACCATCAAGCAAAAACAGCAAAACATACGCACCGAAGACACGCCCCAATTGGAAGGGGAGCAAATTGCAATCAAGAACAGCAAGTGGGGCACCGAATCAACCCGTTTTCATTGCATTCCAAACACCTCTTCAACTGTTCCTCATCTTCATCATAAACCTTCCTGCTTCCATTGCAATTCAAGCACGGAACGAACCTCGCATCCCCACATCCCCCGCAAACGTACCCGGGAGCTCGAATTGGAAGCCCCTTTAGCATCTTGGCCAAATCACCGACCTCGTCGAGCTGTTTGATCACATCAGCCCCTCCAATGTACCTCCCTCGAATGAACACTTGTGGCAAAGTCACATTCTTTACCCCCAAAACGCTCATCAACTCTTTCCTATACGCCGAATCCATCGAAATATCACGTTCGTCAACAATAACCCTAAATCCCCTCAATATCATCCTCACGGCATAGCAATCTTCGTATGTCCTTCGAATTCCTCGTAAACTAGTGAAATACACAACAATTCGATCTTCCGTACCCTGTAATCGAATCGAAGAGTTGGGTACCAATGGAGAAACCCAAGAATCGGAACCCAATGGCTTTCCCGATTTCAATTTACTCGGAGATGGAAACTGAGTCTGCGGTTGTGAACCGTCTAGAACCGAGGTTGGGGATTTGGTGGATTCGAATATGCTGCAGAGCTGTCTCACCTTTCCTTTGATCGAAATCTTGGCCGATTCAAACGGTGAATGAATTTTCTTGATCGATCCATTGCGTTCGAGAGAATAGTGAGAGTAGGGTTTGTTCCGAAACTCGCTCGGCGTTACATGCAAGGTTAGGGACCGATTGAAAACCGATGGTTTTGGATTGTCAGATAATTCGAATCGATCGTCATAACCAGCCATAGTTATAATTCAGAAAAATGAATCTTTTGATCTTCTATGATCAGGGTTTCAAAATAATCGAAAAGAAATGATCAAAGATCGATTAAATTTAGGGTTTCTGAGGCTGTGGAATTGGAAGTCTCTCTGGTGGCGGAGGTTGGTGGTGGGCGGTGGCTGCTTTTGGAAGGGGGTGGCGTGTATTGAGAGCAACTTTTTGAAATCGAAGAGAGAGAGAGACAGAGAGAGAGATTGCGCGGAGCTTTTGCTTCTGAAAAAAGGGATTTTCAAGCCATCTATTGATGATGATGTTGATGACGTTAAGCAGGAGTTTTTTAACAGGTAAAACCTCCCAAAGGAGATTTGTCTTACAAATTTATTGTGGTTTTGTTTCACATTTTGAAAATTACAGCTCATCCATGAGGTTTGTATTCAGTATATTTTTTTCTTTTTAGTTAATACATTCATGGAGATTATATTTTTATTTAAATTACCAGTATACCCTTATAATGTGCCTAAAATATAGATTGATGTATAACCTTTCTTATTTGTAGATTGAAAGTTGAGCAAATTTCACACATGGTCCTTATGATTTCACTTGAGTTTTAATTTGGTTACTGTCGTTTCAATGGTAATAAATTTGTCCTTGAATTTTTGTTTTTTAATGTCAATTAAAGACAATCACTAACCAATGATAAAATTTTGGGCATAAAATAGTTATGTGAGCTGTCTCTATAATCATTTTCAGTACCAACAAACACCCTCCGCCACCTCCCTTCACCACAAATGCACCACCAAAATTTGTTGCTACACATTGTCATCCATTTTCCTAATTGCCACCAACTACTCTTTCTCTTTCTTCATTGTTCCCTTTGGTTTTCTACGATTAGGGTTTTAAAAGCCTAAGTTTTGGGATTATCGAGCATTTCTATTTGAACCTCAATGTCCGACCAACATAGAGTACTTTTTTTATTTTTATGAAAGCTACACCATATTGATCAGAATTTCATGGTTTTTAAAAACCCTAAGGTCTTTTCTCTTGCATCAATTCAATATAATATTGAAAGAATTTTGTTAGAAATTTATGAGGGATGGACATTGATTGGGGCTGATATATATTACTGGGGATATGAATCCATCGCTCATTTTGACAAGTCAAAACCCTCTTGATTATATTTATATCACTAACACTCTTATATAGGCATATATATATATGATTAGCCAACACCACTCCAGCACTCATTTCATCAAGTTAAATATCAGATACGTGATTGGAAAAATAAAGATAGAAGAAATGAGTGGATTGTAGCAGCATGAATGAGAGGAAGATGGTAAGTTTAGTAGCAAGTAGTAGATGTGGTGGTATGCTGTGAGTTGGTGACATAGTGTAGGTATTAGGTGATGAAGATGAGTTGGGTCAAATCATTGATTTATCATATTGAGAAGATGGCTGAGGAAAGGACGTACCTCGTCGAAGGATTCTCTTCTTAGGAGGTCGATCTTTTGAACTGGAAGAAGAAGGCATAGATCTAATTGGACGTCGGTGTTTAGCGATTGTGGAGCGGGGACAGGGTCTTCGTAGAACGATTGTCCTTTGCGATTATGAGGTACAATGGTACTGTGAGAAGTTTCGGTGGGCCTCGCGAGAACCAGGTCGTCTGAAGTACTTGGGTCGTCTGATTGGTGGGTGTTGGAGTGTGGTGGTGTGGATTCGAAGAGAGGAGGATAACAAGTCATCGGCTCAGATTGTGGCTGCGATAGGTAGCAAATGTGAACAGATTTTTGTGCCATAATCTAACTTTGAGGGTGGCTGAGAGGGGATTGCGTTAGTCATTGAGGGATTTGCTTTTGGGGATGGTTGGACCACACAGCTGAAATGCCCTCTGAGGTTGCGTGTTTCTGAAGAGCAATCGATGGCAGTTGTAGCCGCCTGACGGAGTGGACTTGTAGGCGATATTGTGGTTAAGAAAGATACTGAAGGGGAATGGTTTCAATAGTTGGACAGAGCAATCGTGGGGAGGGTGGGGTTTCTGGGAGAAAACGGTTTGGGCACTAGGGCTGTTTTCGATTAGGTGCATTGATGGTGGAAGTCGTCGGGTGAAGTACAGGTTTTTCGAATTTGTGGTCAATTTTACCTATTTATTTTTCGGTCGAGGCGAGAGGCGGAGACGGTGGTGCGTCAGAGGTGGATGATTGCTGGTCGCGACATGTTTCTCAGCTGGTGGTCACCGAATTCATTTTGTGTTGATGGAAGGGTATCAGTTCTGGTTCGAAGCAACTGGATACAGGTTTTAGGCCTCCCAATCCATCTTCAAGGCATTGAGGTGTACCGAGCGATTAAAGATCGCTGCGGAGGCTTTGTGGTGGTCGACGAGTTGATAGAATTACTTGGCTATGTTCGGATGAAGGTTAGGGGCCTAGTCAGTGGGATTCCGTCTCAGATCTCGATTCGATGGGGTTCCTGGCGTTACATGTCTCCCATCTGGTCAGAATCTGGGCCGGTGGGGGTTTCTGCTCCGGCGCCGATTGCCACATGGATTGAGAATCGGTTGGGTTTGGCAGGTGCGAAATTAGGGCCACATGAGTCGCGAAAATAACAGAGGTCAGATGATTCTCAAAGATTGGGGAAACAGCGAGAATTTTGTCCTAATTTTCAGCGATTTGGGAACATTACGGGTGGTGGTTACACAGAGGTTTGGGTTTAAATGACAGGGGCTTCGGGTTATTGGGAGCCCACAAACCTAGAGACAGATGGGTCATGTGGGCCTACAGCTGAGGACTCCAAGCCGAATTGAGCCACAGGGAGGTTGAGGCCTTTGGGCATTTGGGCCTATCTGTAGGGGGCCCAACAGGTGCTCTTCATGATTTATCTATGGGTTAAGGCAGTAGCACTAGGCTGGGCCTTAATTCTATTGGGCCAAACTTGAAGCAGTCGGGTAAATTTTATGACCTGACTGTGACACGGGTTTTTGACCTTCTACGTCGCAGTGTGGGCCCGAGTCTCCCAGAGGCGCATTCGTCGACGGGTACGGAGCAGAATTCGTCGACAACGGAGCTCTGACTGCCGCCACATCGTACTAACCCCTCTATGCACGTGAAACACCTTGATTTTGAGCCTGGTCTGGGAGTGGACAGCATAGGGTCGCGGTCACCACCGGCGCCTAATCAGTTGTTGGATGTGCAGATTAAAGCTTGCAGCGAGGAAGGGGAGAGGTTAGACCATTTCATTGACCTTGACTTTGGGTTGTACTGTGGCGTTATAGGTGGTCGGTGGGCAGATGAAGGCGGAAATCTGTCATTGGCTCTATATCCGTTGGCAATGGAGACAGAGCCAGTTGCTGCCACTAGGGTTGAGACTGTTAGCGAGACCATGAGGAATGGTTTTGAGGAGGAGGATCTGCATGGTCCGGGAGAGGTGTCTGACTAGGTGTTGTCGCAAATTCAAGAAGTGAGTTGTTTGCTTGGGGTATCATTTGTTGGGCATAAAGACGAAGCAATTAAGCTGTTTTCGGCTATTGAGGTATCTTGGAGGGGGAGTGCTTATTTGGGAAAACAGTTACAGGTTTTTGGGCACAAAGGTAAGGGTGCTAGGGAGTTGAGGAATCTAGAGTGTACTGTTAATTATGATAGGCACTCACAAGAAGGGGGGCGCGACTGTGAGGAAGGATCATGCAAGCCAATCTTTGTTGCCATGCGTTTAAAAATTTTACCGTGGAATGTGCGTGGTTTGAATGATCAGAGAAAGAGGAGGATGCTGAAAGCTGTTTTGAGGAAGGTAAAAGCGGATGTTGTCTATCTCCAGGAGACCAAAATAGTACATGTTGATAGGGAGGTGGTTAGAGAGGTGTGGGGGGGTCGTCATGTGGATTGGACATATTTATCGGCTGCTGGAGTGGCTAAAGGGGTTCTTTTATGTTGGGATCAAAGGGTGGTTGAAAAAGAAGAGGAGGAGGTGGGTAGGTTTTCTGTATCATGTCTTTTCGTTGTATTGGGAACGACTTTCGGTAGGTGTTTATGGGAGTTTATGGTCCGGTGAGGGGGTTCGAGTGGCCTCTCTTTTGGGAAGAGCTTCAGAGTATTGCTTTTCCGTGGTTGGCGCCTTGGTGTGTAGGAGGTGATTTCAATGTGGTGCGTCGGTCGAAGGAGAAATTGGGATTGAGTCCTTCAGTAGGCTCTATGCAGGCTTTTTCATCGTTGATTGATGATTTGGCATTGATTGATTTGCCGTTGCAGGAAGGGAGCTTCACTTGGTCTGGAGGCCGGGTGTTTTCTCGTCTGGATCGATTTTTGATTTCTGGGGATTGGGAAGAGCACTTTTCTCAAGTAGTTCAGCAACGTTTGGAGCGTCCTGTTTCAAATCATTGGCCGGTGTTGTTGGATAGTGGTGGGATTTGGAGTGGTCCGGTACCATTCCGGTTTGAGAATATGTGGTCGCAATCAGAAGGTTTTGTGGATACAATTCGGTTGTGATGGGATGGATACTCTATGGTGGAAGATCCTAGTCGTAGGTTGGCTTAGAAATTAAAGCTTCTTAAGTCTTATTTGCGGAGGTGGAACAAAGAGGTTTTTGGTCGGTTGAAGACTCAGAAGACAAATATTTTGGCGGTGCTGCATAGATTATATGAGAAGGAGCTTGAGGGTAACTTGTCCGAGAAGGATTTGGTGGCCCGGGAAGGGGCAATAAAGGATTTTGGTCATGTGGCTCGCATGGAGTAGGTTAGTTACTGATAGAGATCCAGATGTTTGTGGCTAAAAGAAGGGGATCGAAATACAATTTTTTTTCATCGTATGGCAAATGCTAATCGTCGGGTGAATCAGATTGGGAAGATGCGAGTCAATGGTGTGGTGTTATCGTCGGAGGAAAAGGTAAGGGATAACATCGTGAGTTTTTATCAGTGCCTATTTCGCAAGCAATGAAAGACTTTGAGGCCAGGGTTGGATGGTGTTCAGTTCAATGCTATTTCAGATGCGGATAGGCTGATGTTTGAATGGCCATTTTCATATGAGAAGGTTTTAGGGGCTTTACTAAAAATACCTAGGGACAAAGCGTTGGGGCCTGATGGTTATATTATGCTTTTTTTTCAATTGTGTTAGGAAGTTGTGAAAACAGACGTGTTGGCTATGTTTGCTCAGTTTTATCAGATAGGACAGTTCGAAAGGAGTCTTAATGCTACTTTCATAGCCTTAATTCCAAAAAAAAGAGAGCACGGTGGATATTAGGGACTTTCGACCCATTAGTTTGTTAGGGAGTGTGTACAAGTTTTTGGCTAAAGTCTTGGCTAACAGATTGCGGAGGGTTTTAGAAGGGATGGTGTCAGAGTCCCATAATGCTTTTGTAGATGGTCGTCAGATTTTGGATGCTATGTTGGTAGCTAATGAGTGTGTTGATTAGCGGATTCGAAAGAGGCATCCAGGGATTATCTGCAAGTTGGATATCGAAAAGGCATATGATAATGTGAATTGGAGATTCTTAATGTATATGTTGGAAATGATGGGGTTTGGGGTGGTGTGGAGGAAGTGGATTATGTTTTGTATATCTACTGTTCGAATGTCTATCTTCGTGAATGGGACGCTAGTAGGTTTTTTCCCGACGTATAGAGGTTTGCGGCAAGGAGATCCTTTGTCTCCATTATTGTTTATCTTGATTATGGAGGCTTTGGGCCGTTTGTTATCCAGGGCAGTTTAGAGAGGTTTGTTGACAGGTTTCGATGTGGGAATGGCACAGAATACTAGCTTGGTGGTGTCTCATTTGTTTTATGCAGATAATGTCCTTATTTTTTGTGGCACAAATGAGGCTTAGATTGGTTATTTGAGGTGTGTTCTTTTATGCTTTGAGGCAGTTTCGGGGGCTTGGGGTGAATCTGGGGAAATCCGAGATGATTCTGGTTGGTGCAGTGGCACGTATATCGATTTTGCCTGCTATTTTGGGGTGCAAGGTGGCCACATTGCCCATAACTTATTTGGGGTTACCTTTGGGTGCTTCATAAAAGGTGAAAGGGGTGTGGGATAAGGTGGTGGACAGGGTGTAGCATCGTCTGGCCAGCTAGAAGCGCCAATACCTTTCGAAATGGGGGCAAGTGGCTTTGATAAAGAGTGTGCTCTCGAGCATTCCGACTTATTTTATGTCTGTGCATGTCATCCCTGTGTCTGTTGTTAAGTGGTTAGAGTTACAGAGGGATTTCTTTATGGGTGATAGTTCTGAGTCTTTTCATTACCATTTAGTAGCTTGGGATCAGATTTGTTCTCCTAGATGATGGGGGGTTTGGGGATTCGGAGTTTGGTTTCGTTCAATTTGGCCATTTTGGGGAAGTGGTTATGGCAGTTTGGGGTCGAAAGAGAGTGGTTGTGGAGGATAGTAGTGGGGGTTAAATATGGTTTGTGATGGGGGGATTAGAGTTCTGGGGAGGTTACACAATCGCATGGACGGAGTTTATGGAAAGGTATTTGGTTGGGCCGGGAGGAGTTTTTGAAAATGGTTAGTTTTAAGGTTGGGGTGGGGGATCGAGTTCGGTTTTGGAGGGATAGGTGGTGTGGTGAGATGGCTTTAGAGGTGATGTTCTTGTTGATTTTTCGTCTTGTGATTGATCGAGAGGCGGCAGTGGCATCTTATGCTCAAATTCAAGGCCAGGTTGTGGTGTGGAATGTTGGGTTGCGGTGGGATGTGCAAGATTGGGAGGTGGACCAGTTTATGGATTTGTTGGGCTTTTTGTATGGGTTTCGGTTTGGAGGGATTGGGGATGATTCTTTGTGGTGGGATGAGTCCAAGTCCAAAGGGGTATTTTCTGTGTCTTCTTTTTATCATTTGCTTTCGGGAAGGGATGTGATGTCGTCCCCATGGAAGACTGTTTGGGTGGTGGGTTGTCCATCTAAAGTTACTTTCTTTGTGTGGACAGCAGTTTTAGGGCGTATTCTGACAATTGATAATTTGGTTCGTCGATGGCATATTTTAGTAAACTGGTGTAGCATGTGTTGTCGGGATGCAGAAACGGTGGATCACTTGTTGATTTGCTATCTGGTGGCGTCTCGTCTTTGGATGGTTATTGTTGCTATCTTCGGTTTGGCTTGGGTTCAGCCAGGGACAGTGCGGGCGGTGTTACAAAGTTGGGCTGGGGGATGGGTTGAGAAGCATCGTCGGAAGGCTTGGAAGTTGGCTAGTCATTGTCTATTATGGCTTGTTTGGCGAATATTTTGGGGGAGATGCATTCAGTGGCATGGCTGGAGAGGCGTTTGTTTATTGTGTTGCATAGTTGGTTATCATTATCAGTGGATCCGGATGTTTTGACCTTTGTTGATTTTGTAGAGGAGTTGATTTAGTTTTTTTTTTTGCGGTTGAGTGTTGTTTTATTTATATTTGCTGTTAGTTGGTAGGTTTGATTTTCTATTCTTTGCATCGGCTTGATGCTTTTAATAAAGTCTGCTTATTTATCAACAAAAAACAAAAAAATTGATTTGTCATATTGAATGAACTCTGTAGGCTATAGTTAGTATAAATTTTCATTTGTGTCCTTAAAAAGTTGTCAGGTGTATTGCATGTGATTATTTTTCATTAAAAAATCTAACCTCAGTTAGTAATTGTCCTTATTTGACACAAAAATTAAAATTTAAGGGTAAATGTGTAATAATTGAAATGATGGGAATCAAATTGAAACTTAGGTGAAAGTATAGAGATCATTGATAAAATTTACTCTTGAAAGATTGTATGCTTACATCATTTTTGTAGATAATTAATGACAAGAATGGTGTCTTAGTTGAAAATTTATTCACATGTGGTATAACAAGTGAGAAAAAGAGAATAAATGATTATAAATTTTCATCTAGGTGAAAAAAGTATATATAAAAAAACACACACACACATTATATTTGTGAGGGTGCAGTAGAAGGCAAATATATATATAAAAAAAGTATACAAATTTAATTATTAATATTTATATAGTTTTTCACCAATTTATAATGATTTTTTCAAATACCCACTGATGTAATATTTTTCTTATATTTTTTTACTATCATATTTAGACGAGTATGAAAGAAAATTATGCAAGGGATATATAAAGGGGAGTTTTTTTTTATTCAATTATTTTAATAGGCAAAGTATGCATTTTAAATAACAAATTAGTTTGTTTCTTACCATATCTCAAAATGTTTGGTGAAAAATAAAATATGCAAAAGAGTTTTTTTCATAATTTACCATAATTTCTTATTAAATTTATAAACAATAGTGCTACAGGGCCCGAAAACGGGCGCCCCGAATGCCCCAAATTTTTTATTTTTTCTTTTCAGCAGAAGAAAGGAGGAAGACGAAGGGGGGAAGGGGAAGGGGAAGGGGAGGGGAGGGGAGGGGAGGGGAGGGGGAGGAAGGACTGGAGGGGGCCAAAAAAATGGAGGAGGAGGACGCGATCGACACGATCGGAGGAGGAGGACGCGATCGGCGGCGATCGGCGCAGGCGACGCGACCTGTCTCTCTTTCTCTCCCTCTCCCTCTCTCTCTCCCTCTCTTTCTCTCCCTCTTCGCAGAGGTCAACAATGGCGGAAAAAAGAAAAAAAAAGAAAAAAAAAACGAAATGCCCAAAACGACGTCGTTTTGGGCATTCGGGGCATTCGAGCCAACAGTATTTCGGGCCCTCAAACATTTTCCATTTATAAAATCAAACATAAGAAAGATATTATCTTATCATTTTTTACCAAATCCATACGGATTCTGGCCTAAGGCCTTGTTTGGAAAGTTGAGTTTAAGTTAAAATAGTTAATAAAGATAAAATAAGTTAAAATAATTAATAAAATAAAATATTATATTAAAATCATAATTATTTTATTTTTTCTTTCACAACCATCAAATCAATTAAAAAAAAAAATAATTATCATTTCAAACCTAACTTTTTTTTAATCAAATTAAAATAATTAAAATAACATATTTTCAAACGGATTGCGTAGAAAAAAAAAAATGGCCGGACGGGAATGGGCATGGGCTGCACCATCGGACCCAATTAAAACCCTTTTCATAGCCATATTTGACATTGACGGGGACTCCATGTGTGAAGGAAACGCAGTCGCAGTCGCAGTCGCAGTCGCAGAGTGACGAGAAATGAAAGAAACACTACCCTGAAACAAAATAAACCCCCCAACTCAATCTCATCATCCCCTCTGTCTCTTTTCAATCTGTCTCTCCCCCCTAGGGTTAGGGTTAGGGTTTCCCAACACCGTTGCCAACGATGATGTACGGTGACCCTCAGCAGCAGCAGCAGCAGCAGCAACCACCACACCAGCAACACCCCCAACCACCACCACAGCAGTACCAGCACCATCCTCAAGTTGGGGAGTTTCCGAGGGGCCCTCCACAACAACAACAACAACAACCACCGCCTCCCCCTATGATGCGGCAGCCTTCTGCTTCCTCTACTAATATGGGTGGTGCCCCACCGGAGTACCACCACCACCCCCTTGCTCCGCCTCCTCATCGCCCTTATGATGGTCAGTCTCAGTCCCCCCCTTCCTCCATTTGGTTGCTGAGGAAACTCAGGGAGAGTAGTAGAATTGTCAATTTTGAATTTGTGTTGCTATTATTTGCAATAGTCAAGTAGCTGTGATTAGGAAAAGCTGACTAGTGTACAAACATACTTAGTAGATTGTGTTTGGAGCATGAATTTGGAAAAGGTAAACATGTAAATGTAGTTATATTTTATTTACTTTTCTCCCATCTTTTTTCTTTTCAAATCTCTACTCAAATCTATGCTCCAAACACAGCCTTAATAGGAAAATAACTTAGTAATATTCAGATAAAAAAGAATATAGTGAAAATGCAACCAGTCTCTGAATACACATTGTATTATGTATTTGATATGTGTGGAGTATCATTTTTCCACATTTTGTAATTTGACCTTCCCTTGTTTTTTCCCATTAATTAACTAAAACAAGTGCACTATGGCTAGTTCAACACTCGCTTTGGTAGCAAGTTTCTATTGGCTGGTTATGTTCCCAATCCGTTTAGGATGTGGTCAGGGGATGTGATGATACGTGTCAAGTTGTCATGTTCATGTTCATGTTTGACTTTTTAAGGACTTCTTCTGTTAGTGTATTTGTATCATATATTGTGTCTGTGCTGTGTTTATTGCCGGTCTCTATGCTACATAGAGTTGATCAATACATGGTCATTACATTTTCTGAATTCAAGGATGAAGCATAAAGCAAATTCACTTATGGTTTGGTGGGAACATTTGGAGAGGAGCATCAACGGTAAATATTTTGATGTAGTAAAAAGCAGTTCTCATGAATAGACAGTAAGGGCATGCATGGGTCAGTTTGGGTTGATTTTGGGAGAGATTATCGACTGAACAATTTGAGAATTTTTGCAACCCGCTGCCAACTCACCCAATGTCAAAATTGGCATGTGTTGTTTGAATATTTTGGCGATTTCAAACTAGCTATTCGAGCAGGCAAAGTGGGTCAAAAATACAAAAATGGGGAGAAAAAAATATTAGTGTACACAACTTTATTTATTTATTTTTATCTGTGTCAAACAAAAAATTCAAATCATGGCACAAAACCTACTAATTAATCGAATGTATGATGCTATTTAAAATCATGTTTTTAAAATTAATATACAAAAAATCAAATTAGGAATAAATATGGATAAAAATGAGGGGTGAGTGTCATCTGATTAATGATATTAAGGTTAGGGAGAGATTTTGTAAGCAAGTTTTAGCTAATTTTGGGTATACATAATAGGCAGGGTGGGTTGTTTTGTGCAGATTGACAAATTTTAATTTGCAATCCAACTGACCCTCTAGTTGTTGTCAGCAAACCTGCCCAACCCAACCATCTCACCTTCTCAAACCACACAGCTTGGTTTGCGTTGGTGCGGTTTGGTGTTTTTTTGCACACCCCTAATAGACACTAATACAATTGACTAAGGAAATTAATTAGGTTATTGCCCCCATATGCTTTATTATTAAGACTATCTTGTTTGATATGTTGCCCTTGAGTTTCTCCATACTCCAAAACATTGCTGCCCCAAGCCTCCAACCCATACGTGTACTACCATTGATGTGCCTCTTGGTTGTGTTGCTACTGTGAGCATCAAAGGGGAAGTGAAGCAATTGTCTGATAGATTCACTGTTTGGGATAAAAAGGAAGCTAATATTTGTTTCCCACATGTGCATGTTATGCTATGACAATTTTGGTGAACTAGCTTATAGTTATTGCTAATGTTTGTTTTTTATTCCAATCCATATTGCAGTTCATGGTGACAGTTTCGCTGCAAAAAGAATAAGAAAGGTTGGCCAAAGGAGAGCCGTTGATTATTCTAGCACTGTTGTGCGGTATATGCAGGTAATATATGCTACAAATAAAAGTCTACATATCTTCATAAATATCTTTTTTCTTTAAACATTCCTACTATTGTTTTTTGCAGTACCTTTCCTAGAAGTGGCACTTCTGTTGAAAATCTCAGATTTAGTTTCTGTTGCCACTTCGATCATCCTTATGTTTCATGGGCTGCTCCTTTACATGGCAGACTTCAAAATTTTCAAAAAGATTTAAAATGGAGTATTAACTAGTCTTTTGTGTTTCATTTTCCATTAATTTCATTTTCTTCTTTATTTTATTTTAGCTTTTCTTTTATTGTTATAATTACTTGTAGTTTTGATAATCTTGTATCTCTACCATGCAGATTCGTATGTGGCAGCGGGATTCGAGGAGTAGGAAAGTACTGCAGCCCACTCCCGCAGCAGGAATCGATGTCAGTGACTGTTTATGCATGTTATTTTTTGTTACTGAGGGAACATGTTATAGTGGCCTTGTTTGGTTTGTGTTTTGAGATATTATTTCAAAAATAATTTTCTGGAGAGATTTTAGAAAATTTGAAAATTTGTATGGTTGTATATTTTGGAAATAGTTTTGGAGTTTGGGATGATTTGATATTTTTTTTTATAATTGAATAGATGAGTGTGAAAGAAAAAGTGATTGAGAATGAGAGAGGAGAGAAAAAAAGTGATTGATTGATTGATGTGTAGTAGGGAGAAAAGTGGTCTTGGAATTTATTTATTTTTTTAAAAAAATTTCAACCAAACATGTTTTGGGAATTTTTTCTCCAAAAACATGTTTTGAGAGACAAACCAAACATGCCCACTGTGTTTCTCTTTTCTCTTGTGTGTGTGGATTCTTTCACGCATAGGAACTGGAATTGGATTATAATCACTTCATTTAGTGGTTTTACTGTGCTTTGCTTCAGTCTGGACTTGGTTTCTATCGTAGCATTTATAACCCACTGTGATCTTGATCATTGGAGCAGATGTTGCCAACAGTCGCCTTTTCAGATAATCCATCCACAAGCTTCGCTGCTAAGTTCGTTCATACATCTCTAAACAAAAATCGCTGTTCAATTAATCGTGTTTTGGTGAGTTTGATTAAAACTAGTTGTACTTCTTATATTTGTCTTCTTCCTTTTCTATATTGGTCTTTGTGTAACACTGAATAGCTTGTTGTATCTTGTGCTTTATCACCAGCCTGTTTATTCTTCTGAGGTAGTTCTACTATGGGCCTTTGTATATGTGTGTTCTAATATGTATGCCCTTATGTATCTTGTGGCAGATTTTGTTTTTCTTGTCCTTGTACACTCATTTGTAGTATTTTTGCTGTAAAATGCTTATAATCCTTAAGTTGTAGCTAGTCCACAAGTTAGTAGCAAGTACATTTCTACATAGTAGTCTTGGTTGTGTTGAACATGTGCCTAACATGAAGGCTACCGGACACTCCAAGCCATGTGTCTAACAATTGTTGGACATGTTCATGATTCAATAATAAATGTCCAACAATTATGTGCAAGAATTTTTTTTTATTTTTATTTTATATTCCTTTTACTTTGAGTTTTTTTCTTCTAACTTATGCCAACCCTTTGCTTTGCTTAAAGTGGACTCCTACTGGAAGGCGTCTTATCACAGGATCTCAAAGTGGGGAATTCACTCTTTGGAATGGCCAATCATTTAATTTTGAAATGATTCTGCAGGTATGCCATTGTAAGTGTTACCTTCTCAATTGGGCATTTTGTGAAAGAAGTCAAATTGATATATGTTTGAACATCTATTGATGTGCAGGCTCATGATCAAGCAATCAGGTCTATGGTATGGAGTTACAATGAGAATTGGATGGTCACTGGTGATGATGGGGGCGCTCTAAAGTTAATATACGTCCTTTTACTATTGAGGCAATTTTGTATGGCGTTTATTTTGGTTGATGAAACAACTTTTTGAATTGATATGTGAATATGGTGGCACTTGGCAGGTACTGGCAAAACAACATGAATAATGTGAAGGCCAATAAATTTGCTCATAAAGAATCAGTACGTGACTTAAGGTAAATACTTGTTGTTCGTAGAATTGGTTTAAGATTTGAATTTCACGCATTTATTATCCATGATGCATTTCATGGCTTCATGTTTGTTTTTTGAGCAGCTTTTGTAGGACAGACTTGAAGTTCTGTTCTTGCTCTGATGACACTACAGTCAAAGTTTGGGACTTCGCTCGATGTCAAGAAGAGCGTTCACTATCTGGTAATGTCTCCTGAATGCGTCAAATGTTTGAAACCAACACTATGCACATAATTTACATGTTGCAGCATCTCACATTCTTTCTATTGAAACAACACAGTAGCATGCCCCTTTTCTGCCACTCGGACTAATGTCAAACATGGAGGATTGTTGCTTATTTGTGGTTTTTATGTGAATTTGTGTTAACTGTGAAACAGCATGATAATCATGGAAAAGGTTTTGAGCCTCTAGTTTTGTATCTTCAGCATGTGATTCCCAGACTTGTGTGTCAACTTATATGGATTCCCATTGCATGCAGAAAACTTAAAAACAAGCTGGACCTTGCGGTGCAAGTTTGTTTGGGGGTACGTTCTTAATGAGAAAACCAACTCCTTTTAGTGGGCTCCGTCACTCTCTGAGGGTTATAGTAATCAAATTACCATTTTGATTTCCTAATTTTGCAGTTTGTAATGATGATAATAGGTAAGCTTGTCAGGGCCTTCATGGACATATTAGACAAGCTACTATTTGTTATAGTAGTTTACTTTTGTTCTTTGAGACATGGGGATAATTTGCTTTGTGGGTATTGTTGGAAGATGTGCTTTAGGTGGACTCATGAACAGTCTCTACTCATTTGAAATGGGTGTGAGGAAATTGAAGTTGTTCAGTTAGGTGTTATTCGTAAGTGGTTATGGAGATATGTATTGGATAGATGTAATTTGTGGAGGAAGGTTGTGTCTCAAAACTTTTAGAAGTGCTTGGGCCCTAGGTAATCAAATGTCTGATGAGTCTAAACATTGTCATGGCTGGGGATATGGAAAGGATTTAGACTTGCAAACACATTGATTCTTCAATTGAGGATGCTTAGAGACTTCAATTTAGCGTGATTCTTGGGGTGGGGATGTACCTTTTTAAATTCATTTTTTGGACCCCTTACATGTTGGAATTGGCATAGATGCTTTTTTGTGGTAGATTGTTTTAGATACAAGTTAAGTCTAAAGAAGGCTAGGTAGTATGTCCTGGAGTCCTGGACCAGCCAATAGATCAGAAGAACAAAGTCCAATACAAATAGGATATACAGTTTGTTTTGTCGTCCTATGGTTAATTTAGGTATATAATATAACTGATTTAGAAAAAGAAAACTTGTACATTTTAAAGTTAATGCTTCATCTATGACATATTTAGGAAAAAAGCTTTTATATTTTAAAGAGAATGCTTCAGGTATGATGTTTTGATGAAAATAGAACTTGTCATTGATTTAAGACTAGCGTTCCATATTCTGACTCCCAAAGTAATAGAAATACATAATCTCAGAGAATATTCTGAGTGAAAATATAATTTGTTTGGCAGTCAATGGCAGTTTTCATATTGCTACTACTAATATCGGTGCCTATTTATGTGGCATAATCATATTTGTATTCTATGACATGCTGCAAATTGTGTGCCACATATCAGGTCCAGTTCTGTAGGTGGGGCAATATTATGGCTTATAATACTATAGAGCTTCTTCTGTTCAAATTGAAGGAGATTCTCGTTAAATATTTAATTGCATAGAACAAGAGTTTGAACTTAGGGAATTTTGGAGTGCACACATTATTTTTGGATATTTTTGTTTTCATTAATAAATTTGAGTTAGTTGTCTTTCTTTTGAATTTAGTGGTTAGTATTTTGTCTCGTACAGTTGTACTCAACATGACCCGAGCATTATCAATAAACCATACTTCTGTTTGTTCATTTGTTTTGTTTTTGTTTTTGTTTTTTCGCTTTAAAAGGTTTCTGCTTAGTGCTTTCTGCTCTGAAAACTGATAGATTAATATTGTTAATATCTTGTCCTTTATATGCTTTTAATATTTCACTTGCTTCTTTTCTTTGGCAATTTTATCTACTGTACTATTGTGTTTTATGTATATAAATAAAAATTTGTGGTGCATTGGATTGTCCAATATGCTAGTTTGTCTGTAGATTGGCTGCGATATTTCTTTAGTAGGTCATGTATATATATGGAAAATTATCTATTCTCTTTTTGCTTTGGTCTGTTCTTTTGCGCTATAAGAAACATAATCGTTGTTTGTGAAATCATATATTAATCAGATCTTTAAGATAACCATTCAATATCTGCATGTATATTGTTACAATGCTTTAAGTGTGCATAAAATAACCTAAGAGCTTTTCATATGTGGTTCAAACTCAGGCAGGCCATGGTTGGGATGTGAAGAGTGTGGACTGGCACCCAACTAAGTCTTTACTAGTTTCAGGTTTGTAGTTTTACAGTTTTTTGTTGTTGTTAAGTTCTTGTTCAAATCTTGTAAGTGGCATGCTTCTTTGTTTTTGCATTGGACACTTCTTAGGTGGAAAAGACAACCTTGTCAAACTTTGGGATGCAAAGGCTGGGAAAGAGCTTTCGTCATTGTTAGTACAAAATTTTTGGTCATTAAACACAATAGTTATCTTTTTGTCAGTTCAATTATTTTGAGGAGTTGTTCTGGTTATTTGCAGTCATGGGCACAAGAACACTGTTCTTTGCGTCAAATGGAATCAAAATGGTAACTGGGTGTTAACTGCTTCGAAGGATCAAATTATCAAGGTAGGCATCTTCTTACTTCGCTTCCCTAGCTATTGCTCAAATTGAATGGATTTGAATTCAAACTTCTCCTGTTGATTGTGGATGATTGGGTAAGTAATTCAGTCTGTCTGCACACTGCATTTTCAGCTGTATGACATAAGGGCTATGAAGGAGCTTGAATCATTTCGTGGGCATCGAAAAGATGTGACTGGTTAGTTTATTTATTTATTATATTTATGTACGTAACACCTCACAAAAATATGTGTAGTAATTTTTGTTTAATTGAATCTTGACAAGCTTGGAGTGTAGCCAATTAAATATTGATGAGGTTACATTCACATTCACCAGAGCTGCTGTTGCAAATATTAGCTTTTGCCGAGGCTCATCGGCAGATATTCGATGATAGATTGACTTATGGTATTTGCAATAAATGTTTGATTCTTCAACTATTGAGGAGAGACTTAATCGTTGAGTTGTCTTCTAATGATGTAAATTCTGTAGTAGAGCTCCATTGGATCATTACCCATGATTAGATAATAGTGGAAGCACCACTTGCTTTTGATAAAGCTGATTTGGAAAGTGCAGTTACTGATGCCAGTCCCTTGGCTATTGATGGCTTACCCTGGAGAATATTAAATTTCTTGGCTTTCATATTAAGGGTTGGTTTGGGATGTCCTAAAAAAGTGCACTTTTTGACTTATTGGTGGGTTTGGGTTGGGTTTGATGTGATGTGTTAGAGAGGTGATGTGATTTAAATAAGATGATGTGACTTAAATAAGATAGTGACTTTTTGACTTTTTGGCTTATTTAGTACATGCCAAACAAGGCCTAAATTTAGCAGGCCCTTTTGTTGCTTTAGCTTTTGTTTGAAATCCTTAGCAGTGATGAGATAATTTTGCACCATGTCCATAGTCTTTTGGCTCATCATAACTGACTTACACAGGATGTTGATAGAGAATTCTTATGCAAGAATTGGCATGGATGCTGAGGAACAATATTTGCTGAATATAGTTGATGCTAATGTCGGGGAAGTTTATAAGTTTGTAGCCTCAAAGTGTTTAGAGTGATATACTGATTAAGTAGATGATCTGAAATCTTTATAATTTGTTGGATACCCGGGCAAACAGTCAAAGGTCCAAATTAGCTGAATAGTTAGAATTCCTGAGAAGCAGTAGCGGCTGGATGTCCAACCAAGCTGATTAGTTGAATAATAGAACTCCTATTGTTAAGCTAATAGTTGTACTAATGGCTGGATGACCAACCAAGCTGATCTTTAGTTAACAGCATATCTTTGATTGTGCTTATGGAAGTTCCCTTTTGCATTTTTTCGATATAGTTTGCACTTGGTTATGTGTGTACCAAAATTACTCACTCACTTGATCTATTAAGCTAATTCTTTTGTAATGTATGTTTCTGACACTCATGTTGTGGCTTTTTTTTTTTTTTTTTTTTTTTTTTTTTTTTTTGGGGTCCTTTTTCAATTTTGTTAGCATTGGCTTGGCATCCATTTCATGAAGAGTATTTTGTTAGCGGCAGTTTTGATGGATCTATTTTTCATTGGCTAGTCGGGTAATTTCTTTTCCTCATTCAGAACAGTTATTTATATGTTGCACTAAATTGCTCATTTTATTTATACGTTCCCCATCATAGGATCTTTGATGCTCAATTGTAGTTTCGTGTGATAACTGTCACATACTTAGAAAGTTAGGGCGAATATTTAAATGCCTCGTTACATTACATATTATGCAAACAGAGTGTTCGGGAGAAGTCTTAACAGTGGAATTGTTGTTGGATGTATTTCTTTTTGTTGGGAGGCAATTACTATCTTGTGGGAGTTGCATTCTGCCTTATATTATATATGTTGTTTTATGAATTTTACCATTTGACTTACAATGATAAAAGGCAGTCCTAGTGCATGGGGGCTCCTGCCACTGTATGATTTGGGGAGGTTCAAATGTATTCAGCCTTACTTCTATGTGTGGAGAGGCTATTTTTGTGGTTTTTCAGTTGATTGTATAGTTGTGTTTCTTTATAGGGCTTTGTGTCTCTGACTTTTTATGGGACATGATTGTCCTCTTTTGAAGCCTTTTTGAAAATTTATTGACTTGCCAATAAGAAAAAGAAGAATCTCCTTCAATTTGCTCACATGAGAATCATCAATTGTCACTGTAATTTTATAAATGAATGTCTTCTCAACTCAGTTTACCTTATCATTTGACCATATTGTTGGTTAAACCTTAAATTATCATGTCTTTTCTAACTGCCCTTAACCAATACCCTAATTTGACTTCTTTGAACAATGCTCAACTATTTTAAATGCCCACCCCCCCCCCCCCCCCCCCACCTCCACGTTATTCTAAGTGATTGCAAATGTTTGCAAATTATTCTATATTCTTGAAAAAGTGTTTGCAAATTATCTGTTCTTGCCATTGCCACTTATCCACCTCGACGTCCTCCTCACAACCTTTTTACTGTGATTTGTTAGGTATTTGATGATCACATGATACTGCAGCTCTTCTGGCTCATCTCTGTTATTTAACTTCTAGACTTTTTGTTTCACTTCTACTGAAGTTATACCATTTTCATTATGAAGTGGCTCATCTGAATTGTTACTTATGAATTGAACCCTTGTTCTAGAATAATGCTCTAGAAGACCATCCATAGCCAATGCAATTTGATAGGAGGCTAGAATCTGTCTGGGCGGAAAAAATTTGAAGTTCATTGTGATTGGAAAATTCCCTTGTCATTTCCATTTGTTGCTGTTCCAAATTATGATTGCACATCTTATTGGTTAGAAGGCATCATATCTATTATGGTCCTGTCATTTCTGAAAGACACTTTATAATCATTCTAGGGATCCTGGTCACATTTTACCCATATTGCTAGTTTGGTCTAATTATTATTTTTAGTTCTTGGTTCACTCATTTTGTGTAGAATTATGGGATGTTGTACTTTATTTTTTCCTGCAAAATTGAAGTCAGTTTCTCTCATGACCACTAAACTTTTCTTATGCGCAGCCATGAAACTCCTCAGCTTGAAATTCCCAATGCACATGATAATAGTGTTTGGGATCTTGCATGGCATCCTATTGGATATATTCTTTGCAGGTAAAAATTCGATCTTCGTATTTTTAACTGTTGTGTGGTGCATAGTATTTTATGTTCGTTGAGATAATTTATAGAATGTGCACACATTATTGGTATTATCATTATATTGTTGTCTAGATTAGGTATCCTGACTGAAATCGGACTCCAATCTTACAGTGAGTTGAAGCCTAATGTGTTCTCTTTCATCTAAGCTTAATTAATCATGATGATAACAACATCACCCCCCATCACCCCACATGCCCGCAAAAAGAAAACAATGATAAATAAATAAATAATTGAATAGAAAGCTAACTACTGGGAGGAATTACTTATTGCCTCTTACTTTTTGGTACAAGTCTGGTCTTGGGGGTGGGGTCAACCAATTTTCATCCTCAAGGACTCTAGGGCATGGTTAAATATCATATTTCTTAAAACTTCTTTCACTTTTTTAGGGTAAAATGGTATTCATAAATTGACATAGCATTTGATGCATAGAATGGAAATCTTTTGCTTAGTAAACTCTACTACTAAAACATATTTGTTTGGCATTTGCTTAGTCATGTCTAACTAGTCAAGCGCCTGACATGGGTTCTTCAAAAATTTAAAAGAGGTCATTATTTGTGGGCTTGTTGCGCTCCCTCCCTCAAATAGAGGCAATTAGTTTGATATTATGTATCAGTCGTGCTATTTTGGCTATAGTTGTGTATGGAACATGAAAATTGTTTTGGTGATTTATTGTTCAAGTGTTTATTTAGCTTTGTTAGCTCATCCAGTTAGTGAACTTTTATAGCTTTTCATGCAGTGGTAGCAATGATCACACAACCAAGTTCTGGTGCAGAAATAGGCCCGGCGATTCAGCTCGTGATAAGTTCAACGTCGGTCACAGCCAAGGTTTTATCATTTTCTCCCTTAGTTGTTCCCCTTTCCCTTCCCCCTTTTCTGGGTCTCCATAAAGCTGTCAAGCACACAGTCTATGAAGTTCCACTTGTAGGATTGTCTAGGGCCATGGAATCAAGGCATTCTTAGAATTTTATAGGAAACTGCTATTTTTGGCAAATGCGCTGAAGCTTTTGTCCATTATTTTTGTATTCTTCAGTGTGGTGAAAAGAGAAGCGTTTTGAAAATGTACTAATAAACTGAGATAGAAGCTTAAATTGAAGGGAATTTCTACTGTTATATATAACTGTTTGTTTGTTTCCAGGTTACGGTGAGCAAAATCCCACCCTAGCTGGTTCTATGCCTGGTAACTTTCCAGGACCCGAGCACCCCACAACTCCTGGGCCATTTGCTTCTGGGTTGACACGAAACGAGGGAAACATTCCAGGTGTTGGTGTTGCAATGCCATTGATGGATACATCAGTTCAAGGAGAGCAGAAACTGCCTCCGGTAGTTTCAATGCCTTTAGGTGCTCCTCCGCTCCCCCTTGGTCCACATCCTTCTCTTCTCGCAGCAAATCAGCAGCAAGCATATCATCAAAATGCTCAGCAAATCCAACATCACCAGCCACACCCACAGCAAATGCCCTCTATGCCTATGCCACCTCCAAATTTGCCTCAACTACAGCCTCCATCCCGTCTACTACTTCCACATCCTCATTTACCTCGTCCTCCACCCCAGCTACCCCCTCTTGGTATGCCTTCAAGCATCCCGTCATCAATGGCAGGATCAATGCCCATGCCTTCAATGCCAACTTCACTTCCAATGCCGATGCCTGGTCAAATGGTAATTATTTGTGCACACGTCTACTTTTATCTATTTATGCTCTTGTTTTCATCTATGTACAAGTGTTTTTTATTCCCTTTACATAGACGATTATGCTTGTAAATTTTAGATAGAATGTCTTCTAGAAACCAATCAGCTTTATTTTGTAGTGACATGAGGGGCATATGCCCAAACTGAACCAACTTTGGTTGGTTCCAAATTTTTGGACCCAGAAATGTGTCAACCCAACTCAAGTAACTCGAGTTGGAACCATGGCTCCCCCTTAATCTAAAAAATTTGTAAGTACTAGTTATAAAACAAAAGTTTATGCAGAATTGAATAGTTAGGAAACGATGGGCCTATTTGAGTTTATTATGAGAGTTTTTAACACTAGAAAAATACTTGGTACAAAAATTTATATTACATAATTGAGTGTAGCTATGTTCACCATAATAAATAGAAACAACCAATTATATGAAGACATGTATACCATATGTAAAATTTTATGTAATATATATATATATATGCTTGGTTCTTGGATTGGTTTGGGTTAGCATTAGGCTCACTTGAGAATCGAATCAACCTAGTCGGATTGGCCATTTTTAGACCTAGAACCAAACCGTATCTCTTCAATAATTGAACCTACCCAACCCACGGAAGCCGGGTTGGTTCGGTTCACGGGTTTTTGGGTTGTTTGCCCACCCCTACCTGCCCCTCTACATTGCTCTGCAGAAACTATGATTGGAAAAATGTATAATTGGAATGTGCAGGTGAAACCTTGTGGCACCCTGGCAGGCACCTGCTGCAGTCTAATTTTTCCAGTTAGTGCAATTATCGTTGTATGTGTAGTGCAGTGTGTCGTTTAACATGACAGTATAGCCCCCCTTCTTTTTTTTCAACTGGGAGCCAAATTGTACAATGGGGAATCTCAATGAATTCTTTCTAGCAGAAAAAATTTTCAACACTTCTTAATTGATACTAGTTTCTGCCTGCAGGTGATGCCGGGTATGAATCCGATGGTTCCTCAAATGCAACAGGGGCATTTTATGGGTATAAATCCGATGCACTCTCAGTCGGCACCTTCAGTTGGAGGGATTCCAAATGGGTTGCAGGGCCCTTCAAATGCAGGTGGGGCCCAAATGTATTCGCCAGCAGGTGCATTCAACCGGCCACAAGGTGGGCCAGTGCCACCAATGCCAGGGCTTAATCCCTACCAGGTGAGACAATACTTGTTTTTTCCTCCCTTGTCATAAATTGTCTTCTATACACTATCTATCAAAACATAAAATAAATTGTTTATGGCAAGACTGAAAATATTAGGGTGTTTATGCCGCTTTGCATGTTTTCTGTTTACTGAAAAATTTTCATCACCACTTCATTTTAACCGTATAGAGGACTTGTAGGAGCTGAAACTGTAATTTATTAGATGATAGTTGTAGAGATGTTGTAATCATGTTTGGCAACACTCTAATGAGAAGAAACTTTAAGAAATTTCTTTGTGATAAATATTGCATTGATGCCAAAAAAAGGGAAGTCAGGGAATGCACATTTGAAGCCTGTAAACTAGTAGTAGTACATCCTCCTGGCAAATAGATGGAGTATAAGTTTGAGTTGGTATTTCTTCTTTGCTTGACAAGCTAAGTAATCAAAAAGGTCGCATTGCTAGTGCATTCCATCATTTTCTTGATACAATTTGAAGTGAACTATGTACTTCATCTGGTTTACTGTTAGCCTAATGTATTTGTTTTTTGGCTCAAGATATAATAGTTGTAGGGCATCTTTTAGATGGCTTCTCATTTAATCTTTCTTCTTCTTCTTGTTGTACTTTTTTTAGGTCGTCTTTTATTTTTGGTAGAGCACCACTCAAGTCTTCTTTTGGCTGCATCTTATAAGCTTGTTAAAAAGCCATATTGTCATTTGGCAGACCTGAAAAAGCAAAAAAAAGTAAAAGTCAATTTTTTTCATTTTAAAAAAAGAAAAGAAAAGCCCATGACTTTTTGCATTATAATGCATTACTATGAAGAGCAAATTGGCCATTTTGCATTAGAAAACCTAAAAGCTAACAAAGTTACCAAACATGCTTAAGCTAAAAGCCATAAATGTGCCAAGCAACACCTTTGGGAGTTGATTTTAAAGTCATCTAATTGACTTCGAAATAAGCCCATGTTAAAAACTTGTTGTTTGGCACAATTGTGACTTTTTGGCTTTCATAATGATCTTTTGGCTAAACACATGTTTTACCTTGATAACTTTTTAGCTTTTTAATGCAGAATGGCCACTTTGCCCTTCATATTAATGTGTTATAGCCCAAAAGGCTTTTCTTTTTATTAGATAAGCTTTTCTTCTTATTATTATCTAAAAGTTAGCTTTTTTTCGCTTTCTGAGGTGTGGCAAAGTGAAAGTCCAATGAATTGGCTTATTAGCTCATGCCAAAGCAAATAAACATTATTTTATTTTTTAACCAATGAGCTGGCTTATTAACTCCTCCCAAAGGAAGCTCATTACAAAAACTCATAAATCTGGACTTTGCACAATAACAGTTCGTGCTGCTATGAACCTATAAGGTAGACGAATTCATTCACTGCTGCATTGTTAACCACTATTGATTTCGTTAATGGGAATTTGATGACCAATAAATTGTCCTTAACGATCTGTTCATATTTGAGCGTGGACTGAGAAACACCACACACGGTGCAGGAACTACAATTCTTCCTCAAATTAGTAACCAAATTTCCTTACATTCCTTTGTGATTGGCAGTAGACACATCTCATTGCCTTGTATAGTTGTTGAAACATCTTTTAGATACCAATTATAATATCAGAATTGCATTATATTTCAAGAAATTTTCTGTTTGTTTGGGATGGTCTTGTTGGTCCAACTGATGTGGATTTTTCCTACTACTGCTTTGTTGCAGCCTGGGAATCCTAATGCAAGTGGCATGGGGACAATGCCATCAAATTTTGCTATTCCGTCTGGTATGCCTCCGCCGTTGCCTCCAGGCCCGCCACCTCATGGCCAAACACCACAGTAGATAAGATAATTCCTGTAGATTAAGACTTTGTTGCAGCAAGTAGGGCTGTCGGTTAGAAGCAAAAACATACATCTCTCTCGTCTCTATTGCATGCTGTTTATCCTTTTGGATGTAACATTTTTGTTTATTGTAGTTTCCCCATTCAAACTTCCTCCTTTGTTTTGTTTTTGTTCCGTGTTTCATTCCCTCCCCCCCCTTTTTATATTTATCATATGTTCCTATGAAACTGATTGAAATGTAATGAATGTTTGCAATTGTTTTTTATGTGAAATTTACCAGCAATTATATGTTCATAGATGGGAAGCAAACATCTTAAGCTTTAAATTTCTGGGTGGATGACTCATATTGGATTCAAAATGAAGATGATATGGATTTTCAAAGTTTACAAATAACTGTTTGGGAAATTGGAGTTGCACACTGCATATTTGGGCCAACTTTGAATTAAAAAAAATAAAAACTGTATTAATTGGCAGGGATTCAATTTTCCAGGCTTATGACATTTATTTATTTTTCTTTTTAGGGCAAATTATACTTTGCCCTTTTTTTATTTTGACTCTTTTTTTTCACTTTGACCCCTCACGTTTTAAGTTTTTTCCAAATTTATTCTAAAATTAACTTTTGTTTAAAATTAAATAAAAAATGACACATGTACAGTTAAGTGGCATAAAAATATTTTATGTTATATAAAATTCACACTTGTTATACATGCTCAAATTTTAATATAATAATATATTTTTTTATGTTATTTAAGTATTAATGTGGCATTTTCTTTGTAATTTTTATTAAAAATTAGTTTTAGAAGTAAAATGAGAAAATTTTGAAATATGAATGGCTAAAGTGGAATAAAAAAAAAATGGAAAAGTCAAAATAGGAAAATGATCAAATATAAAAGGGTAAAGTGTAATTTAATTTTGTTTTATAAGTTCTATGTTAACTTAAAGTGTAAAAAATAATTATATGGAAACTGGTAATATTGCTTTTAGTTTTTATGTTTTTATTATCAATTTTTTATTAATAAAAAATTGGAAAAAATTCATTTTCCCTTGTTGTGATATGACTTAATAGCACTTTATCCTTAAATCTTTGAAAAATAGTCATATGTCACTTATGTGATTTTGGATTAAAATTTAACAATTAATATCGTTAAATATAGATATGAAATGACTATAATACCTTCAAATCTTATATTTTTGTAATTTTCTCTCTCATCTTTCATACACATAATTTATAATGTCTAGTATTAATTCAATTAAATCACAATTAATTATAAATTCTTAATTATTTATTGTAATTCTTAAATTTTTTTTATTCTAATCTTAATTTAATTATATTTTAAATCACAATTAATTCCAAATATGACTATTTATATTTTAAATTTTTAATCTAATTTTAATTTAATTATATTTTAGATCACAATTAATCCTAAATTCTTAATTATTTATTATAATTTCTAACATGTTAATCTAAATTAAATTAATTACATTTTAGCTCAATTCTTAATTATTGTTTATGTTATATTTTATTTAATTATATTTTAAATTAATTCTTAATTATATTTTAATTTATTTTAATAAATATATTAATCTAATTTTAGATTTAGAAAAAAATGAAGACAAAATTATTTTTTTGTTATATTAATTTTATTCTATTTTTTTAAAAAAAACCTATTCCTAAAAATAGTGTGCATAATAAACCTTCCGTTAATTTGAATGAAAAAACTAACGATAATACTTTACTCCATGAATACTTTCAGACTATATTTAAACGATAAGAAGTCAAATATTTCAGTCGCAAACCATACTTTTACCCTCAAAAATTATACCAAACAAGTCAATGTGAGGTCCTTTACCTTTCCCTTCTCTCCTCTCTAGGTGGATGAAGTTTTCAAATATAACTAATGGATAGGTGTGAGATGTCACCACAAAAATCAACCCACCCGCTAATGGTATATCATATGGTTATGCTAAGCAAAGTCATTAAGTCTATTTAATCAAATTCAGAACATGTAAAGGCATGTTAGGTACTATAAGATCATACTTATTACCGTTATTGGTACGACGTGATCATACTTAAAAGTAAATTTAATAACTACATATTAACTCATATTGTAATAAAAAATGAAATTAACTTAATCATACTTAAAGAAAATTTAATAACTACATATAACTTAACTCATAATGTAATCGTACTTAAAAGTAAATTTAATAACCTACATATAACTTAACCCATAATGTAATGAAAAATTAAAGCAAATTTAATAACTACCTATAACTTAACTCATAATGTAAATGAAAAATGAAATTTACTCGTTAGCAAAATCTCTAGTTTTTGCGTTAAAGAATTAAACTTAAAAGGAAGTTTAAAGTTTTACTTATTTTTTGTTTTTTAAATTTTAAATTCGTTCAACTAAATGATTTTAAGAATTAAATAAAAATTGAGTTAATTTATTTTTTTTTAAAAAATAACTACAAATGAAAATAAGTCAATTTTATTTTAAAAGTTGACAATATTTGACTCATTTTATTTTCCTGTTTAAATTTTGAAAAATTCTAAGATCATTTACACTCTATTTGTTTGGGCATAAAATATTTTTTCGTATTTTTTTGTGTTTGATATAATGGAAAACAAAAATCAACAAAATTTTTTTATGATTAATGGAAAAATAAGCCTATCTTTGTAGAAAATATTTTTACTTTTAAAATACAGAAAATATTTTTCAAATTAAAGTTTTAACAATATATGCACGATGCGATTCGGATGGTTTAAGAATAAAATTATATACCAAATTGTAAATAACAGATTGACAAATAACAAAATTGAGGTTTGGGACGTTTTCAATTTGTTAGTTGATTGAAAAATAATTTTAAATAATTATAAAGTATTTGCATAATATATAACACTAATTTGCATATAACACAAACTAATTTTACATAATATTTTTCATATATATAACTACAAATTTGTAATAAATTGTACATCTTAAATCTCTCTCATATTCATTTTTACTTTGATATTACATTAAAAATTAACCATAGCTACCACTATCAATCATAGAAAAATATTTAGGGAAATTACAAAAAAAACTCCAGGGTTTCGCGTGTTTTTCAAATTAAACCCCATAATTTCAATTTTGACAAATTAAACCCTGGAGTTTCTTCCGTGTTTCAATGTAAATCCTCCGTCTATATGTATTTGATTGAACTAATGGAATCTGGGTAAAATTCTTAGATTCAAGCAGACATGTTCAAACACATGTATTTCCCTTATCGTAACTTCGTTTTGCCTCATTTTTACATCGTTGGATTCACCTCATTGTCTAGTTTTCATTCCATCTCTCATATGCCTTATTCCACATCTTTTTGTGTGCCGTTAAAACTCAGAAAGTTGGAAAGAAAAAAAAAAAGGAAGATTTTTCTCTCTTAGAAAAATTTTCAAATTTAAACATACATGTTCAAACACTTGTATCTCTTTCGTCGTAACTCTGTTTTGCCTCATTTTTGCGCCTTTGGATTCACCTCATGGCCTACTTTTCGTTCTACCCCTCATAAGCCTTGTTCCACATCTTTTTGCATACTGTTGGAGCTCCGAAAGTTGGCAAAAAAAATTTTCTTTCTTTCTTTTGGCAAAATTTTCATATTTAAACCCACATATTCAAGCACTTGTATCTCTCTCATTGTAACTCCATTTTGTCTCATTTTTGCTTTGTTGGATTCACCTCATGGCCTAGCTTTCATTTCACCCCTCACGCGCCTTATTCCACCTCTTTTTGTATGCCCTCAAAGCTCCAAAAGTTGGCAAAAAATATATATATATATATTTTTTTTTCCCGCCTCTATTTTCTATCTCCATCATTCTTTCTTCCTACTTTCTTTCCACAATTATTCTCCTTTTTCCTTTTCCTTCATGACCCTTCCACCGAGCTCGTGGTGGCCACCGAACCTCCGACGGTGGCGTTGTCATCGAGTATAAATGTATATGACTTACAAAAACGGAAAGAAACATAAAGGTAAGGGAAGGGCTATGAAGGAAGAGAAAAATAGAAAATAATTGTGGAAAGGAATGAGGAAGGAAAAAGTATGGAGATATAAGATAGACAAAGGAAGAAAGAAAAAAAAAATCTCATTTTTTGCCAACTTTCGGAGTTTTGACAGTATGCAAAAAGATATAGAACAAGGCTTACGAGGGGTAGAACGAAAACTAGGCCATGAGGTGAATCTAAAGTCGCAAAAATGAGGCAAAACAGAGTTACAACGAATGAGATACAAGTGCTTGAACATGTGTGTTTAAATCTAAAAAATTTCCTAAAAGAGAAAAATATGTTTGGTTTGCATTTGGGAGATGAGTTTTAGAAAAAAAAATTTTAAAAATTGTTTGGTTTGAGTTTTTTTTAAAAAAATTTCAAAATCACTTTTTCTCTCTCTTACACATCAATCAATCACTTTTTCTCTCTCCTCTCTCATTCTCAATCACTTTTTCTCTCACACACATCTACTCAAATTCTTCCAAAATATCAAATCATTCCAAACTCCTAAAAAAACAACTCTTCCAAAATATACAACCAAACAAATTTCTAAACTCTCTCCCCAAAATTTTTTTCAAAAACAATTTTCCCAAAAACAAACCAAACAAGCTCCTTATTTTTTTCCCAACTTTTGAAGTTCCAACGGCACACAAAAGGATGTGGAACAAGGCGTATGAGAGATAAAATGAAAAACTAGGCAATGAGGTAAATCCAACGACGCAAAAATGAGGCGAAACGGAGTTACGATGAGGGAGATACAAGTGTTTGAATATGTATACTTGAATCTAAGAATTTTGTCCAGATTCTATTAGTTCAATCAAACGGATATAAACAGAGGGTTCATATTGAAACACGAAAGAAACTTCAGGGTTTAATTTGAAAAACACGCGAAATCCTGAAATTTTTTTTATAGTTTCCCCAAAATATTCTCTATAAAATATTTATATTTTTTTTTATAAAAAATATTTTTTTTCTTTTTCCAAACAAACGTTGTGATAGTCAAATTTAAAAGGTCCAGCTTGTCTCATGTTTGAGATCAAGATTGGACCGTTTCAATCCGGCCCATGAACCTATTTTTGGGTCATATTTTGATCATTTAAATTGTTTAATGTGTAGAGCTTGTCGAGTACTATATCCCTATAAAAAATCACATTGATCGGATATCGATAACTATTTGATCGGATCAAATTTCTGTTAACCGTTTATTTTTTCACCGTCTATTTTTTTATACAAATCTGATACGATCAAATAGTTATCGATATCTGATTAACGTGATTTTTTATAGGGATATAATATTCAACGATTTTTACACATAAACGGTTCAGATTATCAAAACGGAACTCAAAAATGAACCCATAGACCAAATTGAACTGTCTAATCTCGATCTCAAATATAAAACAAACCGGACCCAATTTAAAAAGTAAAGAAAACTGGTAACATATATATATAGATATATATTTTCGGCAGTGATAGGCAGCTCGAATTCGAGCGACTCGAAATGGCTCGAATTCGAAGGTGAAGCAGAACCAGAAGTAGGGGAGGGAGGAGGAGGAGGAGGAGGAGGAGGAGGAGGGGAGGAGGAGGAGGGACTGGACAGGAGGGGCCCAACATTTGGGGCTGGAAGCGGGGGGCGGAGGCGAGGCAGAGCCGGCGATCGCTGGTGCTGCGACGATCGGCGGCAGCGAGGCGACGGCGGTGGCGGTGGTGGTGGCGGTGGCGAGCATCGACGATCCTCTCTCCCTCTTCTTCCTTCTCTCCTCTCCTCTCTCTTTCTCCCTCTCTCCTCCTCTTCCCCTCTGTTTCTCTCGCCTGTGTTGAACAAAAACGAAGAAGAAGAAGAAGAAAAGAAAGAAAGAAAAGGAAGAAAAAGAAAGAAAAAAAAAAAAAATTGGACAGCCCAAAACGACGTCGTTTTGGACTGTCGAGCCAAAAATCGAGCCACCCTCTCGAGCTACCAGTCATTTCCCATATATTTTAAACTAAAAAAATAATAAACTGAATTTTAAAAGGGTTTCATAACTCTGAGAAAAGCCTGTAAAGTTGAACCGAATTTTTTTAATTTGTTTTTCGGTTGGAACAGAACCGGACTTCGTATACAAGAAACGTTGAACCATCTTCCACTAATTCTTCCATCTCCATTTTTAGGCTTCACCAGGTCTCTCTCTCTCTCTCTCTCTCTCTCTCTCTATCTCTATATATATATATATGTGTGTGTTTATATATTTGTATTTATATAGATTGTTGTTCTTGTTCTTTTTCTCAGATTCTATCTTCAGTTGATCCATTCCATTCGGTTGATCCGATAGTTGAACCAATTTGCTGTCAATTATGATATTAAATAAATCATAGATCTTGAGAAATAAACACCCAACTTAAGACTAGATTGACGACTCTTGTGAATCGTGATCCACAATTAATCCTTTTTTTCTTTTCTTCTTTTTTTTTTTTTTTTTTTTTTTTTTTTGGGAACAATGTCAAAGATACGCAGATATTTGTGTATTACTCAGCCCGGATCAACAAAAAGATATAATATTATTATTATTATTATTTTTTTACTGCATCCCATTTCAATTTAGATTTTTTCCACCAGTATGATGATTAGAATTTAATCTTTTACCAAGCCCAAATTAAGGAAGAGGGTTGTATGTTAGGTATCCTGACAGTCAGCATGTAAAAATTCCAGTAAAATCCCTTATGATCATGAATCCTATAATATTTCAAGCAATTTGAAATAAATCAGAAGATTATTTTGAGAGGTTTATTAGACCATTTTATACTGGAATCACGGTGGCACTCTTGCTTCATGGAATCTTAGAAGAAGGCTACTTCTTACCCAGTTCTGTAGTACCCAACACATTTATCTCCATATCTTGCCATACTAATTACCATGGCCAAATGTTTCTTTATAGTAGTTTTTTTTGTCCCCTCTTTTTTTTTCCTTCTGTTTTTGTGGTGAGATTTAGGCAGTCATGATTGAATTGAACCTACCCACTGTGGATGAGCATTTAACAGGAAGCTTCTTCCTGTTTCTTGAACAATTCCATTTCCGGATAGGTGAAACTGTGAGGGAAAAGAACATGAAAACCTTGTATATTTTAGTGGATTGATTTGAGTCTCGCAGAGAACTACAACAGAAGTTCCAGTAAAGACATATGAACATGGGTGCCATTACAATTGTTAGTATCATAAGTTGCTTCACATTTGTTTACCCTCTTCCTCGCTTTAATTCCTGCATACCATGTTATTTATTATTAATTTCATTTCCCAATGGCTTTGCCTGAAAATTGCACTTCTTCTTATCTCCGGCACTTGGTAAAGACTTAACGGCCTATGTCCTGTTTTTGTTATGTGCACCATTTCTGACATCCATCTTTTTTTTTTTTCCCCTCCTAGTTCCCTTTTGTCTCATCTTCTTTCTAAATGGTTTGAACAATGATACAAGCATCCAATGTAAACTGTTAAGATTTTTTATATACTTGACAATAATGGAATGTTGTGAGAAGTTTTGAAAAGAGTGAGGCAACCTTATTTATATTCACATTTATAGCTTTAGCTTCTATTCTTGGCTCCTTGTTGTCTGTCATGCTGATCTGTATATCATATGATAATCTTATCATATTTTGGGTGGTTGGGTTTATGTGTTTGTGGAAATACTTAACTTCTAATCAAGTTCTCTTGAAGATTGCATGTCTTTGCTTAACAGGGTTTTCGTCATGCAGGAAATGGGTTTTTGGACTCTACTTGAAGGCTTTCTGCTCCTAGCAAATGCTCTCGCAATACTAAATGAGGAGCGGTTTCTAGGTCCAAGAGGGTGGAGCTTCTCAGACTTCTCAGGAGGCAAGACAAAGTCATTTAAGGGGCAGCTCATAGGTCTTATTTATGCAACACAATACTTGAGAGTTCCTCTGATACTCCTCAACAGTATTTGTATCATTTTGAAAATGGTGTCTGGATGATGTTGCAGCACCAAATAGTGTTAGATTGAGCGTGTGTTAGTCTTAGGTGATCTTGTCACATATCTTGTATTTCACCTTGGAGGTATCTATTCTGATTTTTGTTCCATTCAAACAGTGCTGTTTCATACTGATTCTAGGTTTTGTCATGAACTAATGACGATGATGTCCATGGTCCCTTTCTCCCTTTTTTTTTTTTTTTTTTTTTTTCTCTATCGGAGTCCATGGTCATGACCAAACCTATTCTTTGACATTTCAAACACAGAGTTATGTTGACTTTTACAAGCTTGCAAAAAGCCTTCTGGGTTTATGATGGTGGTTACTTGCCAATGGCCTACTTTGTGCTTTGATAGCTTTGCCCCTTGTGAGGCTGATTGGCATGGTTTAATAATTTATCCAATAACTGGTTGGCTTATTCTGGAAAATAGGTTTAGCGTTTGGCATAAGGTATCTTAAAATTCAATCTTACTCAAGACATTAGGGATAGTTGTTTCTATCTTATATTTATTGAGTCATTTTGTCACTTTTTTATTGAAGAGATGGTGACATGAGTTGTACTTTTTCTTTTATTTTTATTTTATTCAAAAGAAAGAGTTCAGGGACACAACAGAAATACAAAACAAAGCAAAAGAGGGCTAAGCAGGATTAAGGCCTTTCACAAGAGGCCCCAACTATGTCTACAATTAGCAGACTTGCAATTTCATTTGGGGGGTTGTCTAAATCTACCAGATTCTCCACATGATTTACACCCATGTTTGCAAGTTGTTCTCTTCCCAGAGTATGTAAGTATCAACACAATTGCATCTGTGCATGAGAAATTTGATGTCTTCTAGCAAAGCTCTGTATGGATAGTTGCTAAGAGTACCACTTGCTCTAAATCCATTTCAGTTGTAATATCTTGCATGCTTTTCTCCAAGATAATAATGACGCCTCTATAAATTCTCCAAAGCTCAACTTCCTCACTTGTAGTTGACTCTAGTTTTCCATGGTATCCAAGAATCCAAGCTTTTCTAGCATCTCTGAATAGCCTACCATACCCAGCAGGACCAGGGTTTCCTTTGGAACATCCATTCGTCTTGAGCTTGATTTTTCCTGTACAAGGAGGACACCAGTTATTTCTACAGAATAAAGGTTCACGTGTGAAATGATCAGTTTGGAAGGCATGATGAATTTCTGTAGCTTGTTGATGAAATCGTCTCATAGTTTCTTGAGCATAGCTTTCTTGTTGTCTGAACACCACACTATTTCTAGCCTTCCATAATCTCCACAAAGCAACCACAAAAACAGTATCCCAAGAGACATTTGATAACTTTTTGCTATTGCTCTTTATGTTGTGTTGGAGCCAGTTGTCTAATAGCATTAGATACTCTCCAGCTGTGATTAATTAGGATTTCCCAAATCTCCACAGCTTTCTAACCCTCTCTCTGAAGATGGTTCGGATCTTCATAGTAGAGTTGGCATCTGGGGCAAGTGTCAATGTCGGTGAGACCTCTAATCCTCTTTTGATGGTTGGTGAGCACTTTGTTAAGCATCAGCAGCCAAGTAAACCCTTTCAATTTTTGAGGGATTTTCAATTTCCAGATCCAACTCCAGTTGACCAAACCATTATCCTGATTAGACGCTTGATTGATAATCAGATAATAGGTAGCCCCAACTAAGAACCCACCACTAGATGAGCCAATCTAGTGGGTGTTGTCTACTAGCTCAGTAAACTGTGGAAGATGTACCTGTTGTATTTGTTGTAGCGCATGATGTGGTAAAATATTTTCAACCTCAGACAGATGCCATCCTTATTCCTTATTAAGCATATTAGCAACCTTAATATCCTTATTGGTATGTGGTCCTGGAAAAAGAGAAGTTAATGGCCCATCCCCGCAGTACCAATCTTTTCAAAAATAAATGTTCTTCCCATTCCCAACAGTCCATTTTGTGCTCTTTTTTAGAATATCTCTAGTCTTCATAATGCTTCTCTAGGTCTGTGAAGCATTTTTATTTGCAAGTCATTTAGCAAAAGTGTGCTTGTGAAGGTATTTGTCTATAAGAATTTTGGACCAAGCAGCCTCTTTGTCTGACTTGATTTTCCAGCCCAGTTTGGCTAAAAGGGCTATGTTCTGGTCTTCAGCTCTTCTAAGCCCCATACCTCCTTCTTGCAAACTTGCTTCCAATTGACCAAGTGAATTTTCTTTCTTCCTTCCTTCCTGGTCCCCCCATAGGAAATTTCTATTCAGCTTATCAATTTGTTTGCAGATGCTTTAAAGGTTTGCATAATGTAGGAAGGTATGAAAGATGACACAAATCGGATCACTGTTGCTCTAAATTTAGATTGTACTTGTGTAATGACTCGGACATGCATTTGATTAGTTAGTTATCTAATGACATCTTTAGGTGTTAATTGATTATGTGTTTGTTGTGAAATTGCATGTCTAATTGTAGTAATTATAAGGATTTGAATTTATATTTGTTGTTCGTAGGAAGACTTGTTGAAATTATAACTTTAAACTGAAATTGAGGGTCTTAGAGGTGTCAGAAACCAAAACTGAGTAAATATTTGTGATCATTATAATTTTTAGCACCAAATGAGAGGTTTAGTAAAAATTGATTATGAATTAATTAATTAGATTTAATTAAATTCATTCAATCCTTATATATATACATACATAAGAGCCTTGGTTGTAGAGTCTTAGACTTGGACTCAACAAAATATCTTGCTGGAGAAAGAGAGAGTTCTAGAGAGCTCCAAGAAGAAGAAGAAGAAGAAAAAGAAAAAGAAGATGAGAGCTTGAGGAAAAATGAGGAAGAGTGGAGCTTTGATCCCCATAAATCATCACTCTGAGGTGGGATTTCTCTCATAATTTCTTAGATTACACTCTTATCCTCTTGAATTTCAGCTCAATTAAGGAAGACATCATGCTTAGTTAAGGGTTTTGTGGTGTGAGAACTCATATGATTATGGATGAACACAAAAGAGATGAATTATGTGAATGAATTCAAGATTTGAGCATGCATAGCATAATTTCATGAAAATCATGATCACATACTTGTTTTCTTCATAGCCTCTCATGATTTCCTTTCTAAGCTTGAGCTTCAAGTTGTATTTCTCAATTCTATAATGTTTCCAAAGACTTTGGTCTTTCGTATGGAAATTAAGCTTCAATTTGGAGTTATGATTGTTATTTCAAGTGAGATGTGTTTAATTCAACATGTTTTTGAAGAGTTTTGGGTCTTGAAATGTATAAAATTGAAGTTTATGGTTGCAAAACTTAGCCCAATAACTGACACAGATTTTTGGACTGGAAATGAACCCAGACCGCACATGCGGCCAGACCTCCCTATTCCACGTTGCATTCTGCTAAAATTGCACGTGCGGGCACGTGTGCGGTGGAGCTTTCGTACGTGCGGCCAGTGCTCCCGCACATGCGGTTTTCAGGGCGATTTCAGATTATTTTTCTTTTCGTTTCTCGTACTTCCGGGCCTTCGTTTGCATGGTTTTCACATGTTTTTCACATTCATACGCATATCACGAGCATGGATTAAATTAGAGAACGAATTGAACAAACCGAATGAACAAGTAGTGAATAAATCGAATTGATTTAAGAACCGACTGAATGAATTGAACGTATTTTAAGATGTTGTGATTGGATATGTTTTTGTAGGTTGATCCGTTGAGGTGTATTATTTAACCAAGCACGGTGAGTAACATTATTGTAAAGATATGTTCATATAAATTATATCTAAAATGTTATTTGGTTGGTATGATTCCTGAAATGATATTCTATTTAAGTGAACGAATGTCCTATTTTTTGAATCTACTATGGCATCCAAAGGAAGTCCCAAGCCATGGGGGACAACATGTTAATATGGGTCCATAACATATATGTGATTACGAGATCTCATTAGCCATTTAATGAAGTGGTGATATGTTTGATAATCGGTATCAGGAACCGATTACTCTAGTCGAATGATGATATGTTATGTTCTGTTGGATGTATCATTATTATGTTCCAATATGGTATCCGGAACCGATTACTCTTGTTGGATGACGATATGTTATATTTTGTTGGATGTACCACTATTATGTTCCGATATGATATGCTCTGCTTTATGTTTATGAAATGTTTGGGATTCGTTTACTAACCTTTTTACTTTAATGTTATTCATTGGGTTTTAACTCACTGTGTGTGTGTATATATAGAGGTAGGCAACTTGAAGAGCAAGCCTAGAAGAACTCCTTAGCGAGCCACCATCTGAAGCCCTTTGAGTTTGTTTTGGTGCCTTTGAGTTGAGGCTAAGTCTAGTTGGTTTTGGCAAATGTTATGTACATGAAGTTAAAGTTTTGATGATATGGATATATGTATATGAAAGGTTTTGTATATGACATATAAATGTTTTTTTGTACATGTCGGTATGTATGTATTACAGGATGTCTATATTGGCGTAATTATGTGTTGGTTCGTATAGTAAGCACATTTCAAATGATTGTTTGTTTTAATTATATTATAAGCTTCCACTAGCCCCGATTATATTATATTTTGAATAGGAAGGCCTTTGATAATCTCGTATTACTGGCTGGTCACCTCACTGATCCTTACGTGTAACACCCCTCGTCACTGATCACCGATAAACTACTGATTACTGCTAAACTGAGACTGATTATGATAAGTAATTGAACCGATTAAAATACTGAACTGACTGATCGAAATCTGAAATTGATTGATTGAGTATATTAGTTAAATCGCAACTCTATTTGTTTGCCTGCCAAATTATCTGTTCATGTTTTTGTGTTTAAACTGCAAATTGAAGGCCTTATCGGCAGCCGAATCTGAAATTGATTAGTGTCTTAAGGTCAGTAGAATTAATGTGATTTTATGGCGTATTGAATTGAACTTTGATTTAGTATGATTAAATTGGATCAATATTGATAAATTATATAAATTAAGCTAAATTGCTTGAGTTGCCTTATCTACCAAATTGCCATTGTGAGTGGGCCACTACCTAGGACATCTTTGAGCCTTATTACACTCAAACAAAAACATTTCCTCAGCCCCTTTGCCCTTGATATAGCCGACTAGAGAGAGAGAGAGGAGGGATTTTGGTTTCATCTTGTGTATAGCTTGGAGGAATTGAAAGAATTGAAGAGAAGATTGTAAACTTGACTTTATATTCTTATAATTGAAGACCTAAGGTAGATCATTGACCTTCTTCATTGTGTATTTGAGTTTATTCTTGCATGATTAATGGGTCTTTAGTGATTTAAGGCTTGAATTGGTTCAATAGTGTTGAATTATAGCTTAATTCATGCATGCATATTTACATCCTTGCATTTGGAAGTTGATTTCATGGGATTTGGTACATGCATGTTCATATTATTGGTATAGTCCATGATTTCATCATGTTTTGGAAAGAATTGGCTCAATTGAGCTAGCATTTGGAGCTTTGAAGTTGTTGAATTCATGCATGTTATACATTCATCATGTTCTTGAAATTTAGTTTTGAAATTGAGCTTGATTGAACTACCTTTGAACTTTGATTTTACTAATTGAGTTTTGAATCATGTTATTCCATGTATGTACAAATGTTTTCCAGAAAATGGGCCGAAAGGAATCGAATTTGGTACATTGAAACTTGTTTTGAGCTTGAAGTTCGAATTTGGAAATTCCAGATTTTGAACTCACGCTCGAGCGGGGTTACTGGCGCTCGAGCGTGAAATTCGTGCTCCCAGTACTTTGCACTGTTTTACGATCCGCTCGAGCGGGGTATCGGACGCTCGAGCGAGACCTTGTGTCTTAAGCTCGAGCGGCTATCGAGCGCCCATCGAGCGTGATTTTCGAGCATCCAGTACTTTTGACTGTTTTGCAGACCGCTCAAGCGGGAACCTTTGTCTGCATTTCCGCTCGAGCGGAGTAACCTACATTCGAGCGGGACCCCTGTTTTTTGAAAATTCTGAAAAATGCTTTAAAGTGCATCTTTGCATCCTTATCTCATCCTAGGCATTCTTAGGCCTAGTTTAAAGCATCTTAATGAGGATATAGATGTAGAACCACACCGAGTCTAAGTAGGGACTAAGTATTTGTCTCCTGAATGTGAACTTAGTGTGTGTTCGTTCTGTCACTGTTTAGGGTTGGCTTTCGGAGACGCGCTCTAGCTGCTTATAGCCCAGAACTCTGTGAGTAACGACTGTGTAAAGATATGTTCAAATATGAATATTTTCTGAATACTGAATTGTACTGCTTTCTGAAATGACACTGTTAACTGAATGAATGTATGTCCTATATTCTGAACTGTATTGTGGCATCCTTAGCAACTACTGTTACTGACTGTTACTGTTACAGAGATCTTTGTCGGTTCCCTTGTTGGAACCACTACTGTTTACTGATTGATGGCCATCACTGACTGTTCGGTCTTTTAAGACCTACTGTTTACTGTACTCCTATGCTAAAGGATGTACCACATATGACTGTTTGACTGAAAGACCGAATTACTGATATACTGAATCAATTGAACTGTTTTCATTACTGTAAGGACATTCATTCTAAACCTCTTTACGCATTATGTTATTCACTGGGCTTTAGCTCATTGTTTATGTATATATGTAGGTGTTCAGGCATCAGACCGGAGCTAGGAGTGTGGGTTAGACCCATTTTTTGTCAAGCCAACCACTGTGCCTCACTGCGAGGTTCCGAGCCTGCCAAGCTATGGTTTAGGGGTGTTTTAATTTCCCAGTCTGTCTCCGTATCTGTTTTGTATAATTGTATAGACTGAATGTTTTCATACTGTACTGTTTAATAGGGATTAGGTCACAGTTCTGATCAACTGTAAACGTTGTACATACTGGTTTGCACTGTTTATGTATATGTATGAAAAATCTTTTTACATACCGACTCACAGCTCATTGGACATTGTTTATTTACTGTTTTGGCTTCCACCAGGCCCCTGTACTCTGTTTTACTATCTTACTGTTAAGCAGGCCTTCGGTAATCTCGGATTACTGGCCGGTTACGGTGCTAAACCCATAGGGGCGAGTTTGGGTCGTGACGTTACGGGACGTGGTTCGGGTCGTGACAACTTGTCTCTCCCTTCTCCCTTTATTTATTTTAATCTTTTTTTTAGGAATGATAGTCTTAAGAGAAGCACAAATAGACCGAAGTTTTTTATTTTTTATTTTTTTTATGTGGTTAGATCGTACTTGTGTCTCTCTCTTCTCCTTTTGTTTTTTTTTTAATTTTTTTTTTCCCCTTTTTTGCTGGCTTAGAAATGGCAGTCTTAAGAGAAGCACAAATAGACCAAAGTTATTTTTTTTATTTTTTATTTTTCTCTATTTGTTTCTGCCTCAAAGTCCTGTTTTTATTTTCTCTATACCTTATGTGTTGAAGATGCATTTATTGGAGATGAGTAAATGATTTTTGTTGGGTTAATTGCACCAATAGTTCTTAAGTTTGTCACCAATCTTGGTTTGATCAATGATTTTTAAATTTAGACAATTGAGTATTCAAATTTTAAATATTGGACCAATGTGGTCCCATGACACAACTGCTGATGTTTTTTGTCTCTTTTTTTTTGTTTTGTTTTTAAATATATAAGAATAAAATAAGTACTAACATATAGTATACGTAATTTTTAAAATAAGAAAATGTGTTTTTGCGAGTTGGAGGAGTAGTTGGTGGGAGAGAATGGTCAAAGGTGGTGTTGGGGTTGCCGGAGAGATGAGGGGAGTGGGCAGAGGTTGTCATGTTTTTTTTCATAAAATTTTAGAACTTTCGAAAACTATTCAGCTTGTTTGGTTCCAGTTTTTAGAAAATAGTTTTCAAAAAAATTTATTTTTTTATTTTTCGTATTTTAACGTTTTTAACGAATTTATTTAATATTTTAAGCATTTTTTAAAAATTTTTAGACACACCTAACATAAATACACTTCAAAAGAATAATATTTGTGAAAAAAATATTTAAAAAATACATTAAATACCAAAAAAATATGAAAATTCAGTACATTTTCGTATTTTTGCGTATTTATTTATTTTTTAAAATATTTTTTCACAAATATTTTGCTATTTTATATACATCTAAGTAAGGTATATTTAAAAAAGTAAAAAAATTACTTAAAATTTTAAAAATATTCACTAAAAATAAAAAAACATGAAAAACAAAAAACTCAGTTTTCAGAAAATTGAAACCAAACACACTGATTAGCATCTGTTTGGCAACAAAAAACAGTTATCAAATATATTTTCATTAATAATTTTCAAAAGGGTTAATTACACTAATAGTCCCTATAGTTTGGGACTTGTGTCACTTTGGTCCCTGACTTTTCAATTGTGACACATTTGACCCTGAATTTTGAATTTTGTTCCAAATAAGGACAATTGAAAATATTATTTGATTTTTCAAGGGTAAAATCGTCAATTTGATAAAATATAAACTAATTTGACAAAAATAAATGTCAAAAAAATATTTTTAATTTTTTTAAAATTATTTTTATCCATCAATGATAAAATTATATAAAATTAATAAAAATTACATAATTAATTTTTTAAAATTAATTTTACATGATCATCATCCAAACACATAATAAAAATTAATTTGGCAAAAAAAATACTAAATGTCTAAAAGATTTATCAATTTTACATAATTTTATTTTTAGTAGGTAGAAATAATTTTTAAAAATTTAAAAATATTTGTTTGACATTTATTTTTGTCAAATTAGTTTATATTTTATCAAATTGATAATTTTACCCTTGAAAAATCTAATTATATATTCAATTGTCCTTATTTAGAACAAGATTCAAAATTCAGGGTCAAATGTGTTACAATTGAAAAGTCAGAGACCAAAGTGACACAAACCCCAAACGATAGGGACTATTTATGTAATTTGCCCTTTTCAAAAAACAGAAAATAAAAAAAGAAAACATAAGTTAACATTCAACATGTGGGCAAGTCTCAAGGAGAGGCATTTTTTAATATTTAAATAATACTTTATATTGGTTTATATTGCAATTATAATGTTAAGTACATTTTTCTCTTCTATATGTGAAACTAAAATTCAAGGCGGTTTGTTACATTTAGGAGTTTTTAGGGCAATTTTAATGTTACTCTTTATTTTTTTTTTATAGTTAAAGTATAAAAAATGTATCCTATTTGTTTTAGTTAACTATTTTTTTGTCGATGTGTTATAAGAGCATTTCTAATGGTGTGCTATATGACTTGCTATTGTTATATTTTGCCTTGAAGCTTCTAAATTTGCACTTCAATGATAAGGTATATGACTGGCTATATATTATCTGTAAGTAAATATTATGTCAAATATAACACGGGTTTTACCATTGGAGTGCAAATATAGCACGAGTTTTAACATTGTGTCCAACCATTGAAGATGAGCATCCATAGAGAAAAGAGAGAGATACAAAAAGATTTTAGTTATAAGTAAACCATAAATATGTATGTACATATATCATATAGATATATTCAACTGTAGAGATAAAAAAATCCCAAAGCTTTTGTCCTAAAATATATTAAGAATTTCGAGATTTGGTGTGCTTTTTGGAGTTCAATAAGTTTGGCCACATATATGATTAAAATTTTAGTTTTGTGGGTTTTAAAAGTCCCAATTAGTTCCTGAATGTTATTATATATTTGTTTAAAAAAAGGAATAACTGTAATGAAAAGTCTGTTTAAGGGTTTTTGAAAGTAGTGTAATTTAAGATTTTTATTTGTTTATTTGAATGTGCCTTAAAGAGTAATTTGGGAAAAAATGTAGGGTATATCGAAAGTAAATTATAACCCTAAATAATTTAATAATGTATTGAAAAATTGGACTGACTTAATAATTTTTGGGAAAATTATTTAGAAGTCCTATTAGGGAGACTTATGCTACATATGGTCCTACTAAAAAACTTATGTTCCCATAAGTCCTGTGGGAAGTTTGTTGACACATTTACCCTCAATATTAGTTGTTAATATCATAAATAAGTAATAAAACCATATATAGGAAATTGATATAAACGTAACGTAACGTAACGTGACACCTACATAAACGTAACGTAACGTGACACCTATATAAACGTAACGTGACATATCTACATAAACGTAACGTAACGTGACACCTATATAAACGTAACGTGACATATCTACGTAAACGTAACGTAACGTGACACCAATATGAACGTAACGTGACACCTACATAAACGTAACGTAACGTGACACATATATAAACGTAATGTAACACTTATATAAATGTATCGTGACACTTACATAAACGTAACGTAACGTGTCACGTTACGGTTCGCAAACTTAATAAGTTTTTATTTTTTAAAATTGAATGTAAAAATGTTATATGTTTGTGTCATATTACATTTTATATAAATATGATCTATGATAATATGACTAAAAAAAATAAAAAAAATAAAAAAATTGACACAAGCATTGATTCCCAATGTGTAACATTTTTTATATAAGAATGGAAACCCATCTCTCTTCTTCTACTTGCTGATCTCTGCTCTCTTCTCTCCGATTCCATACACCTCGATTCACGATAATAACTCGTACACCTCTCATCACAGCCCTTGAAATCTCCAATCGAACCCCACAGATTTATTTGGTACGAGTGTGGCATCGGAACTTCCGACTGAGTTGAAGAAATTGAATATTAAAGATTCCGGAGAGGTTGATGGAAGTAATCTTAATTGTAGTGCTGATGATAAGAAGTCTGCCTTTGGGAACATTAATAAGTGCAGTAATTCTTTGGATGGAAGCTCAGCAAATATGCTTCCTGATAAGATGAAGAATTTGAACATGAAAATGGGGGGTAAAAAGATTAGGATCTTGTGGAATACATTCTTATGAAAATAGGACTTGAGACTCTATAAGAAATTACACAGGACTTAGCCTAGCATAAGGTTCTGAAAAAGGACTTATAAATAAGTCTCCCATAATTTTTTGAGTGTAAATAGGATCTCTGTGTTTTTTTATGCCTGTGTTATCGAGGGCCTTTAAAAAATGAGTTTTTGTTTTTTTAAAATTAGGTTTGACCATTGGGGCCATTGGATAAATGTTCCTTTCAGGACTTTGGAGGAGTTTATTTTTGCTTTACATTTTGACAACTTTCTATTAGGCTTTGGACAACAATTTTGTTTGCTACATTTTTAGCCTTGCAACTTAAAATTTCAAAGACTCTAAAAGAGGAAAAAAATATTGAGGTATCAAATATGGCCAAAGACTAAGGGTTGTTTTAAGAATTGGTTATTTTAATTGATTTTTTTTTTTAAATTTTTTTTTGAAAAGATATTTAAAAAATTAAAGAGAATAAATTTTTTTTTAGTGATTGTTTTAACTATTTTAGCTTATTGTCAAAACAAGCTTAAGGGTGATTGGCAAATGAGGCTGTCGCCAGTGTATGTGGCCAAAGGCCATGATAAGGAGTGGTGGATGGAAGAATAAATGAAATTTATTATTATTTTTTGTACATTGGGAATTAATGAAATTTATTTTCAAATCAAATGAAAGTCTTTGTATATTTGACAAATTTTTAAAAAAATTAAAAAACATTTACATTTTTTCAAAATAAAGACCGTTATCAAACATAATTTTGTTTATAATTTTCAAACTTGAAAATAAAAAAAATCAAATAAACGTAACCTAAGGTTTTAGCTGCTAAAAAATTTCGTTTGGATTGAGTTTTTTTAAATTTTGTGAGAAAAAAATAAAATGATTATAATTTGAATATGAAATTTTATCTTATTAATTTTTTAATCTATTTAAAATTTTTATGACTATTTTAACATTTTAATCTCTCAACCCAATATGTCAAGAGAGGGCTAAATACCCAAGGTAGGAGTCAAGCTAGAGTTGTGCCATGAGGCAGCCCATAAAATTCCTTAGCCATGCTGTAGACAATTTTTTTTGAACAACAATACCGTAGGCAATTTGAAATGGTACAAATTAATGGTTTTATAAAAAATCTATTTATTAAAATAGCATATGCTATAAAATTTTAAAAAATTCAACTAAAGACAAAAAAAGAAAAAGGAAAAAAAGGAATTTTTTTTTTTTAGTCTTTACCAAACAGAGCATTAAAGTGAACTCAAGTCAATAGTTAAGTTAACCACAGGGGCATAAGGGTAACCAGAGTTTGGATTCTTTCCAAAATTTGTATAGATAAAATTCCAACTTTACCCTCTCAAAACACATCTAAAATGTTAACAACTGTGCTGCCGGCGACCCAATTCGGTACTTTTACAGTCTATCACACTTTCTTCCCTTCACCAAAAACAAGACCACTACCAATCGCACTCACCGCATGCACGGACTCATCAAAACAAACACCCATTTTACTCTCTCTCTCTCTACAGGTACAGCTCCGAGGTTCTGAAGAGGAGAGAGTCACTCTTTCTCTCTCTACACTCTCTCTACTACGGTAATGGTTGCCAAGTTTTGTTTTTTCTCGCATTTTTAATTTTTTTTTTGTGTGCATTTTGGGCATTTTTTTGGAGTTAGGGTTTTAGTGTTGTGTAGATTCTGGGTTGTGATTACTGGTTTCTTACTCGCATTCAGTCTATGAATACATAGACGTGTATCTAAGTCGCGAAATTAGGGCTTGGACTTGGTGATTTTATGTTTGCATTCACTAATTTATTCGCTGAATTAGGGATTTTATTTTAACTGGGTAATATTGTTTGTTTCTATATTTGGTTTCTGGCTTGGTTTCTGAATCTTTAATTTATGGTACATTCATTTGCCGAAACTAGGGTTTTAAAGAGCTACTTCATCATGTGCTTTGGTCACAATGTGGTGCGTTTGTTACTGAGAAAATGTGGGAAAAGTAGAATAAATTTTCATTTGTTTGGACCGAAGGATATGAAAACCTCTGCGGAAACGAACCTTGCGGGTCTATTCAGCTTGCTGTGTTTTTTATTTTGAAAAAATTTCAAAGAGGATAACTCCAAAAAAAAAAAAAAAAAAACCTTATTTTTCGGCTATCAAACAGAGGGTTTGGAAATCTGCGTTAGGTAGGGTGCTTCTTTTGGGAATTTAATTGTAGTAGAGCTGAGGCTTGAAGAGTAATGAGAATTGTTGTTGTGCTTATGTTATTATATGAACCAGAATCACGCAGATTTACAGATGAATTTCTTCTGTATTTGTAACTGTTTTTTCTTGCTTTGTTAATTGCAAGTGAAAACTTCATTTTAAGCAAACCAGTTCGAACCCCCTTTTTTGTTAAATTTCCCCCCAATTTCATGTAGTTTTGTTGTTTCTTATTTGTGGCAGGCATTCGATTTGAGTTTTTGTTTATGATAGGCATGCTGTAAAAGAGATGGAAGAAACTCCCTCATCAACAGTTTGGGGTGGGAAAATAACTGGAATCAAGTTTGGTTTGGCTACTTGTCAGGAAATTGTAAGCATAATCTCTTTTTTGGCGTTATTTGTTCAGCTTGCATAATTCAGTTTTATAAAAGGGGTTAGTGGAATTGTTTGATTATCACTAGGGATTTTGAAACTTTTTTTTTGCTTCTTTTCTTTTCTTTTCTTTTCGGTTTGAATAAAGAATTCCTATCTTATCCTGTTTTTGAAACTCATGTTGTTAGGGTGGGGCTTGGTAATGCCCTGTTTTCTGTCTATCCATGTTTTTGTTCTTTTGTCTTTGTTTTTGCATAAAACAAAATAAAAAACAATATTTGGTACATCATGCATGTGTTTTTAAAAATATAAAACGAGATTAAGAAAACATGTTCAGTGAGTGGAGGGAGGAGGTAGTGGTCCGAGGGATGACGAAGGGGATAGGGAATGAAAACTTGTTTTGAAAATAATATTTTTTCTTCAGATTTCGAAATTGAAAATTGTTGCCTTTTTTTTGGAAACTAAAACAGTTCTCAGATGTGTTTTTTCATTTATAGTTTTAAAAATTCTTAAAAAAAAAACCTGGGCCCTAGAAGATTTGAGTCCTAATATTGTTCCAGACTTGCTTTAGATCTTGTGATGGATGTAAACCTCCTTCCAAACAAATTGTCCTACAATTGGCATTTGATTAAGTGCAACTTTGGATCTTGTGACCATTCTGGTTGAATAAGTTGGTATGATTCCTTTTATTTATTTTTTTGTTAGTGCACATCGTCCAATAGTGATTTCCCTATAAGCCATGCTAGTCAGCTTTCAAATCCGTTCCTTGGTTTGCCGCTTGAATCTGGAAAATGTGAATCATGTGGTGCTGCGGAACCTGGGACATGCGAAGGTATTTTTCATGTTTTAATCCTTTTTATTTTCTGATTACATTGAGAAGTTTGAAGGGTCATGACCGCTGGACACATTGAAGTATTGCTAAAGTTTTGTTCATTTTTTAACCTTTCAGGTCACTTTGGGTATATAGAATTACCAATTCCAGTATATCATCCTTCCCATGTGAGCGAACTAAAGCGGTTGTTGAGCCTGGTTTGCTTTAAGTGCTTGAAGTTGAGAAGTGGGAAGGTAATGGATATGTTTATAGAAGGCTCCACGTAAAATCTATTTGTCATAAGTAATTAAATCCTTTTGCTTTCTTGATTGAGAGGGTAGCAGATTATTGTGTTGTGTTATGGTAAGAATTTGAAGCTCTCGGTGATTATAGATCATTCTGCCATAATATATCCTACATTTGATTATTTAATAAAGGAAGTTGGTAGACATTTGAGTGTGGTCACATATGTGGTGGCCCTTTGAGTTTCAAATTCTTTATATATCTCACTAATCCATCTAGAATTTTTCTCCCTTGCTGGTCATGCTTTAATCCCTTGTATTCGATATGATTTTGCTCATTGGGTTTTTTTCACTTTCAGTTTCAGGTCAAGAGCATTGGTATACTTGAAAGGGCTTTGACCTCATGTTGTGAGGTGAGCATTGAATTATCAAGTGATTGCTTTGAAAGTTATGTGTTTATATTGTTTGAAATGTGTAATATGTGTGCTTATTTGGTCTTACAATATCATATTTTTTTTTGTTTCTCACCAAATCTCACCATTTTTAGTAAGAAATGAAGCCTATAAAATAAGATAGTTCACTTTCTCACAATTTCTTATCATTTCGCACCTAACTTATAAATCAAACATGAGAAAAGTTTTATCTTTCTCTTCATTGCTTATCATTTCTCAGCAATTCAGACAATCCAAATGGAGCTTAAAACTTTTCACGAAGAATTCAAATTGAATATGCCTTTTTAGCGAGTTAATACACCTTTAGTTGATTGATCCTTTTTTTTAAGAGAATGATGCATCCATGTAATTAACTTATGGTCACATGATGGGTTCTTTTTTGACCTTTTCCATTAATCATGCTTAGATGATAACGGCATCCCTGTTTTGCTTCTTGTTACATATTTTGGTTAATTCATTTGCTCATATGACCTCATTGAAGAAGGAGCCATTTTCGTTGTTACTATTCTGTTAGATAAAATAAGGGTTGCTTGTCTAGGTCTCGACCTTGGTATCAGTCCATAACGATCAAAGTTGAATCGTGAACCTATTAATGAAGCAAATGCACTGAAGCTGCAAATAGTACCATAGAGAAGGGTCCATACTTGAGATAGGATATGTAGATATGAAAAAGAAATCTTAAATATGCAATATCTTTCATGAAAAGATGAGAAGGATCATCCAACTTGGGTTCAAGACTGTTGACATCGTCCATGAGGGTGGAGGGGGTGTACAGCAGCGAGTGAAGATCACATAAAGGGGGAGAAATCTTCAACATTACCTCCAACTATTGGGGTTTGATGGCCCTAGGTTGGCTTTGAAAGTTTCAAGAGCCTCAAAACCCAGGAGAGGCAAGGTTTTTCTTAGAAAGTTTTGGTGGTCAAAAATGGTTGGAGTGTAGGAGTTTTGTTAAAGGTTGTTAATTAGAGGTGGGAGATTTTGCGACTAAGGGTAGGCAAATTCTTTGTATCCCACAATTAGATTTTTATAATGGGTGGTAAGGTGATAAGGGAGTTCGACCTAGAAGGGGGGTTGAAGAGGTCATTATGAAAAGTCTTATGTAGGTAGGGGTGCAACTCGGGTGGTCTTAACCTGAGCAACCGATGGCCAACCCAAATTTTTAGAGCTTGGGCAACATTTTTTTCAACTTGGTGCGGGCTTGGGTATCAATTTAGAAGTCCAAATTAACTTTGGGTTGGGCTTGGGCTTGGTTAGAGGCTTTGGACAGCCCGAAACCCAAATTTGATATTTAATTATATAAAAAAGTCAAATATATCCAAGGGGTTAGCTTGATGGCAAGGTCTTGGGTCTTGGGGGTGTGCTCCCTCCTAAGCTCAAGGATCGAAACTTCTTAGGTGCTAACAACTTCTTGGGGCCATTGGATTAGAGGAAATCTCTTGAATTAATTGTAGTGCACTTGTGGGAAGCTCCTTGCCAAGGGCCTGTGCACCCCTGAGGATTAGTCGGGTTTTTTTCGGACACCCCAGTGCCAATCAAAAAAAGAAAGAAGAAGAAGCTAAATATATCCATTAATTATTAGCTGCTAGGGCTATTAATTTGGACCGTTTGATCTATATCTTATATACTACATTACAACAGCATTAGTCTCAAACAAACCCTATTTCTGGTGAGGCTTATAGTGGCGGAGAGGGATAACCTCTTGATTCTTTCCTCTCGCCTCTCAATTTCTTGGCAATGGCAAATGCGGAGGTAGTAGTGACGCCATAGCAGACGTGACATCACTGCAACATGCCACTGCAATTGCCTCTTCGATAGTTGTCTGTGACACCACCACATCGATTCTATCACCATCTCTTGGGCTCTCTCTCGAAAGAATGAGAAAAAATCAAAGCTTTGTGGAACCAAGCCGAACCATGAAAACGCGGTTCGGTTCAGAACCACGATTATTATAAATTTTGTCAACGTTCAAAATATGACCATAACATGCTCAAACATCAAATTAAAAAAGAAAAATGAATTTTTTTTTAGAAAAATATTCTTATATTTATCTTTGCAAATTTTTTTAAGCAAAAAAAATGAAAAGAAGCACAAGCATCAAATGCCATTATTTTACAAACACGAATTGTTTAAATGATTGTTTTGAACTAGTTCTACAATTATACATGAGCAAACTTGCAAGAGTAGAAGGTTAACAGCTTATGAATATATATAGGTACTAATAAGGTACTCAAGTATCTACAGTAAATAACAAATTATATATATATATATATGTATATATCTGAACGGTCCGTTCCGGTTCGGTTCCAAACCGGAATAATAATTGTAAAACCACGGACCAAACATAAAATATGTTTTGCCTATTTTAAAAACCAAGACCGAATCGTGCCCTGAGAAAACCAAACCAAACCAAACAGTGAGGTTTGTTCTGGATCAAACCAATTTTCATTGTTTTTTGGTTTTTGTGCTCAGCTCTACTTCTCTGGGTGGAGATGGTACTGAGAGTGGAGTTTCGAAGCTAAGGTAGAGTTCAAATGGGGAGTAGAAGGAAGAAGTTTTGGTGTTTGGTTCCTTTGTTTATCATGTGGATTATTTGGAGGGAGGAATATTTGAACTTCTGCTGGTATAGAAGTTTCTTTTTTGAGGTTGTACAGTAAATTTTTTTCTATCTTGATTAGTTGGTTATCCAGGACCATTGACTTCTGGGACAAGTCAGTCTCAAATTTTGGATATTGTAAAGATCTTGGAATAAATTTTTGGTGTATAGCTTCTTATACCTTATAAGTGGGTGGCAGCCCCTTGGTGCCTTAATAGAGTACCTAAATTATAAAGAAAAAGAAAAGAGAAAGGCATAGGATATGTATCGGCTTCTCCATTGCTTCCCAGAAGAGTTATTGGCTTAACAATGGAAAAGCACTTTTTTGGACCTACCCATCCCAGGAGAGAATGCAAGAATTTATCATCCAATGATAATATGGCAAGCAGCTAATATAATCAATATGCTTGTTTTGGTTAAAGATGATCAGGAAAAAACTTGTATAGTTGATAGTGAATCCTCTGATTGCTTGGAAGCACACTTCTTATCCGTGAAGATCCTCTCATGTTTCTCATCCTCCATTTCATCCAAACAGTCGACAATAATTTCCATTTCATTCATAAACTTGCCACTGCTACCACTTAAAAATCAGGAAAGCTGCTTCATTTATTGGTGTAATTCAAACCTCCCTTCTGGCATAAGGAATGAGTGGCCATGGTGAGCAGGATGGCAAAGGAAATGGTGGTGCATGGTATATGCATTTAAAACTTATTAAGCAGTGGTTGCTTTCACTTTTCGTTGTCAAACTATAAATATAAAATTTTTAGTCATCTCTTTGTCCATTTTATGCACTTATATCATGTTCTTTTGGGGAAGAATTGCTGGTGAATGCAAATGTGTTGATTTAAGTGATGGTGTCCTCTGTACTCAAAGTTCTGTATATGATTGCATAAATTATGTTGTGCTATAATGACGTGTGAAGGTCAAATTTAAGTATCTGTTTTGACTTTTGTGAGTGTATGCATGTATATTTGGTGAGAGCTAATTTTGATTCCTGCCTTGGACTTTATTTGCTTGTCAAAAAATTTTAAGGGAAACCTCTGTTTGAAGAATTTGATATTTTTTCCATCTTTTCTTGCTAATTTTTGTGATAAAATGAAAATATTCTCCTAATATTGTGGGAAGGGCTTAATTTTCTTTCTGCTTCTTTTTCTTCACTATCTCTTTCTGTTAGTTGCTGTCTTTTCCATATGCAATAGTTGAGTAATGAGCAGAGAGTGAATAGTAATTTGTCTCATTAATATGAATTAAGTAACCCTTAATTATGAAGGCAATCAAACCAAGCAGTTGACTAAAGTAAAATTTGTTTAAAATACTTTATGCTAATGAGGAATGGATAATCACCAAGGTTGTTAAGATCGCGATCCGGATCGTAGGATCGTACGATCCTGCGATCCAATATATACCATTCGATCCGACTCGTATTCTGGATCGAGCCGACGACAGGATCGTGGCAGGATCGTTGAAGGATCGTTAGGATCGACAGGATCGTATCAGGATCGCGATTCCATGCGATCCTGATTAATAGGGTTTTTTTTTGGTAACTTCAAGTCAAACAAGCCTTTGTCGGGATAAACGAAGAAAAAAAATTGATCATCTGAGCTGCGATTAGGGCAAGAGAAACAGAGGAAAGAGAAATTGAACATCAAACCTTTAGATTTGGTGTAACCAGGTATGCATCTTCTTCAAATCTTCCTTCTCTGTTTTTTTTTTTTTTTTTTGCTTTTTTCTGTCTTCTTCTTCGTTTCTTCTTCTTCTTCTTCATTGCTGCTGGTCTTCTTCGCTACTCTTCCTTTTCGTTTTCTTCACTTCTCTTCTTTGAATCTTCCTTGTATGTGTTCGATTCTTCGAATCTTCCTTGTATGTAGTTCGAATCACCATTTTTTCTTCTCCCGATTTCGTTTTTCCTCATCTTCTCTCATCTCTGTAGTTGTATGGTCTGTTTCTTTCTGAGTATTATATATATATTTGCTTGAATGATTGGGCAAAGTTTAAAATATTAAAAAAAAAAAAAAAAAATATTTAAAATGAAAATTATATATTTAAAATAAAAATAAAATAAAATATTCTTAAACATTAAAAAAATAAAAAAATTCAAAAATTAAAAAAAGAAATTTAATTAAAAAAATTTCAAAAAATTAAAAATTTCAAAAATTATATATTTTTTTAAATATTAAAAAAAATAATTTCAAAAAATTTCAATATTCATAACCAAACAAATTTTATTTTTTCAGAACTCAACTTACAACTCCACACTTAAATTACAACTTTACATTCAAATCATGATTTTAAAACTAAATTAAACGGGGTCTTATTTTTTTTATTTTATTTTTTTCTATTTCTTCATTTTTCTTACTTCATTTTTCTTCATTTTTTTTTGTTCTTCTTTGTTGTTGCTGCTGTTCTTCTTTGGTTCTTTTTCCCTAAACATTGCTGAAAAAATTTCTTTTAATTTTCATAATTTGCAGCACACAACTAGCATAGTAGCATCACAACACAATGTCAACCTCTGGTTCAGGAAAAGGGAGGCAGAGGAAAAATGTTGCTGGAGAAAAAATTTCTTTTATAATGTTTTTGACTTCTTTTATTGAGAAAAAATGCTTGAATGCTACTTGAATTGCAATATTTCTTTTTTTGGGGGGTCATTCTATATACATTTTGATAGTATTACTTAGCCATATAAAAAGTATTGCTTTTTTTTATCATTTTGGTAGGATCTTACGATCCTCGATCCGATCCTACGATCCGATCCGACAGACCCCCAAAACGATCTTATGTAGGATCCCGATCTTAACAACCTTGATAATCACATGATCTAGTCAATGTCATTGTCAAGTTTATTAGGGAGTATTGGGCTTGGAACTTAATAAAACCTTTAAGCAGAAGTAATCTTTTGGATTCTGTATTTAAATGGTACCATTTGAAAGCCTCATTTATAAAATTCTTACTTGTATATATATATATATAAAATCCTTTGTGAAGAAGTAATCTTTTCGATCCTGAAGTCAAATGGTACCATTTGAAAACAAGGCGAGGGACAATTGTGCAATGTGATGGTTTTACTTTTAACTCGTGTTTGTTTTATTTCCTTTTAATTTTGTAGGAGGCTGCTCAAATTTCTATCCACGAGGCTAAAACAGATGATGGAGCATGTTACTTGGAGTTGAAACTACCGTCTAAGTCGAAATACCGAGATGGCTGCTGGAATTTTTTAGAAAGATATGGTTACAGATATGGTGATAACTATTGCCGACCTCTTCTTGCTTCTGAGGTTTGGCTTTGTTGTTCTTATTTCCGATTAACCTTCATACTTGTTGCAGTGTTCATTGGTGGCCTACTTTCTTCTTTTTTCTTTTTAAGGATCGCTTATCTTTCTTTTTTGTTTTGGTTTTTTGAGTTTTATGCAGTCTTATTTGTAACTTTACGTTCCTAGTCTTGTTTTAGGCTCACTTTAGTGCTTTTCACACTTGCTGAACATGTATTATTGTATTCTTCTCGAATTATTTGTTGTTGCTGTGGTGGTCGTTCGTTAAATTGTGGGCAATATTTAAAGGTCTTCTGCTGGCTGAGAATTTTTGATCTTGGCAATGTGATTGTTGATACTGACTTGGAGTCCATAATTTCACTAATTAGTCATGAGCTATGTTACATGGATTCTTCAAAATAAATCAAGCATTCATGTTGGACACTTGATACCTAGATGAAGGTATGTGATGTGTCCGATACTTTAGCAATCATATCCATCAATTAATTTTGTTTTGTAATTGTAATGAACATTTTTATTTTATGTATTTTTGTTGCATATTTGCTAGCTATAAAATGAGTGAAGTGCATTTTTTGACGCACTATGATGTTCAAATTAGATTAAGAATATAAAAAAGATGATAATTTTTTGTTGTGTTCATATGTCCTTCAGTTAGAGATTTGGTGGGTATTCTAGATATGCACCTGCAACAGACATTCGTACCCAAGTTAATGTAACATTGCTCTTGAGGATCTATATTTTCACCCTATGTCGATTTTAAATCTCAGCTTTGCTTACCTGCTTACTGCAAATTAGAGATGTATATTACAAGATCGTGTTGCCAATCAGAGTTTCTGGTGTGATGTTGTGTAAGGACCTCTCTGTTGGCCTGCAGGTAGAAGCTTCATGCCTATATGCTGCAGGTTTTATGCATAGGTTGGTGGTTTTAAGTTTCTTCTTAGCATTTTGCCCTGTTGTAACCTGAGGTAAAAAGGGGCAAAGCTGGAAAAATCTCAGGCATATTGCTACTTCTAGTTTTAGGGAAATGTTTCTACTACTATTCCAAAACTCCTTTTGACGTGAAGACAACAACAATTTGATGATTGTAAGTTTTTCGGAAGTGTGCAGATGGAGAGTTGGCAGGAAAGGTGTAGGGATAGGGATTCTGTTAAACATTAAATCAGAGAGAAAATACTTGGCATGCACCACTTTTCCTGATTGCTGCAGTCTGCAGAACCTCTGATTATGTATATTTTCAATAGGCAAGTTGAATACTTGTCAAAACTTACCATGGACTTCCCAGAGACCCCTCCTCTATTTATTAATTTTAAATTTTTGTTTAGAGATATGAGAGCAGTGTGCGATTTTTATTGAGTTTTTGTTTGCTTGTTTTTCATTTCTTGGAGGACTCCTTGTTCTCCTTCTCTTTTTTGCTTGTGTGTGTGTGTGTGTGTGTGTGTGTTTCATAGAAGTTCTTTTGTGCCGATAAAAAAAAAAGAAGAAAAAGACAGTATGTTTGCTTTGAACTTTGATAGTCAATTCTTTTTATAGATATGTATGCATTTTGGTGATCATATGAGAATTTAGGTGTGTTAAGGAATAAATAATGAAGTTATCCCTCACTTTAACAACTCTTTATAAAAACTTAAGCTTTTAGATGAGAGAGTGGTGAGCAATTTAATAAAGTATACGAGGTAATAGAGTAGACAAGGTCCTATGCTAAAATCTCATTGCCTACATGCTGAACACTTCTAGTGTTTGTACCTCTCAGAAATAAAATGTTAAGTTACTTGTTGCTCCAAGATCTTAATATTTTAGATAATATGGTGGTCATCATTTTAGTAAGGTGTTTGAACCATTAGTCTCATGTCAGTAGCTTCTGTTTTCTCGGTCTAATATTTGATTTTGTAATTTCGCTTTATATGGTGAATAAGAAGAACAGCATATGGGCTTCTATTCATAATAATGTATTTATATGCGTGTATATATAGGGAAAGCAACAACCATATGGGCTCGAACATGAGCACAGGGGTTTTGGGGACTCGTAGAAACAACATCTTGATGTATTGGCTTAAACTCTTGAAGTTTGAACTTATTGTGTGATATTGTTAACTGTTTCTGTTTCTAATAGATCCCAGATGCTCCCAAACCCCGTCCCCACTTGCACCCGCAATTTTTTTCCTAAAGAAGATTGTATTTTTTTATTCAATTGTGTTCTTTGATAATTCATTTTCATTTTGAAATTCTGAAATTCTTGGGTTTGGCTTATTGTGCGAGTATTGTAGTTTGAAGTCTTTAATGGGCTCTTCTAAAGTCAGGAAAATTGAATTGTTGATTCAATCAAATGATGTGGAATGTAAGATGATGAAGTAGAACATAAGAGGGATTCACCAATGGCAACCTCCTTGAGAAAGGGTTTGGTGGATTACTTTTGCATTTTTGAGATTCTTAATTTGGAGATGAAATGGATAAATTTCATAATTATGTCTGGGGTTTATTGTAGTAAGGGGTTCAATTGCATAAATAGGAAACACTCAACCTCAGTTTGTAGAATACTGGTTATCAAAGCCACCAAATCATGCTTAGTACTTGATCAGTTCATTAGTAAAAATGCCATTGTATTGTGAACAAACATGTTTTTTGTGAATTGAATTGCATTGGCAAAGGGCATCGTTCTGTGTTCTTCTGAAATGATGCATATTAGATCCTAAGGTTTAGGCTGTTAAATTCGCCTTAATCATTTCTGGGGTTTATTCATTGACATATCACTCATTGGGTTTTCTGGATAGATTTTTTTATTTAATGAAATTTTAAGATGTATTCTTTTTTCTTCTGCATTTTCTGACAAAGGTGGTATATGCTTCTGGAAACAATGGTGTTGCGCTGCTCTCTTTCCCTTTACAGAACTTTTTTAACCAGTGCTGTGGTTATAATTGGCTAGAGCATAGAATGCATTCAGTTTACAAAAAATTGATTTATACTAGGCCAAGTTTGGCATCTACTAAATAATACAAAAAATTAAAAAGTCACTATCCTATTTAAGTCACATCATCTTATTTAAATCACATCACCTCTCTAACACATCACATCAAACCCAATCCAAACCCAACCCATATAAGCCAATAAGTCAAAAAGTGCACTTTTTTAGAACATCCCAAACCAACCCTAATATGGCTGTGATTTCTGAAACCTTGTGTTCAAGGTTATTGCTATCTCAGAAATGATGTTGTTTGTTTTTATTCAGTTATCTTGTTTTATTTAGTGGGATTTTGGAATCACAGCTGCCCTTCGTGTTGTTTGCCATAATTTCTGGTTTATAAATTGCTCATAAATGCATGGAACTTTTTCGTCCTGTTTAATATTGTTTGCCTTCTTTTAATTTAATTTTTCTTTTTCTTTTTTTACAAAAATGACCAGGTGATGATAATTCTGAAAAAATTACCTTCTGAGACTAAGAAGAAGCTTGCTGGGAAAGGTTACTTCCCTCAAGATGGCTATATCTTGCAATATCTACCAGTCCCTCCAAACTGCTTGTCTGTGCCAGATGTGTCTGATGGAATTACTGTCATGTCTTCGGTTAGGCATTCTTGCTATCTGATTTCAGGGCTTAACTCTTCTGTTTTTTATGAGTTGCATTGGAATAATTTTTATTTTCATATTGCTTTCCAATTCCAGGATCTTTCTATCACAATGCTTAAGAAAATTCTGAAGCAAGTTGAGATCATCAAAAGTTCTAGGTCTGGGACACCAAATTTTGAATCACATGAAGTTGAAGCGAATGATTTGCAAGCAGCAGTTGCACAGTACCTTCAAGTCAGGGGTACCGCCAAGGTACTTAAATTCCTTGACATGGTCTTGTTTTTTACTGGGGTACTGAAGTAAGTGGAGGAGGCTGCAGCCAGAGCCCCTTAATTATTTATTCCCAACATAAAAAATGAAGAGAAAAAAAAAACCTGTAATGAGGGTTTGAGATTTAGCATGTGAAACTTCCTCTGTAGCAGTCTGGGACTTGTCTTTCTCTGAATTACTACATCAGCTTTGGCTGTAGCCCAGTATAGTGACAGATGCAGGAATGATGCTTAGGCAATGCACATGAGATGATTCAGTTCAAGTTAATACCAGTGTTGTAAAAGGCGCGCTAGGTGCAGTGAGGTGCAGCTTGTGCAACTTGTACAAGCCCAGATGAGGCGCATTCAAAGAGACGCAGTGAGGTGCGCACCTTAAGCGCTTAAGACGCAAGGCGCAAAAAAAGCGAACTTTATTATTTTTTTTCTCTTCTTTCTTCATTTTTTTCTTCTCTTGTTCTCCTCTTTTTATTTTTTTATTTTTTCTTCTTCTCCAGTTGCTGGGTTTGATTTCCACCCCCCTGTTTCTTCGTTTCTTCTTCTCCAGGTGCTTTTATTTTATTTTTTCTTCTTTCTTCCTTTTGTCTTCTCTCTTTTTTATCTTCTTTTCTTCCCCTTCCAGATTGCAGTTTGCTTCTCTTCTCCTTCATCTTCTCTGATTTTCTGCCTCGGTTTCCTCGTCTTTTCTTCTGGTTTACTGCTATCTTTCAAAGATGTTCCAAATTATCTTCAGCCCCTTGCTGCACTGTCAAGATAAAGTTCTCCTGTTCCTTTTTTTTTGTCCTACTTTGTTTTAGTGGTTGTAAGTTTTGAATTCTTTATTTTGTTTATGTTGATGTCCAAATTATTAGTCTATGTTTATTTATCTATTTTTTATTGAAAGGTGTGCCTCGCTTCAATGAAGCATGCGCCTCGCTTTGCGCCTAAGTGCCAAGAGACCTTCGGTGCCTTGGTGCACCTTGAGCCTTTAAAAACACTGGTTAATACCAAACATCTAACAAAGCCCACATTTATCTAATCAAATTTGTGTACAATCTTTGCACAAACTATGTCTATAATTAAATTTACATGCAGCTTATAGTGCCTCAATGGTGACATTTTCCGACTCCAAACTAACAAAATTTAGAATGGCTCAAGAATTTATAGAACTTACTGATCAAAGATCAAGTTCAGAAGCTTCCTGGGTAATCAATATATTGGGGTAAAATTGAAACAAGTATTTGTGTACACTACGTGAGCTTTTACAACGCAAGCACTATTTGAAGTTATCCCATGTTGAATATACAAATTATTTTTAGTGCCATAATGCTATGATGATTACATCTATGTACCATGTTTTGTTTACCATTTCGTGTGACACCACTCTATTAATTTAATAGATCTCATCAATCATGTCCCTTGCTAATTCAAAGGCAGTTTGGCTGACCCTTAGTGGGGGCACTTTATTGCTTTGAGGATTTGAGAGAAAAACTAATTAAAAATTATACAGAATTATCTGAGAATGATGACCCATTTTATGTACATTGCATTGCTTATTTTAGTAGATCTCATCAATCATGTCCATTGCATTGCTTATTTGAATTATCTGAGAATGATGATCCGTTTTAGAAGATGGTGTTTTGTGTAGTTGATGCTGGTTTACTATTTACTTGGGTGACATTTGTTCTTTATTGAGAATATGATTGATAATCTTGTCAAACCTTTGGCAATTAAATTGTGCAAATGTTCATGAACAACTGTTGTTTTCTTGTCTTTCCGTGCACATTTCTTCTACAAGGCATCTCGTGACATGGATACACGATTTGGGATTAACAAAGAGCAAAACAATTCTACTACTAAAGCATGGCTTGAGAAGATGAAAACCCTATTTATCAGAAAGGGTTGTGGATTCTCCTCACGGAGTGTTATTACAGGTGATGCATATAAACGAGTCAATGAGATTGGACTGCCTTTTGAAATTGCTCAACGGATAACATTTGAGGAGAGAGTTACTCAATATAACATGCAGTATCTGCAGAAGCTGGTTGATGAAAAGTTGTGTTTAACCTATAGGGATGGTTTGTCAACCTACTCGCTGAGGGAAGGTTCGAAGGGGCATACTTTTTTAAGACCTGGTCAAGTGGTACATCGACGAATAATGGATGGGGATATTGTTTTCATCAATAGACCTCCGACAACGCATAAACATTCCCTGCAAGCTTTGTCGGTTTATGTTCACGATGACCATACAGTCAAGATCAACCCTCTTATATGTGGGCCACTTAGTGCTGATTTTGATGGTGATTGTGTCCATATATTTTATCCTCAATCCCTTGCTGCAAAATCAGAGGTTTTGGAACTATTCTCTGTAGAGAAACAGTTGCTTAGTTCTCATAGTGGCAATCTCAACTTGCAGCTGGCCACTGATTCATTGTTGTCTCTAAAGATTTTGTTTAAGAACTACTTCTTGGATAGAGCAGCTGCCCAACAATTAGCGATGTTTGTGTCAAATTCCTTGCCACAACCTGCTTTGTTGAAGACTTATACGTCAGGCCCTCATTGGACTGCTTTACAGATACTACAGACTGCTCTACCTCGTTGCTTTGACTGTAGTGGGGAGAGACATTTAGTTTGTAAAAGTGAAATATTGAGCATAGATTTTAGTAGAGATGTAATGCAGTCAATTATTAATGACATTGTTAGCTCTATTTGCTTTGAGAAGGGCCCGGATGAGGTTTTGAAGTTCTTTAACTCTTTACAGCCTTTGCTCATGGAAAATTTATTTTCAGAAGGTTTCAGTGTTGGCTTGGAAGATTTTTCCATTTCTAGAGTGGTCTTAGAAAATATCCAGAATGGTATTCAGGATATTTCGCCATTGTTGTATCAGTTGCGGTTGACTTATAATGAACTGGTTGAGTTGCAATTGGAGAATCATTTGCGGCTTCTAAAAGTTCCTGTTGCTAATTTCATTCTGAAGTCATCACAAATGGGTAATGTAATTGACTCCAAGAGTGAATCAGCCATTAGTAAAGTGGTTCAACAAATTGGGTTCTTGGGGTTGCAACTTTCAGATAGGGGGAAATTTTACTCTAAGTCCTTGGTTGGGGAGATGGCTTCTCTTTTCCAGAACAAGCATCCTTTTCGTGCTAAATACCCTTCTGAGGAATATGGGTTGGTGACAAACTGCCTCTTCCATGGATTGGATCCATATCAAGAGATGGTTCACTCTATCTCTGCCAGAGAAGTAATTGTCCGTTCATCTAGAGGGTTGACGGAACCAGGAACCCTATTCAAAAATTTAATGGCCATCCTTCGGGATGTTGTTATCTGTTATGATGACACTGTGAGGAATGTTTGCAGCAATTCAGTTATTCAATTTGATTATGGGGTTAAGCCTGGATCTAAGAGTGCCTTTGCTGCTGGTGAACCAGTTGGTGTATTGGCTGCAACTGCTATGTCGAATCCTGCATATAAGGCAGTTCTTGATTCCTCTCCAAGTAGCAATAACTCATGGGAGATGATGAAGGTAATTGTTTTTAAAATAGTGACAATGATAATTCTGTTTTTCTGTTGATTTCAATTTGGTGCAATTATGTCATTGATTTTGTCTGTTCAGGAGATACTGCTTTGTGCAGTCAATTTCAAGAATGTTCTTTCTGACCGCCGGGTAATATTGTACTTGAATGATTGTGATTGTGGGAGAAAATATTGTAGAGAAAACGCTGCATATCTGGTGAAGAATCAGTTGAAAAAAGTCAGCCTAAAGGATATTGCCGTGGAATTCTTGATTGAGTATGCTCTCTCTTTCTCATTGCATGTGTTTGTTATGAATACATATTGTCATATATAGAGAATGAATCCTCACCTTTTTGTCCGTGTATGTATTGTTTATTGTATGAGTTTCGTGTATGGTTTTGCGATACATAAAACAAAGATGTCTATCCTTATTATGATAAGTCGAGCCGTCTTATACTTCTATTCTTAGTTGCACGAAGCGGGAGCGGGAGCGGGAGCGGGAGCGGGAGCGGGGGAACGTGGCCACTTAGAGGAGTCGTAAATTAGGAGCGCTTACATATTATTTTTATTAATTATATTTTATTTATTATAATAAATAATGAATAATAAATTATGTTCAAATAAATAAAAAATAAAAATTAGATCTTTTATTTTATAAATTTTTGAACTTTTTTTTTTATTATATATGATTTAAATAGATTTCTTTTAAATAATTAGATGATTTATTTTATTTATTATATGTTAAAAAGTTAGGAATAATAAATTTTAATAAATAATTTTTTATTTTAGACAGAAGAATTATATTATCTATGACAAATTATATTATATATGATAAATATTATATATATTAAATATAATATATTATATTATATTATATATATATGATAAATTATATTTATATTATATAATATAAAACGGAGAGGGAGAGGGAGGGAGAACAGAGATCGAGAGAGAGAGAGAGAGAGAGGGAGAACAGAGACGAGAGAGGGAGACGAACAGGGAGACGAAGCAAACAGAGACGAGAGAGGGAGACGAAGAGAGAGACGAAGCAAACAGAGGCGAAGAGAGACGAAGAGGAGATCGAGACTGAGAGAAGAGAGAGCGACAAAGACAGTCGAGATCGACCGTGAGAGAAGGTCTCAGCCCTAATCGCGATTCTTTCGCGTTAGAAGCGCGATTCTCTCGTATTAGAAGCGCGATTCTTCCTTGGAAGCGCAAAATCGCGCTTCTTCCTCAGAAGCGTGAGTCCCTTCCACGATTCCTGCTACTAAGGCCTCGTTTGGGAACCCTCTTTTTTAGCCAAAAAGTCAAAAAGTTACTAAATTAGCCAAAAAGCCAACAACCCATACAAAAAAGTCAAAGATTCTCTTTTCTCTCTACTTTTTGCACATCTTTTCGTAAAAAGCCAAAAAGTCATCCCAAACATACTAGTTTTTTTTAGCTCATATTTTAGCCAAATAGCCAAAAAGTTACTAAATTAGCCTGTTCCCAAACGAGGCCTAAGCTTCTATTGCATTCTGTGTGGGACAAAATTCACCTGCTTCAAGCACTAACGAACTAGAAAATAGCTCTGATTAGAAGCTGTTGCATGGGATTTTTTTTTTTCAATGCCAAATTAGGGTGAGCAGCATTGGAGGATTAGAAATTTCTGGTTATAAAAGTTTAGTATTGGGTTTGTGGGCTTGTTGTTTAGGATTATAAAGATTGAATGGTGGGTGTAGTAAGAGTTCAGTGATTGTAGACAAATTTAAGAGAGAAAGAGAAGAGGAAGAAAAGAGAACCTAGGCAATCACACAAAGGGGGCATGCACACCTAAGATGAGATGCATTAGACATCCACAAATAACAGGCTGCAAATGATGTCTTTAATCCATTGCCAAAACAAACGATTAACCACTTACTTATAGAGATTTCAGAGCCCACCCATTTTGTTGTCCATGATGAACTTTGTTAAACTGCCCTGAAATACAGCTGTGTAAAAACATGTAAAAAACTAGCCAAATTTGAAAATAACCTATATAGATACATGTATATTTCTGATAAATAATTTAAAAGTAACATATGAATTTTCTTAATAACTCGTTATCCGGCCCATTGGATTGACTAATCTGGGGACCAATCCCACCGTCTACTAATGGGGGTCTCAATTAAAGCCAGGGCAATGCCCTGTATGGACTGACCCCAAGAAATAGTTTGCACCTCGGAGGTTTCAAACCTGAAACCTTGGAGGGAGCACACCCCAAGCCCCAAGCCAACCTCTTGAAGTTTTGAAAGTAACTTATATAATCATAATAGAAGACGCTACTAAGCGAAAAAATACTCTGCATAAATCTAATAGGACCTGCCATGTAATCGTGCCAACTTCCAAAGTTAATCTCTTCTTTAATTTTAATCTTTCTTGAGCCCAGTGTTGACTAAATCATTATTGTTTTGAGAAAACTAGTTCTCAAGCCAAAAATATTGTGCTTGAATCTAATAGGACTACCATGAAATTAATACAATTCCAAAGTTTTCCACTTTGTTGATTTTAATCTTTTTTGTGCCTAGTGTTGACTAAATCATTCTTGTTTTGGAGAAAACTAGACCTCAAGTTTTAATGTGATGAAACATAAAAGAGGTTCATCAAATACTATTAAAAAATGTCACTAATTGTTAATTTTTAGTGACAATTTGAAAATTTTTACAAAAAATGTCACTCATTATAAGTTTTAGTGATAGTTTAAATGTCACTAATTTTCAACTTTCAGTGACAGTTTGAAAAATTTGTCACTGAAAGTCACTAATTGTAAGTTTTAGCGATAATTTATAAAAATCGTAACAAAAAAAAGTCACTAATTGTCAAATTTTAGCGACATGTGCAAAAAATCGTCACAAAATTATTTTTAGCGATGATTTTATTAGGACTTATTTTTAATAGGACTTGATGGGAATTAAATCTAACTATTAGGACCTATTGGTAGTTTATCAAATATAAAATCCATAAACTTGTTAATTGCATTGAGGGACTTAGTTGGAAACGTTTCAATTTGATGCTGCCCTTTCCTTTTCAATGAGATTGTAAGGGAGAAATTTGGAGATTAATCTTCTCAAGGGTTGATTATATTTTATCTGGAATGACAATTTCAACAATTGAAAACAATGAGTAGAGGAAATGTCCTTGAATGGACCTACATGAACCACGTGTCATATGACTTTCCTTATATACTCTGTCGGTTTTGTGTAAGCACTGTTCGAAAAGTCATCTCCTCGACGTCTTTATTTGCAATATCCTTGTCATTCAACCACGGCTTTCTCTCGAATGATATCAGGAGCTGGTGAGTTATTTGGCTTACCATCTGTTGCTGGATACATACAATATGCTGAAATATTAGATAATTGGGACATTGATAAATGAAGTTTTGCTTCTTCAACATTATACGTTGAAGGTGGTTTATCAAGCAATACTTATGTTGTCTTGTCAGAGAGCTCAGATGTCACATAGCCACAACAAAAGGAACAATAATTGTGGAGCTGTGGCTTGTTCTTTTGATTCTTTAGTCACTAAGGTACATGGATTATTTGATTTTTTCAATTTGGCTCGAACCTCTTTTAGCGAACTATATGGCTGATGTAGGATGATTAGGGACAGCCACTACAATGGGCTTTTGGGGCTGGTTTGACACTGTTATAGGGGCTGTTTTAGGATGCTGTGAACAGTACTTGTGAAAGTGCTGAGATTCAAGAAAGAAGGAAAGAAGAAGGTAGATCTAAGAATCACTCCTAGAATCCTTTAGGCGTCACCCCTAGGGTTTGATCGCATCACACAATCCATAAAGAAGCTTCAAAAGCTCTTAGAAAGCTCTTGAAATTCTCTAAAATGTCAACTCCATTAAATTGTTTGTATTACATGGTTTTATATAGAACTAGAAGATTTTCTAAACCTACTAGAACCAAAACAAGAAACTACTTCCAAAATCAATTTAAGACCAAATAAGAAACATAAAACTTGACCTGTAAGACGACTCATGGGTGACCCCTTCAACCCATGTTAGCAAATATGAAAATTACTAAAGTACCCTTGACCAAAAAATCCTAGAAATTATAAACATATCATAAAATAAGACTCTAATAGTATTAGAAACATGATTATGTATAGTTCCTATCGGTTTTTCTTTGAAATCATTCCAATTTCCAAATATCAAGGGTTATTTGGGATGATCTAAATAAGTGCACTTTTTGACTTTTTATGAAAAGATGTGCAGACAAGTAGAAAGATGTGCAGAAAAGTAGAGAGATGATGCGACCCAAAAAAGATAAAAAGATAAATAAGTGCACTTTTGTAGTGCACCCCAAACAACCACTGCTCTACTTTGAGCTTCTTATACTCTGCATCAATTGTGCTAGTTGTACTGTTTTAACACTTTCATTTTGATAATCTGATGATGCAACTCTTTTGCTTCACTTTGATTATCCCTTTAAAGTGACCATGTTGGTGGACTAGTTGTTGAATTGATGGTGGTTTGACGGATGGAACAATGCGGCGGCGAAGGCTTAAGCTCTAATTCCAAATTGATGCAGGATAACCACTAACATTAAGCACTAAGTATTAAATAGCTTCTTTACCATATCTAATGCAATCTCTTTACTTCTACCACCAAAATGGGCCATACAGCTTAGAAAACAATGATTTTTTTGTTTATAGAGAGGATTAGGATTGATTAGTTGGGTTGGTGGTTAATTTATGGTTTAGATGGGTTACATGTTGGGTGTAGTAAGAGAAAATTTATAAAAGAAAGAACCTAGGTAATCACACTTGGGGTGTCTTAGGCACTCACAACTAAAAGGAGATTCGGTGGTCATCAAATAATAATAGGCCATCATAACCCCAAAGGGTTGGCCTAGTGGCAAGGCCTTGGGTCTTGGGGGTGTGTTTCCTCCAAGGTTCAGGGATCAAAACCTTTTAGGTGCTAACAATTCTTTGGAGCCATTGGACTGGGAGAAAATCTTTGAATTAACCGTGGTGTACTTGCAGGACACTCCTTGCCGAGGGCCTGTACAATCCTGGGAATTAGTCAGGTTTTGATCCGGACACTGCAGTGCCAATAATAATAATAATAATAGGCCATCATATGCATCTTCATTTCATTATCAAAATAAGCATTTTATCCCTTATTTATTGAGAAGTCAAACTTGGTGGTGGCCAAGTATTGACCAAGTCTTGGACGACCTTCCCTTGAGGGTCCTCAGCACTCTAATTATGATCCAAAGCTGAACAACTAAATGCAAAATAACATCCCACCTAGAAGCCCATTTTATAGCTGATGATAAAATCCCCAAATTGCCCCTGGCATAGAAATTAAAGAAAAAGATACAGAAAGCTGACCAAATTTAAAACTAACCTAGATAATCATAAAACAAGACTCTATTAAGCAATAAACTATAATATGCATGATTTCAACGGGACCTGCCAGGTAATCATGCGTGTATCCAAATTCCAAAGTTAAATTGCGTATGTTAATTTTACATATCCCTTAAGCTTCGTGTTGACTGCAGCACTTTCACTTCTAAAACCCTTCCTTTGTGTTACTCCATAATCATAGACCATTAATGTGTTCCTGACTTTCTTGATTTGGTTTTATGTTATTTTTAATTTCTGTTCAGGAAGTAGTAGATCTATCTTGAATGTTTCTATTTACTATTTTTGTTTGTTTATTAAAAAATAAAATAAAATTGAATAGGTAAAAATGAAATGGTTGTATGCAATGGAATTTGTAGGCTTTAATTTCTATTTAAATAAACCCTATGGTGAGAAGATTCCCGTTTCGAAGGATTAATTATTTTTCACATACAAGTGTAATGGCGGAGTTCTGTTTGACTTTACTGTTAATGGAGTTTTTCTGTTGGCAACGTATCCATGGGTAGTTTGATCTGAATTTTGCAACTGTTTACATCTGTGATACCAGCTGGCCTGTCAGAATATGTTTTTATGCCAGATATTTTCTTCAATTTTATTCTTGAACAGTCTGTATTTTGCATGTATATGGGAAGTTCAAGATAACATATTCTTCTGTTTCTCCTAAATATTTCCTCAAGTCTATTTTGCTTCTTCATCTGGGAGATGTTGAAGTTGAACATGGTATTCTCTGTTGTCCTTAACATTGTACCGGATTTCCTATGAGGTTTTTACTTGTTTCTGTTTCATTATTTGTCCCTTAAATGCTTTTTTGCCGTTTCTTTGAATGGCAGTTGCTAAGAAAATAAGTGCTTGACATGGTAGTCAATTTTTGGCGGCTTCCCACTTACAGGTTTAATGGGCAGCAAACAATGCATGGGAGTTCTGAATTTGATGCTAACCTTCTTGGTCATGTTCATCTCAATAAGGTTGGTTCACCTCTTTCTAAATGGTAAAGGGATGTTTCCAGTGTTAGTGGCTATTGCTTGCCTAGTAAAGTTGATTGTTTTGTGACTTATTGGTTTAACAGGAACTGTTCCAAGACCTGAACATAAGTATGCAAGAGGTTTGTGAGAAATGCCAAGAGACTATTGATAGAGTCCGGAAAAAGAAGAAAAAAGTTGGTTATCTCTTCAAGAGAATGAAGTTATCTGCTAGGTTATTCTCTGAACTTTAATTTCTAATTTGTATGACAAGCAAAAATTTCATTTTATTTTATTTTTTTAAAATTTAATCGTTGCAAAGTAAGCCCCATCTTCGTGTTGGATCATAAATTGTTATCCTGATGTTTGTAATTGATGTAGTAAAGATTGGTGTTGGGCATCACATAACTGGGATGGTGCATATGCTTTTTGATGCTTATTTTGCATTCACATATCATTCTTTCTTATTAGAACAGATCAGGTTTGTCATTTTATGGTGCCGTTGTTGCACATTTGTTGTCAAATTCATGTTTAAAAGTTTTCATTTCATGACATTTACATTATCACATCATGACCTCAATTTCTAAAGTTTCTGAAACTGCCAAGTTTTTTTTTTTTTTTTTTTTTTTTTTCTAACTGAAATTGCAATTGAAGAACAATCTAGCCGCTCGAAAGTTCAAATAAAGGAGACACTTTTGTAATTTTCCTGGTTGGTTTATTTAGAAATCATTATTGTAAAAATTCACTTCAGCATCTGCTAGTTTAAGATTCACATGAAACGTATGGCCATCTGTTTATATTACTCAGTTTTTAATTATATTCCATCACTAATTTGTTATTATCTTGCACTAACTATTTATGCTTTAAAATGTAAAATCACTTCTTTTAGCTGTATTTCTTTCTTTGCAGTGAGGGTTGTTCTTTTGGACATGTTTGTGATATTGACACGCCGTGCTTGACATTCTTTTGCCAAGACGTAAATGATCTTCATTTAGAGAGGACTTCTAAAATTCTTGCCGACATAATTTGCCCGGTTTTGTTAGAAACAATTATAAAAGGTATTTTTGTACATTGTCGTTTCTCTTTTTGTTTCTGGAAATGTTTCTCTTTTGTAGTAACTTTTTTTTTAAATTAAATAATTGGGATACCGATTGTACCGGAAGATTGATGGGTTATGATTTTGTATATCCGATAACTATGTTCTCCTTTATTCATGTAGTTTCCATCGTGTTTATAGCTGATCTTCTGGAGCCTATGTAATTTTTCTTGCTTCTGTCAAATAAAATTACATTTTCAAGAAGTGGCTAGACCTCACAAAAGTAAACAACTCGTCTAAGCTTATTGTACTGTGTCAGTAGAACAACTCCAATGGTCAAGCCAAAAGGCTTGGCAAAGCCAAGAAATGGCTAGACCTCACAAAAGTTCATCTCTAATGGTGCACCAAATCCAGATTTGGCTCAAAGTTTGGCAAAGCTATCTTTTGCCACGACATATTTTCTGTCCAAAACCCAATTGTTCTTCTTACTAGAGTTCACAACTTCACAAATCAAAACTCACAACCAGAATTTCAAAAACTATTGAAGATTCTACAAATTACAAGAACTCAACAATACTAAAATTTATAATTACAAATGTTAAGTTGCATCAATACAGGTTTTTGATAATTTGGTAGGATCCTTACGATTGATAATTTGGTTCGGCGTGGGCATATTTTAGTTAATTGGTGCTGTATGTGTTGTGGTGATACGGAATCATAGGATCATTTGCTGATTTAGTATCTGGTATCGTTTTTGGGTGCCTGTTTTTTCTACTTTTGGAGTTGCGTGGGTGTAGCAGAAAGGGATGTTGGAGGTTCTTTGGAGATGGGCTGGGGGTTGGGTTGGGAAGCGTCGTTGCAAGGCTTGGGCTTTGGCTCCTTTGTGCCTAATGTGATTGCTATGGTTGGAGCAGAATCAGCATGTTTTCCAGAGAGTTGTTCATTCTATATCTTGGTTAGAAGACTGGTTTTTGCGAGTTCTGTGTGGTTGGGTGTCCGGGCGTGTAGATCCTGATTTGTTTACCTTTTTAGATTTCCTTGATGATGTGAGTGGCTAGTTGTTTCCCCTTTTTTGGGGCTCCTGATTTATGTTTTCTTTAGCATCTTCTTGATGCTCTTTCTTCTATACATTTTATTTATCAATCGAGGGAAAAAAAAAAAGAAGTGCACCAATAATCACAATTCCATTTTTAAAAAAATAAAAAAAACGTTATACTCATCTAGATCAGTGAGAGAGAAAGTGTTTGGTTGATATGGAGTAGTGGAGCATGCAGAAATTAGTTATATAATGGTGATGTTGGTTGTGCCAAAATAGCATGTCACCATTGGAGTGGTATATTTGAAAAAAGGCATTTATTTTGCTGTAGCAGGCCAAAAAATGGCTGACCATTGGAGTTGCTCTTATAAGCTGGTTGCTGATCATCATCTTGCCAGATGCATGCCTTTTGTTGCACTTTTGTTTGTGGTAATAGTCCTGTCCTGGACGCACTCCGTAGGAAGTGTTCATGTAGACAACACTATACAAAGTGACTCTGTCCTCTACCATTGGTGAGTGAATTTTATTGGAGAAAAAATGAGGAAGGTATGGTGGTAAGGGCAAAACCTACATAGGGAAGCTACAGTGCGTATAGAAACTATATTTTCTGGACTAAGTGCATTCGTTTTTGTATGACCAGGACCTCTGGTGAATGTTGGTTGATGAAAAGACCTGTCGGTGGACAGGGTTCCAGGCAGCAGGCTGTCCTACTGATTTTTAATCTTCTGCAATAGTTTTAATGAATGAGTTGTTTACCCTACAGGATCTGTAGTCTGGCCATCATCTTGATTTGAAACATTATTATCGAATCACCAATTGAATCATAAATCGTTTTGCTAAAATACTAAATTGTGAATTGTGTTGAATCATGAATCATAATATTTATTTTATGTATCGTAATGAAGTTTAACCTCCATATAGTAAATAATCAATCAACACTGGACTCTCTGTTTCTTCACTTTACTTTTTTAATGAAACAATTTAAAGAGTATTCCACTCACCACCCATGAGTTTTTGACTTTGGGTACCTAGATCCTAGATTAATTTTTTCCCTTTCCCCATAAGCACCTAGATCCTAAAAGTTTCAGCAAACAAGAAAAAATCTCTCCTGCCGCTGACTCTGGTGAACCTAATGGGAAGGGATATAGATAACTTTTTGCATCATATAAAAGATTCATTTACATACATGGGCATTAAAATTTTTTTGATTTGAATTTCTTGCTTAATTCACATGAGTTCGGAAATTTGTAATTTGGTTTCGCAAAGAATCATGGATTGTAAGGGTGCTATTAGGAAGAGTTGGTTTTATTAGATGGTGGTATGAAGCTGAATCTGAGCTTTTGTTGCTGTTGTTACATTCTGTTTTGTTTTTGTTTTTGCTCCCCTCCCTCCTTTTCTTTTCTGTTTAATCTTAGTCATGTTTTAGATAAATTTACTGGAGCACGATACTAAGGACTGTTTTGCAGACTTGCAGTGGTATTGCAAGTTTGATGTGGTGGCAAATGAAGCTTAAGGGGATTGTTCCTCAGCTTTCTCTTTATAAAGCACTCTAAAGCTCATGCTTTTGGCTGTAACTTTTCTATCAAGCACAATATGAATAATTTTGGGGATGGCGTTCTTTTGTTGAATTTGGTGGGGATAGTTTAAGGTGGTTGTGGTATTGAGGATGGAGGTTGTGGTGGTGGCTCTGAGTAGGAGTGAGATGGCTATAGATAGAGAAGGCAAAGTTATTTCAAGTGGTGGCTTTGGGTGAGGGTGTTGTTGGATGTTGATTCTATGAGAATGTAGGGGTCTGGGTAGCAGTTTCATCAAAGTGGAAGTTATGGGTCGGGAATAGATGGTGGTGATGGTTGTTTTGGTTGCCCAAGACCAAATCTTTCAAGTTTCTAAGTGAATTGAATGTAGAGGTACTGACATTGTTGAGAGATTGGGTGGTGGCATGGTGGAACTTTGTTTTGGTGATGGTGGCCACGAATGGTGGAGCTTGGCACTGTGGCAATAGAAATAGAAGGGATGGTGGTTTGGTTGTGTCTGGTTAAAGTGAAAGTAGAGAGAGAAGTAACGAAAAATAAGAAGAGGGTGGTGAGTGAAGGAATACAATGGATGGTTGTGGTTATGAAGGTGAATGAGTGCTGGTTTTGGAATAGAGAGACAGTGGAGTGGGAGGGTAAGAGGAGGAAATGCTATATGGTTTTCCCCATTAATGTGGATATGTTGTGGTTTTCCTATTTAGACGTTTGTCCTTTCTTCTTCTTTTTTCTTAGTGTTGGGAAGTGGTAATATAGGTGTTTTACTTAAACAACCTAGTCAATCCATTTCAGCATGAAGATTCTGTTTTCTTGAGCTAATGAGTGGGCAGGTTGCTGCTCATTTTATGAACATATGGTGCAAGTGCTGCCCAATTCTTAAACCGCAGGGGAGGTAAGTGAAATTTACGTTTTCATAGAGGAGGTAAGTGAAATTTACTCTTTCATACATGGTACGTGAACAATAAAGCCCAGGTTAGATGGTTTTAGTTTGTATATTTATCTCAAAGAAAGAGATCACTGATGGAGAATGTGACTACAGAAGTGAGACTCCAAGTTATTAATTAGACTTTGCGCATAGACCTTACTAGAATTCCAGGAGGTGGGTTGGTTGGGGAAAAATAGTTTAGGGTTAATTACATCTTACCCCCTTGTAGTTTGACCTGAAAACACTATACCTTCTCAGGTTCAAAATAAATAACCACCACATGATTTAGACTGAAGTGCAACTTCTCACTCCATTAACAGTTTTTGCAAAAAGTCAATATTACACTTACTTTTTATCCAAATTTCTTCTGTATACCACTCTCTCTCTCAAAAAATCAAAAATAAAAATGACCCACTCGAATAATCCTCTCTCTATTCTACCACTAGCATAACTCTTACCACCATGAACAATAGCGACTCAAGTCCCACCAGGTCACTATTAACCACGTCCATCACCCAACTAACTCCTAAACAGGCCACCATCGTGGTGCCTGAAACATCAGCCCAAAACACAGATCTCACTGGAAACCACCCATCTCACACGGCAGACTAGGAAACACATTCAACCATCTTTAACTGGGCATCTGATGAGCTATTTTTCTTTTTTAACAACACCAACACACACTAACTCACGTGGTTCTACCTCAACAACCAACACTCAGTCACACATAATACTCGTAGATGTGTATACTCATTGAATATGGCATCTGTGTTTTTTCCCATACAATTTATGTACTCCATGAACATTTCTTGCACAATCTGATAAGCTTCTAGTTATGGATGTGCAAAAATAGCTTCTTCATTATTAGCTGGATTATTGGCCCATGAGGTGTTCTTGTTGGGCCAGAGATCTGCCAACTAGGACTCAAATACTTTATTTATTTATCATAAAATAGTTGCACAAGTACTTCGGATATCTTTGAGGCTGTTGTTATAGCCCCTCAAACCTGTAGGATATTACGAGGTTCTTCTAGGCCGTTTCTTTTCCTCGTAAGAGTCGTTTATATGCATTATTTCACAAATTTAGTGGAAATGAATACTTTATCATTTATTGATAATTCCTAGATATTTTTATTTTAATTTTCTAATGGGACTCTGTTGAATGGATAGGTGACCCTCGGGTTTGCATGGCAAACATCATTTGGATTAGTCCTGACACAACCACTTGGATAAGAAACCCTAGCAAGAGTCAGAAGGGTGAATTGGCTTTGGAAGTTGTCCTGGAGAAAGAGGCTGTTAAGCAGTCTGGGGATGCTTGGAGGACCGTCTTGGACTCATGTCTTCCTGTCATTCATCTGATTGACACGAATCGGTCAATCCCCCATGCAATAAAGCAAGTTCAGGAACTGCTCGGAATTTCTTGCGCTTTTGAGCAAGCTGTTCAGGTATTTCTGAAATTCTCTATCAAATTTTTCATCAGCTGGTAATGTCTGGATGGATCTCACCTCTCTCTCTCTCTCTCTCTCTCTCTCACACGCGCGCGCGCGCATGCACGCACACACATCAAGCTGCTAAATGTTCCTTTCTAATCTGTTGTTTCTTAAATTGAATCTGTTCACCAGAACAACAGCAAATGGTCTCAGTGGATAATTGCATTTTCTTGTCTAATTTTTTGGTCCTTGAGATTAAGGAGTCACTTTTTATCAGATTTTTGAAGCGTGGGTCCAATTTGATCTTCTTGTGATTTTATCCCTTTGTTTTGTGGTTTTGTCTTTCTCTGAAGTCTGAATGCTGTATTTTTGTGTACATTGTTTCTTTTCTGAAGTCTACTTGATATCTCGGGAAATCTGTTTCTTATTGTCTATCTCATTTTGCTGGTCATGGTTGTATCAATGTGGGTAATGGGGAGAATGTGCATTTCTAGGAGGATGTTGGAAGGGGCAAGGATTGTTTTGTTCATTGTTCTCTGGTTTGTATTGCTTGTCTCTGTCTCATCAGGTGTCTATTTGCCTCTATGGTTTCATCATATATGTCTCTGATCACTTGGAATTTGAATTTCTTTAGAAATCTTAATGACAAAGAGGAAAATGAGTTAGCGTTCTTGTTGTCTATTCTTGATGAGGTTTCTTTGGGGCATTCGGCCATGATAGGAGATTGTGGTCACTTAATTCTTCTGGGCTTTTATTTAGTAATTTTTATTTGATTCAATTATTGATGATCCTAATCTACTTAATTTTTGTCCCTATAAGGCAATTTGGAGTCCAAATGTACCATCAAAGTTAAAGTTTTTGCTTGGCCTTTGGTTTCGAAGAAACTTTATACCTAATATGGTTTAGAGACCTAATTGTCTTTTATCTCCACAGTGGTGTTACGAGGACAAGGAGTGAAAAGACTATTGATCATCTTTTTTTGCATTATCACGTGACTATGAACTTGTGGTGGAAATTATTTCAGTTGCCAGAAATTGATTGGGTTGTTTCATCCTGTTGTGATCAATTGGTTATCATGATTTTAGAGTTTTTGGTTCAAGGAAGAAGTCAATGGCCCTTTGGAGCTTAGTTGCACGAAGCGGGAGCGGGAACTGGAGCGGGAGCGGGGAAGCGTGGCCATGTAAAGGAGTCGTAATTTGAGAGCGTTTATATATTATTTTTATTGAAATATTTTTAATTTATCTATATAAACATTTAAAAAAAAATTAATTAACATATATATGCTAGAAATTTTTTATTTTTATGTAATATTTACTTAATTAAATACAACATAAAAAATATTTTTTAAAAATGAATAACAAATAAAAGTAGTGGAGTGATATTTTTTAGAACACTAGTCATTATTTTTGAATAAAATTTATTATATTTTATTTAATAAACAACATTTATGTTTTATTTAAATATACTTTTTATTTTTTATCTTATATATTATTTTTATTGATAATATTTTTAATTTATATATAATTTTTAAATAATATATATAAAAATATTGTGAGATATAATTTTTTTTCTCTAATTAATATTTGAAATATATTATAACTATCATAAATTGTTATAAATTATATTTTATTTTGTGTTTTTACTTAGAATTAAAATCTATTTATTTTGTGGATATAAAAATTAATATTAACTTAATATATATATAACCCATTACATTTATTTATATTTATAAAGGTAAATAAATAAATAGAAAATATATTAGAATAATTATAAATACATTTAATATTTATATTATACTCAAACAGAATAAAATATAAAATATAAAATAAAAAAAAAAACAAAAACAAAAACAAGAGAGAAGAGAGGCTCAGACAGAGGCGAGAGGCGAGACAGAGAGAGAAGAGGAGGAGGCGATCGATCGAGAGAGAAGAGGACGAGACGAGATCGAGGGAGAGAGGAGACGAGATCGATCGATCTAGAGAAGACGAGCCATGAGATCGAGATCGAGAGAAGAGGGAGGGACAGTCCGATCGAGAGGAAGAGAAGAAGACAGATTCGCGTTTCTCTATCATCAAACTCGCGATTCTTCAACGAATCTGAGTCAGAAGCGCAGAATCGCGATTTTGAGGAAGAATCGTGAGCAAGTTGAACGATTCCTGCTACTAAGCTTTGGAGTTTCGTAACTGTTGCAGTGTTGTGGGCATTATGGTTTGAGAGGAATGTACGAGTATTTGAAGATAATTAAGAAGAAATTGGTAGTGTGTGATAGAATTTGTTAGTTGACTTCCTTTTGGTGTCAGTATCAGTACCTTTTAATAGAATTCCTTTGTTTCTCATTAATAGGGATTGGAGAGCTGAATACCTGATGTAAGATTGTCTTCTTTTCTCTTATGGAGGATCTCTTTCTTTCCTTTTTTGTATATTCTCCTTTTGTTTATTAATAATATTTTTTTGGTGTTGTCGATCAAAAAAATATTCAAATTCTGATTCTTTGCATTTTGCTCAGTGAAACAGTAAAAGAACTCACATTGGTGATTTGGAATTGAGATAACATGATTTCTTTATTTAAAGTTCAATGTCCTTTAAACTTTTTGAAAATTTTCTAAGTTTTTTGGTTGATTTTGCAGCGCCTCTCAACATCAGTGTCTATGGTTGCAAAAGGTGTGCTTAAAGAGCATCTTATTCTCTTGGCCAGTAGTATGACATGTGCTGGGAATTTGATTGGTTTCAATTCCGGTGGTATAAAAGCATTATCTCGATCACTAAATGTCCAAATACCGTTTACAGAGGCGACATTGTTTGTGAGGAACTTAACTCGTTTTATTGGAACTTAAAAATTATGTTGTACCTATGTTCAGGTTTGATAGTGCACTGCTGTAATCTATCTTGCAATTTTTTTTATTTCAATCTCCAGACACCAAGAAAATGCTTTGAAAGGGCTGCTGAAAAGTGTCATGTCGACTCTTTGTCTAGCATAGTTGCCTCCTGTTCTTGGGGCAAACAAGTTGCTGTTGGCACGGGTTCTCGATTTGATGTCCTTTGGGACACAAGAGAGGTATTTTACCCCGTTTTATTGTTATTCCCTCTTGGATTGATTTCTTTGGAAGTTTACATATGTGATATTCAACCAAGATCAGTGGGCTTCTTTACCCACCCTTGTGTGGCTGGTTGACAATGTGGTTTTTTGTTGTTAGGTTGGAATGAATCAACAGGATGGAATTGATGTTTATAACTTTCTGCATTTGGTGAGGAGCAGTTCAAAAGAAGCAGAAACAAACAGCGCTTGTCTTGGTGCTGAAATTGATTATATTGAACTGGATAGTGAAATGGTGGATTGGGACCTGTCACCAGAGCATAGCTCTGGTAAGCCTGTCTTTGAAGATAGTTCTGACTTTCCGGATGACTTAGATAATAATCAAGTGGTGGATGGGGGTTGGCCTAGTGAATCTAAGTGGGAGAAAGTTTCATCTGAAAATACCAAGTCTAGTGGGAAGGAGTGGGATGTGGGTAAAAGAGATAATTGGGGGTCAGGGCCTATGGTGTCAAAACCAACTGGTTGGTCCAATTGGGGGGCTGAGACAGTCCAGTCAGAAGATGTAGAACAGGTAACGCAGTCAAAAACTTCTGTTGCTTGGGGTTCTTCCAGTACTGAGGAGAGTAAAGGGCATGAGAATGAGTCACCTGCCAATATTTGGAGTTCTAATAAAAACAATGAGTCCAATGGTAGCAAGGGGTGGGCAGTTGAAAAAAAACAGAATTTGGGGGAGGACACAACGTCAAAGGCAAATGGTTGGGGGTCCAGTAGACGGGGTTGGGGGGGTAATGCAGTTCAGACAAATGACGTGCCTTCTTCAACAGCACAAAAAACAGAAATTCAGTCAAAATCTTCCCTTACCTGGGGTTCTTCAAATAGTGATGCTCTGGGTAAAGAATTTCAATCTCCCACAGGAAAGAAGAAAGAGTCACCTTTCAATTCCTGGAAGTCCAATCAAATTGACGACTCTGGTAAGGGATGGGGGGTTGAAGAAACAAACTCAAAGTCAAGTGGTTGGTCCACTTGGGGGACTAATAAAGTTGAGATAGACGAAGTGCCCAAAATAAAGGCACCGGAAACAGAATGGGCAGCTCCCTCAAAAACTTCCCTTGACTGGGGCTCTCCGTCAGGAAAGCAAAAAGAGTCCCCTTTCAATTCCTGGAAGTCCTGTCAGAATGATGACCGTCGTGATGTCAAGGAATGGGGGGTTGAGAAAAAACAAAATTTGGGGGCTGAAAAAACTATCTCAAAGGCAAGTGGGTGGTCCAGTCAGAATGATGACTGCAGTTCTGGGAAGGAATGGGTGCTTGACAAAAAACAAAATTTGGGGGCTGAAAAAGAGGCAAGTGGGTGGTCTGGTTGGGGGGCCAATACAGCGCAGACAGAGGATAAACTCTCTACCAGACCACAAGAAGCGGAACAGCTATCTCAGTCCAAAACATCTGTTGCTTGGGGTTCAGGGGATGAGGGCCCTGGTACAGGTGAACTGCAATCTCAGACAGGACAGCAGAAAGAATCTGCTGGTAATGTCTGGAGTCCCAGTCAAAATGGAACAAATGAACAGTCAAATCAATCAACAAGCATAAATGGTTGGGATTCTGCAAATAGTGGTGGTAGCAATGCAAGTGAGAAGGTTCAGTGGGGTCAGGCGAGACGGTTTCCTGCTAAGAGAGAGCAGAATACTGGAGAATGGAGAAACAAGGCAAGTGCTAATTTTACCGCAACCAGACAGCGATTGGATATGTTCACATCAGAGGAACAGGACATTCTTTTGGATGTTGAACCTATTATGCAGTCGATCAGAAGAATAATGCATCAGACTGGGTAACTTCTATGGATCTCTGCTAGTTTTTTGAATGAGAATAGTAATTTAAAATTTCCTTTACAATACAAAATTCTGACTAATGTGATGTGAAATACTCATTATCGAGTTCAAGAGATTGCTTAAAGTTCCATTTTGGTGGCATATAATGTTTTTGATGAATTGCAAGTGGTGCTTCTGCAAATAAGAAAACAAACATTTACTTTGTAAGAAGCAAATGGGAATTTTGGAGCTAAATGCCACCATTGCTAACTTGGCAGCAGCATGATTAATTCTCCAGTGCATGATTTGTTTTTGAACTTCTTAAAAAATGCAAGGTTTTTCCGTTGACTGAAATTTTTATTAGAAGAAAGAAATATAACTTTTATCTATATGACATTTAAATTATGATCTAGTACAACCTGTATTCTGATCGAACGACTTTGTGCAAAGGTACAATGATGGGGATCCGTTGTCTGCTGAAGATCAGTCCTATGTGCTTGACAATGTGTTTGGTCACCATCCAGATAAAGCTGCAAAGATGGGAGCTGGAATTGACTATGTCATGGTATGCTGGTCAATTCTTCTTGCCTACTTATATTGTAATTTGACTTGTAAACTTCATACTACAGTACATTGGATTTTAGATGCTTGTCTATTTTTTATGCTTATGAAATTTAAGCATGATTGTAAATTTAAGCATGATTGTATGCCCAAAAAAAAGTACAAAAAAGATTATTCCTTTAAGCTTTTTAGGCTTACAGTTTTGGAACGTGCTTTTGGTCCCATGGGTTATACCCTGTCCAAAAACCAAACTTAATGCATTTGAAGTATGAACCTGCAATATTAGGAACACTCCTACTCTTCCGTGACAGCACATACACAGTCACACAGGAAACAACACATTTGGGAACAGTAAACCACTTTACTTTGGAAAGTCTGAAAGGCTGATACCATTGTCCGATTATTTAATGTCTAACGCAGTACCTGTTATGTGGTTTTTAGCAAACATGTGTGGGCATTTATTTTTAGTTCTTTTATCCTACACTGTATGGTTGCACGTCTGTTTAGAGATGAAACTCATGGAGATGCATTGGAGATGCTTGTCTTGAATGTTGTTCTCTATGTTGATATCACAAATTTCATTTATGCGTGTCTTGATTTTAGGAGGAAATTCCTACTTTGGGGGGGGGGGGGGGGGGGGGGGGGGTGACGTTTGGGAACATGTTATTTTAGTAATTTTTTGATTTTTTACGAAAGAAAAATGCTTGGTAGCTCGAATTTGTGTAGCCCAAATGGCTCGAATGTATCAAAACAACGTCGTTTTGCCCTCAAAACGATGTCGTTTTGAAATGACGTCGTTTTGAGCCATTCGAGCCATTCGGGTCATGAAAATTCAAGTTATCAAACATTGTTTTTTACGAAAAGATGTGTAGATTAGTAGAGAGAGTGATTTGATTGTTTATAGTGACTTTTTGGCTAAAATATTTAGTTGACAAATGAGGCCTAAGTGGGAAATTTGTAAGAAACCTCTCCCATTGAGGAATAAATTAGCTCCCAGTTGAGATAAAACCTCTCAAACATACAAATCTCAAAAAGCAAGAAAAATAACGAAAACTTAATCTGTTACTCTGAATTTACATAATATTTATTTATGTTTTAACACATTAATCTAAGCCAAAAAAGAATATTTGTTAGAATGTATTTATATATTTAGTGTGTAATATATGAACACACTCTCATAGGCACTCTCAATAATAGAAACTTCTATATGCTCTTGCAGCTATCCTGCTTCCATCCCTGCCCCCGTCCCCATTTCGTGCAACTAAGGCCTTGGTTGATTTTGTGTTGCCAATTTCATGGGCCCAAATCAAATTGTGGGCTGTTTGGTGTGGGAGAGGATTGGATGGGTGCAAAAGCCTCCAGCCCATTCATTTTTATTTTTGGGGAGCATGATTCACAAAGGGAAAAAGGGATAAACAAATAATAATAAAAAAATTATAAATAGGGAAAGACAACACTCTTTATTTTTATAATTTGTAGGTGTAAAAATCTTATGTATTAGAAAAGGAGAAAATATATAATTTGTGTCCACACAATTTTGAAAATTGTCATGTCAGCGGTGTGTCTGTATTGTTGTTGCTTCTAGATTTACAGTACTTGTTTGGATTAGTGTATTTAAATTTTTTAGGAAAATGAAAATATTTTTAGTTTACTCATTTTTATTTTTATTTTTATTTTTTTAAAATTGTCTTAAAATGGATGAGAACTTTAGGTATGCATTGGCAAGTCATAGTCTCATGGGGGCTCAAGTTGACTTAAATTCATGCTTCAACTATTGCATGTACAACATACGTGATATACTTAAATTGTTGGTAGATGAAATATTAGTATCAATAGAAGTAGATGGAGTACTTATGGCATATTATATGATCGATGGATAGTAACAGAATTGAAAGGGTAAGTTTGTAGAAAAACTATAGGGTTAGCGATACTTTATGGGATTGAATGTTGAGCCACTAAGAAATATGTTTATAAAACGAGTGTAGCTGAATGAGGATGATTTTTTGGATGTGGTGAGATTAGAAAAAATAGAACTAAAAATGAATATACTTGTGAAATGATGGGAGGAACACTGGTCGAAGATAAGTTGAGAGAGAACATAGTAAGATGGTTGGTCAAATATAACAAAGACCAATTTATGTAACGGTAAAGAAGAAAACAAAATATATTAACTTATTTAATTTAACCGAACATGTAGTTCTTAACATTGTAGGATGGCGAAAACGGATTCATTTAGCCGACTTCAGGGGGCTTATTGGTATGATATATGGTAGGGGTAGGAATGGCGTTTTTTCATAACCCTTTGCTCAATGAATCCTTTTTCTGTTCTTATTTTTATCTTAGGCTGGCAGAATACGCACACTTTTCTTCTTTTTTGGGGTGATACATTACAACTGAAATCAATTACTCGTTTTTTTGTCTTTTTTCATTTTTGCAATAATTTAATCCCAACAATTGTTTTGGACAGGTTTGCAAGCACAGCAGTTTCCAGGAAAGCAGGTGCTTCTACATTGTATCAACGGATGGTAACAAGGTAGATTTTTCCTACCGTAAATGTCTAGAGAACTTCATCAAAGGGAAGTACCCTGACAAGGCCGAAGCTTTCAATGGAAAGTATTTTAAGAAACCTCAACCTCGTCCTGCTTCTGGTTCTGGTCCTGGTTGGAAGAGGGAACGTAGTGTTGCTCCAGAGGAAGCTTCTGGATCTGAAAATAGGCACAGGGAACGTAGTGTTGCTCCAGAGGAAGCTTCGGGATCTGAAAATAGGGATGTTGAACGCAGTGTTGCTCCAGAAGCTACTGGATCTGAAAATAAGCAGTAGACCGATGCCTATTCTTGTGATTATTTTGTTTGTATGTTTATGCAGAGAGATTTGTTGGAACTTTCTGCGGTTTCGTTTTTCTAATGTAAAACACTTCCATCATCTGCTTTTTTGATTTGTATATACGAAGCAGATGTCTTGTGGAAACATTTGAACTGAAACCAACCCTAACTGACCGCTGCCTCCTCGTTTCGTAGTTGCGATGTATTTATTTTCTTTTTTAAATACCCCGTTTAGTTTATTTTCTACGCTTATCCTTCATGCGCATTTTTATTTTATTTTGTTTTGTTTTGTTTGTCAAATGTTAATAATTCTGTTTTGGAATATAGTGATGCACTATTTCTGTGGTTGGTTTATGATGTCCTTTGTAGTTCACTAGCAGGAGGAGCCTCTTTGACATTGATGATCTTTGAATCTGAATCTATGACTAACGCATACAATTCTTAATGTCGCTTTGATGGGTTGATTTTGTGAAGTCTCACTTTGGTTTAATTCATGCATATGATGTGACATTGTTCATGTCATATTTGTACGAGTGGATTTTTTTCGGACTTCATGGATGGGTTTAGTATTTGTCTACTTGTTTTTCTTTTATTTTGATTTGTCAATAATGACTTTCTAGATCAAAATTTGAAAAGTTGCATAAATGGACATATTCATTAATAATTGAAGGGGTTAACCCAATTTTTAATAGTTTTTGTACTTTCTTTGAGGATTATAGAAGTTTTCAAATTTTTAATGAGTCTTATTTTATTTTATTTTATTTTTTCTGAAGAGGAAGAGTTCTTGTACTTCTTTTTTTTTTTTTTTTCTTCTTTCTTAGTTCTGTAAATATTTTAATAATTAAATTTTGTGATTTGTAGAAGTGCTTAAAATTTTTATTTTTTATTATCATGTAGCAAAAGATAAAAAGAGTGTCACAAGTTGTAATTTACAAAAACTGTAAGGAAGGACTATTGTTTGGTCTATATTGAAAATTGAGTTTTTATGTTTTTAATAATTTTTTAAAAATATTTTATATAATTTTTAATTTTTATTTTTTAAATACATTTAATTTAGAGACATTAAAAAGTGTATAATATTTGTAAATTTTTTTTAAATTTTTTTTACCAAATATAAAAGTTTAATATGTTTTTGTATTTTGTTATGTTTAATGAATTTTTTAAAAAAATTTATAATTTTTAAGTTAAGTAGATTTAAAAATTAAAAAAGAAAAAATTAAAATAAATAGAAGTATAAATTAAAAAATTATTTTTCAGAATTTCAAATTCTGAATGGTAAGGCGGCGCGGCGTCATCACCTGCAAGCTTTTTAGTGCAAAAACAAACAGAATCGAAGAAGAAGAAAAGGGAACAATAGGAGAATAATAGGGCCATACACATTTGTTTGTCATTGGTGTAAGGTATTAATGAAAGGTAGTGCCGTTGGTACCATATAAAAATTGAGATTAAGTTTTCGATAAATGTGTTGTGAATACCAATTTTAGAGACATCTTATCAAGTATTGACACGCCATGTATAATAAAAAAACACATGTTATGGGTTAGAGAGAGAATGTCTGCCTTCTCTCTAGAAACATCTCGTTTCTAGGTTTTTGATCAATCTCTCATTGATGATGGCTGATTCTCTTAATACTCGTGGGGTCGATTCTTCTAGAGGCGAAGTAGATGTACTGGAAGGAAAAAAGGGATCGGAGTTCAGGAAGGTGTCTCATGAGGTTTTGGGGGTTCTTGATGGATGTACTGCGGGGTTTGTTAACGAGGTGGGTAAATGTGCTGATGAACATTATGGGAAAAATAGCCCGAAGAACTTGAATATTACTACGCAAGAGTTCGAAACCATAGTTAATATTGCGCAGCAGAGTGAGATGAAGATGAAGGGTGTGACTGCCGAATCCATCAAGGAGCTCTCCGATCGTCTTGAGATGTTTAAGGCAAAGGCAGTTTTGGACTCTGAGGTCCGTGAAGCCTTGATGGCACCGCTGTCTCCGAACCCTAAATGGTCTGAAATCGCTGAAAAGGAAACGCGATCTGAAATCGCAACAGTGCTTCCAGATTTGGGGGGAAATCAATCGGTTAGGGTTCGAGATGAGATACAGACAACTATCGTGGCTGAATCAGAGGGTGTAGGGATTAATGATGAAGAGAATCGAGCAGTTCTACATCGTAATGTTGATTACGAGCAGGTTGATCTAGTTAGCAATCATGAAGGGGATGTTATGTCACAGAAGGCGATGGAGTCAGGACCCTTTGGGAAAAATTTTCGTGGCGGATTTCACGGTCGTGGCAGAGGGGTCCGTGGAGGCAGAGGTACATACAGACAGGAATCTAGATCTTGGGCAGATGTAGCATCGGCTTCTGTTAGATCTGAGGTAAAACTACAGTACTTTCCTCCTAAGTTGTCCCAGGATAAGATTGTGGTGGAAATGCCACCTTCATCTCCTCCTGCCAAATGGGAGGCATGTTTGGTTGGTTATTTTATTGATAAGCGATTACCTTACACCTTAGTTAGTAACAGTGCTTTCAATATGTGGAGAAATAAAGGTCTATTAGAAGTTAAAATGAATGATGATGGATTTGTGTTTTTTATGTTTGAAAATAAAGATTGTTGTAGGAATATCCTTGATGGTGGCCCTTGGTATGTTGGGGGTTTTTTGTTGATCCTAAAACAATGGCATCGTATGATGAGGTTGTCTAAGGAGGATAAAAATACAATTCCTGTGTGGGCTAAGTTCTACAATATTCCGTTGGAATTTTGGAATGGGGATGGTCTAAGCAGGATAGCTAGCGCTGTTGGCACTCCTTTGTTTATGGACCAACTTACAGCTTCTGGAAATCGGATTTCCTTTGCCCGTGTCTGTGTGAATATACAAGCAGATTCTCTATTTCCAGAAAGTTTTTCCATTACAAGCGAGGGTGATTCTGTTGAAATCCGAGTTGAATATCAGGGGGTTCCATCTAGATGTGCCCATTGTAATGTTTTTGGCCACGAAACCAAACAATGTCTCTCTGCCCAAGTGTCCAAATTGATTGAGTTACAAAAAGAGACGGAGAATTTAAGTGGGGAAGAAGCTGGCTGGACCACTGTGAAGAATAAGGGGAAACGAAAGGTAGGTGAGCCTTCCCAGGAGATGGAGTTTGTGGCACCAACTGAGGTATCGAGTTCATCAAATGTAGGCAGGGTGGATTCGGGTAAGGACTGCGTTAATACTTACTTGGAGGATGTGGTCACAACTACAGACTCAACTGCAGATATTGTTACCAAAGAAGTAGCATCGTTGGAGGAAGAAATTACAACCAAGGCAACAACTCAAGTTGAGGCCTCTCATTCTGATATCATGGATATTGCTAATCTGATCCATCCAGCAACAGAAATCATACTCAAGGAAGTGGAATCAAAGGTAGAGAGCAAGCAGTCTACTCCAAGTAACAAAGGGGAGAGGGTGGAGAACATACATTCTTCTGGAAATTCCTCAAAGAGCAAATCTTCTGGCAAATCTGGAAGCCAGAAGAAGAAGAAAGGTAAATAGTCTATTTTGGGTTCTGGTTGTGTTTTTTTTTGTTATATCTCATGTCTATAAAAATTGCGTCTTGGAATGTTAGAGGGTTGAATGACCCATCTAAGCATAAAGAAGTTTTTGATCTTGTGCACAAAGAGAATATCAAAATCATGAGTCTTTTGGAGACAAAAGTGAAATTTGAAAATGAAGCTAAAATTTTTGAAAAAAGCTTGAAAAACTGGAATCTTTTGTCTAATTCACAACCAGATAGAGCTGCTAGAATTTGGATATGTTGGGATCCTAATTTTTGTAATATTGTTAGCATCAAGATGGCAGCTCAGTTTGTTTTTTGTAGGGTTACTATTTTGGAAGGGGATACTAGTTTTTTTGCTATTTTTGTATACGCTGAAAATGAACATGTGCTGAGATTGCCCTGTTTTGCTGAAATCTGCTCTTTAGTTAAGAATCATGTGAGTTCTCCTTTAATATGCCTTGGTGACTTCAATGCTGTTAGATTCTCTTATGAAAAATTGGGTGGTAATGCTTGCTGGAATAGTTCTAAGGAGTTCTTTAATAATATGATTCTTGAGGCTGACCTTGAGGATTTGTCTTATACTGGGTGCCAATTTACTTGGTCCAACAAAAGAAGTGAGGGAGCTTATATCACATCCAAGATTGATAGAGCTCTTGTGAATGAGAAGTGGCTTACGAGTTACCCTAACTCTTCTGCCCTTTTCTTGCCTTCGGGGGTCTCTGACCATTCTCCGGCGGTAATCACTTTGGATCCTAAAGTATCTAACTTTAGGAAACCATTTAAATTCTTTGATTTCTGGGCTGACCATCCCGATTTCATTCAGAAAGTTGATGAGGTGTGGAGGAAATACATCAAGGGTTCCCCTATGTTTAGGGTGTGCCAAAAGCTGAGAACCCTCAAGCCTATCTTGAAAAATCTAAATAAAAAAGAGTTTAGTGATATAACTACTAGAGTGTCCCATGCTAAGGACCAACTTGTTAGTGCTCAAATCAAACTTGACAAAGACCCTCTCAATGGTGTTCTTCAAACCCATGAGAGGGTGGCCTATGCTAAGTATGTGGATCTCAGTAGTGTGGAGGAAAGACTTGCACATCAAAAGTCTAGAGTCCAGTGGTTGGGTTATGGGGATAGGAATTCCAAATTCTTCTTTAGAACTATTAAGGGAAATACTAACAAGGGTAGGATCCAGAGTGTTATGTTGAATGATGGTGTTAGGGTGACTAAAAGTGAAGAGATTTGTGCCACATTTGTGAATTCCTTCACTGATCTTTTTGGGAAACCGTTCTCTGATAATTATGATGGCTATGATAGAATTTCCCAACTTGTCAATAAGAGGGTGTCTGTGGATCAGTGCAATGATCTTGCTAGGGAGGTCTCTGACAAGGAGATTATTGATGCATTCAATTCTCTCAAACCTAACAAAGCCCCTGGCCCTGATGGCTATTCAGCTGGTTTTTTCAAGAAGTCTTGGGAGGTTGTGGGAAAGGAGGTTGTGGTGGCTGTCAAATCATTCTTTCGGTCTGGTGAGCTTCTCCAAGCTCTCAACAGCACAACAATAGCCCTTATTCCCAAAATTCCTAATGCTGAGAAAGTTGGTGACTTTAGGCCTATCTCTTGCTGTAACACTTTGTACAAATGCATCTCTAAGATCATAGCTGATAGGATTAAAGTTGTCTTACCTGACCTCATTGACCCTGTGCAGTCAGCTTTCGTCCATGGTAGGAGAATCTCGGACAATATTTTTTTGTCCCAAGAGCTTATGAGAGGCTATCACAAAAATTCTCCTACCCCAAGATGTGCAATGAAAGTTGACATAATGAAAGCTTATGATAATGTTAGGTGGGATTTTGTTCTTGATGTCCTTAGAGCTATGGGGTTCCCTCCAAATATCATTTGTTGGGTTAAGGCTTGTATTACAAGTCCTTCTTTCTCCATATGTATCAATGGGAGCCTTCATGGGTACTTTAAAGGGGCTCGGGGTCTGAGACAAGGCGATCCCATGTCCCCTTATCTTTTTGTTATGGTGATGGAGATTCTTTCCAAAATTCTAGCTGAAAAATCTACCCATCCTGATTTTAAGTTCCATTGGAGGTGTGATAAAACTAAAATTGTGAATCTGTGTTTTGCAGATGACCTTATGATATTCTGCAAAGGGGATGTGTTTACTGTTTCGGTAATTAAGGAAGGGTTGGATGATTTCCAAAGCCTATCTGGGTTGTCTCCTAGTCCCCATAAGAGTCATATTTTTTTCTCGGGGTGTGAGAAGAAGTTGCGTGACGAGCTTGTTAATGTCGTCAAGTTTAATGAGGGTGTACTACCGGTGAGATATCTAGGTGTTCCTTTAATCTCAACTAAGTTGAAATCTAGTGATTGCGACAAACTTGTTGAGAGAATTACAAATAGAATCAAGAGTTGGACTAACAAATGTCTTACATATGCTGGTAGAGCTCAACTGATTCAATCCATTCTCTTCTCGATGCAAGTGTATTGGTCCTCGTTGTTTATCCTCCCAAAGAAGGTTGTTAAATCTATTGAGAGTCTCTTTAGATCTTTCTTTTGGTCCAGTTGTGAGCTTAGGAAATATGGGGCTAAAGTGTCCTGGGAGCATGTCTGCTCTCCCAAATCTGAAGGGGGTCTTGGTTTTAAATCTATAGAGGTGTGGAACAAAGCTGCTGTGGCCAAGCATATCTGGTTTCTTTTCTCCGGAGGAGAGCAGTCTATGTGGTGCCAGTGGGTGAAATCCTATTTACTTAAAGGTCAGAGTCTATGGAGGGTTAAAATGCCTAGTGACCCTTCTTGGGTCTGGAGGAAAATTCTATCCCTTCGTCCTGTCATTTACCCTTTGATTCTGCACAAAATTGGGAATGGGGGTGATGTTTTCTTGTGGTTTGACAATTGGCATCCTCTTGGATCTTTGTGGGAGAGGTTTGGTGCTAGAGTTGTCTATGATACTGCCTTTGGGAGGGATGCTAAGGTTAGTAGTATTGTTAATAATCGTTCTTGGAGTTGGCCCAGGAGAAGGAGGGGCTTCTTACAGGAGTTGATTGAGCATACCCCGCCTACGTTTACTCCCAACTCTGGTAATGATACTGTTATTTGGGTGCCGTCTTCTGATGGTAAGTTTTCGATAAATTCGACTTGGAATTGGCTCAGGAAATCTTTTACTAAAGTTTCTTGGGAGAAGCTGCTGTGGGGTCCTCATAATATCCCTAAGGCAAGTATGGTTACCTGGATGGCTATTTTGGGGAGATTAAACACAGGGGATAGGCTTAAGCTGTTTTGTATATCTCAAACCTCTATGTGTGTTTTATGTAATGACCCTTATGAGGATCATAAACATTTATTCTTCAATTGCCCCTTCTCTAGTCGAGTTTGGGAGAGTATTAAAGGGAAACTTAATGTGAATTGGCCCCATCTTCTTTGGCCTGACATTGTTCAGTTGGTTTCTAAAACGGTCAAAGGTAAATCTCTTAGTGCTGTGGTCACAAGACTTGCATTTACTTGTACTGTGTATCAGCTTTGGATTGTTAGGAACAACTGCATATTTAGAAAGGAAAAGATTCCTGAAGAGATTGTGATTAAAGGCATTGTGGATATGATTAGATTTCGAGTAATGTCTATTACTAACCTCAAATTGCATCCTAGTGACAGTTGGTTTCTGAGTTCCTGGAGGCTGCCTAACACTGTGCTGACAGCAACAACAAATGGAATGAGAGATGGGAGTTCAGTACACTGTGGGTTGAGTGATGGTAGCATAAATTGAGTGGTTTCTCTAATTTTTGTTCATTTTGTAGGAACCATGTACATGCATAGATTGAAGACTGTGAGTGAGATTACCTATATCAGAGGGTTGAGAGAATTGGGAGGCTACCATATATCATACCCTAAACTTTTACTAGCCATATTGAGAGTTGTTTTTGTATATTCTGCTCTAACTTTTTGGTGCAGGTACTTGGAGCTGAAGAAATTTGAGAGGTGTGAGATTCTATATTGTGGGTTGAGTGATGTGAGTCCATATTATGAGTGCTGTTACGATATCCTGGCTGATACAGTGTTAGTTAACCCGATGTATATGCGATATTCATTATATTACCTATCTTGCACAGGAGGTTCTAAGCTGTGTGTTAAGCTCAGTGATGGCTGGAACTGTTGGTGGCTATGGATTGGTCGATACAAGCATTCTGCTGAATATACCTGGTTGATGAATATGGTTCTTGGAGGGTTGGGGAGCAGTGTACAGCAGCTCTTTGTCTGCCCCTGTCATGTGTACGGATGTTTCTTGGCTGGAATCTTCTACATTTGGAAGTGTTGTCACAGAATTAATGGCTGCTGGAAGCGCCGTTGGAGTGAAGAAAGTTTTATTTATGTGTGTATATCTGTCTTTATGTTATGTTATTATTCTAGCACCTTTTTGAACCTACCTTTGCGGGGTGTGCAAGGTTTTAGTTATGGGTTAACAATGTTGTTGAGATGGATGTTCATGGTCCACATGTCCTTCTATGGGGCCCATGAACATTCGACTGGTTGTTTCTTTTATGTTCGTTGCCGGCTTGTGCTGTCCGGTTTGTGTTGGTTTGTTATGGTTTGGTTTCCAGGTTTGTTTTTGGGTGGATATGCATAGTTGCTGTCCATTTTTTCTTTATTTCTTTGTATAGTTTCGGGTAGGGCCTGGGGCATGCCCCTTGTATTCTTGTGTTAGTCCTTTGTTTTATTTTATGACTTACTTACCCAAAAAAAAAAAAAAATGTATAATAAAAAAATAGTGAGATAGCTTATTTCATATCAGAGAGAGAGAGAGTTGGAACTTTCAATAACTTAACTAAAGTTAAAGTTTTAAATAATAAAAAATAAATTATAATGAATTGAATAGGGTTGAATCCATTTTCAAAAGCTACGCAAAAAGCCATTTGTGTTCTTTGACAATCAAAAACTCAAACCTCAACTCCGTCTTCTCCGGCAAGAAAAAATTGAGACCGTCAAACGCGCGTATAATCTAATGAGTTGTTTGATTACCTTAGTTATTCTCCCTTTCTATTTTTTGAAACAATTTTTAGAATCGTGATATAAATCTATCATTCTCTGTTTGGAACAATTTTGATCAGGTCATAAGTGGGTTTGGAAAGAGCCAAGGATGGATAAATGTTCATCTCAATATCATTTTGTATATTGGATTACAAAATTACTCTCATTCTCTGTTTTGATTTTTTTGTCTTTTTCTTTTCTTTTATTGTCTTTGGATTAAAAATTGAAGGGGTGATAGAAAAAGTAAAAGCGAAAAGTGAGTATCAAATATATTTTAAAAAATAAAATAAAAAGCACTATGAACTCATTCTTAGGAACCCATAATTTACCTCGAATGTGTTTGTGTGGTGAAGATTATATTGATGAATTGTAGGATCTATGGGTAAAATGAATTTAAACAAAGGAGATTTGGTGATAGACCCCTTACTGTCTAATTTGTCTTTCAAAAGGATAAGAATTATATAGATCCATTCAAAACCCTTTAATATTTTAAAACTTGTTTCTTTTACTATACTACCCTCACACACACATATATATATATATCAGCTCTCCTGTAAAGTCATCTTTATAGTGTATTTCAGAATAAAATTTATTATGATTCAAAGTAAAATTTTATATCGTTAAACACATATATTGCCTTAGAGAGAAAGAGAGAAAAAATAAATAAATAGAGAAATAGAGAGATAGAGAGAGCATATATATTGTCTTAGATCTGGTTCAAATCAAAGTAAAATTTTACTGTCTGAAAAACAGAGCATGATGAGGAGACAAAGAGAAAGAGAGGGAGAGAATATAGATCTGAGATGATAGATCTCAAATCTGAGGTCTTGGAGGCTAAGGATAACGATGGTGGTTGCCTGTGGTACAGTGGCATCGAATGGCGCTGGTGGTTGAGATGCTAGTGGTGAAACGGTGGTGGCAGTGACAGTGACAAACAGCACCGATGGTTGAGACGGTGTTGGTGGTGGAAACGATGGTAGTTGTGGTAGTAGAGATGGTGATGGTGGTGTAGACGGTGGTGATGGTGGGGAGAGCTCTTAGAAAGAGATAGAGAAAGAAAAAGCTGAGAGAGAGATGACAAATTGAAGGAGGGAAAGAGAAGAAAGATAGTGTGTGTGTGAAGAAGTAAATTTGTCACACAAAATATAAATATGAAAATTTTTATCCTTTATACAAGACTTTATAATTATGAGGGGATTTTGAAAGTATAATTTTTTTTTTGGGTCCTTTTAACAAGAAAAAGAAGGTAAGAGGGGTTTATGGCCAAATTTCCCAATTGATTTATTGTTTTGAGTAAATTCTGGATTGATAAAGGTTGGTTTGTAGTGTTGTTGTTTAAAAATTGAAAATAAAATAGTTTTTTTTTAAAATTTTTTATTTTATTATTAGAAATCGAAAATAAAAGAGGTTGATCAAATTTATTTTTCTGAATGCGATCTAGGTTATACCGTACATTTTTAATTTTGAATCATTTGAATTAGTATAGATATAATAGAAACACAAATCAAACCCACTCAGTTAATGGTGAATGATGATTTCATTTGTGATGTATGTTCATTATTTTTTTATTGAATTAAATGTGAGAATAGACATTCTAATTGAATTTTGATTCTAATAAACCTTACACTACCAAACAAAGACAACACACAACATGAGGTTCAAAAATTTTATAACTAGTACATGATGAGGTTCAACATGAGGTTCAACACACAACATGAGGTTCAACACATAAAGTCTATTTTATTCATTACTTTCTTTTATATTATTTTTTAACTAGTACATGAATTTGAATAATGTTAATTTTGTATTATAGATTTCATATGACAAGCACATCAAGTGAAGGGATTGATATTGTATTTTTTGATAACTGTTTAGAAGAAGAATATTTTATGGATTCAGAATTAGGGGGTGATTTGAACAATGGAAATAAAATAAAAAACACCAGCCTATCAAGTCTTCTTTATGTAACAATCCTTTAGAGCCATGTGAAGACATGATTTTTGATGGACTAGAAGATGCTATGACTTGTTACAATGCATATGCAAGGAGAAAAGGTTTTGACATTCGAAAAATTCACACTCGACTATCTAGTAAAGATAAGTCATTGATTGGAGTAGAATTTGCTTGTACTAGAGAAGGATACCGTCGACCAAGTTATCAAAAGAAAAATAAGAATATGTAACTCGTCCTCTGACCATGATTGGATGTAAAGTAATGATGCGTTTGAGAAAAGACGAAAGGAAATGGGTTGTAAGTAAATTTGTAACTGAACATAATCATGATATGTGCTCTCTGAAAAATACACTTCTACTTCGAGGACATAGAAAAATGACTCTTGCTTAGAAAAATCTCATTGATATGTTAATGAAGCTGGTGTACCCACTAGAAAGATAACGTCAGTGTTGAGTCAAGAATCTGGTAGTGATTGTAATGGTGGTTCTGTTACAATGGATATTCAAAATTATTTGGGAAGTAAAAGAAGAAAACTTCTGAATGATGGAGATGCACAAAGAATGTACAATTACTTTATAAAGAGTCAATTAGAGAACCCAGACTTTACTTACGCAGTTCAAGTGGATGAAAATCATTGCATGGGAAATTATTTTTGGGCCGATGCAAGGTCAAGGTTGGCTTACCAACACGTTGGGGATGTAATCACATTTGATGCTACGTACTTAACTAATCACTATGGTATGCCCTTTGTTCCTTTTACAGGTGTTAACCACCACTACCAATCAAATATGTTTGGATGTGCTTTACTTGTGAATGAGACGACAGAGTCTTACGTATGGTTGTTAAAAACTTGGCTTGAAACAATGGGTGGGCACAATCCTACTGTTATTATTACTGATGATGACAAAGCCATGGCTGAGGCAATTTCATATGTATTGCCTAATAGTATTCACTGTTTGTGCATGTGGCATATCTTACAAAAAGTTCTTGAACATTTGGCTCATGTTTATAACAAGTATTCCTCATTTCAAGGAGAATTCACTATTGGATTCATGACACGGTCACAATAGAAGAGTTTGAAAATGAATGGGATGAATTGGTTTGCAAATATGAGTTAAGGGAAAATGAATGGTTGAAAGACTTGTACATGCGGCGTGAAAAATGGGTACCAAATTATTTGAGGACAGCGTTTTGTGCCGGGATGTCAACAACACAAAGAAGTAAGAGCATGAACAAAATTTTCAAGTATTTTGTCCATTCTAGTACATTGGTTAGTGACTTTGTCCATCAATATGAGAAAGCATTGGATAGAAGATACAAGAAAGGAAAAGAAAAAGATGTTAAGACAAGAACAACCAAAGCAATTGTAAAGACATTACAAAATGGAGGCAAAGGCAGGAGAAGTATACACAAGGAAAATATTTTTGTTGTTTCAAGAGGAACTATTTTCAAGTAAAAAACACAAAGCATCTAAATATCTTGAGGAAGGAACAATGAAAACATACAAGGTAATGACAAATGGGAAAGAAAAGCAAATCTATGAAGTAGTATTTGATGGTGTTGAAAAGAAAGCTACTTGTTCGTGTCATATGTTTGAATTTGTTGGAATTCTTTGCAGACACATTCTTACTATCTTTGTTAAAAAATCTCTTGTTGATTATCTCCCTGAACAATATGTTTTTCGAAGATGGACAATAAATGTGAAGGATCATGTTGCACATGAAAATTTGAAGGATGTAGCACAAGAAGGCAAACAAATTTCTTCTACTGTGATGAGAAATAGTTTGATGATAGAGTTTTTGAAAGTTATTGAAGAAGGGTAGAAATCACAAAAGAAACATGATTATTTTGCACTTGCTTTGCAAAAGACACATTGTGAACTTTTAGCTATGGATGATGATAGTAATGAAACTGAAAATGATGATAATTCAAGAAATGAAATATTACTTGGAGGTGCAAGTCTTGTCCAATATAGAATTCACTTTGCAAGATCCCCTACCTGTTGCTTCAAAGGGGCGACCCAAATCGCTTAGACAAAAACATCCTAAAGAGAATCATGTGGGCAAATAGCGAAAATGTAGCATTTGCAAGCAAACCAAGCATATCAGGACCAGTTGTCATTGGCAAAACCAACCTAGGTGATTTATATTATTGCCTTATTCTTCTTCTTCTTTTACTTAGTAAGTTAAATTTTATGTAATTTTAAGTTATAGTTTTTTTTTTTCCCTCTTTCAAAGATAATGCCAATGTAAGTTTGTCGCCTACCAATCGAATATTTCATCAGGTAATTTAAAAGTTCCATGAACTTTTGTTCTTCTCATATATGATTAGTTGTTTCTCATATATGAATTTTTTGTTTCTTGAATTTTCTCACATGAAGGACTCCATGCCAATAACTTTGGTTCTTCCATGTCCTCAATTTCTGTGTCTCAAGATCCTAAGCCTTCTACATTCATGATATTAATTTTTTAATTTAGTGATAGAACTTTAAAATTTCAAATTTAATCAATTTACAATTTCATTGATTTTCTAATTTCTTTAATGAGTATTCTTATTACAGGATCTAATGATGGAGGTCGGAAAAAACATATACAAGTGAAAGTGTCGAAACAACATAGGATTGATTTTGGCTTTCTGATGAACATGATAAAAATAACCATTTTGATGCAATTGGTATTGAGTAATGATAACCAACTAGTAGATGTTTAATATTATTTGAGTGTGATAACTATTAATAACTAGTGCCACTTTGAGTCTTTTTTGAGTTCAATTAACTATGATATTGGTAATTTTTATAATTGAATTTAGTTAATATGAAATGCATTGCTTGGAGTATACATGATTGATGAATGATTTTATTAGAATTTATTTATGAAGCTGGAGAGAGTTACTAGATTCAAGAGAAAGAAAACACCAATAACTAAAACTTTTCCAAGCAACAAATGGAATCAAATATTTAATTTTTTTAATCAAAAAATAAAAATAAATTACTTTGGAGGATCAAGAGCAAATTTCAACTGAGCAAATCATGGAATCTATCGAACTCGTCGAACTCGATCCTTGCTTGGCCACCATGGCCGAAATCCCAATCCCATGAGCAGCGTTTTCTAAAACGCATCCTCACCACATCAGTACCAATATCACTATCCTCGATCAGACATATGGCTTCAAGTCCTTGACGCTATATTACTTGTATTTTTAACTGGATTTCCTTTGCTCTGGTTGCGACCTAATCAAAATTGTTCCAGATAGAGAATGATGGATTTATATCAGGATTCAGAAAATTGTTTCAAAAAATAGAAAGGGAGAAGAATTGAGGTAATCAAGCAACTGACTAGATTATATGCACGTTTGGTGGTCTTGATTTTTTTTTTTTTGCCGGAGAGGATGGAGTTGAGGTCTAAGTTTTCGATCGCCAGAGAAGATGAACGGCTTTTTATACAACTTTTGAAAGTAGGTTCAACCTTATTCGATTTATTTTATATTATTTATGTTTGGATTGAGTGATTTGGAGACCAAAAAAAGAAATGGAGAGATATGTATTTCTTTTATTTGTTTGGATAACTAAAGTAGAGAGAAATGAGAAAAAATAGAGAGAAACTGAGAGAAATTCATTTATCTTATAACCCTCATTTTCAATCTTTCCAAAAGTGGAGAGATTAGGAGAGAAAAGAAATCAACAGATTCTTATATTTTCATAATACTAATTTTGTCTCTATAAAAATAAAAGAAATAAAATGATTGACAAAATATAAATATATTATTTTGGTAATATAACATAAAATAGTTTATTTTCTTTTCTCTTATGAAATCTAACCAAACAAGAATGAGAGAAATCACAATTATTTTTTTTCTTTTATTTCTTACTTATCTAAACAAGAATAAGAGAAATCACAATTATTTCATTTTATTTTTTTCTCTTATAACTTAAGTAATCATTTCTTTTATTTTCTTTCTTAAATTCCCAAACATAGTTACATTATTGGAAGCTCCAACTCTCTCTCTATGGTATGAAATAAACTATTCCATTATTTTTTTTTAAGGATAAATTACAAACACATCCCCTCAAGTTTATTTAAATTATAAATTATTTTTTGTGGTTTTAGAAATTACATTATACCCTCTAAGATTTCTAATTTCATAACAAATAGGTTATTTTATTAATAAGTCATCAAGTTAATTAACAATTTTTAATAATGTTAAAATTTTATTTCAATTAATAATTCATATAATTTTATTATTATATAGGTGAACAGTTAGAAATTTCATTTTTTCAATCAATTCATTAAATAAAAAATTATGACAGGGAGATATTTGTAAGGGCAAATTACACAAATAGTCCCTATAGTTTGGGGCTTGTATCACTTTGGTCTCTGACTTTTCAATTGTGACACATTTGACCCTGAATTTTGAATATTGTTCCAAATAAGGACAATTGAATATACAACTAGATTTTTCAAGGGTAAAATTGTCAATTTGAAAAAATATAAACTAATTTGACAAAAATAAATGTCAAACAAATATTTTTGAATTTTTAAAAATTATTTCTACCTACTAGAAATAAAATTATGTAAAATTGATAAATTTTTTAGACATTTATTTTTTTTTACCAAATTAATTTTTATTATATGTTTAGATGATGATCATGTAAAATTAATTTTAAAAAATTAATCATGTAATTTTTATTAATTTTACATAATTTTATCATTGGTAGATAAAAATAATTTTAAAAAAATTTAAAATATTTTTTTGACATTTATTTTTGTCAAATTAGTTTATATTTTATCAAATTGACTATTTTACCCTTAAAAAATCTAATAATATTTTCAATTGTCCTTATTTGGAACAAGATTCAAAATTCAGGGTCAAATGTGCCACAATTGAAAAGTTAGGGACCAAAATGACACAAGTCCCAAAGTATAGGGATTATTAGTGTAATTAACCCTATTTGTAATTTCTCAAACCACAGGGGCAATTCGTATTTTAAGCAAACTTCAGGGTATTTGTAATTTATCCTTTGTTTATTGTACATTGGTAAAATTGGTATTCACGGCACATCCGGGAGAAACTTAGGCTTTATTTGGGAACATGTTATTTTAGTAACTTTTTGAATTTTTTGTTAAAATATGAGGGAAAAAAAACTAATATGTTTAAAATGATTTTTTAATTTTTTACGAAAAAATATGTAAAAAATAAAAATAAATTTTTTTTTGACTTTTTAATATAAATTATAAGTTTTTTAATTTTTTTTTTTAAAATTGTAACTTTTAAACTAAAATAAGCCATGCCAAACGAGGTATTAATCACATAAAAATTTCCTGAAGAAAAGGGCGATCATTGAGAAATCGTTGCCTAGCCTAGCTTTCCCACAGTATTCATTGACATTCCCTAGAAGAAGAATCGTATAGTATTATAACTATAACAACAGTAAAATCTGTCTGTTGTTCTTTCTTTCTTTACAGCAGAACAGTTGCCAACAACCACTCAACTCAAACTCAAACTCAAACTCAAACTCCAAGTCCACTCAAATCATGAATTTGTGTATAATTCTCTCACTAACAATAGCAGTCCTCTCCGTAGCATTGTATCCTCTGCTCAACTCCACTCAAACTCCATCATCGTCTTCCTCCTCCTCCTCCTCCTCCTCATCGGTAGTTGCAGATTTGATGGTGACAAATGGGACCATCTACACCAGTGATGCTTCTCTCCCCTTTGCTGATTCCATGGCCCTTAGCTCTGGCCGCCTTCTCCGTCTTGGCAACTTTTCCTCTCTTCAGGTTCTCTTTCTTTTTTAACTCCTTTTGTTTTCTTCGTTTCCCATCTTTCTTTTTCATACCCACTTCTTTCTTCACTCTCGTACAATAACCACTTTCAAAACTAATTTGTCTTGATTGTATTGTATGTACATATATGTCCTGTCATTTTTTCTTTAATCTACGTGTTGGGTTTAACAAACTGCGCACCAGACTCCAGTGTGTGTATGTTGGTTCAAATGCATGCTTGCTTTACTTCTTATATGGTCCTCTATTCATCTTCATATTCATTTGGGGGGTTTTGGAAGGGGCCTCCCTGTGACTTGATTGTGTTAGGATTACTCCAGCCATGTAATAAAAGGTGGGTTTCATACAATTATTTGGGTTAAAATAGTAAACTTCGGAATCTACTGGAAACCTAATACGTGCAGGATTTGGTTAGCTAATTGTATGGAATTAGGTTTCTTATGGGGTACACTATTATAGGGTTTTTCTGAGAGATTGAAGGGGAAAAAAATAAAGATGTAAGGGGTGAAAGAAAGGGCACCGAGGCGAGCAAGAGCTCAACTACTTTTTGAGCATTGGTGGGGTTTGGATAGTGGCGTGATTTTGAGTATTTTGGCCATCTCACATATATTATTTATTTTATTCATATAGTGGAATCTCTCTCCTGTGGATATAGGCAATTTGGGCCGAACTAAGTAAATTTGTGTATGATTGTTTTTTTGTTTGGTGTGTGCGTGGGTGTGCTTATGTTCGCATTGGTGGGATGTAAATATTAATCCCAACAGATTGGGGGAGACATTATGTTGTTGGTCTATGCCAATCCCATATGTAGCGCATTATCTTATATTGCTGTTTGTTTCCAGCTTTGTCATGTAAAAGCCTGTGTACTTTCTGGCACATTCTAATGAATTTTATTCACTTTTCCCATAATATTCAAATAACAAATCTAAAATACCTTTTTCTTTTTATCTAAGCTAGCCTTGACCTCGTAAATTTGATAACTACTTTCTGCTATGCGTTATGAATTTGAATGCAGGATTTGGCAGGATATGGAACTGAAGTGATCGATTTGGAGGGAAAAGTTGTGGTTCCTGGATTTATTGATTCCCATGTGCACTTGATTTTTGGAGGACTGCAGGTTTGTTCCTCTGAATTTATTTCATTCCTTACTGTTTTTGCTATTCTGTTATCTTTTTGTGTCTATATATAGATGGGATGGTTAGGGGAGGCAATGAGGAGAATGGACCATAGAATCGTTCATGGTCTCAAGAGTCGTATTGCTTCAATTGCCAGCTACTCTATGCTGTAGCTAACCCTTGAATGAAAGCATATTTATGGCATGCAAACAATGAATATATGCTGAGGATATTAGTGGTGGGACACCTTAACCCTGCCCAATCCCACCCAATCCAAACCAATCCAATTCAATTGGGTTTCCAATACTCTTTGCTCCTAACTTGACAAAAACCTCTCTATGCCCCTTCCACTGGGGTTGGATTAGTTACCTGATTACCTTCTCAACCTCTCCAATTGCGATCCCTAGTCTGTCTACTTAACTTCTATAAATTTAGGCATGCTGACACCTTCAACAATTTTTCTTCTTCTTTTGTTTACCATTTTTTGGACAGAGAAGTTGCAATCGGTAATATAAGGAAATTTACATTTTCAAAGAGGGACCATATAGGTGTCTACCTTAATTTATTAGTATACATGAAACCAGGACACCTTCTTGGTCTATTTTTGTTCTCTCTTGTTTCAAGTTGTAGCCTCTTGGCTACAGAATAGCTGCGTAGGAGATAAAAATAACTGCGAGATACTGGGAAATCAATAAAACTGATCAAAAGGAAAAAATAAAAATAAAACCCACGTACAGAACACATGCATTGTTCGTGTTCACCCTGTAGTCTAATGGTTAGCTGCTATTCTTTTCCTTTTGACATTTGTTTTTTCTCTTCTTACTAACTTATGTTTCTACTCTTAAAGGAGTCGTATTATTGCACTTCCATTAATTGTGATATTGATCTATTGGTTCTAATTTAGCAAATGAAAACAGATAGTGCGTGTGGAACTCCGAGGTGTGAACAAAAAAGATGAATTTTTCAGAAAGGTCAAGGATGCAGTTGCAAGTAAGTGCTCTGTAATTCTAGGCAGCTCCTCTATGTAAAGATAAAGAGTGTTTGAACAGTTTATCTGAGGTGAAGACAAAAAACAAAAAAAAAAGAGGACAGAAATAGGTAACTATTGGTCAAGAATCAATTGAGATGAAATAGATCAAAATGGAAAGAAATTATCTGAAGTTCGTAAAAATAGTTGAAACAGGGTGGAATTTTGTTCGGTACAAAACACGACCTCTATGTTATGATTTTCGCCTATAAGGGAATCATTTGGTCAAATTAGGTATGTATTGGAAATGCTTGACAACACTGACTTGTATAACTGGTCCTGCAACTTCTTTCCCACCGGGGGAACCTTTTAATAGCTCAGACAAATCAATGCACAATTCACTTGTGGTATTGTCCTGTTGTAATTGTCTTAGCAGTATATCGCTTCACTTTGTTATGAAGAATCTGTAAGTAATGTTCTGTGGCGGATATTTTTACTATCTTCATGTACTTCTCTGGCCAAGGCCGGAAAAAAGATTTGTTGAAACTTGAGGAAATGTTTAAACAAATATAATTTAACAATTTCACATAAGATGGCCACAAGGTGCTCAATTCCTGCAAATCTGCATGTCCATGTACTTGGAGTCAGGCTCACTAGTCAGCCATCTGCTGTAGCAACCTTTGAACCATTTAAACATATATTATCATGGATTGGTTTTTATTCAATCTGTGAGATTATGTGTCAGAAAAGAGAAGCTGGGTAGTAGACCAGGACCAAAAATCATGAGACTTCGTTCCATTAAAAGTTCTTTGGAGTAGTTCACTTTTAACATTCTAGCTTTTAAATATTGTATCAAAATTTTAAATGGCTTTTCATGCTTATCCTTGAAAATAATTTTCTAGATCTGAAACATGGCTCCTGGGTATTGGGCGGTGGATGGAATAATGATAATTGGGGAGGAGAATTGCCAATGGCCTCTTGGATTGATGATATTACACCTCACAATCCCGTAAGAAATCTTTACTTCCTTGGAGTTTTTGTTATATGATGCATTATATGTTCTGAAGATACAATAAATGCAGGTCTGGCTGTCTAGGATGGATGGTCACATGGGCTTGGCTAACTCATTGGCACTAAAAATTGCAGAGATTAGTAATTACACAGAAGATCCAAATGGTGGAGCTATCATGAGAACCACTGATGGAGGTAAGTTTTAAAGGTATCTTTGTGCATGAAGGTCCTATATAATTTCTTTAACTACAAAACCATTCTGGCAATTGGACCAACAATTTTTAGCTTCATTCTTGATGCTAACTGTTAATAGAACATAAGCGGCTGTTGAAATTTCTTAACTCAAAGGTCTCAATAAACAAAAAGTATAATATCTACACAATATGTCTCCAGAATATCTACAATATCTACAGAATATACATAATATCTAGAAAATATCTGCAATATTCTCACAAGAGTCGCAAGCTGAAGAGGATAATGCACAAAGTGACAACACAAAATCACAAAACAATAGCCCAGTGAATTGTAGTTTGAGAGTATCAACCAGGACTGATGAATAATGTTATCAACGTATTCAAACATTTATATTTTGGTGCTTTAATATTCCAATCTAGTTGTCGTTTAAACCTAGATGGTATGTCGTACTTCTAGTCTCTGGTAGACAAGTTAATCATGATGTGGTGACTCTTACTGCTAATCACATATAAGTTGCAATTGTGTGTTTACTGAAACAATATTTTCCAGCTGTTTGATAATTCTGCAATCAATCTATTTTTCATTGTCATCTTAATGAAGTGTACTACTTGGCGACGGTATGTGTTCCATAGTAATTGGTAGCATATATAAATTTCTATTCATGAAATTGATTCCTAGATCTAACATGTTTAAACAAGTTAGTAGCGGCACATTTAATTATGTCTATGGGGGCTGTCACATGTAGAGCCAACCGGGTTGCTGATTGATTCTGCAATGAAGCTCATTTTGTCATGCATGCCGGAGGTCTCAGTAGATGAAAGGAGGGAAGCTTTGGTAAGAGCCAGCAATCTTGCCTTGATGAGAGGTGTGACAACAGTTGTAGATTTTGGGAGATATTTTCCTGGTGCATCGGTAGAGCTTCCGTGGGAAGATTTTTCAGGTTTTGGTTGCAAACTGTTAAGTAATTTTTGGATGTTTTAATTCACCAAGATGATCTGTATTTTCAAATGCTAAAATGATAATAATGGAAAACAATATGCATTTCAAAGTAAGTTTTCAAGAAATATGTGGATTGTGGACTTGCTTGAATGCTATGGAAAGCACAACGAACTCATTTTAAATGTTATGTAAATCATAAAGGAATGATTCAGTTTCCATGGGAATGATTCAGTGTTCATGGGACATCAAAATGCACCAATTGGATGTTATGTTCTCCTACAGAATATTGTAGTTAAATCTTTTTACTTCTCAGAAAAATGAATTCCTGTGGGGCAGGAGTAAACCATTTCATTCCATCACTCATTCTACATTTTTCTGATGATTACAGAGGTGTATAGATGGGCTGACGTTTCTGGACAATTGAAGGTCAGGGTTTGCTTATTCTTTCCAATGAATACATGGTCACGCCTACAAGTATGACTTCAGTTAAATTGCTACTCTATGAGACTGCCACTCTTTCCTGCTCAATGTTTTGCTTTCGATTGAAGTAAATATGTAATGTAATGGTTTGGTGCATGTGCCCTTAATGATCAGTAGCTTTAGTACAAGTGTTACTACTGTAGGCAGCTTGCTTTCATCAAGGATAATGTCCCTGTATATTTTGTTTCTTAGGAAGCAAGCCCTTCCAATGATGATTAACAACTTGACTAGTTATTAAAATGCGTTCCTGTTGTAGGACAGCAATAAAAAAATTAGACCAGTTGCACCTACAGAATTTATGGTGGGCTATTATGGAAAGCAATTAGGTCTAGGGTTTCAAAGGGTTGTAGCTTTTTAAGATGGAATGGTTTTGCCATTGGCTTGATTTAGAATTTAGTGGGTTATTTGAATTGAAGAGAATTAGCTGCGGGAAATTATGGACTGTGTGTATTTTAGGGTATTGTTTTCATCTAACGGTCAAAATGTAGGGAAAAAGGTTAGGGTTATTAGTAGCATGATAATTGGTAATGAAATGGGGGCTGTTTTGGGGGGCAAGTAACCTTTGGTACATCCTTATAAAATAAAATAAAAGGATAAGACTCCATTTTTCATTTGTTCCCCTACCTTGTTTGTTTGTTTGTTTGTGCAACGTTTTCTCTGTTCATGTCACACCCTAAATTTTAAATTAGGAACCTTAAGCATGAGGATTAAGGGTTTAGGGTTGTTTAGGATTAAATGAGTTAAATGGTGAGATCTTCCATTACAAGTTCCTGTTAATTGTGGGCCAATATAAATTATTGAAATCAATTAACCCGTTTTAAAGCCACATTTAACATACAGAGTTTCAACAAGACCTGTTTATATATTACATATTCATAATCCAAGTTTACGAAAGTATTGCATGCCACAGTCTGTTTCCTCCCTACTCAACCCCCATTGCATTACACAAAAGAGAGAGTTGTGTTGCAACCTTTTATGTATATACATTGCACTTAACAAACAACTCATGACTTCATAATGACAATATGAACATAGCAAAAAGTCTTCATATCCCTTTACTTGGGTTCTTCTAATGGTGTAGTTGAAAATAAAACACAATAACAGGGTGAGTATATAACTCGGTAGGCAGATTTATAATTCCTATTCAAATTTGCTAGCATATCCAAGAGAAGCACAGAACCTGCGTTACAGCTCAACAAATGTGAATGTAATTGATAGAATAACATGTAAATGTCCTTTTAGGATCTCTTACCCAGGGACAATGACCCCATTAGCTCATAGTCCATTTGGGGGCTCTTACCTAGGGACCATGCTCCGATTAATGCAATGCAGCTTATGTAAATCAAACAATAACTAGCACCATGGTGTAGACGTCCCCGAACGTCCCGGGAGGATGAACCCCCGTTTTGTTCATATTGGGCTTACTACAGTTCGGACTCAAATTGTGTCACGGTTCTTAATCTTGAACCAAAGAGTCCAAATCCGGCAAATCGTTTTGAGAAAACAGATTTTTGAAAAGAAGTGCCAAACATGGACTGCTTTGCCAGATACAGAGTCGCCACCTAAATATTTTATTTTGGGGGAATTCAGGAAACCCTGACTCGGTGCCAAAGGCCACGTGTCCGTCATCACCAAAGTTGCCTCGGCTCGGGAACTTAGGTACGATTGGGGAAGGTCAGCTATGAGCACCCCCTCTCGCCCGATCAAAGATCGGCCTCTACTAACCGTGATATCTTGTTTTGAAAACATTATGCATTCTTATTCCAGTTATTAGCCTAGAATTACTATGTTATGCGCACAGCAAACAAGTATAGACCAAATCGCCTAGATTGGAACAAAATATTACATGTTTGTTTTGAAAATGGTTTACTACTCGCAAGTAGGCTAAAATGCAGATTTTGCCACCCTCAAGTGGGTTTTTGGAAAGGATGGTTTTGCCACTATCCAGTGGGCTTAAAACTCACAGTTTTAATGTATTATTCCAATTTAGGTGATTTAACCTCCATCCATAGGCATTCAAGCAGTTGTATCACATAAGCAACTAGCCTCATGGTAATCATGCTGTCATGGCAACACTCACATGCATGCGATATGCTAAAGCATAAAAGCTTACCTAGTACTCCAAGCCAAAACAGAAACTAGTTAGTAATCAAGTGCATGATCCTAGTTCATGTTAAGATGGCTAATGCAACACATGCATAATGCAACTATAATAGGCTCGGCTATCCTAAAGATGGCATGTGAAATGCTACAACTAACAAGTACTTAACTTGGAATTGAAATACAAGTGCAGTTAGCATGATGTGCCGAGCCCGGTGCATGTAAAACAAATGTATGGATGCACGCATGCATAGCATAAGGTATGCTAAATTAAACATGTCCTAATACTAACCATCAAAGCAGGTAAATAAAAGGGAAGAAAGACGTGGGGTTGGAAGACATACATACACTCACGCACACTTATTACACAATTGCCCTCACTCGAAGGGTCCGAATAAATATTACACAACCGAATAAATAATTAACTACTTAATTAAATATTACAGAACTCCTATTTAATTAACAAATTAAATACAGAATTAAAGTGGCCACAGCCCCGCCTCGGAATGCTTGGATGATGCATGTTTGACTTATTTTGCTCGGAAACCTGCTGCCATAGCACTATTGCCTCCGTTTACACTGCATTACCCCTCTGAAATTTCTGAAAGTCCCCAGGATGCTTTTATGGACACTGTAAAGCACCACCGGCTGGAGGAGAATACCATCGGCTGAAAGGAATGATTACCGGCCATGGTTTTGAACTATCGGCCACAGATGGTAGCAGGTCGGCACTACAAGTAGCCGGTCGGCTATTTATTCCTGCAGAATCTGCAGTTGACAGCAGCAGAGGGCAAAGAGTGTATGGCATGCAATTTTCAAGCAAATGTGAGCATGGCCACACTCCCTATCATGCAATGGACTCAAGGGAGTATGGCCCTTGACCATCGGGCAATCAATTGTGCATTTTGATGCATGATGGCCTAAGAGGCCAAGTTTGCATTTCAATGAGGATGTATGCAACACACAAATGAAGACCAAGACCCTATCATGTCAAGGTCAAGGGCCTCGGTGACCGAGAGTTAAGACTTGTTACATCACTTGTAGTATGAACATTTCTTAACCTTCACACTTGGTTTGACACCCCAAACCAAGTAATGCAATGCATGTTATGCAAACATGGCTCAAAGATGCAACATGAGATTAAGATGCAAGGCATGCCAAATGTCATGCAACTATCATGGCAAGTATGCAATGCTAGACATGCAAGATGCAAATGTAATGCAAACATAGGCAATCTAAGCAATAGGATCAACATGTTACAACACCTAATGAAGCAATCATGCAATAAACATGAGATAAGCATGCAATGGTGGACTTAAACCATAAAGGGGCAGACCTCAATCCACCCCAAAACAGTGGCCAAAAGTGCCCAAAAAAAAAGGTGGACAAACACTCATGCCAACATGCAAGCCAATGGGCCTAAAGCTAAGGCACAAAAAAAAAAGCACTTTACTTCCACTAACATGACCACTCATGGCATGAATTAGACAAGCAAAAACAGAATTCTAGTATGCAAAAATGGGCTCCAAAATCCACTGGTATGGCAGCTTAAGTGGCTTCAATGAGATGCATGCACCAAAGTTCATTTCTAGGCATAAAAGGACACATCCTCAAAGCATGAAAGAGGTCACATATGCAAACATACAAACATGATTTATGGACTGAAATACGATCCTAAATGATGCCAAATCATGAGGATGGTCTAAGCTAAGCATGCTAGAGGCCAATATACTCAAGGCTTACAAGCCAAAACACAAAGAGATGACACCAAACATGGCAAACATGACTGAAACAGATGGCCAGCAGACTTTAAACATGGTAAAGTAATGCCAATACCTTCATGAAGTTAGGCTAACACATGCAAGAATCATGGCCTAAACACAAGATGCATTTTTATGCCAAATAGAGGAATGCAAAGCAAGTATGTTAAGCATGCAAAGGGGCACAAATCCGACCAAAAACAGAGATAACATGTGACCTAGGGACACCCAAAAACCTCTGAAATAGGGCCAAAATCAGTCAAGCATGCATGTTGCCCTTTAAGCCAAAAGGCAAGGATAAAAGAGGGACAAGGGGGAGAGGGGTGTCCCTCCCCTATACAAGACTTCAAACCACCTTCCTCACCACTGAAAATCCACTAATTTTCAGTGGTGAGAAGACTAAAACACTCAAGCAAACAAAGCCTCACAAAGGAAGCACCAAAAATGCCAAATAAGGCCTAAGAGGGTGAGTTTGAACTCAAACCACAAAACACCCTTAATGAAAGTTCTTAAGCATGAAAATATAAGCTTTTTTTTATGTTATGCACAAAGCCTAAATCAGCAAGCAAGACAGGTAGAAAACTAGTGCAAGTTTGGGGAAACTAAAGCAAGGTGATTACCCTTGAAGAACACCTCAAGAACAGCCAATGAAGCCCTCTTGTTTTGATCAAAATCAGTCCAAAAGCTCAAGAATCAACCCTCAAAACCTCTCAATCTCGGAGCTAGGTGTAATGGTGTGTGTATTAGTGCAAAAGTAAGGTAAAAATGCACTTTTAGGCTTCCAAACACCCACTAAGGATGAGAGAGAGGGAGATATAGAGAGAGAGGATGATATGCAAGATATATGTATGTATTCTCTGGTTCTTTGATCAAAAACTTTCAACCCTTGACAAAGGAGAGGAAGGATGACTTATATAGGCAAAAAAAAAGGGTTCTAAGCTTCTCCAAGAAGCTAAATGAAGGGTGCAAAGGGTGCAAAGGGTTCTTGGCTTCTTGGAGAAGCTAATACAGCTGGCCAAGCTTCCCCAAGAAGCTTGGCCAAAGGGTTCAAGCTTCTAGAAGGAAAGGGGGTTCAAAGGGGTCACACCAGCCAAAACTGCACGGGGAGGAGTGATGGTGCATTCCAGCTGGCACAACTGGCATGCACCATGCCTCAAGGGTGCAAAGGAGTCAAACCGGCCAGCAAAAAGGGTCACCGGCAAAATAAAGTGCCGGTCGGCCAAATATAGTGCCGATCGGCCATTGGTTTTAAGGAACCATGGCCGGTGGCACCCAGGAGAGGCCGGTGAGGCAAAGGTAGGGCCGGTGGGATGTGGGGATGGCCAACAAGCCATTCCCTGCCCTTCAAGGCAAAACCACAAGTGTTTGGTGCCAAAACCAAACACGGAATAGACGAGTTAAGAGATCCTGAGGCAAGGCGCGCAGCCGAGGCCTTCCGGGAACTCGAAACGAACACAAACAAGGATGATCACTGAGTGTTCAATCAGTGACGTCCAAGTCTTGAGGACGGTCAAAAATGGGGTGTCTACACATGGCTGTCCACTTACCTTCGGTTCCTGAACAAATGTAACACTATTAATGCATAGCTTTCCAGTTACATTCACAGTTAATAAACATGGGTAGTACACGCCATATGTATTACTTATAGAATTCATGGTTCATTCTCTTTAAATTCGTAACAAATATATATTTTATCATGTGTTTTGTTCAAGCGCAATTTACTATTATCAGAGACCTCTCTCTCTCTCTCTATATATATACCATGTACTGAAAGTTCTACATGTTTGACTATTTGATTCTGATTTTTAGCAAGCTATCTCTGTAATTTTTATACTGTCTATTTGTTTCATAGAGATTTCAGTTCATTTTGGCCTTTTCAATCTACTTGTTGCCTTTGGATCACTATTATAGAATTATCCTTTGTTTTGTTCTCTTAAGGGTTTAATTTCCTTCTTAGGATCTTATCCGTGAAAGTGGTCGTAAGCTGAGCCAATGGCTTTATTTGGGTGGTGTTAAGGCTTTTGCTGATGGATCTTTGGGATCTAATAGTGCACTCTTTTATGAGGTGAGAATGGTGATATTCTAGGATGCATGAACCATTTAATAGGCTGAGAGCCTTAAATGCGAAATCCAAATGCTACAATCACTTTCCTCCCAGTTTCTGGACATGTTTTCCGGATTAATGTGTATTGTAGACTATATCTTTTGTAAGATAAAACATTTGACTTGGAAAGCCATGCTGATCAAAATGACTAGAACAACTAAAACCTGAAATCATAATCATGGATGTCGTGATAGCACTAGTGTATGTATGAGTCAAAATTTCTATGATTATATCTCAATTATATTTTTGATTTGCACAAAATTTTAATAATTATTATGGGAACTCTATTATGCTTTGAAGTGTCAAACTTACACCTTTTTCCCTACTCCTTTTTTTTTTGAAAAAAAGAGGAAGAAAGAAGTTATATCTGGATATGTCCAGTTTTTTGTTTTTGTTTTTGTTTTTGTTTTTGTTTTTGTTTTTGTTTTTTTTCTTAATGAAAAAAAGGTTGGAGTTGAACCTAAGATGTGCGCAAGTGAACTTTGTATTTAACCACTAGTCCACCTGGAGTAGTGATGGTTATGTCTACTATTTATGTTAGGAGTATATATCAGCTGCATATATAAAACTAAAACTTTGTTTTAAAATTTAGTACACGTCCTATGTGTGACTAACACGTCCAGTGTTCACATAGCACTGATACACTTCATTATGAACATAGCTTCTATAAGATTGCTTCATGCACATTACTTGTCAGATGCCTATTTGTGTTTTATGACACTGGTATTATATACTCTCTAATTGTTTGTCTAGTCAAAGTATTGTTGACATAAAATATTGTTCATGTATTTCTGTAGCCATATGTTGATGACCCTCACAATAGTGGCCTACAAGTTACAGATCTTGAAAGTCTATTAAACATGACAGTTGCATTGGACAGATCTGGGCTTCAGGTGCTTCATTTTCTTGATATAGAATCCCTTCATATCTCTCTGTGTAACCATGCATTATCGCAATCAATAACTTAAATTTGATGTTCCAGGTTGCCATTCATGCTATAGGTGATAGAGCAAATGATTTGATTCTGGATATGTACAAGTCAGTAGTTTCTACAAATGGGATGAGGGACAGAAGATTTAGGGTAAATTATATTGCTAAAATATGAAGACATTCAGCAGTGAATCTAAATTTATTATGACAAGAAGATTCAATGCAGCATAGTTTTTTTTTTTTTTTTTTTTAACACTTGCAGATTGAGCATGCTCAGCATTTGGCAGATGGGACAGTAGCCAGATTTGGTCAAGAAGGAATTGTTGCTTCAGTGCAGGTTCTTGAAGCTCCAATCTTGCATTACCTTTTGATGATTATCTATTAGGGACCATAATATCAACTTTGTTGTAACAATGATTTTAAATGATTTGTCATTAATGATCTGCTGGGTGCGCTTATATGGCATGACTTTCGATAAGTCTCCTCCTTTGCACATGTTATACAGTTTGATTATGTATTTGGTTGGTTTTTTAGATTAGTTTTTTTGGCAATGTCTAGCAGGATACGGTATTCCATTGATGTAGCATATCAATATTCCAAATCTATATCAAAGACGTGGCCACCTTATTCTCTCATTTTTTTTTCTTTCTTTCTGCATCTAGATGAATTTTCCAGGGTGTGTGAGCTATCTATTTTATTTTCCATTTCTGATTGGCTTATGATTCCCAAACTTTAAAATGATTCAGTAATGACATATTTGAAAAAAGCTGAAGACCTCCCTACTATATGATTTATGTCCTCATGAGCTTTAATCCATTTGTCATTCTGTGTGAGGATGTTTTTATTTTGTTGATAATTGAATTCCAACCATTAACAGCCAGATCAGTTACTGGATGATGCTGATTCTGCAATAAGAAAGCTTGGGGTAGAAAGGGCTCACAAAGGATCTTATCTATTTCAGTCACTACTAGCTAGCAAGGCACAGCTGGTGTTTGGTTCTGATTGGCCAGTGAGAAATTTTGGACTCTTTCTTGATTGTACAATTCTATCGAAGTTTAGATTTCTTGATTTTACATGTTTTCATATTGTTGTCATTGTTTCAGGTAGTAGATATTAATCCTGTAAAGAGTGTAAAGACAGCAATGAAAAGAATACCTCCTGGATGGGAGAAGGCATGGGTTTCATCTGAATGCATCAATTTGAGTGATGCATTAAATGCGTATGCTTCTATTTTCCAGCTCTTATATGATTGATTTCTGTCATTATTTTTCAACTGCTTGTATATGTAAAGATTTAAGTTATGAAAGTTGCCTGGACAGTGTGTAAAAAGCAAAACTTGCTTCATCAACTGTCAAAATTTTGGTTTAGTTTTTAGAATCAAATTTTTTGAAATTTTTATGAAAAAATAGAAACTATTTTGATGAAAATAAATAACGAAAAAATATTTTGGCCTAAAAAAGATAAATTGTATAAAAACAATCGAGTAATTTTTTTTTTTCTTCAGCCAACTACTTTTAAATATTGATTCTAAAAATTAAACCAAGTAGAGTGCTAGTGTTAAGCAGGATGCTGGTGCATGTCTTGTGCTGCAAAGCTCACTGTTAAATGAAAAACCATTAGTAGATTTTTAGAGACAAAAACTTGCCATAATGAGATTCGTTGGCACATTTAATTCAAGTATTTTACTTTAGTTTTGTTGTTGTTTAATGTTTCTGTGGGTGCTAATTTCCGACCACACAACCAAAAGGGAAACTCAGCTAGAGAGCACCAGCAGAGTAAATTAAGCCCAACAACCTGTAATAAGAAGATGAGAATCCGGCGGTAGTTCGTCCACCCAAAGGCACTCCGACAATCAAGTCGGTAATCAATATCTCTCAAAGATAGCAAATTGTGTTTAAACTCACAAGAAGTAACTTACCTTAGACCCACGAGGGTACCTTACTTTTATAGCCAGCTGTGACCTAATCCCATTAGAAGTCTTACTTCAATGGACTCAGGCTCAATGCTCTTCCTAGATCCTCATCTAGATAGAGATAAACTCTTCTTGAGCCTTATCTTTATCCAGACTGAGATCCTCCTCTGATCTAGAACTCTTGTCCCTTATCTGCTTATCTCGGATTCTGGTATCTTCGTAGACAACCTTGGCCTAGTCGAGATCATCTCGGCGCATGACTAAGCCACGTGGCACCTCGGCTAACACTTTGGCGTCACCCTAGCCAAGTGTTGTCATTCACAAAATACGTTCCCACAACTGCCCCCTAGGTTCTATTACCTGAGGTAATAGAACCTACATCGTTTGTTCATATAGCATGTCGACTAATATTCATCTCTTTGATCGAGATTATGACTCGTCGGCTTCAAGTAACCAAGACTCTGCTGCCCATTCTATCAAGGACCAATAACCAAGAATCAAGAATCACTCCTTTAGCCGAGGTTTATTGCTTTATTACTTCAAGAATTTCAAGAGTTCTAACTGCGTATGAGCTGTCACGCACAACCTTTTCAACCGTTTCATACACGTGTCGTTTCCTCATTACTTCGTACCTGATACGCGCTATCAGGGCGCGTCATTTCTGCCCACGCCGCCTGACAAGCACGTCGTCCAAGGCATTTCATTTTGTTTTGCTGCCTTTTTGTATTTTTAACAAAAACTCCTCTCTCTCTCTCTCTCTCTCCCCCCCATCTCTCCACTTTTGCAAAATCAATTTCCCTTTTGTTCAAGATTTTCTCTCTACATTCCGCCATTTTCAAGTCTCTCAAGCTTCTATAGCTACTCCGTCCACTACTTCTGGCGAAGCATTCATTGGTCTGTTCCAGTGACTGTCATCATCTGACTTTGGCAATCATTGCTCCGGCGTTGTTTCCTCGGCTACAATCGGTGAGTTCCTAGTTTCTTTAATTTCAATCTTCCACTGATCTGTATATGCTTCTTCTCTGCCATGTGCCTATATTGCGTCTGTCGTCATTGAATCCATTCTCATGGTTGTACTCTGTTTTTATTTTCCATGTTCTGGTAGTCATGAATCATTTCTTGTTTCTTGAATCTTTGCTGTCTTTCGAATTTTGCCACTAGGATGTCAACTGTGTTTGTTTGTTGTGATTCTTACACATTGCCTTACACTCACCTACTTAGTGCTCACTAATTCTGTTTGTTCCGTGTGTGCACATCTAATTTTTGGTCTCTACTTTATTCTTGATTTCTGAATCATGTTTATTTTCTGGCCTTCTTGTTTGTTTTTTAGATTCTTACTTTTGTTTCTTGTTTCTGTAGTTCTAGGTTTGGGATTTGCTTTCGAACTCTTACACTCAGGAAAACCGAAACGAATTTCCTTTTAGATCTTCACAATCCTCACCCTAGTGCTCTCTAGGGTTTAGCCGAGGTATTCAGACCCTTTTCAACCACTTTTCCCAGTAATCCAATACTGATTTCCTCAAGCCGACATTATGGGTATTTTTAGGTGGAGGGTAGACACCCCTTCCAAACTAGAGTACTTTAGGCAAGAGTTTTCCATTCCAGCTGACATTCAACTTCGGTTGGCTAGAGAGGATGACTCTATCATGACTGGGAAGGACTACATGCCCTTTCCCGTAGTTTCTATCATTGAAGGTGGAGTCAGGTTTCCTATTGACATCCTTTTTAGGAGGGTACTCCACTATTATAAACTCAATCCCATACAACTGGTTGTAAATTCCTTTAGGATCATTAATGGCATTGCCGAGCTGGCCCGCCGGTAGAATGCCAAAATTACCCTCTCTGACATCCAGTATTGCTACACTATGTGTGGCCTCAAAACCAACACTAGCTACACGTACTACCTCAAGCTGAGATCTACATAGTACAAGCTGATAGCTGATATACCAGACTCCAATAAGGGCGCGATCGATGACTACCTGATTGTCTCAGGCAATTGGGAGTTCGCGCCAGACGATGAGCTCCATCTTTTCCCTTGCGCCAAGATGTTTTTAGGGATAATAAGGGTAAGGACTTAGTTCCCCTCCCCCCCCTCCAAAGTCCCTTATTTATTGCCTTACTTAGCAGTCTTTCTATTGATATGTTCTAATGTTCTCTCTTTGTTCTTGCAGCCCTTTCTCAGCCCAAAAAGAATTTTCACCAGTACTACATGCCGAGCAAAGACTTGGTTCGCCTTCTCGGCTTACCAATCAAGGCACGCAAAGCTCCTCTTCTACTTAATTACATCCCTACCTACTGCAGTCCTTTGCCCGACGTTCCCAGAAGAAACCAAACTCCACATTCTGCCACAACTCCTCCAGTTGCTTTATCTCCAAGGCCAGATCAGGCCTCCACGTCCTATCTTGTAGATTAGCCATCCATTTCTGCTCCCCAACTAATTCCTCCTACCTAACGCCAATGCCAACACCAACGCCAACGCCAACGCCAAACTCCTCCTAACGCCCTTGCTGGCAGAACTTGTAGCTATAGACGCCGAAGTCCGATTTTCTCGGCCACCGACCCATCTAACCCTTTCACTACCTTGCCAGCAATTTACTTTGGCACTAGTGTAACTGTCGCCGCAACTGTCAAAGATATAGCCCGACAAAAGGTGGTTGCCGAAGACCTTCTTGCCGATATCCCAGGCGTAGTTACCATCCAGTCCTCTTCTCAATCCCAGCCAAGGCAAAAACCCAAAAGGGTTAAAAAGGTAAAAGCCAAGGCCACCATCATCCAGCTTCCTTCAGATTCTGAGAAGGACCCAGAAGATTCAGTCCCCATATCCAAGCTTGCTGAAGCTGAGAAGAGGCAGGTCGAGGTTGAAGCATCCGACCCTCCGTCATTCAAGAAGCCAAGGTCTGAGGGCGCTAAAGGCCCAAGTTCTTCTCACTCCAAGGAGCCCTGGTCCCTTGTGCTTATGGTTGGGGATCGTCCCATGTCGGCTGATGATAGTGTGATAGATAGCATCCAAGTCGGCGTTGCTCTCTCCACGGCTATTCTCCTACTAGCCGATATGGTTCGAATGTCCCAGATCACTGAGTACAAGAACTTTGCGCTCATGCTGCAACATTCTGTTCTGGTAAGTCTTTAACCTCAGGTGTTTTCTCATTCGGTTTTTTCATCTTTATATCTGTACTAAGTCAGGAAGTTTTTCTAACTTGTTCTTTCTTCTGTAAGCCATTCAACATGTTCACTCCTTTGTAGTTAAAGTCGAGGAGGTGAAGAAAGAGTTAACGCGCAAGACTAAGGAGTCTGCCAAACTTCTTTCTTCACTGAATCAGGCCGAGACGCATGCTCGACAATTTATGGACCAGGCAAAGGCTGTTCAAGCTGCTCAAACTCTAGCCGAAGAAAAGGTTGAAGTCGTAGAAGCTGTCGCCGAAGTCGCAAATGCTAAGGCCAAAGAGGCTAAAGCTAAGGCGGCCCAAGCCGAGGCTGAATTGATGGAGGCCATTGCCATAAAAGAAGCCGAGATAAAGGCTGCTAATGAGAAGGCCTATGCTGAGGGGGCTGCCGACGTTCGCGATGATTACAAAAAACAAGTGAGTTTGGCCCGCAACGAGGGCTACTACCTCGGCTGGATGGCCGCTCTAAAAAAGCTATCTGTCCTCGATGACTCTTCCCTCCGTGACATTAGCTAGCTTGCCGTTCCATTCCCTTCCTATCTAGCAGAGTTCGAGAAAGAAGGCGATGAAAAAGATGCCGAGGTCGAGGAAGCGGTTGAGGTCGGGGTCACTGCTGGGGATAAGTCTCTCATTCTGAATGATCAAGTCCTAGACTTAACTCAGGATGAGGAGGTGGAGGTCTCCAAAAGTGCCTCTCCCAAGGCCAGTCCTAAGACTGAGGTCAAAACCACTGAGAAGAGTTTAGTAGATATATTGCCGGAGATTGACGCCGAGATAGCGGCGGAGAAAAGTGCTTCATTGGCGCCCGAGGTCGAAACACTCCAGCACCATTGCCAAAGACTCTAGTACTTATATTTTTTTCCTTTTTCTCTGAACTGTCTTCTTTTTAGAAAGTGTAATCTTTTTGTGTTGAACAATGTTAGTTTCATTTTGGCCGACATGCTCACGGCCTTGTAACTTGAACAAGTTTCTTTTTTTCCAGGCCGAAGTGTTTGTTTTTGAACAATTTTCTTCTTTTGAATACATGCTTTACTATTTCTTCTAAGCGTTAGATGCTTATCTCTTTAAGTTTTATCTGTCTTCACTATCTTGTATGTTTCCATAGTTAGAATATTTTTGTACTTCTCTTAATTACAATTTTACTTGTATGCTCACTTCAGGTTTGCACAGCTCGGATCAACTTTATCTTGGGTGCACCATTAGTTGGTCATCTTGAATGAAATTACCTCGGAGTTCACCTTTTACTGTGATCTCGGCTAACGGGCACCTTACAAAAATTATTCAACAAGTACTGCTTCCTTACTTGTACTTGCTGTCTTTTATCAATGCTTCATTCTTTTAACTCTTCCAAGTTTTGGCAAACTGTTTGGTTATCTTGGGTAATAAATACCTCGGGTAACCCCTCATCTAGTTACCTCGACTGACTCCAACTTTAAATTCTTTAAAAAATTTCAACAAGTGTCAAGCCTATTCTTGCTTCCTGCCCCTTAATGTGAACCTAAGTATCACTTATGTTCACATTAAGCATTCATCTCTGACTTTGCTGAAGTCTGAATCCAACAATTTTTAGCCGAGGTTCTCTACCTCGGTGTCTCTGCTAATCTGATTAGTTTGGACTTGGTTCAACTCTGCCATCATAGCAAGTCTAAGTTACTTATCATGTTTCCTTCAAAAACATCGCCAACTTAGTTCAACTCTATCATTTGGTAAGTATAATTCAACTCTACATATGATAAGTCTAAGTTACTCGTCATGTTTCATTCGGAAATATCATCAACTTAGTTCAACTCTATCATTTGGTAAGTATAATTCAACTCTACCAGATGATAAGTCTAAGTTATTCGTCATGTTCTATTCGAAAACATCGCAAACTTAGTTCAACTCTACCATAGGCAAGTTGAATTCAACTCTACCATATGGCAAGTCTAAGTTATTCGTCATGTTTCATTCGGAAATATAGCCAACTTAGTTCAACTCTATCATTTGGTAAGTATAATTCAACTCTACTAGATGTAGTCTAAGTTATTCATCGTGCTCTATTCGAAAACATCGCAAACTTAGTTCAACTTTACCATAGGCAAGTTGAATTCAACTCTACCATATGGCAAGTCTAAGTTATTCGTTATGTTTCATTTAGAAACATCGTCATAAGACTGCTCAGCCTTATTGCACAAACTTCAACAGGAATAAAAACAAAATCCAGCTAGTGTTTTATTATAACGTCGGCTAATAATTACATAAATCTCAAAAAAATAAAAACTAATGATAAAAAAACTTTAGATTGCAAGTGTTCTAGGGTCGTGGAAACTCTTTGCCATCAATGTCTTCAAACCGATATGCTCCATTGCCGGCAACCGAGATGATTCTATAAGGCCTCTCCCAGTTTGGGCCAAGTTTGCCCTTCCTAGGATCCTTCTTGTTGCGAACGATTTTTCTCAGGACGAGGTCCCCAACCTTGAACTCTTTTGAGTTGACCTTTTTGTTGTAAGCCTTAGAAGCTGAATTGCTACTCTTTCCATTCTTTCTTCCAATAGATCCAGATCTCGGGCTAGGAATGCCTCGTTGGTCCCATTCTCCACTCCCTGGGTTCTGATTCCAAGGATGCCGACTGCTAGTGGGATGACTACCTCAGTGCCATATGCCATGGCAAAAGGGGACTCCTTAGTTGATCTTCTCGGCGTGGTTTGATATGCCCACAGAACATTAGGCAATTCTTCTACCCACTTGCCCTTAGCTGCTTCTAGCCTCTTCTTAATCCCATCTAAGATGGTCTTGTTGGATGCTTCTGCCTGACCATTGCTTTGAGGGAAGTTAGGAGTAGAGTAATAATTTTTTTATCTTGTACTTTGCACAGAAGTTCTTAATTAGCTTACTGTCAAACTGGGTACTATTATCTACTACTATAGCCTTTAGGATCCTGAACCTGGTTATGATGTTCTTCCAGATGAAGTTCTTTACATCAATGTCTTGAATCTTTGCAAGAGGTTCAGCCTCTACCCACTCTGTAAAGTAGTCTGTGGCTACTAACAAGAATTTTTTTTGCCCAGTTGCTTGGGGCAGTGGTCCCACCAAGTCCATGCCCAACTGGACAAACGGCTAAGGATTGGACACTGGGTTCAGATTTGTTGCTGGCTGATATATCAAAGGTGCAAATCTTTGACACTTCTCACACTTCCTGACATAGGCTTCAGCATCTTTTTGCATGTATGGCCACCAGTATCCCTAGGAGATTGCTTTATGGGCAAGTGACCTGCTCCTGACATGGCTTCTACAAACTCCTTCATGGATCTCATATAAAAAGTCCTTTACTTGAGAAGGATGCACACACTGTAGTAAAGGTCCAGTGAAAGATCTTCTGTACAGGTGGCCTTCTACTGATAGGCAGAACCTAGCCGACTTCAACCTGGTTTTGTGTGCCTCATTTCTGTCCTCTAGCAGTCTGCCCTCTTTGAGGAACACGACTATGGCGTCCATCCAGCTAAGACTCATCTCCACGTATATTGCTTCATACTCCGTTATTAGAGGTTCTACACTTAGGCCTGACAAATAGTCAACCATGATTGTCCTTGGTTCCCCTGACTTTATTGTACTAGCCAAGTTTGCCAAGGCGTCGGTATGATTATTATCATCTCAGCTAACTTGCTGTAGTCGACAATTCTCAAACAATGTTAGCAGCCTGACAACCCCTTTGACATAGGCTATCATCCTTTTATCTCGGGCTGCATACTCGTCCGTTGCTTGATTCACAATAAGTTGGGAGTCACAGAAGACTACCACCTCATCGACTTCCATGGTTGCTGCTAGTTTCAGTCTTGCAATCAGCGCCTCATACTCCGCCTCGTTGTTTGAGGCCTTGAACTTCAAATGAATAGATTGCTCAATCATTCGCCCATCTGGAGATACCAACACCACTTTTGCCCCCGCTCTTTGACGGTTTGAACTTCCATTAACAAACAGGCGGAAGGAGTCGCCGATGTAGATATCGCAGGGTTTGGGTTTCTGTGTTGCTGATGTGGGGTTCTTTAGCTCCAGTTGGGTTTCCTCTGGTTCTCCTGGACAACCTAAGCCGCAGCTCACCGAAGCCCGACGTGGGATGGCACCAAGGGTGAACTCGGCCACAAAGTCGGCCAGAATTTAGTCCTTGATTGTTGTGCTAGGCCTGAATTCTAAGTCATACTAGCCCAGTACCACTGCCCATCTGGCTATTCTGCCTGTCAGATCTCTATGCTGTAATAGGGACTTTAAGGGATGCTCAGTTAGCACCATAATCTTGTGGGCTTGGAAGTAGTGATTCAACTTTTTAGAAGCCATTACCAGGGCTAGTGTTAACTTCTCCAAGGGCAAGTACCTGGTTTCTGCACTTGCTAGGGTTTTACTCACATAGTGTACTGCATTTTGTTCTCCCTCATCTTCTCGGATTACCATTGCACTCACTGCTTGGTCTGAAACTGCCAAGTATAGGAATAACTCCTCTCTAGGTATTGGATTTGACAGAACTAGAGCTGTTGTCAGGTACCTTTTCAAGTCGGCCAAGGCGACTTCGCACTCTTTTGTCCACAAGAAATCTGTGGCCTTCTTCAACAATTGAAAAAATGGTTTACATTTATCATAACTTCAGCTGATAAATCTATTCAGGGCTACTGCCTTGCCGGTCAAAATTTGGACCTGCTTGGTCAATGTTGGACTCTTTAAATCAAGGATGGCCTTGATTTGATTTGGGTTTGCCTCAATGCTCCTTCTGGTGACGAAGTATCCCAGGAACTTACCAGACCCAACTCCAAATGCACATTTCAAAGCATGGAATCAGCGCTGATATGTTCTTAGGATATCAAAAACTGCCTTCAAATCGGTTAGATGGTTCCCAGGCTCCTTGGTCTTCACGACTATGTCATCAATGTAGACTTTTACTGTCTTCCCAATCAGATGCTTAAACATCTTGGTCACTAACCACTGGTAGGTTACTCATGCATTTTTTAACCCGAAAGGCATTACCTTGTAACAATAGAGTCCTTTCGAGGTGATGAATGCCGTCTTCTCTTCATCTAGGGCATACATTGCTATCTGATGTTAGCCTCTGTAATGGATCCAAGAAACTCATCCTCCCATGCCCTGAAGTGGCATCTACTAATTGATCAATCTTAGGCAGTGGGAAACTGTCTTTGGGGCAAGCCTTATTTAGGCTGGTGAAGTCCACACAGACTCTCCACTTATCGTTCTTCTTTTTCACTACCACTGTGTTGGACAACCAGGTAAGATAGTGTACTTCTCAGATGGCTTGGGCTTCCAGTAGCTTGTCCATTTCCTCCTCAACTACTTCCACATGTACTAATGTCGGCCTACTTGCTAGCTGGATCACAAGTTTAGCCGAACTGTCTACATTGAGCCTATGGCAAGTGATCTCGGGGTCGATGCTAGGCATCTCATAGGGCGTCTAGGCAAACACTTCTAGGTTTGCTCACAGAAAAGCCTTAAACTCCTTTTCTTCCTCCTTGGCTAAGCCTGAGCCAAGAAGAAAGAAACGTTCCTCATCACCTTCTTGGATCAAAATCTTCTTCAAAACTTCCTCACTCTTGTCGGCTGGTTCTTTTCCGACATCATCTAGGACTTCAATGTCCTTGTCTTCAATTTCTATTGTCTCTACTTCTCGTACGTTACAGGTGGACTTTATTGCTGTCATGGAGCAATTTTTTGCCTGTACCTGATCTTCTCTGACCTCCTTAATTCCATGCTCAGTTGGGAACCGTAACAGCTGGTTCAACATTGAGGGAATAGCCCTTATTGTGTGCAACCACGGTCTTCCCAAAATAACATTATAAGGGGGAGGAGTGTATCAATTACTGTAAATTCTGTGCTTACCTTCTTCGTGCCTGCTTGGACCTCCAGATTTGTGGCTCCCAGAGGCTACATCGGCGTTTTGTTGAATCCAACCATCGGGTTATTGGATTGTTCCAAATCATCTGGGTGAAGGCCAAGCTCCTTGTAACATCTAACATACATGATGTCACAAGAATTGCATTGATTAACCAGTATGCGCCTCACCTGGCACTCTTCAATCTTCAGTGTCATCACCAGGGCATCGTTGTGTGGATGCTGCACCATATCCAGGTCTGCCTCAGTAAAAAAAATCATTGGTCTCTGGTACTCATTTGTCCTAGCTTGTTTTGCTGGACCTGATACACATGCTGGAGGTGCCTCACTCTCTGAGTTTCCCCTCATACATCATTCTCATTGACCTTTGAGTGAATTACATTGATCACCCAAGATCCCTCTGCTTGCTGCGGTAGCGGTGGTGGAGGTGGTGCTGCCAGTGCCTGGGGTGGCCTTGTTTGCTTTTCCCTTCTCCTGGCCTCATCTACTAGGTCTCTCAAGTGACTCTGTCTGACCAGATCCTCCAAGTGTATCTTCAATGTCGTACATCCTTGAGTCAAGTGTCCATCCTCATTATGGCAAGCATAATGCTTCTCAAGGCTCATTCACATAAACTCGCTAGGGATCTTCTCTGGCGCTCTGTAATATAGTTGGTTTCTAATCCTTTCCAGAACTTTGTAGACCGGGATCCTGAATACCGTGGTGACTGCCTGTGCAGTCCTCAACCCTATTTCCTGCCTGTTGAAACCAGTGTTACCTCGGCCTCACTTTAGCGAGCCGTTTTTCTTCTCCTACTTTGGTGCCTTTGCTCCATGTGTGTCTTTCTCTGCTTTGGCATATTTCTCAATTCATGTCATGAGCTCCTTCATACTCTTTGGTAGAGTTTTTGTAAGTGACTTTCGAAGCGGGCATTCATCCTCCAGGCAATTTTTGAAAGATACGACTGCTAGCTCCTGGTTGCATGCCGGTATTTGGTTGAACACCTCATAATACCGTTTGGCATAAGCCTTGAGGCTTTCACCTTCACTAATGTTCAAAGCCAACAGGGAGTTTACTCTTAGTGGCTGCAACTTATTTGTTACAAACCTGGCCACAAACATCTCGGTCAGGCCTTCCCAACTCTTCACTATTCCTTTCGACAACTTGTGGAACCAATCTGATGTGATTTCCCCAAAGGATGAAGGGAACATCTTGCACAACAACTGCTCATTCCTACTATACAAAACCATTAAGTTTAAATATAAGTCAACATGAAAGTTCGGATCAGACTTACCATCATAAATTTGGGATCTCGGCATATGGAATCTCTTTGGGGCCTCAAATCTATCCAACTCTACTGAGAATGGCATTCTCGGCTTGACGGGGGATGTTACCTCGACGTGGAGTCGCTTCCTCTAGAGGTAGTCCCTCAGATCCTCCTTCATTTGGCTGGGACGGCTATCAATAAATTTCAGCCTTTTTGGCGCGCTGCTCCCGGCATCACTGTGCGTCCTCTTGGACTTCTCTTCATTCACTGTATCAAAGCAAAGTCCCTTCTCCTGGATATGCCGAGGTTCTTTGACGTAGGTCCCCTTGGTTCGTGGTGTCTTCTGTGACTCACCTCTCACCGACTTTACTCGCCCGACATCCCGTGAAGGTCGATGTGAGCGCTCATTTTCCTTGCCATGCTGCGGGACTGTTGGGATTGTTTTCTGTCCCCTTTTTTGGGCATCAATCTTGGCCGCTGGTACTGGCGTATCCTGCAACGGGAATGGTGGTTGTATAACGTTGTTCTGCATCATGAAGTTGACAACTGATTGTAGGTCTGCCAACTTGTTTGTCATTCCTTTCATCTCGCCGTCCCTCCTCAAGCATCTATCCTTCCATACTTAGAGGTCGTTTTCGTTATAATACTCATCTCAGTCTGCTTTCTTCGGGGCATTCCCCTCTTTGCCGACGTCCTTCTCTCCAAGATTCGGATCTTGTGTTTCTTCATTGCGGTTTTTCTTTCCCGACGTTAGGATCTGCATGTTCACAACTCTTACTATTAATGTGATCCCCAATCTTTTCTTCCTGTCCGTCGTTGGCCATCTATTCTCCTTAAATTCTCACAAACGACGCCAAATTGTGGGTGTTGATTTCCGACCACACAATCCAAAGGGGAACTCAGCTGGAGAGCACCGACAGAATAGATTAAGTCCAATAACCTATAACAAGAAGATGAGAATCTGGCGGTAGTTCGTCCACCTAGGAGTACTCCGACGATCAAGTCAGTAATCAATATCTCTCAAAGATAGCAAATTGTGTTTAAACTCACAAGAGAGAACTTACCTCAGACCTACGAGGGTGCCTTACTTTTATAACCAACAGTGACCTGATCCCATTAGAAGCCTCACTTCAATGGACTCAGGTTCAATGCTCATCCTGGACCCTCATCTAGATAGAGATAAACTCTTCTTGAGTCTTATCTTTATCCAGATTAAGATCTTCCTTTGTTCTAGAACTCTTGTCCCTTATCTGCTTATCTCTTGTTATCTTAAATTCTGGTATCTCCGCATACAATCTCGGCCTAACCGAGATCATCTCGGCGCATGACCAAACCACGTGGCACCTCGGTCGACATTTCGGCGTCACCTTAGCCAAGTGTTGTCATTCACAAAATACGTCCCCACAGTTCTATCATTTAATTTTATTTTCTAGGGGCAGTGTAGGGGGTATTTGGGAGCATAATCTGAAATGGGGAACAAAAACACAAAAACAGATGTAGATTCAACTAATGGTCGTCCTAGTTTTTGTGCTACATGAAGTGTATAGTGTGCATTATTGAAAAGAATAATAGAAGAGTTCTAACTCAAAATTAATACATTTTCTTTACAAGGCACATATAATTCAGTTGGGAAACTATACTGATTCTTTAGTGAACACGTGAAATCCCATTTTGTAAGGTTTACGCTGCAATAATTCATTCATAAATTGTAAAAGTTATTGGTTACATGGGATTTTTTTTTTTTTTTTTTTTTTTGTAACAACAAACTTTACATCATCTGATCCTCACTATTTTGAATCTGTTTCCATTTACAACTATTTCTCATCATTGCTAATATGAATGTTCCCATGGCAGGTACACAATCTCAGCTGCTCGTGCATGCTTCCTTGATGAGGATGTGGGCTCGTTATCTCCAGGAAAGTTTGCAGATTTTGTTGTGTTGTCGACTGATTCATGGGACGACTTTGTGGCAAAAGGATCTGCATCTGTCAAGGCAACGTATGTTGGTGGCGTACGAGCCTATCCCTGAAATCCATGGGGTCGAAAGGGAAGATGATCGAAATCATATACAGTAAAAACAGATTGTGGCAAAATGGTGAAGTCTCTAGGTTGATCATTTAAAAGGAGGCACATGATCTTTCTATTATGTCCTTGAAATAGTAGCATTCAGATGTGTGTAATATACACATACTTGGTTGACTCATGCTAAATTGTCGATAAAATTGTATTAATAAATGTTGTAGAATTGCAAATTGTTGTGTTTATTTTTTGTCCTTGGGATTTGAGGATGAGTATATTATTACTCTATTTATGTTATTATGTGATAATGGTGATGTAAATTGTTTTCAAAATTTTATTTTATTATTTTTGAAATAATTACCAAAAAATGTTATTTGGAGGGGCAAAAAAATAAAATGCAGAATCTATTTTTTTTTTTTTTAATTTTTTTTTAAAAAACTTACAGTTGGAATGAAAAGTGAATAATTATAAAATCATGATTTTTTTTATTTTATTTTCTCTCTCTCCCCCTCTCATCCCCTCACCTCTAGCCTGCTCCATAGCCTCTTTCACCTACTCTTACATTCCAAAAAATTAAAGAAAAGATGGAGAAAAAAGTAAAAGGCTGTACCAATAAACAAATTGAAACTCTACAATTATAATTGAGTTTATAGTGAGGATGGAAGCGGTAAATATAGAAGTATTGGAGTTGGAGAGAGTGCTTTAGTGATTTGGAGTGGGTGGCAAAGGTGGTGGTGGTGATGGAGGCATGGTGTCAGTGGAGAGGATGGGGAGGAAGAGAGAAGGGCAAAAATGGAAGAAAAATTGTAATTATTTTTGAAGTTTTTTAAATTGTTTTTTTTTTCTTTTATTATTAAATATCCTAAATACATTTTACATTATTATTAGCGAATGTGTGCAATTCAGATAATTAATAATAAAAATAAATAATAAAAAATTTAATATCATAATATTATGTATGGTGTTTAAGTAATAAATATATTTTTAATAAAATTCAAGATGTTAAAATTTATATATAATTTTATATATTTTAACATAATAGTATAGATTATAATCAGTGTGTTTGGTTTGAGTTTTCTGAATTAAATTTTTTGAAAATTGAGTTTTTTTGATTTTTGTGTTTTTTTTTTTTGTTTTTAGTGAATATTTTTTAAATTTTAAACATTTTTTTATTTTTTTAGATACATCTTACTTAGATGTATCTAAAAAGTAAAAAAATTTTGAAATTTTTTTTTAAAAATTAATAAATACATAAAAATATAAAAAAATTGTATTAAATTCTTGTATTTTTTTTTTTGTATTTTTGGTATTTAGTGAATTTTTTTTAAAAAAATTTATAATTTTTTTACTTTTTAAATATATTTATATTAAGTGTGTCTAAAAATTAAAAAAAAAATTACTTAAAATATTAAAAAAATTCAATAAAAATAAAAATAAAAAAACGAAAAATAAAAAAATAAAATTTTCTAAAAAAGGTTTTTGGAAAAATAGAGCCAAGCAAATAATTCCTTTCTCCACTTCATTTCAGGGCGATGATGATGATACCCCACAAAGCAAGAGGCAGGTAACAAGGACAGATATGAGGAGAGGTGGTTGCTGTCCTTAATCATCATCGTCATCGTCATCTCATTGGCTTGGAAACCATGAGTGGGTTTGCCTTACCATCTTCTCCCTCTATTTCTGTAATCTTCTTCCCTTTCTCATCTTCCTCTTCCTCTTCCTCTTCAATCTCCTCAGTGTCATCTTCTTTTTCTTATTCTAATCGTTGGAATTGCCCTTCTCTATCACCATCTTCTTCTTCCCATCACTGCACTCGTATGGTTTGTAGCTCACTTTTCGGCCCACCCAATGGACTCAATTTCCTCTTGCACCATGCCCTCGATGCTTCTGGCATCGATACCACCCATGCCAGAGTATGTCATCTTTTTGTTAACTCTCTCTCTCTCTCTCTCTCTCTCTCTCTCTCTCTCTCTCTCTCTCTCTCTCTCTATTAATGGATTCTGATGTTTATTTTATTTATTTTTTAAATGTTTAATTTTTTGGTGGGTTTTTGCATTGATGCTGTAATTTTATGGTGAATTTTGTTTTGTCATATTCTGATTATGTTTGGGGTATAGGTGAATTTGGTCCCTTTTTTTTTAATGATGATTTTGATTATGTTTGAGGTATAGGTGAATTTGGTCCCTATTTTTATGATGATTTTGTTGTGTTGTATTGTTAATTTGTTGTTACAGTGAACATATACTAAATTATATCTAAATTTTTATGGTGATTATGATTTACCTTTTATGATTGTTTCCTAGGATTGATTGATTTTCGTGAGTTTCATGCGTTTATTTTTTCCATCTTCCCTCAATGACTGTTCAATTTAGGTAGAATTTGATGCATTAGCAAATTAGCTGCCTTCTCTTCTTCATCTAAGGTGATATTTTTTTTTTTTTCCACCCTTTTCGGCATTGGGTGTAAATGTGATGGGTTATTCAATTGTTTAATTCATTGTGGAATATTTGGTGTATTGTATCACTTGCAGGCTGCAAGGGAGGGTTTCTGCTTGCAGATTAAAAAACTATCGAATATTGAGAGGGAAACAAGCATTACCATAAATAGAGGGGTTGATTTGGGGAAAACAGCTCTCCACGTAGCAGCAGAGGATGACTCCCTCATTTCGCACTCTTCTGTTCCTCTCCCGGTGGATGCATTTATGGAGAGGTTGGATGATCATTCTATGCACTTCTGCTCTCACTATAGCTCTTCATTCAGATCCTCACCCGAAAAAATTCTTGAGTGTTTGGAGAAATACTTGTATGTTGACAAGGTATTTCTTCTATATATTTTCTCACTCTGAATTTCAGTTGATTTAGTTATCCATTTTATGTTGTTCTCAAATATTTTTATAAAATGGAAAGGTTGCTACATTCCATTTTTATGTGACTCTGTTCCAAGTTGAGGGGAAGAGTTCCTCTTTTTTATTTTTATTTTTATTTTTATTTTTATTTTTATTTTTATTTTTATTTTTAAGATTTGACTTTTTTGCACTCTTTGGCTTTTATTATTTTATTTGGATTTGCACATGTCAATTCTTGTGGTCACCTTAGCTAATTCATTCTGAGCATTCCTTTACCAAACAACCCCACTCCCCTCGCCACCGCCAAAGAAGCATAGACACAGGGCTGTCAATGGATCGGATTTAATCCGAATCCGATAATCCGAATCCGTTTACAAAAAATCCGATCCGATAATCCGAATCCGAATCCGTTTAATCCATTTATTAAACGGGCCGAATCTGCAAAAATCCGACCCGACCCGATAATCCGATCCGAATATTCTCAATTTGAATGAAAAAAAACACAAAATGAAAAAAAATCAAATTATATAAAATTGTAGCTCAATAAATAAATAAATGGATCGGATCGGATTATCGGATCGGATACCCGAAATCATCGGATTCGGATTTGGATTCGGATATCTATAATCGGATATAGACTAAACAGATTCGGATCGGATTCGGATTTGACATATCGGATCGGATTCGGATTTTGACAGATTCGATCCGAATCCGATCCATTTACAGGCCTACATAGACATGACACACAACACAACACTCAACACAATAATTTTAAAAAATTTCAAGGCATGACATGTGTGGGACACCTGTAAAATATATAGTTTTTTATGTTTATTATATGTCATATAAATGAATATTTCATTCAAAGAATAATTAAAAAATAGAACATAACAAAGGAGGAGGAATTAATATGTACAAATCTCTCTCTCTCTATTTATTTTTTTCTTTTATCATTGTATCAAGTTATTTTGTCCACATTTATAATTTGTTTCATGTGTCTCTGGGTGAAGGACACGTGTCTCCTAACTGTTTGAAGTGCATATTCGGGTCTAAAAAAATTAAAAAAATATCAGGACACGTTTGGACAAGTGTCCGACACATATACAATATGGACACACCACTTTCTTAGAAATGTTTGTGCTTCTTCGCTTGCCGCATGGGGCAATGTGGAGTGGGTTAAGTTGTCAGGCAGACATGGTGGATTAGGCATTAGCGGTGATTTGATATTTCAAAAGGCAAATTTACTAGCACAGGATGTTCCTCTTGCAGGAATTGTGTAGTATGAAAAGAAAATACCTAGAAAAATATTGGACGAATCTTGGAGAGAAGAATTTATTTGGCCAAGTCTAATGCAAGCAAGCATGATACTTAAAATTGATTACCAATCCAAAATTATATAATGGCATGGTAATAGGAAGTTTGGTATCTTTAACTTGGAAAGAAATTTCAGGATGTTAATTTTCCCTCTTTTTCCCCTATGTGGACAAGTTATCTATACCAAGGGCCTCTTGCAAACAAACAAGACCACTCTCTATATCTCTATTTGGTGGTTGTGAAAAATAATTGTTAGAATGAGAATAAGTCATCACTCTTCACACATGTCAAGAAATAACTATACACCGACCCTTTACTTTCCCAAAAAATTACATCTTCTATATAAGAATTCTAATAAGATGTCTTTGGCGATTCATGAAGTGTTTTCTACTTTGTCAGGGTTTCAGGAGAACCAATGCAAGGAATCAATCAGAGCAACGAGCTCTTTATCTCCCTTCAGTATGGAACCCCACCTTTTATTCACTTTCCATTTCTTCATCTATTGTTTAATTTCTTCATAACTACTATCTTTTTGTTTCAATCAGGTGTTGACACATCGCTTAGGCTCTGCTACTATGCTTTCCCTTATATATTCAGAAATCTTGAAAATGCTTCGTTTATGGGGTCTCTTGAATTTTGACGTTGAGATTTTTTTTCCTCGTGATCCTCATAGTTTACCTAGAGGTTATCATAAACAGAAAAGCAAGGAGTCTGACCACCAACATATCATGACATCACAATCTCTATTGGTTGAGGTAATTTCTGTTTTCTTGCCTGCACATGTTCTTTAACCTTCTTCAACAGATTCGATGATACCATGTTCCTATGACTTGTGCTACCAAATTGAATATGACAAAACAATGTACACATCTCACTCCCACAAATCCAGTAAACAACATGGTATTCATGTGCCAAGCAAGCAGCTAGATAAGGCTGGAACTAGGCTTGTTGGTCCCATTAAATGAGTTCAAGCATGTATGGATTGAGTCAAAAATTGCTCCTAGCTCAAGCTGCTAGGCTTGTTTTAAAACATTAGTGGTTTCCACTAGGGATTCAAATAGCCGCTGTTATGTAACATAAAAATCATTACACAATATACAATCATTGCGTAATGTCTGCAACAAGGGGAAAATCCCAGTCTGCTAGTGGACCTAAGGGTCCATTTGATTAGAAAGAAATAAATGGTGGAAAGTGAAAGTGGTAAAAGTGAAGTAAAAGAAAATATTTTCTCATGCATGTGATTAGAATGAAAATTTTGCAAAGAAAGAGAAAGAAATTAAGAATTCTAATTATAAATAACCACTTTTATGAACAAGTTTAAACTTTCTTGGATTTTCTTGTATTTTTTGCAAGAAACTAAAAGCTTAGTTACCATGCTAACATGGGTTGTATAGGAAGATTAGTTTTCTTGTAACTTTCACTTTCACCACTTTCATGCTAAACAATCTCTGAAAAAGGTTTATTTTTTGTCCATTTAGCTCACTTTCCACCACTTTCATCCTAACCAAACTTAGCCTAATGGAGTTCACAAACTTAAAGCCTGTTAAGAGGCCATAGTGGTGGTTGTAACAGTCCAACTGATCCAAGAAAAATGGAAGAACTAGAGAGGAAGAACAATGTCAGTGTAACAATCCAACTGATCCTTGAAAAATTGGTGAACTAGTGGGCTGGTGCTTTCCAACTGATCCAACTTTTATGCTTATTTTTTGAGTTGGTGCTATCAATTCTGTTCATCTTCTTTGTCTGTGTTGGGTCAAGCATGAGCGTAATGAATGGCTTCATGGGGTGGGTTCTCATTCATTCTCATGAAATTGGTTGAACTTTGCTCTTCTTAGGATTGAATTTTGGGCTATATTAATCTCATGCAACAGGCTACCCCAAAATCTTTTGATCTGAGGGAGGAGATGGCTTGAGCAGGCGTAGAATGGAGCTACAATACAACCAAGGCCAGACTTAAATAATAAGCAAGAACTAGGCCCAGAAATGTAAATACTGAATATTTGGAACAAAGAGCCTAACTCATGATCAGTGAAGGAGGCTCAAACTGGAAAGCCCATTATAGCAAAGGCTCTCACTTGCCCCGTCATTCCCCTTAGGTCGTATATTTCCATATAGATTTTTCTCCTAACACAAATTTACATATGAGCAAATGTTGGTGGAAAGACATGCTTATTGTTCTTATTTGGAGAAGTTGTGCTATCAAAGAAAGAACTTACAGCTCCAGCGCTGTGTTTGATAAACATCTGTTACACCTCTATCAGTCACTTCATTTCTTAACATCTGTTACCCCTATATGGGAACCACCATAGCTGTGATGGTAATTTAACTCCTTGGCCATTGCATTACTTCAAAGGCTAAGGCCCCTTGGTAGTTTTCTTGGGACCCACCTTGAAAAATTGGTTTGTGCATGCCTTGCTTAAGGGGGTTCGGTCTTCTATCAGAAGGCTCCCATGTTAAGCTTTAGCTATCTGCTCAATCTTCTGAAGAACATAGAATTAATCGTCAGATTTCCAAACATAATATGTGTTGTGAATTTGAAGCAATCCACCCCTCTCCTCTTCGCTCTTTTCCACCAGCCACAAAATCTGACTTGAAAAATGAGATTGCTACATATTATTGAGTCAAAAAGGAGTTGGGCCCTAAGGTTAGAATCCGGAAGGAAGTTTCTTGAATATTCATTTTTATATGTTAGGCCTTCTTTTCTACTGTTTGAGTCTAATTTCAATACCAGGAGTTGCATGTGGATTATTTCGGCTTTTATAGTATGTTTGATGTGCAGACCTTGAGAGATTTGAAGAAAGCTTTCTGGCCATTTCAAATTGATAATACCGGAAGCTTGTTCTTAAGGGCTGCTCATGCTGCCAACTGCTCTTCTGGATCAGATAATGTTGAAGAAAGGTACTTTGACTCATAAATGCAATCAGTACTTCATCTCATGTGTAACAACTTTTGATGTTCTCTCAATTTCCAATAAGACCTCAATTGCTGCACCTGTATTCCTTTTCCCTCTAAGCTTCAAGGTTATATCCTGTCTGTTGCAGTGCTTTTAATCTGGCATCTGCCAAGGCTGCTCAGCATAGGTTAGAACGTGGTATTTGGACCAGCGTACGCTTTGGGGATATGAGGCGTGCGCTATCTGGTATTTGTTCATATAATTTTCTTTCCTCTGGCACTAGGACAATGATGTTAACATATGGTAGTTTTGTTTCATTATTAATTATCACGACTCTATTACCCTTAGTGATGGCAAACATGGTGTGACATGAAATGGTAAATTATCCAACTAGTGGCATCTAATCCATATTTTTGTTTGCTGAGATTTGGTAGCAGATAGCTTTTAAAAATTGGGTTCAAAAAACAGTGAAGTAAAAAGTTATCAGCCGGAACAAAAAATCTTGTGATTGGTTTCTTTTAGTTGTCACTTGTGAATCAACTTATCGTGATTACTAGTATTAGTAGTATATCGTAACACTCAACTATCTCACACATTGATGCATCAGACTAAGGAAGCAATTACAACAGTTTGTATGATGGGTTGCTTTCAATGGGACATTCTCCCTCTTTACTTGAGAGTGATATATTTTCGATGTTGAATATTCATCTCACAACCCAAAACCCCACCCTAGAAGGGATGGAAATCATGACTAGCCAGTAGTAATTGCATTGCTACCAAAGTCCTGTTTATACTAAAAGCCATGTGCATCAATTTATCATTGGTTTATTAAATCATAATATAAGTGTATTATATAACTTGAGGTTTAATTTTAGGGTGACCTTTTGGTCATCATAGCAGAGTTTGTGCAAAGGTATAGATGAGATGCAAAAAAAACTTACATTAACTTGGCCTCAAAATAAAAGGCCATTACCATTACGCAGCTTTACATGTACAACAAAAATATAATACAAGTCTCGATAAGGTATTCCAAACCTGCCTTCATCATATGCAAAAGTCACCAGGCTTTGCCTATGTACACAAAACTTCATTTTTGTGAAAACATGTAAGAATAATAGGATGAGCCATAACCCAGTGAATAATCTAACATCGGGGCAATTAAGGTACTATGAATGGCATTCCCAAAATATTGTAACATATAGCTGAATATTTAACTGAAACATATTTAGATACTTCAACTTGCCATGTATAAAACTGAAGTTTCATAAGTAACATATAACTTTGCCAAAACTGATACATATATAAGTCCTATACCCATCCAGTTGGCTCATCGGAGGGGAGACCTCATCAACTTGGTACTCCAATTATATGCACGCAACAAGGGCAGAATCATACACACATCATGATTGTGTAGCAAGAAACATACACACACCATTAAATGCACACACTGCCAACAGTGGGAACATATGCACGCTACACCGAGGAGGGAAAAGATTTCCGCAACAACCGGAGACATCTCATGAGGGTGCTATCATCCTTTTTACAGTCCTCAGACAGCTATTGGACTATCTGCTGATGACATACTTGTTTGAAAAACCATTTATGTAAACAAGTCTTTACTATTCAAATTTCAAGGCCATTTAACAAAAGCATTTGAAACATGGCATTTACATTTTGAGGTAGAAACATATAGCTACTATAATTGCACTAAAACAATGTAAAACCCTACTCCAATGGTTAAATTAATCACCTCCAGTCCACAAATCAATTAGACTCCACAAGCTATTTTCCCTACACAAGCACATTGCACAACACATTGTCACACAAGTTCAACAATAGGAAATTTGGACATCTCTTCCTTTTTAGCAACCTTGTGAAGTTGGTTTAAGGTGTGTTAAGGCCTAAGAGCCTTGTTTAGAACCTTATGTATGCCTCAAACCATGTTGTAGGAGTTAAAAGTGGCTTTGTAAGGTCAAAAACAGTCAAACTGCCTCACAACCACACTCTACAACAGTTTCATTCATAAGGTACAATATGCACATAGGTATGGTGGGTGTAAAAATAAATTTGTTGGGTGTAGATAGAACCTTCCCATGTAATATTGAAATGCTCCTAGTTGTCTTTTCTTTTCTTTTTAAAAATAAAAAATAAAAAATATTTGAAAGGAAGCAAGCAAGCAAAGCAAAGCAAAGAAAAGAAGTCTTCACCAGTGCTCTTGTTCCTCTCACCTGGGTGTTTTTGCTATTTTGACAGCATGTGAACGCCTTATCCTCCTGGAAACAGATCCAAAGGAATTAAGAGATTATAGTGTTCTCCTTTATCACTGTGGATTTTATGAGGAGTCACTGCAATTCTTCAGATATTATCAGGATGCAAAGGTAGACTATATTCCTAATCACTGAACCCAAACATTGAATTTCATATTTGGATGAACATATTAATGAGTTCATTAAAAACTTCAATGCAGAAGCAATCATCTGATTCGTTTAGTGACCTGGAGGAAGATGCCGTTGAGAAATTGATGATCCGCCTCAATCTTATTTTGATGGAGGAAGGTTGGAGTAGGCCTTCATATGGTAGAACTTTCCTCTCTAACAACTCTGAACCATGGTAATGGTTCATGTGCATTATCTCATCTAATTGAGTCAATTCTATATCATGAAAAATGTGAGGATTGGTAATTCTTTTGGACTTGGCTACACTATGAAGAGCCGAGAATCCCATCCCCACCCCATCCACGGCAGCCATTAATTTAAGAGAATAGCAGCATGCAAGCGGCTGTTGTAACCTATACGCTGCAACAATAAAGTTACCTGGTGGTTCCGCACCGGAGATTAGTTCATCAGTCAGATGGAAATACATCAAACATGGATGAAGGGAGAGTATCAATCGCATGATTACAAAGACTACTTGTATTATTAACTGTTCAGCTTTCAAGTTTTGATTACATGACTAGTGGCATGAACTGTCATAGCCACACTTGTAAGTCAATGTATGTATGTTGTATATACTTCTAGGAAAATTCTAGTGAAATATGCAGTGTGACAACCTTTGTCTAATGAAATATGCAGGATCGAAAAACTTTGTGCAGTAACAAAGTGTAGATAAAATTTGTACAATGCTGTATCGGGTTAATTTGGTTCTTTTTCAAGTTGATGAATTGTATTGTTGGGTGTCTATTTTCTTCTCAGCTGAACATGTTTGTCATTTTATGGTTCCATGAACAGCAAAGATGGATAATTGTTGAATTAATTTGGACAAATTAATTTCGTTGGTGATCCAAAAGTTGAATATTGCACAAATGAATCTGAGTCCCATTTTTACCAAATTTGGTTTGAACCTTATGGTCGTAAGAGTGGAATTTTTTTTTTTGTTTTTTTTTAGAACAAGAGTGGATCTTTATGTATACATGAAAGATGTTACAGGATGCAGACATGTCCAGCAAGGGTAAATTTAGTTGGAAAATGAATTGATTAAAATTTTCCCAAAGAAATTCAGCCAAAATTCAGCCAAATTAAGTGACTGAAATTTGAATTCTGATTCAAGGGAGATTATTAGGTACTCCTTGGCATTATGATTGGTGAAGATGGGAGTATTATGATTTTGTGTTGAGTGATTGAGAAATATGAGGGGGCATAATCAATGATGAGTGGTGAAGGAGTACGGATACGTGATATTCTGGAAGTATCTAATAATTTTTCCTGATTCAAAGATACGGGAAATTAGTCAAAATACTTTGAGTTTGTTGTTAAAATTTGTTAACTTTATGCAAAAGGTGACTGAAATTTGAGTTATGATTTTATTTTTAAATTTAAATTTGTTAAAATTCAGGAGAGAGAGAGAGAGAGAGAGAGAGAGAAAACTCAGTCACAAGTTTGAAATATTCATCAAATTCAAAAAATGAAGATTTAAAAAAGAAAACTGATTGATACACCGAATTTGAATTCGCTAGAATTTTATAAGCTAGATGACTTTCCGAACGACTGGTGTAACCCTTGTCAATCACGGTTGTCACCCTTATCAACCACGGTTGTCACTCTCATTTCCAACAAAATTTGGAGGAAATAGTTTTGAGCATTCAAAAATTTCAAATTCAGCCATAAACTTAAAAAATTTGTAGGAAAATTGGATTTGGATTAACTTTCCCGATTAGTTGAAAAACATGTTTTAGAGACCATGATATTAAAGGTTGTTTGGTAATTCCTCAAATGTTAAATCCAATTTATTTTATGTGAAAATGGGCCAGAAATCCAAAATTTAGAGCCCCTAAACATTTATACCACACTCAACTTGTTTGGAACCATAAAGCATTTTCATTTCCATTTCAATTTCCTTCTGTACATTTTTATTCAGTGCTGGAAATCCCAGAGACTGCTCACCTTCTGGGACAAATAAATAAATAAATAAATAATGGGTACAAGAAGAATTCCAACTGGAACAGGCTTGAATGACCAGTATTGCAATGCTAATCTATACCCCTCTACTAAAACACACATCATCTGTAGCTATGAATAAAATGGGATTAGGACTAATGGAAGATACTAATACTGTAATGTCAGATTACTGAAGCATATGTAATCTTGGCGGATAGTTAATTTTATACCGTTAAGCACTATCATCTCCATATTCTCCACCAAAGACTAGCTAGCTATACATGGGTTGCCTATTAGCTGTAAGTTGGAAAATATAATATGTATATATATACAACTTCAACTGTCTTCTTTGAAAACTTTGAAAATGAAATCTCGAAAACGTTTTGCATATTGCCTCGGATCAACAGCAGATATTGAAGTTGGATCATATTGGATTGACTTGTATGCATGCTCAAGCTTCTTGCTAATATCATAATCTTGTAATATATCTATTATGCCAAAGAAGAGGATGATATCATATAACTGTCCTGTTGGTTCTCCAATTAACTGAAACTCACAATCACTTCTTCTCACTGTTCTTTCAGCCTGTGATGGCATGTTTATGCCTAATTTGATGGATTCCCACCTGAAAAAAACTCAATTCGACGAGAAAGGTAAAAGAAATTAAGAACAGTTACAGATTAATGTTTCCATAAGCACTGAAGAACTAATTGAGATAAAAAAATCCATGCACATTGGATCACTGATGAACAAGTTGGGGATACTTCAAAACTTCAATTTTTTGTTTATTAGTTTCACAATATTCACATGTTTATGCTTACCGGGCAGGGTCAAAAGGAAGTTGATCCATGTCTGCTCTTGAAAGGCGAGGGGCTGTTCCATCACTATCAGGGTCTCCATTTCCTGTAGGAGAAGAGCAAACATACTTGAGTAGTCAACTGTTGTTCAACTTGAAATTATGAAGAGGGGAAGTTGATCCAGAGAAGGTAAGAGTTAAACCAGTAGGAGTGCGGACTCCAGAAGTACGACCCTCAGTGTTACGGGCTTCCCTAGTGTATGGAGTAGTTTCTCGAAAGTGAATACCAACCAAAAGACTGTAGTCCATAATTCTCTCCTGTTCAAGAAAGTCACAATCCCTGTCTACTTGCCTGCATGAAGAAAACCTTATTTGCTTACAAAAAGTTCAAACATTCACCTGAGAGTATCCCTCATTTAGACTTAATTCTGGAATTGTATTTGCTCTGATGTCGATGCAAAAACATGCGTGATCTTTTCAAAGAGTATACTTTTCACAAAAGACATATATGTTTTATCCCTTCATGGCAGGTTTTCTCTAAAAATGTGACTTGATAAAATATCTAAAACTTTATTGCCAATCAACTTCTTGTTTCCTTCCTAACCTCACTATGGCATCTACTATTGTCAAATCAAAGAGCTCTCAAGTTCTTAACTAATTTTTCCTTTTCTCTATGTGGATGGTAGAGGGTGAGAGGGTTTTTTGTGGAGTCCTCAGGAAATTTATGGTAGGCACTGAGATGACGAGAGACCACCGGAGGTGGAAGGGTTGAAGTTGAACGATGTGTGAGAGAGAGAGAGAGAGAGAGGAGAATATATGGAAAACCAAAGTCTCTATTTGATTTTCTACTCCGTGATTTGGATAGCTGATAAACATTGTTGGACTCATTTTGTGACAGCTTAAGCTTTTGGGGTAATTGGTGACTTAACAGTCCCTAACATGAAGTGCAGTATATAATGGAAGGATGTTAACTTGGAATATCTCATGTAATAGTTTGATAGGGTTATTGGAAAGGAAAGGATTGTAAATCATTGTGAGACATGGGTGGAGGTTTTGGGACCATTTTCTTATTCTAGCATAAGGTTTTGGTGCATTCCCAGGTGGTCTTGAGTGCCTTAAGGCACTTAGTGAGGGCCAACCCCTGCCAATTTGAGCTATTTTATATACTTTGCCTCCCCGCCACTAGGGCTCGAGTGCCCCATTTAGCACTTATCTTGTGTTCCTCTATACAATTGTTACTTTGGGACTTCTATTGTGGGAGCTCAAGCTCCACTTACTTGTGCTTGAGTGCGCAACTCACCCTTACATGAGGACTTCAACGCTTAGCGCTCACACTCCCAATTTGTCAAATTTCCCTTATTTTCAAAATTCTCATTTTATATGCTTTTTTTGACTTATTTACTAACTATTTGGCATTTGGAGACCCTTTTCATGATTTGTATTTTTAATGACACAATTAATCCTTTAATATTTATTAATTGATTCCTATTTCCTTTTCCCCCAATCACATACTTGGGTCATAGAATCTGCGGTGTGACAATCGGGACTTGGCAACTAATAAAACTGAATGCACAGTGTCACGTGCTCGAGAGAAGACAAGGGGACATATGGCTCAGTATCATTGACCTGAAAACTGGAAGAAAAATAGACGCCTAAACAGCTACAATAATCATTAGGTGTCTATGAAACATGGATACTTCAAATAAGGAGACGTATCCGTATTGTATCCGTATCGGATACCGATACTCCTTGGATACTTACGGTAACATATCAGATACTTATTAAAAATATCGGATACTTCTTAATTAATTTTTCATTAATTTTGAAGTATCGGATACTTAGTTTTGAAGTATCGAATGCTCCAAGCCACATATTATCGGATACTTCTTAATTAATTTTGAAATATCAAATGCTCCAAGTCACGTATTACTCCTTTTACAAAATTAGAATTGTATCATTTTTTGCATAACATCATAATATAATATAATTGTACGGATAAATAGAATATTTTTACAATACTTTGCTTAGTTTTTTTTTTATTTTATATAAAAATAACATAGTTAGCTAAAGTAATAGAATTCATCAAATTGACGTATCTTCATTGTATCATGCATGTCCCCTATAATTACATAGAAATAAGGATTAATAAGATCATATAACAATAGTAAAATTAAATATCAATAAATAAATAAACAAATAAACAAATAAACTTGAATATTTTTGACTAGTGCAAAAGGAAAAAGTATAGTGTCAAGTTGTAAATTGTTTTAATATTATAATATCAACATATTAGACTTGATATTGAAATGAAATATTTGTAAGTCCTATTGAAAATTTAAAAAATAAACTGGCTAGTGGCTTAAATTAATATATAATTCTTAAAGATTAATATTTTGCATTATAAAGTTATTGTGATTTTTCAACATTCTTGAACTTATGTGTAACTCACTGCTAATAATTTATTTATTTTTTTGTTTTTTACAAACGTATCCTAACCGTACCCGTATCCTATTTTTTTATGTTTTGTTGTATCACCGTATCCGTATTGTATCGTATCCGTACCTTGTATCCGTATCCGTGCTTTCTAGTTAGGTGTGCTCCTCAGACCCTAGGAGGTACGGAGCACAACAAGTGTCTTTATTATGGTTCGTAGTTGTCTTACAGAATATAGTCTTTCTAAGACTTGTCAAGGTGCAAGTCCCTTGAGATAGGGGAACAAGTGCCTTGATGAACCCTGAACTCTAATTGCCGAACCACATATCTCAGAGGTTACACATGAGTGTTATGGGGTCGCTCAAGCACCCTACAACTATGGCACAAACCCCAAGAAGGCCTCCACACTATGCTCTTGAGTCCTGACCTAAACTAGCATGAGCTTGAAAGGCCTTTTGGAGAGAGCCTAAGAAAATAAGGAACTAAGGCAAAAGAGGGACGCAATCTCTATTTTTTTTGATAAATAGCAAAGGAGGGACACAATCAAGTTGAGGATCACTCGATCAAATTGAGGCTGTCGAGTGTGTCATCGTGAGTAGGGTGGACAACACAGTTGAGGGGAGATTCACTCAGCCCAAGCTGGAGGGGGGATTTTAAGGGTTTATGGGCAAGTGTACAATGAGGTGCTTGAGAGTGGATGTTGGAGATAAAGGTCTGAGGCATATGAGAGACATGCTCAATTGGAGTGTTACTCAACATGTCATTGCAAGTGAGAGAAGTAACACAAGTGTACAGTGAGGTGCTTGAGAGTGAATGTTGGAGATAAAGGTCTGAGGCATATGAGAGACATGCTCAATTGGAGTGTTACTCAACATGTCATTGCAAGTGAGCGAAGTAACACACTTGATCAGAGGTTCAGTTGGCCAAACCGTGGGGTCACATCAAGTGTATCTGGGCAAATAGTCTGCGAGGTGGATTAGACTGCTGCGGTTGCTGTTGTTGCCGGGGGTGCCTTTCAATTCCACAAGCGTGGGGGCCACAACATTCACTTCATTGTGCTGCTTATTGCCCTCTTGATTGTCGCCTCCTTTGTTGTTTCCCTTAGGGTGCCAGCAATCCTTGAGCTCCTAAGCTTGAGACTACATTGTACCTGAGCTTCAACCAACATGGCCTGACCTCAAAGAGAAGTATCAAGATAGTTGGAGATGGTTGATTGGTCCATGTGTCACCTCTTCAGACTAATATGTGGCTGTCAAGTTCATGTAGATAATGACATAACAATGACCTCGCATCACATAAGAGATTTGGAAACGTGTATCCACAGTCTATATTAAGTAATATTTTGGTCTAAATTGTGTGAACAATTTATGCACTCTTTGGCAACTGATTATGCTATTTTATGCTTTGCTTGAGCATCCACATCATAAGAGCAATTCAAGCATCATCAGTGTGGGTACTGTTAATTAGATTGACTCATGAGCCACTCTTGTTTGAAATGAAGCTATAAGGTCTTCTGATTGCACATAATGTTCATTGTGTTAAGATAAGAGTAATCAGAAAAAGAAGTCTTCTTCCTTTGGAAATTCTAAGAAAATAAGAATATGGGAGCAAAAGAAATAATTGGCAGTAATGTTGTTCCATTCTCCTTAAAATGCCCTATTTTTTACTACTTCAAAGAAGTTGGCACTGACGTTCTATCGCTTTATAGATAAAAAATGAAAAGCAATAAAAAGGAACAAAAGTTACTAAAACAGAAGTTCACCTGCAAAACTCTTGGAACCAAGCCCTTTGCAATCGGAAAATGAAGTTTAGATCAAGGTCCTTAAGGGTGGTTGTTGCATCAATTTCAGTCTCAGGTTTATCAGTTGTGCGGCCAAGTGAAGAACCTTTCAAGTCAAAACGTCTGTGAATAGGATACTCAGTACAGAACAGATTCCCCATTATAACAAATCGCACCTTGGACATCAATGAAGAATATGAGTTCAAAGTACAACTTTGATTCTTGGAAGTTCATGATAAAGAATTTTGGAGTTAGGGTTTGTTTACTTTCAACCTTACCTTCTTTTGGGCAGGCCCTGTCAATTTCACACAATGAAGGCCAAAAAATTTGGTGACAAGAGTGTTCTCAAAGGCTCGAACATGATTATAGTAAGCTGGAAGCATCCTTAATAGAACCTGTGGTTTTGATCAATCATGATTGGAGTGCTATAAGACATCATGTAAAGTCAAAGATCCAAAATAACTTGTCAAAAACCTTGTGGAAATTCTCAAAGCCAGCGGGAAAACAATTCAGAAATAAATAAAAATATTTTGAACCCATGCTTGATTAGCATAAAGTTTTGGTGTGGAATTATCTGCAAAATCTTAGAGACTAAACAAATACTTCAGGAATTACTTCAACATTATGGTGTTTGCAAAAGAAGTGGGAAATAATGCTTTTCAAATGATTAAGATATAGACACAAGAGGAATACGAGAATAGAAAAATATTTTTGTATATTTTTATTTGTTATATATATGAATATAAATTTAGGTCACAAAGATATGAGAGGCATTGATGTATATGTGGGTATATTTTTGTTTAGTTTTTTTACTTTCCCCCTCCTTGTTTCCATATATTTTACTTTAACCACAAAACAGTTTTCTAAAATTATAAATAAATTAAAAAATAAAAACCACAAAGGTGTCCTGAGGCATGTCCAAACACAAGGCATGCATATCCATGAAGTGTCCCCAACATGTCCTTCCAAAATAATAATAATAATAAAAATTAGCACCCCATGTGGCGTGTCTGCACTGTGTCGGATACAGACATAACACTTACTTTGGAGTGTCTGTGTTTCCTAGCAAGTAGGTCTGATCATGCAATGGATACTAGGGATGGTATGGAAGCATTTAATGATCTAGAAAATTTATTTCGGCGCTTGTAATAATATTTGAGAAAGAGAGAATGAAAGACATAAAAAAGAAGACTCAATTGTGAAACTCAAAATTTATCTCAAACTCATATAGAGGTGAGCAAAAAATGAACTCACTTTAACTTCTGCCTTCTTCATGGTCTTTATCATGTACTTGTCATCATTGGTCAAGTAAAAGAAGCTTCCACTTTTTCCAGGGGATGAGAGCTCCCGGAGGGCATCATTCCCACAGATGGATAACATGTAATCTGCAGCATCCACTTTGAACAATTTCCTAAGAGTCCTGAAAATATATTTGTTTTGAACATGAGGTCTCATTTCTTTTAACTAAATTAGTAGTCATGTTATGCTGTTAAATTTGAAGCTAATTTTGAAGTAGTTCAATTAGTGCGATCAACGACAAATGTTCAAGAAAAACAACTTCTCACAATGATATAAAGAACTTCACTCATGTTGACACTAATGCTCTATTTAGTTCACTGGAATAAGTTGGAATGGAATGGAATGACCATTCCTTAGGCTCTCATATGGAATGACCATTCCCTTGAAATGATGAATGATGATTCCATTTGTAATGTATTTTATTAAAATTTTTTAAATCAACCAAACATGGGAATGAACATTTTGATGGAATGATATTCCATTCCATTTCATTCTAGGGAACCTAACACTACCTAAGGATTGTAGAATTTGCTCCAACCAAATACCAATCTCCTTGAGCCCCAAAGTCCATAGTTTCTGTGAATTTTTACCATTTCTGAGTTTCTACCTACTCATAGGAACAGAGGAGCATGGCCAGCAGCAAATACGCACACATACAAAAGTAAGATAGAAATATCGTGTGTTTATTGCTGACCTGAAAACCAATGGACAGTAATCCTTCCATTTAAATTCACAAGACTGGTGAGGTGGGGTATGTTTTGACCCTTCGGACGGAAATTTGGTCCATACTTTCTCCTTGGGATCAAAAGCTGAAGACCTCAAATCAAGGGATGTAGGCGGGGCTGGTCTTCCAACAGAATGTCTGTGCAATGGCACGAGAAAATGAATTAGAAACATGCAACTTGTAACTGCATATAGATATATAACAAGATCATTATGAGACATGAGGCTTTCACATCGGAAACATACATATATATATATAGATAGTGTAGCATTGTTGACTTATTTTTCAGCCAATTCACCTTACAAAGGAATGATGTCAAATAATCAGTTTTGTTATGCTAGAAGCTATAAAGAAGAGTCATATGGATTTATGAATTTGTAGTAAATCAAGAAAAGGTGAACACTTTAACACTATTGTATCGAGAGAGAGAGAGAGAGAGAGAGAGAGAGAGAGAGAGAGAGAGAGAGTTCCATAACTAGTAATTATTCTTATCTATTAAACATCCAATAAGACACTCCCATTGTATTTTTTATTTTGTACCCCTATTAGTCACACCAAATCATAAACATGCTAGACCCCTTGTCTTCTAATTGGAAATCAACCAATGCAGTATTGGTTCCTTGCAAGAACCAACAAATTATAATATTCTGCTCTCAGACCATAATGGTAACAAATATCAGTGGAAATGGAACCAGATACATCAATGTTTTTTCCCACATTTCATATCCACCATAATCCATAACCTGAAGTTCTGTGTTTTCTCAATATATTGTTTTGAAGAGGATCCTTTCCAAAAAATAAGAGAGGAGAGGAAATCTCCATAAGCTGCAAGGAACGTGGAATACACAAGATATGCAAAAGCATGATCTCTAAGTAGGACTATTCAAAGCAATGGCAGTACAACACAAATGTTTCCAAGTAAATGACAGTAATTGCTTCAAGAAAGCAATTTTCTAGTTTTTTATTGTCACTTTATATACCAATTACTTTACAGGTTTTGAAATTTATTTCATTCGTTGAACTTAAAAGGACAAAATCAACCCCCAGAGGTTACAAAATAAGGGAGCATCATTTCAAGCAAATTCATTATAATTGATAAGAATAAGATAACAACACAAAAGAATTAACTGGTCGGAGGAGTTGTTACTTCTTCAAGAAAATTAATTCAGAAAGTCATATCTATGTAACACAGAATGAAAGTAAAAGGAGAGAAAAATACAATCATATATCCTATCATAAGTTAAGTACTACCTTATTCCAAGCTGCAGATTGAGCATGAGCTCATAATTTTTATGCCCTTTAGATATCGTCTCCCCTTGTCTCTTCGTTGGCTTTATTCTAATCTGCATTGGAACTTCTTCTACCTCTCTCCCTGCCACTGAATATCCATCAATGTCAGCATCGGAGTAAAAACTATGCACAACACCATTGCTCAGCCTCCCATCCACGGACAATCTCCTCGGCCTTGCATCATTTCTCTTGTGCAACAAGTCCCCTTCAAGACTATGCCAATTAAGCACCTTCTGTGAAGGCAATATTGAAACCTTATCAGCTGGACAAATCTTGCAATCATTTAAATCAACCGAAAACAATTCTTGAGGATCCCAATCTACACTATTATTATTATCACCCACATCTGAAGGATAATAAATCCCACTTTGTTCTTCCGGGTTCTTACTCCACACCCCTTCATAAAAACTCCCATCCACCCATCGAAATGTTCCTTTTCCTTTAGGCAATCCATCTTTCCAAGACCCTTCATATTGATTCCCATTAGTCCAAACCATTGTTCCATTTCCGTTCATCTCTCCATTCTTCCAATGTCCACTATAATAGTTGCCATTGCTCCATTGGTAACGCCCTTGTCCATCTTGCACTCCCCTACGCCACTCGCCTTCGTAGTAATCCCCGTTGGCATAGTTCTTAGTCCCTTTTCCATGCTTTAAATTCATAATCCAAGAACCTTTATAGGTACCTCCAGCTCCTGTATAAGTCCCTTGACCATCCATATAACCAGTCTTGAATTCACCCTCATAGGTGGCACCAGAGGGCCAACTGAATCTACCTTTGCCCATGGTTTTGCCTCTGAACCACTCACCAGCATACATACACCCATCTGTCCACAAGTATTTTCCATGCCCATGAGGCAGGTTTTCAACCCACCTCCCATTATACATGTCCCCATTGGAGAGGAGCTTCACCACCGTGCAGTCCTCACCCATTTCATCGTCGTCATCGACGTGGGCAACTGACATTTTTCTCAACAAAAACGCCTCTTTTTCTTACCACTTGCTTGTGATTTACCTTCACAATGTCCCCCAGGTCTTCGCTCATTCTCTCTCTATCTCTCCGAACTTCTTCAAAAACCCATCTCTCTCCAACCCCCTCTTTCTTTCTTTTTTCTCTCAAAGTTGCTCTATTTCTTAACCCAGATTGAGCTCTCTGTGTACCCTCAATGCGATCCTCAAAACCAAACGAACCACCATTCCAACACTGAAACCAGATATAAGTTAAACCATCCAATAAAAAATACACAATAACAAAACCCAGAAAGGAAACCAACAATAATAACGTGTTTCAGGTGTTTGATGGGTTTTCTACTCTATTGATTTGCTGAAATGGGTGTCTGCTTTTTGTGTTTCTCTCAAATGGGTTTTGAAAAACAGGTGCTGTTACATTAATGGCTTTTTCATTATTTTGAGGATATTTCTTTTTTCTCCCTCTCTCTCTTTTTTTCTTTTGTCTTTTTCCTGTGATTGGGCATGAACAAAGATTCAACAACACATCATTGTTGTTTTGTTTCCGAATTTGGCTCCTAAAACTAAGAACAGACCAAACAGTTGGAAGGATGAGAGACATGTTGGGGGTGGTGGCGGGGACGTGTTCGCCATTTTAGTGTCTCAATCAGACCAAACACCTAAATAAGTCTAATTTTGGTAGGTATGATATTAAACTACTTTGTATCATTACAATTTACAATGACTTGTTTCATCAATTTCGTTTACCTTACATTTTGCAATGATGTTTCCCATTTTTAAATTTTTTTAATGTTTACCTACGTGCGAATGCTTCAATTTACGCCACAAAAATATCTTTTTACATCTCTCATATTTTCTTTTATTACAGTTTTATTATTATATAAAATTATTTTAAAATTTTCAAGCTTATTTCCATCATTTACTTGCTGTTATCATTTAGATAAAACTCACTCTTGAATATCACCTTGTAAGAAGAGAGTAGTCCACAGGCATATATGCATATGATCAATATCAATATTGACAATTGTAAGATCGTAACATATCACTATACTCTGTAATCGATGCTTACGATGATCTATTCTATTGACACTTACTCAACGATAATCTCTCTTTATATATATATATAACAGTTTTACTTATCTATCAATATTCGATACCTTCGCGATGTCTTAATCCACTCTATAAGTCATCTCATTTCTTGGCTCTCAAACCATAGAGCTGCACCATACAATCCTATACTCGCATAAATGTGTTTGATCACATACTTTACATGATGGCTGGTTCTAATATCAAATGACACAAATCTCTTAAGTAGAACTTATCCATTGAAAATCGACTTGTAAAAAGAGAGTGCCCAAAAGGTTCATATGCTCATAGCTAAGGCCTATTTTAAGTCATATTGGATTTTAACACTTTTCTTCAACCAATACCCCTCTTTAGCTTCCTCCTATCTGTTATTCTCTCCTTAACATAGTCTCTCAAACTCGCGCAACACCTCCTTTCTCTCATTTTCCTGCAATCCTTTTCAACCCCTTACCTTCCTCTATTGTTACTTTTCCCTATATCCACCCTTATTGCCCTTTACATCATGTTTTTCTTTTTCTTCTTCTATATGAAAACCTTATATCTATTTCTCTTTCGCACACTATGGTTGAGGTTAGGAATAAGGAGTTAAGTCGCAGTGGTTTAGGCGTTGAAAATAGGTTATTTGCAATAAAAGGCAAAGCGGTAGTAGTGGTATACAAAAGTAGTAGTAGGGGAGTTCGAAAGGCTAGATCCTCGTAATATGAGTTGAGAGTGGTTAAATGGTGAAAGTATGGGAGTAGTTTGAAGTGATGGCTATGTTCGTCGAAAGTAGTGGTAATAAATATAAAGTGTACGGTTTGAAGGATTAGATGGGGTGTTAAATAAGATGAAAGGTTTGCAATCAAAATATATTTGGTATTATGATGGGTTTAACAAGATAATATAAAGTTTCAAATTTTTAAAGAGGTGTAATTAGAAAATGGCGGGTACATAGAAACTCCATATATACATTCTTTGCATTGAAAAATTATACTTGGGTTAATTAAAAAAAAAAAAAAAAACTCCAATGTTTCACATGTTTTTTACTTTAAATTCCAACGTTTCAATTTCAATAAATTAAATCTTGGAGTTTCATCCATATTTTAATGTGCACTCTCTGTCCATCTTCGTCTGTATAAAGTAACAGAGAGGGTTTAAAGTGAAAAACACGTAAAACATTGAGGTTTATTTTGTAATTAACCCTTTTTGTTTTTAATGATTTAATTTTAAAAAAATAGTTAATTACACAATAAACTTAAGGTTTTACGCATTTTTCACTTTAAACCCCTTCTATTATCTTACACAAACGGAGATGGACAGAGGAAGCATATTGAAATACAAATGGAACTCTAGAATTTAATTTGTCGAAATTAAAATGCTAAAATTTGAAATAAAAAATGCCTGAAATCTTTTTTTTTTTTTTTTTGGTTACAGAAAAAATCTTCCTACTCTCTCATAGATTCAAGGTAATGCCCCTCACAGAGATCACTAAGATGCCTTGTCATCCATTCTCAATAAGAGACTATAATGTAAGAATTTGTCTCGACCTCCGAGACAAATTCGGCTTAAGTTAAAACTCGAACAGTAATAAAGTATCAAATCCACATCAAGTGTAATGATAACAACAACTTGAGAATTATCTTGTAATCAACTATGCTACGGACAAAAAATTAGTTAAAGAAATTTTGAACTTAATACATGAGGTTTTAGCCTCCAAATCTTTACCAAGTACTCAACTACCTTGGGTTACCCATTATACTTTCACCGTTAGTATTGTCGGTTTCTAACTTTAAAATCTTTCATCTATCAAACTTTACTTAGTTTAGTCCGATCTGCCAAAGATGTTATTGTGTCGAAAAAGGAGACGTGGCACAATATGATTTTGGCCTCACTCATATTTAATTTGTATATGTACGGATAACGATGAAAATATTTATAAATTAAATTAAAAAAAAGGTACATTACACTTTGCTTCCTAAAGTATTTAGAGAAGGAATAATAAAAAATAAAATAAAATAAACCAAAGGCGATTTCCCATATATTTCTAGATGGGATAAGCTTGTCTTCCGTCGAAGTTTTTAATTGGAGTATCTGTTGGGTCTTCGTGAATCTATAGTAGAATCACATTGATGATTTAAATCGTCTAAATGTAAAATTCGTTGAATATTTTCTTATAAAAAAAATCACATTACTTGAATATCAATAGATACTTGATTATATCACATTTGTATTAATAATTTATTTTAAAAATCATAATTATCATTGACACAAATTTGATGTGATCGAGTAGTTATCGATATCTAATCAGTGTGATTTTCTACAAAAATGAAGTATTCGATGAACCTAAATATTGAACGGTTTAAATTATCAATATGAATTCTGTGATGGATTCACAAAGCCCAACAATATACTCTAATTTAATTTAAATTGGAAATGAGCCTGGACCTTTCTAGATTTAATTTTGTGTATGTTATGAACGTGTTATTAATCTTGGCATAATCCATTAATTTTGTACTCTACTTTAGACTACAAAAGAGTTATGTGTCTATTTGTAAGAAAGAGGAGGAGAAAGAGAGGGAGAGAAAGCTGGACAAGGAGAGGGAGAGAGGATGCCGGAGACACTGAGTCGATCCCAAGCCTCAGAAAGTAAGAAAGAGAAGTCTGAGAGAGAGAGAGAATAACTCAAGCACTGTTATTGTAACTGTTCGAGCATTATAACTGTGTATTAGTTTTTTTTTATCAAATTTGAATAAAAATTTGAGTAAAAACTTCTTTTGAGATTAAGTGCTTTAACAGAAGATTTTGAAGTTTCATCAAATTATTAGTTGATCAATCAGTGTAATTTTTTTTATAAATTTTTGTCTTCAGGTGATTATCCGGGATTTGATAAAAAAAAAGTAAAATTCATAATTTAATACCTATTTAATGAAACTGATAGAGCAGAAAAATGTGTCATTTTTTTATTAAATTCAAATTTAATGAAAAGTTTGAATAATCATGAAAGATTGTCTTATACAAATTCTGCTTTTTCATCCAGAGATCAAAATAAGAGTGAAGTATTGGCAGATGTAGTATCACTGTTACTCTTTTATTATATTTTTAATTTGACATTTCAATGTTGAATTGTGTATTTTTATCGGAAGGGTATTTTATTGCCTGATAATTATAATATAATATAAAAATTAAAAATAATAGAGAAGAACGTCTAATAATTGGCAGTCATAATAGTTGGACGAAGAGGTGTGTGAACACACATATGTAATATGTGAATTAAAGTAATTACGATAAAAATTTATTTAAAACAATTAAGATAAAAAAATTAGGCTAACAATTACTATGTATAGAGTTATTTTAAAGGGGAAATTATTATTTCAAAAAAAAAATTCAAATCAATGATCAAATTTATACACATTGATAATTAAATTCATTAACTTTTTTACTAATTTGTAAATATTTTATAAAATTCTCATTGATATGTAATTTTCTCTATTTTAAATATAAAAAGTTATTATAAAAACTCTTAAGAGAAATTACAATTTTTTTTTCTTCAGAATTTGACATGTGTAACGAAATAAACATTGATATTTTAATTTTGAAAAATTTATATTTTAACTATTAAACTCAATGAATGTATATATAAAACCGAGTTTACAATTGATAAAATTCAAAATTCAAAATCATTATTGTTCAATTAGTTAGAACTCTTGACGTTTCTCTCACCTCTTATTTTTCTCTCATAACAGCCTAATGCGTGGCTACAAGATTACAGCAATGGTAGAGGGCCACAAAAACAGTAGTTCAAATGGCTCAAAACTGCCAAAACGATGTCGTTTTGGGCGCAAAACCTTGTTTTGGCAGTTTTGAGCCATTTGAGCCACTGTTTTTGTGGTCCTCAAACATTTTTCACAAGATTATTGGAACAAATCCAAGATTTTTCATAATTTATTTTGGGGGAATTTTTTTAAGTTCCTGATATTAAAATTTTATAAGATAAATAACTTACAAAATTTTCATAATAATTAAGATTCCTCAACATTTTTACAGAGAAAATTCAACTTAAAGAAATTTTGCCCGATTCAAAGAAATTTCGCACCAACTCAGAGAAATTTCAATTTTCACATAGAAATTTCTCTGTGATCATACCAGAGAAATTTCAAAATTTTTTTGAGTCAGACAAAATTTCTCCGAGTCGAATTTTCTCTATGAAAATGTTGAGGGATCTTAGCTAATAGAAAAAAAATATCTTAAATCTCTCCTGCTACACAAAGTTGGAAAGGGATGTTTTACTAATTTTCCTATTATTTTGCTATACCTAAGATTTTTTTTTTTTGTAATCTTTGTAATTTCTTTTTTTGTGTGTTTTATATAATAATAATAATCATCTATATCTATATATTATATAAGGAAACGAGGGTTTCTAACTCACAAGCCTAATGAGAAATCCAAGTTCTCAATCTAAATTTCATAAATTTTTTATTTTTAAAAATTAAAAAAAATTCTATTGGCTAGCTCTTATTCAAATATAAATAAATAAATAAATAAAAATTAATATCCCTTGATTTATGACTTTCAAATGGAAAGTATATCAATTTTTTTTAAAAAAAATGAAAAGTATATTAATCCATTTCAAAATTCAAATTTCAGGGTCACAAAATATGGAAAGCAATCCATTAACTTAAATTTAAAATTGACACAATATCAATTTAAAATTACAATAATTTATTCCATGATTTATAAGTTTTAAACACAAATTTAAAATTATCATAATTAACTCATAATTTTTGTATTTAGGAGCAAAAGAGTGACGTTGAGATTATTTAGCCTTATGAGAGCTCCAAGTTTCCGATCTAAATTTCATAATTTTTTGATTTTTAAAAATTAAAAAAATCTTCTATTGGCTAGCTCTTATTGAACAAAAATAAATAAATAAATAAAAATTAATATCCCTTAATTTATGACTTTTAAATGGAAAGTATATCAGATCTAAGAAAAATAAAAAGTATATTAATCCATTTCAAAATTCAAATTTGAGGGTCACTGCATATGGAAAGCAATCTATTAATTTAAATTTAAAATTGACACAATATAAATTTAAAATTATAATGATATATCCCATGATTTATAAGTTTTAAACACAAATTTAAAATTATCATAATTAGCTCATAATTTTTGTATTTAGGAGCAATAAGAGTGAAGTTGAGATTATTTATATATTTTACAAAAGAATGCTTTTAAGAAAATATATTATGAGAGTTTCAAAATCTCATACAAAATCTATATATTATAATTAAAAAACATTGTTATCCTATATATTTTACAAAAGAATGCTTTTTTTTTTTTTTGATTTTGTTTAATTTTTATTAATATGTGTCACAATATGATTGGTTTATAAATTAATTTTATATTCTTGAAATAAAATTTTAAATTTAAATTCTTCTTTAAATCATGTTACCAAAATAAGACTAATATTCATTCATTCATTTATACATTTTTTATTAAATTATAAAATTTAAATTTTAAATTTAAATTCTTTTTAAAATTATGTTACTACAATTAAAATGAGATCGATATTCACATGTGTTATAATGGCGCGTCATAATATTATAGGTCTAAACATAATATGTTATTAAATGCATGTATTCAAATTATTAATCACTATTAAAAGTTTATATTTTTATTTTTGTCATTTTTAGTTTTAAATTTTGTGAAAAAAAAATTATGTCCTTCTAAACTACAAGAACTTAAACAATAATTTTTTTAACACAAATATTTTTGGGCAAATTATATTAAACCCTTTAAACCATCGACCATTTACACTTTACCCGTTAATGTTTTAAATCCAATAATTATCCCCATCAAACTATTTGAATTTAAACATTAAATCATCATATTAGTTATCTATTAGATATTTGGATGAAAAATTGTCAAGTGTTGTACACATGATAATTATATTAAATTTTATAATCAAATTATCTTGTCTTATCTTTTGTAAAAATTTAATATAAATCACTACATGTACAACACTTAATAATTTTTCATCCAAATATCTAACATATGATTAACAAAATGATTTAATATTCAAATTTAAATAGTTTGAGGAGAGTAATTGTCACGTTTGAAACATTAGGAGGGTAAAGTGTAAATGATCGATAGTTTGAGGAGGTTTAATATAATTTACCCAATATTTTTTTTAACAAAATACAAAAATATTAAAAAATGAATGACTTTTTAACAATTGTCAAACATAAGGGATTCTAATTTTTTTTTCTTATCTCAATTGTCAATTAAACAAATTAAAAAAAAAAATGGCTTAAATAGTTAAGAAGTGACTTTTGCTACAATCAAATATAAATAAATATTTTTTTTCTATTAAAAGTGATAATTGGTGAAACTTATTTTTTTTATAGTAATAAAAAAAGAAAATGGGAGTTACATATGATAATTTATTGTTCCAACAATGCTACAGTACAGGCTCACACTTTTACCAATAATGATGTGATGAGGGAGTTGGGTCCTGTATCATTGAGTGTATAATAAATCAAGAGTTGACACATATGATATCACATCATTGTGAAAACAATTATGAGTGTTTTTTTTTAGGTCTCAAACATTTTTCTTATTGTTCATCTAGACTTTTTTAGCACAACATGCTGGATCCTGTAATTTTTATTTTATTTTATTTTATTTTTTAATCTCAGTTGTCAATTAAACAAATTAAAAGAAAAATAAAAAATTTTGGCTCAAATTGCTAAAAAGTGAGTTTTGCTAAAATAAATAGAAATAAATGTTATTTTTCTAATAAAAGTGATGGCTTGTGAAATATCTTTTTTTATTTTAAAAAATGAGGGTTATAGGTGATAATTTATTGGTCATTTATAATTATTTTTAGATCAAATGAGAATACAATTCTAAATTTTTTTCTTACTTTTTTTTATACAAATACTTTTATTTTGTGGAAATTTAATTTTATTATATTTAAATATTTTATTGTAATTTTTAAATTAAAAATAATTTTTGAAAAATCATATTTAAATTATTTTATGGTATTATAAAATATATATATATATATATTTTAAAAGGTGTATTTGTTTTTATTATTAATATTAAATTTTTAATTAATCTTATTTATTATTAAAAAAATAAATTAACAAATAATTTTATATATTTATATATACAATCTTGTTTCGATTACTTAGGTTATTTGTATCGCTGTCCAAATTCATTCAAACTTATTCAAATTTTTGAATTTTATATAGGATCTCACCGAATTAAAAATTATGTTGCACAATTTTTAAAAATTTACAGGCTTGACTCGAGTTGCTTGGGTTCAACTCGTCCAAATTTACAACTTTAGCAAAGGGATTGAAAGTTAGATTATTGAAATTGTGACAAATTAAAAACTGATATATAAATTGTGATAAAATTGTAAAACTTAAATTATAAGTTTCAATATTTTTTATTTTCATAATTTACATACAAAAATCTAACAATTTATATTATTTCATATAAATATATTTTATTAATTTTTTTCACATCTCATGCATAGCATGGGTTTTCACTAGTAATGATAAAGGTAAATTACATTGACATCACCTAAAGTTTGGTCTAATTACATTCCATCCTCTTACGTTTTGGAAATTATATCTCCACCCATGTGATTAATAGTCTCATTTTACAAATTCCTTACTTATATAAAAGGCAACAATCCTAATAGAAAAAGTGAGAAAATTACATTAAAAAAAAAATAAAGCAAAAGAAATGAAAATAAAAAATAAAAAAATAGAATAAATAAAACAAAGTAAAAAAATAGAAAGTGCATAAATTTAATATTTTCATTCCGCCTAAATAATTACAATGATAAGAATTAATGTAATTTCTCAAATGTTAAGAAGGGATATGTATTAAATTCAAATATCAGGGTGCAAGTGTAATTTACCCTAATGATAATATCTTTTTTTGGAACAAACAACCGATAATGGAATTTTGTCAACACTCAAGGTTTTGTTAATTGTTTTTAAGGAAAGAAAAATTAGAGTTGGTTGGTATTTTATTTTTCATGGCTTGTAAAGAAGCTGAAGCTTACAAGCAAGCAATTGACGAAGCTTCGAGATCGATCTCTCTGTCTACTTTCCTGCAAATATCTATCTGAATCACAAGAAGTAGAAAAGGCTGAAATTGAGAGGAAAGAAATATCATCCAACTCTTACGACAGTCTGCTAATTACGGGTAACTAACTAACTAACTAACTAACTAACTAACTATAAATCAATCTACTATTCATGCTTCCTTCAATCGCTGACACTTTTAATTTGAATTATCGCTCAACGAATCGCTTTCTTGATGATATGCTTATTATTTTCAACATTATTAGTATTGTACTGATAGATAATGATCTAGTATTTGATTCTCATTTTCCTGTAAAAAAATACTTCTTGTTCAGTTGGGCTTCTTCTGTTTCCCCCTCCCCTTAATTTCTGGGGAAGAATTGATATGGGTTTGATTTTAATTCATACTTTCTTTGGAGTAGTAGGTTCTCTTTCGATCAAATTATTTCTCAATTTTTCTTTTCAGCTCTCTTTGGTTACTGTTACTGAGAAATTGTTGGAAGGGGAGGGGAATAAACTAGGGTTTTGAGTGTCAAAGAGTAAAACCATTGGTCTGAGGAGGAGGAGGAGGAGTAGTACATCTAGCTGCTATTTAATTGGCTGAGATTTATACTTTTAACATCTTGACTCTAATTGGCAACACTTTTGGACCTAGAGATGATCTGAGCATTTATGTACTTTTAAGACATAGCGAGAATCGACCATAATATTGATCATTATCGAATTTTGTTCCCACAAATGCTGGGTGATACAGATTGGGTGAACTGACATTAAACGAGATTTAATATTTAATTTTCTTTACCCTATCTTTATTGATATCTAAATGACTTAAATTTTTTTTTACCCATTACAGGAAGCATCTTCTGGAAATGGAAATTATCTCCTGCCATTCTGTACCATGCTATCATGTTGCAAAATCGAGGGGCAAGTTGCTTGAGAAAACCTTGAGTCCACGCCAATTAAAGATTTCTGCTATAAGGAAAAATGGAGTTTTGTGTGTTATGATCAATTCCAAATGTGGATATTTGAGATATTCTAATCTAGACCGTTTATTCTCAAAGAACCTTAATCAAAATGGGGCTTCCCGATCATGTAATGCTCTTGAAGGGTGTCGAAATGCTGATTTGAGGGTCTTTAGTGGCTCCGATTCTTATGTAGTTGATGATGAAGAGGGTCTGAGAAGTGTTGCTGAAAGCGGGGAACTGGTAACTAAGGTGTTGATTCCAGGTTTACTAGATGAGTCCAATGGTGATCGTGATGCTCCAATTAGCAGTTGTTTCTGGGAGTGGAAGCCCAAACTTAATGTTCATTATGAAAAATCAGGATGTGAAAATGTTAATTCCCCTCCGGTGCTCTTTCTTCCTGGTTTTGGTGTTGGTTCCTTTCATTATGAGAAGCAACTGAAGGACTTGGGTCGTGATTTTAGAGTTTGGGCCATAGATTTTCTTGGGCAGGGCATGTCATTGCCATCTGAAGATCCTACTCAGTCTAAGGTTGCCGGAAATTCAGCAGGAGAGAATTCTGCGTGGGGCTTTGGAGACAAAACTGAACCTTGGGCAAATGAGCTTGTTTATTCTATTGACTTATGGCAGGACCAAGTTCAGTATTTCGTAGAAGAGGTATTCAGAAAGTCAGCTACTTTCCATTTTTTTCTACTTGTTTTATATTGCATTGATGGCAATTCAACTGTCTAAAAAGATTGTATTGTGAGCAGGTTGTTCTTCACTTTGCTCAATTCTATGCAGTTTGTATTTTGTTTTGTTTATTTAGTTAAAACTAAAATTCCACCTTTCATGTGGTATGGACCTAGAGCACTTCACTCTCTATCTTTTAAAAATAGCCAATTACCTCCCACGATAGTAATCTATATTGATATGGGAGAAGCATTTTTAGTTTCACGGCTTCTCTAACTTTTGAAGGAGTTATTGCACCAAATTGGTAATGTAAGCAATAAAAATAATTCAGTTAATCTGTTACAGGTCATTAAAGAACCAGTTTATGTTGTGGGCAACTCACTTGGAGGATATGTTGCACTCTACTTCGCAGCGTGTAACCCACAATTGGTGAAGGGTGTTACCTTACTCAATGCAACACCTTTTTGGGGATTTCTTCCTAATCCGGAAAGATCACCTAGACTAGCAAGAATGTTTCCATGGGCTGGGACATTTCCTCTTCCTACCAGTGTCAGAAAGCTCACAGAACTTGTGTAAGTTTTACTTTCCGTTCATGAATTAGTTCATAGGATGTCCTCGTTTTGCATGTGGTATCTCAAACTTGTGAACCTGTATTCTTGAACACCATAGAAATCATGCTGCCGTCCCCACCTGAAAGACTATTTTTATTTATGGATCTTCTTAGGAATTGTGAGCAAGGGATTTATTTTGCATGGAAGTTAAAGGCATAAGTTTTTGTTTGTTTTATTTACTTTGAGAAACTCTTAGTCTTAGGTCAAACACAAGACAGGTCTTCATTTAGTAATTATAGTTCGAAGAAAAAAAAAAAAAAAAGTCTGATTGTTGCAGTTAACTAAGCAAGTGCTTCATTTATGTGATTGTAGTTGGCAGAAAATAAGTGATCCTGGAAGTATTGCAGAGGTACTTAAGCAAGTTTATGCAGATCACTCAACAGAGGTTGATAAAGTGTTTTCCCGAATCCTTGAGACAGCACAACACCCAGCAGCTGCTGCATCCTTTGTCTCAATTATGTTTGCTCCTCGGGGACAACTATCCTTCTGGGAGGCTTTATCTAGGTACGTATTGTTAAAGTTTAAACTCCTGCAGGTAATTCATGTAAAATTTCCCTTTTCTTGCTCCAAATTATGGACTACCAGTTCATTTCTATTTACAGGTGTCAAGCGAATGATGTACCAATCTGTCTCATGTATGGAAAAGAAGACCCATGGGTGAAGCCTGTGTGGGGTCTTCAGGTGAAAAGACAGCTGCCAGAAGCTCCATATTATGAGATCAGCCCTGCTGGTCACTGCCCTCATGATGAAGTTCCTGAGGTACCCAGCTCATCACTATCCACATTAGAAATCCATTTGATTGCCCATCTGCAGTTAGTGTTTGTTTTGACATGCCCCTGTAGTGAAAGTTTATTATAAGATGTTCATAGTTACAGTTGAAATCTTGGCTGAAGAAATTTGGTTTTGCTGTTGTTTTGTTAGGACTTTTTCCGTTTGTATATGAGGGGGTTTGAGCCATGCAATCCGAGTGCTGAATCTACCCAAGAGTTAAAAGTCCACATCATTTTAACAAAAATGAAAAGTTCTAGATGAGTAAAATATTTTTGCTGTAAAGCCCCAAATGTCTATAGTGAGAACTGTGTCCTGACGGCTTTAATTGAACCTGGTGATAATCTTGATGTTTGATTTTAAGAAAATGAATGATGTACCAAGAAATTAACATGGTAGACCATGAAGTTTACTTTTATAGTAAAATATATGAAACCATTATAAGAAATTGCAAGTCCAAGTTGCTTTTCATTTGTGAGCAAAGTAGATAGTGAAAACTGAGCAATCAGGTACTACTCCAATCCCTTATTAAGAAAGTTGTACCATTAATTTTCATGCTAAGCACTAGGAAAAAGATGATTTTTATAATTTTGTAACAGGTTGGGTGGTGCCACAGCTATTGAATGGATTAACAAATATAATAGTCTTTGGAAGAGTATAATAGGTCCAATAATTATGAAGAATCCATTAAGGTCCAACACCATTGCATGGCATATGCGTCCAACCTTTGTACTCAAATTAGACACTTGGGTCCTCTAATAATTAACAATGTTCAGAACAGAAGCTCACATTTGATAGTAAAGAAATTTTTTTAGCCTCTCACATGAATGGGGGACAGGTATCTCCTTTTTCCCCTAAATCCCATTTTATTTCAAGTATATTTCCAAATAAGAACATCATCTTATGTCATAATATCATACAATAGACAATATATTTAAATGTTCAGGGAGTGTCCACAACTCCACGTATCCATACCCAATTTCTAGATACATAAGCCTATATCGTAAGGTTAAAGGTTTAGGGAGGTCTGACACCCCAATTTACGAACTGACCACAATCAAAAAACAGTCTCTGCATAAATAGAGACAAAATGTTTCTTAATACATTCCCATACCAATTGTCATCTACTTCAATTCTACAAAAAAGAAGAGTTACTGTCAAAGAATTCCAGCTATGTTTTCTCTGAAATCCAGCAACCTGATAGTTTCAAAGTCAAGCCAATTTCAATCATATTTGATCTACATACCTACTACCCTTTTCTTACAATTTATTAGAACCCTAAATCTTGAAACTTTCATAAACCTAAATCCACCATGAAAACCTGCATTAATTCAAAGTTCTTTCCTATGTCATTGAGGTTAGACTCTGCTTTCAGATTTTGACTTCATTTTTCTCTTACATTTCTCAAAATATGCTAGCAGAATTCCATTACCTCTCAGATTTTGACTTCAGTTTGCTCTTACATTTAAAAAATTGCATACATGGTTCTCCATTCCATTCTTTCTCCCCTTCTGAGGTGGCTTTCTTTGTGTGATGTGGTGCATGGAAAGATCCCTACTATTGATAATTTGATTAAGAAGAGGCAGATGCATGTTAACTGGTGTCGCATGTGTAAGCATGGCAAGAAGTCCAATGAGCAATCTCCTTAGTCATTGTGAGGTGGTGCTGGAGTTATGTTTGACTCTTTGCCACTTCTCTTGTTTGGTGTTGAGTAGGGTAGGTGAGCTTCTTTGTTCTTGGAGAGGAGCTCAGTTTGGGAGGAGGAGGAGGAGAGTTTTGGTGTTTGGTTCCCTTGGCTTTGAAGTGGATGAATAGAAGATTTTTTCATATAGAAAAGATGAGCCTATTTTTAGATTGACAAATAGATTATTGTCTTTTATTTGTATAGTTGGTTTTCGGGGTGATCAGTCCATCCTTGAACCAAATTTTGGATTTTGTTTGCATAGTCGGTTTTTTTTGTTCACAGGTTGCACACCCTTGGTGCTTCTTTAATATAATTTTCCTTATTTATAAAAAATAACCTTGATAGGAATCAATCAAAGAATCTCAAGGTCCATTTGTTAGGAGGAGCTAGTGGGAGGTAGGAATGATGGGGAAAGGAAAGGGAAGGATTCATGGAGCCTGTGTCCTTCGGAAGGAAGCAAGAAGGAAAAGCAAGGATAAAGGAAGAGAGGTGGGGAACTTCTTCCCCATCCCCTTCAAATCCTAAAGCCTCTCAAAAGTGGTCAGAGGGTACAGAAATAGCTAACCCAGAATGCGCCGCCCCCCACCCCCCCCCCCCCCCCCCCCCCCCCCCCCCCGCGGGCGGGCCGCTTGCTTACATTTTTGTTCTTTAGTGACACCTTTAATTTAACATGTTAAGGGTGTATTGATAAAAAAAATTTCTTCCCTCTTTCTTGCCACTCTAGTAAACATAAAGAGGGAAAGGTAGTTTATTTTCTTGTGTGTGATACATTTTCCATCCATTCAACCTACAGTCCAAATTGTTCTCTCTTGTACCAAATGTTGCAAATTGTAAGCAAGAATAACTTCAAATGATAAGGTGTTTGAATTTGTGCCTGTTCAGTTTTTTTTTTTTTTGGTGGGGTTGGATACTTAGCATCTCCATGTCATTGTTATGCAGGTTTTGAACTTTTTACTACGTGGATGGATCAAAAACCTGGAGTCCCAGGGTTCAGTTGCATTACCTCTGGTTGATAACCCAGAATGTGGCGTTGAGTATGACATTGCCAGGGATTTGGAATTTTTTAGAGAAGGATCAAGGAGGTCAGTGAAGGTGCGATTCTTTGGCTCCAGGTTCTCTCTTTGGAGTCGGATAAGCTCTTATATCAAAACCCGCTTTGAAGATTTTAGAATTAAATCTCAATAATGTAACCTTTTTTTTTTTCCCTGAACCATAATTTTATATCTGGAAATGTACACCATATATAGATAGATGTCTCTCTTGATTATTAATTGAAATATCAGCAAGTTTCCAATCATTCATTATCAATGGAGTATAGTAAATAATCGTAGACAAACTGATGGCCTTTTGCGTATTGATGAATCGGCCACGTTTGGATGCAAGATAGGATTATGCATGACTGGAGTAATATAATACATGTAATCAACCCAGTATAAATTATTACTCTAATCCCGTGTTTGGGTGGAGATTGGACCAGATCATTGGACTAATGACTCTCCCATTGTTGTGCTTGCTAATAAATATCATTATCATTATCATTATATTTGTAAACCTGCCACAGTACTAAAATCTATCATTGAAGACACAGGACGGGAGAAGATAGGAGAGAAAAGTGTACCTTGCAATTTATTAGCCAAATAAGAATGTATATGATTAAATTTATAACCAAATAATAATTTAACAAAAATCTATCATTAAATTCAATGATGGATTTAATGATGGAACCTTGCTGTAGTCAGCCAAATAAGGATGTTTATGATTAAATTTTGTTGTTTCATGCTCTAATTTTGTAACTCTTTTTATTAATAAAAAAAAAAAAGAGTCTAATAATCTGCCAAATTATGAGAAATGCTCGTTCTCGAATAAAAAAGTCTCAAAAGGTGAAGATTAGGGGTGCAAACGAGCCGAGCCGAGCCGAGCCGAGCTTTGCTGGGCTCGAGCTCGGCTCGTTAAGCTATCGAGCTCGTTTATTGAGCTCGAGCTCGGCTCGATAAAGGACTAGGCTCGAGCTCGGCTCGGCTCGTTAATTTTTGTCGAACTCGAGCTCGGCTCGGCTCGGCTCGATAAATTTTTTTTTATATTATTTATATTATTTAAATATAAATTTTTAAATAAAAAATATTATTTATATTATTTAATATATAAAAAATGCATTTATATTATTATTTTTATATATATATTTATATATTTTTAATATATAAATAATGTATTTATATATATTTATATATTATTTAATATATAAATAATATATTTATTATATAATTTAATTATAGATAAACGAGCCGAGCCTACCGAGCCGAACACAGTCGAGCTCGAGCTCGGCTCGTTAACGAAACGAGCCCAATAATCGAGCTCGAGCTCGGCTCGTTTAGTAAACGAGCCGAGCCGAGCCGAGCCCTTACCGAGCCGAGCCGAGCCTGTTCACGAACAGCTCGGTTCATTTGCAGCCCTAGTGAAGATAATTTATGAGACAGCCTCATGGACTCATCATCACCATCCAAAAATATCTCCATTGTTTTTTTTACCCCATTTATGTTAAAAGATATTGACTAGATTATACCTCGCACTGCAAATGAATCGAACGGTTCACGAACAGATTTGGCTGGGCTCATTAAGGATTCGACTCGTTTAGTAACGAACCGATCTCGAGCTCAAATAAGCTTAGCTTGTTAAGTTCAACACGTTTTTCTTTATTTGTATAAAGTGATCATAAGATTATGGGTGAATTTTTAAGAAATGATAAAGAATGCCTTAAAATTTCACTTATGCTGAAAAGTAAAGGTTTCAAGACATTAATTTTAACCTTTACTTTATAAATTAGTAAGTGATCATGCGATACACGAGAATTTCTTTTTAAAATAAAAAATTAATTTTGAGTTTTAATTGTTTGTGTGTAGAAAATTTTAACAATTAGAGTCAAATAAAAACAGACTTGTTAATGGTTGATAATTTTTTTTTTGTTATGTGTGTGATCATATGTAAAAGGCTCATAAAAATAATTTCTTTCAAAGCTTTTTTTTTTATAATTTAAAAAAAAAAGCTATAGTCTCAATCTAAAATCAAATTCTCATTTATGTTAATCAAATTTACCAGAAATTATGAATTCCATTCGTATCAAAAAAAAAATATATTTTTTGAAAAAAAATAAAAACATCTAAAAATTCTATAATACACAAATTATGACTTGGTTATAACTCAAGGTGTATTATTTTAGTTATTAATCGAAAATGTCTTTACTAATTTCTTATCTTTTTTATTATGTCTAAAGTGATGCATCGAATCTTTAATTTTTCAAGATGATATTTGATTATGATCTATTATAATACTTTTATATGACAATATTTAAGAATTTTATTATACGAAAAAGTGTTTAAACTTTAAAGTGAGTTGACTCAAAGGTAAAATCAGTAAGATTGCAAGAGTTATTTACATTGATATATAAAAAATTATAAATTCAAATCACAAATAGTGTCTTCAAAGATAATTAGTTACAAAATCTCTATAACCTTAATAATTTCAATTTTCAAAGGGGTTCTGATTAATTATGTGACGCATTATGATAACTGCAAACTTTTTATTCCAGCCAAATTATTTTGCATATCTTTTTCGGCAGAGCTCATGAAGGTACATTATCATTAATACTATAAATTCAAAATTTTTATTTAAAAATTATTCAAGAAATATTAATAGGTGCCTTAATTATATATAATAATTTTCGATGAATTATTATTCTTTAAAATAATACTTCACACTATTTATCATTTGACATTTGCTAATTTATCTTCTAAAAACTTAACAAAAAAAGTATTGAGTTCCATTATTTTAATCAATCAATATCAAATTGGACACTATACGTGTACGTAAATCACTTATAAAAATATAATGTTTGACATAAAATCATTATGGAGTTAACTTTAATTAATGTAATAATATTTTATATTATGCCATGTGTTACAAAATTCAGGATTTACTTTTCAGAAACATAAATACACTTTAAAAGTATAATATTTGTTCAAAAAATATTTAAAAAATTCAAAAAATATAAAAATTCAGTACATTTTTCGTATTCTTGTGTGTTAATTGATTTTTTAAAATATTTTTTTAACAATATTTTACTTTTTCGATACATCTAGGTGCATCTAAAAAAATAAAAAAAAAAATTGCTTAAATTTTAAAAATATTCACCAAAAACAAAAAAATACGAAAAATAAAAAACTCAATTTTTAGAAATTGAATTTAGAAAATTAAAACCAAACACACTGAATAATACTAATTTTAATTTAAATTATTTATTTTAATAATCTTAACCTTATTGTTTTATAAATCTGTTATTGAATACTTATATATAACAAATTTAGTTAAATTGTTTGTTTATTTTGATAATTTTAGTTCTATTATGCTATAAAAGTGTAATTATCATATAATAATTTTATATAATATATATTAAATTATAAGATAGTAAAATAAACACTCATTTTGATATTAAAAATAATAGTTAAATTAGAAAGAGAATTAATAATATAAAATTAAAAGTGATTCTAATTATAAAATTTTATTTTTATTTTTATATTTATTTGGAAAATAAAAATATGTATAAATAGAACACACAAAATTTATTTAAAAGATTAAATATAAATATTTTGTGATTGGATTAAGAAAGAAAAATACATAAATTAATTATATAGAGCATTGATTTTTTCTTTAATATTATTTTTGAATTATTCATACATATTTGTGGGAGCCGAATATACGGATAGATCGGAAGGGGCATGTCTTACTGACATTAACCGGACGTCCAGCAAATATTAATCGGCCCCATCCTGCAAGTCTAGGATGGGCCGAATACGATACGTAAGTCGATTAATAAAGATCGTTGGGGGCCGAATATAAGAACAGGTAATGATTGAAAACCAAGCTCAGGCCCCGAGGTCTCAGGAGGAACAGCTATAAATAAAGAAGCAACGTTCTTGGAAAGGGGTAAGAAAAAAAAGAATACACTTCACTAAACTTAGTAAACAAGCTTTCTTAAGTAGAGAAACTGACTTGCCCGTCGGAGTGCTAATCCCGGCACCCCCGATCGGAATATCTGTCTTTGCAGGTGACTAGCTGAGAATCAAGAGCGTCTTCCCGGATCAGAAGAGTATTTCCAAAAACCACTTCCCCACAATTGGCGCCGTCTGTGGGAATACTCAAATACATCCATGGAAGGCGTGACGCAAGATCCTCCGATAGCCACCGACGAGACTATACAGAGAGACGACATCACCCCGGCAGATCTGCTCGGGAAGGAAACCGTCGCTGCAAGACGCGCCTTGAATTTTGATTCACCAGCGACTTCAGCGCAGGAGACGATGCAAGCCATCATAGAACAAGCTAAACAGAATGAGCAAAGGCTGGAAAATATGCTCGCAGAAAATGAACGCCTCCGACAAGATTTGGCCCTGGAAGTAGCAAAATCCAAAGAAGCCGCACGCCAAGATCCCGAACGATCCCTGAGGGCAGGTAAACAACGACCTCGAGCCTGATCAAGGGAAACTGATAGCAACTCCAATTCATTATCCACGGAGCATAACAAGGGGCGCTCAGACACTTCCAGCTCCTCTGAAAAAAGCCCACATATAAAGAACAAGCGCAGAAGAAGTAGTTCAGGCGAAGAGGACTGGCACGATCCTTTTATCCGACGAATTGCGAGGGCGACCCTGCCCAAGAAGTTCAAAGCTCCGTCATTTACTCTCTACGACGGAAAATCGGACCCCACCGATCATATACGTCACTACAAGCAGGCCATGACGTTGCATGCAGACAATGAAGCCCTCATGTGCCGCATATTCCCCAGCAGTTTAGGGCCACTAGCTGTCAGATGGTATTACAAGCTGGAGCCAGCTTCGATCAGAAGTTTCTATCAATTGAAAAAATCCTTCAAGGCCAGGTTCATCACCAACGAGGTACAGCCGAAACAGGCCGACTCTCTCTGGGCCATGCAAATTCAACCGGGAGAAACGCTGAGAGCATATTCGGCGCGATATTGGGAGTGCTTCAATCTCGTTGACGACGCTTGCAACGACTCCATGGCCGTTACCACCTTCAAAATGGGATTACATCCTGACAGTGCTCTTCGCAACTCCCTGACCAGAAGACCCCCCAAAACAGTCTGGGCGTTGATGAAGAAAGTCGAAGAGTATTGCAAAGTGGAAGACGATTCCCTGAGGATCAAAGCTAGTCAAGCGTCCACCAAATCGGGACCTCCTGACATTGCTCAGCCGATAAGCTCCGTGCCACCTCTGAGCCCCGAGCCACGACAACGTGCTAAACGGGACAAAAGGCGGGACTCTCGCCGATCGAGCGATCAATGCTCCCATCCGACGAATGAGCAATTGCAAGTCGACAGTAGGCGCTCGAGGCGCGCCGACAAAAAGTACACGGAACTGTCAGAGCCAATCACCGCTGTAATGACCAAAATCCAACACCTTCCATTCTTCAAATGGTCGTCAAAGATGGTGGGACCACCCGATACACGACGAAGGGACCGGAGGTGCGAATATCACAGAGATCACGGCCACGAAACAGAGAGTTGCTACGCATTAAAAGACCACCTGGAGGAACTAGTGCAAGACGGCCGTCTGCAGCAGTATGTGAAACAGGGAAAGCCAACCAAGGCATTAGCATTAAGGCAGAACTCTTTTCCACTTGGCGTGATCCACGTAACTTACAGCCTGCCTACACTCTCGGCCATGCACACAATTCGATCGCACCCAACTTTACAGGGGCGCCGTACTTCGACTGACCGGTCCGAAGAAGCTCCGACAATTGCCTTCAACGACTCCGACCTCAATGACGCAACGGCTTCCCACATTGATTCGTTGATCATTGGAATACGCGTAAACCGGTTCATCATTGAACGAATCCTCATAGATCCAGGGAGTAGTTCAGAGGTCATGTTCTATCAAACTTTCGTCAAGCTCGATCTCAACGAGGCAGATCTATCTCCGACACCTCACCCACTGTTCGGCTTTAATACGAACCCGGAATACCCATTAGGCAAGGTCACATTACTTGTTCGAGCAGGGTTTAGAACGGTCGAAGTGGAATTCCTGGTCGTGAAGCTCCCCTCGCCATATAATGCTATAATGGGAAGAACCTGGCTGCATGTCATAAAGGTCGTCCCAAGCACCTACCATCAGATTCTGCGTTTCCCAACAACCCACGGCATTGAAGAAATACGTGGTTCCCCCCAATTGGCACAAGCAGAGTTCTAACGAAAACCCTATCACTGACCCGATCTGTGGGCTCTGATAACTATAAATATATTTCGCCTCTGCAATATGAACTACTTTTCCTCGACGCTGAAAATCATATGTCGATTCCCAGTGGGGCATTTATCACAATTGGCCAATTTAAGTCTCCGGATTCGGAGCGCCCTTCGTGTATCACGATTGGCCAAACGAAGTCTCCGGATTCGGAGCCCCCTTTGGCGCATGCCGCCTTAGGGCCGATTAAGTTTCCGGATTCGGAGCGCCCTTCGTGTATCACGATTGGCCAAACTAAGTCTCCGGATTCGGAGCCCCCTTTGGCGCATGCCGCCTCAGGGTCGATTAAGTCTCCGGATTCGGAGCGCCCTTCGTGTATCACGATTGGCCAAACTAAGTCTCCGGATTTGGAGCCCCCTTTGGCGCATGCCGCCTTAGGGTCGATTAAGTCTCCGGATTCGGAGCGCCCTTCATGTATCACGATTGGCCAAACCAAGTCTCCGGATTCGGAGCCCCCTTTGGCGCATGCCGCCTTAGGGTCGATTAAGTCTCCGGATTCGGAGCGCCCTTCGTGTATCACGATTGGCCAAACCAAGTCTCCGGATTCGGAGCCCCCTTTGGCGCATGCCGCCTTAGGGCCGATTAAGTCTCTGGATTCGGAGCGCTCTTCGTGTATCACGATTGGCCAAACTAAGTCTCCGGATTCGGAGCCCTCTTTGGCGCATGCCGCCTTAGGGTCGATTAAGTCTCCGGATTCGGAGCGCCCTTCGTGTATCACGATTGGCCAAACTAAGTCTCTGGATTCGGAGCCCCCTTTGGCGCATGCCGCCTTAGGGTCGATTAAGTCTCCCGATTCGAAGCGCCCTTCGTGTATCACGATTGGCCAAACCAAGTCTCCGGATTCGGAGCCCCCTTTGGCGCATGCCGCCTTAGAGCCGATTAAGTCTCCGGATTCGGAGCGCCCTTCGTGTATCATGATTGGCCAAACCAAGTCTCCGGATTCGGAGCCCCCTTTGGCGCATGCCGCCTTAGGGCCGATTAAGTCTCCGGATTCGGAGCCCCCCTTTGGCGCATGCCGCCTTAGGGCCGATTAAGTCTCCGGATTCGGAGCCCCCTTTGGCGCATGCCGCCTTAGGGTCGATTAAGTCTCCGGATTCGGAGCGCCCTTCGTGTATCACGATTGGCCAAACCAAGTCTCCGGATTCGGAGCCTCCTTTGGCACATGCCGCCTTAGGGCCGATTAAGTCTCCGGATCCGGAGCCCCCCTTTGGCGTATGCCGCCTTAGGGCCGATTAAGTCTCCTGATTCGGAGCCCCCCTTTGGCGCATGCCGCCTTAGGGCCGATTAAGTCTCTGGATTCGGAGCGCCTTTCGTGTATCACGATTGGCCAAACTAAGTCTCCGGATTCGGAGCCCCCTTTGGCGCATGCCGCCTTAGGGCCGATTAAGTCTCCAGATTCGGAGCCCCCTTTGGCGCATGCCGCCTTAGGGCCGATTAAGTCTCCGGATTCGGAGCCCCCTTTGGCGCATGCCGCCTTAGGGCCGATTGAGTCTCCGGATTCGGAGCGCCCTTCGTGTATCACGATTGGCCAAACAAAGTCTCCGGATTAGGAGCCCCCTTTGGTGCATGCCGCCTTAGGGCACGAACAAAAAATATTGATAATTGATCCTGTGTAACATGCTGGAACAGATCATGCATTCGAAGTAATGAGCCTTAGTACACAAGCAACATTCCAAAATTCAGAATAACACGCAAATAGATTTAAAATAAAACCATTTATTTGATTAAACAGTTGTTACATGAATACAACCCGCATTCGAACATTACAATATCGAAAGCAAAAAGGGGACAAAACGTGCCGGTAAAGCAGCATCGCCGGATCGACGAGTGTCACCTTAGACCCCTCCACGGCGTGCACTACCTTGAACGAGTTATGCTTAAGCCCGCGACTTGCATAAACGCCAAATTGCCCCTGACACCATTGACAATGTCAAGGCAAAGATCCAGGACAAGGAAGAATGAACTTGACAGTTGTTGACTCTCCTTTTGGGGTGATCTGCTTCGACGACGTGGAGACTCACAGATCTCAAGCCCTTCGCTTGGAGACTCACAGAACTCAAGCCCTTTGGATGATCTAACTTCTTCACGGATAGGTTTTCTGTCGCAAACCATCTCAACACCGAACTTGACCGAAATTTGAATGTAACCAAAATCACCATACCAGGCAAAGAATGATGAGTCAAATGGGATTACTGGTGCGAAGCACCCATTCCTTTTATTCTCAGCAACGATTGCGATCTCGAGGTCCCAACCCCGAGAAAATTTTATTAACTTCCAAAAACGCATTGGTTAAAAAAAAAAAAAAAACAAGCATCGATTGACATTCGCCACGACCATCCCGACGGCTGGCCAAAACGCGCGCTGGCTCGGCCAAAGCGAAATAACTTTATTAAAAATGGTCGGCCAATATTCACATGCCGATCACCGTCGACCAGCCCATTAATACAACTGCTCAAGCGTCAATACGCTCACCCAAATCGGAGATAAATGGCCGTTGAAACAACCTCAATAACGCCCTAACGGTCGCCGGGGACGTGTCGGCCCTGCCCACGTGCGGATATTGTCAGTAGGCCCGCGCCTTGCCGGGCAGTTAACGGCTGTCTGGGTCGGGCAACATCTAAACATTCAAACATTTGAGCAACACGAAATACACATATGCCGAATATGAATGACAATGAAACAACTTTTATTTAATAAAACAATAAGTTACATAGTTTCGAACACGCTCTACATTCCAATCTTAAGATTATAAAATTCATACGGCGTCACCCTCATCCTCACTCTTCTCGATCTCAAAGGCACAAAACGGAAAATCTCTATTCCTGAAGCGTGGAGATGCCGAATCAATTCCTGACGCTCGAAGAGTTTCTGCAGCTTGAGATGCCTTGATCCAACCGTGCCTGAACCCGCTGTTTTCACATCGGCATACTTCTTCAGCCAGCGTCTCCCTGGTTTTCTCGATTCCCACCTTTCGGCCCTCGTAGAAACCTTTTTCGTAGGCCCTCCCCTTCGCACTTTCTATTGCGAACATACTAGCCGTGTCTCGATCGGCAAGTGCGGAGCTGATAAGCCGACTCGTAACCCTCTCTTCCACAATTGGGTTCGCGTGCGCGGTGGGTTGTGCCTGAGCCGCCTTGGCCTTCCTTAGTTCCCGCTCGGCTGCTTCCACGCGGGCCTCCAAACTTCGAATACGTTCGTCCTTCTTCTCCATCTCTTGACGGGCAGCACGCAGACGCATGCCGACTTCATAAGCAGTGTAAAGCCCCTTCACTGCGCCGTGAATGCCCTCGCGAAACACTTCGTAATCCTGTCGACCCAGCATCGATTTCTGAACCTTAGGCGGAAATATTTGTCGGGCAAAGTCGACCGCTACATCTGGATCTCGAACGATCGAGTCTGCCTCTGTCATGGGTTTATTCTTCACGAATACCGCGAAGCTTAATGGGCATGGTTTCGCGTCGGACCTTCCCTCGACTCGGGACTGTGGAGCCTTAGCCTGCGACTGCTTTTCTCGCCTAGGCGATCTACTGCGACGTCGGGGAGACTGACGCCTCTCACGACCCCTGACACTCCTACTTCCTGCCCGCGAGGGTTCACCACCCCGATTCATATCTCCACTAAGCTCAGCCAGGGTCTTCGCTTCCCCTTTGCTGTTGAAGAAAAGTCGGTTCGACATCCGCGCAATCAGTCTTCCCCCAAGAGCTCAGCTCAGTTGTCTACCAAGCTCATAAAGGATGTACGTTTCCTCGTTTATGCTTCACAAAGGCAGCGCGTTCGAGGCGATCTCATTAATTGGAGACCCTGAATCGCCCGACGCCGGCTAAGTCAACGGCAGGGGCACGATTCTACCATAGTCCAATCTATCCCGCCAAGTACCCCAGCCGGCCCTCGACCCCGCGGGGACCGCCTGGGGCAAGGGCAGATTCATCAATATAGCCGGCTGACTCACCAATCTATCCGGCTCAAGTACCCCAGCCGGCCCTCGACCCCGCAGGGACCGCTTGGGGCAAGGGCAGATTCATCAATCTAGCCGGCTAAAATACCCCATCCGGCCCTCGACTCCACAAGGACCGCCCGGGGCAAGGGCAGATTCACCAATCTATCCGGCTCAGAGACCCCAGCCGGTTCTCGAATTGACAGTTCATAATTCGAATCCAGTCGGCACGGAGAAGACAAATCAATGTTGACACAGGATATTCAATCCTTAAAGCAATTTTACACAAAGAAGACAAATCAATGTTGACATAGGATATTCAATCCCTAAAAGCTGAAACTCGACAATCAATCCCTAAAAGCTGAAACTCGGCAACAATTTCACGCAAAGTAGCAACAGGCTTTGAGCGAAACTCAGCAAAATGTTCCATTAACATAATCACACAAATTGTGCACAGGAAGTAGTGGCATTACAAGGAGATGTTCATTGATAAATTGCATACAAGTTAGTAACCAATTTATACATGAAAACTACCATGAACCAACAAAACCCAACCAAACAGATAAAAAAAAAAAAAAAAAAACAATAATAATAATTAGGAAACGCCTCCCAAATCACTCCTCGGTGTCGGATTCGAGTGGCTCGACATCCACTTGCTCATAAGGAATTGGCAAATCCGATGTAAACCCCGCGGCAGCAAGGGCTTTGAGCCACCCACGTTTGAACCCCCGATTCTCAAACTTGGGAACTTCATCAACATATTCAGCGAAAGCGGCGCTCTTTCCCGCCTCGAAAGCATCAGATTCGGCTTTCTCCTTGGCCGCCTTCAGCTCCTCCAGCTGAGCCTCCGCCTGGGCAAGTTCGTCCTTTGAGAGTTTGAGCAATTCCTCACTTGTGTTCGCTCTAGCCTCAGCGTCAGATTGAAGCTGTTCAGCGGAGCGAGCCCTCTCCTTCTCCGCTTCGGCTCGCGCGCTCTCCATTGCGGCCCTCATTTTTTCAAACTCCGCTCTACTCTTCTGACCTTCCACTTCGGCTTGCAAACGGTCAACCCTGCCAAGAGCATCATGCAGGCGGCGGCCCAAGTCGGCAATCCTGCCGACGGTCTGCAAGAATAAGGGATCATTAGATACCTTTATAAAAAATAAATTCAGAAATAAATATAAGATTCCTACCAGGAGTGCCGACTGCGCAGATAAGGCTACGGCCAAAATATCCGGCACGGCAGAAAAGGCTGCACTATCAGCCGGCAAGGAAATTGAAGCTGCCAAGCTCAACGCAACGGTCGGATCCTCAATGGCAGAAGCATTGGAAGAAATCGGCGTATCTCTGATCTTTGGCTGAATAACAAAAGGAGCGACCACGTCCGATTCCTCGAAGCGAGGCCGTTTGTCAGGACTAGCTTCTGAACTGGCTTCCCTCTCGGCGCTGCGTTTTTGGCCGCGCTCCTCCGGAATTTGCCATTCTTCAATGGCCTGCTGTTCACCCCCTTTTTCCGTTTCAACCGGCGTAACCTGAACCAACCCTTCAACAATGGGTACGGAGGCCTTAGGCAAGCTGGGATCAGATTCGCCGGCCTTGGCCTTTTGTCGAGCAGCCATTCGCTCGGCGTTTCTCCTACGCGCCATTTGCGAAAGGCTTTCCTTCGCCATACATTCGAAGAAATCGCCGGGTAGGTCGCCCAAATTCGCGAAAATGTCTCCGGAAGAGACTTCTGCCCGACCCGACGCGGATGGTGAAGGCTGATCGAGTCCGGCAGTCTCAAAGGCCGAGCGCATGGCCTCGTCAACTTCTTCGGCCTCCTTGGTGAATTCTCTCGCCGGATCGGCAACCGCTTGTATTTCCGGCTCTGCGTCTCGCCCCGAATCAGAATCCTCGAGACCGATTTGCCTGAGGTTCTTGTAGCTGGGGAAGATAAAAGCCGAGAACTGCTGATCGCCGGATGGAATCGGAATGTTGTCCGCAGCCGAGAACGTGGTGTAAGTGGGCTCGTACCGAAGTAAAATGTGGGCGGCTCTCCCCTGTTTTTGCACGTTTGGGCGGCCAAAGTAGTCGAGTGCAATCTTAATATCCCTAAGGACCGCTTCGTCAGCGCAAGTCAGAATCTTCTTCAATTTATTACCTGCAAAAGAGGAGTGATTAAGGAAAGAAAGCCGATTAAAAGATAAACCATTAAACACAAGATACTACGTGGCAACCTGGGTCACCCTTATGTCTGGGGATGGGGTCTAGGCGATCCTCGCCTTCAGCGAACTCCCAATTACCTTGGACATTGACCATTACATCGTCAACCCTCTTACTAGAGCTGGCAAGCATAGTCACCAAATGATGGTAAGTATCCTTGGCCCTAAGGAAGTACCGACCCAGCCGACCAGAGGATTTGGCCAAAGCATAGCAGTGCCGAATAGCCGGAATTCCAAGATTGATCCTAAGACGCCGATTCAGCTCTATAACACCCATAATGATTCGAAAGAAATTTACGTTGGGCTGAGAAGGAATCAGACTCCAATAGCGAAGGACAACCCTAAGTAATGGGTGTAGGGGGAAACGGACTCCGCCTTCCGCTATGGACAGGAGGGGGAATACGATTGTATTCTGATCCTCCCTTTCCATGTGCAGAGTACTGTCCGTTACAAGAGCTAGATGGACGTCATCGGGAATGGAAAAATGTCGCCGGAATCCGGAAATGCGACTCTTAGAAAGGAGGTCCTTCAGGTGTTTAGCCATTTCGACGGAGGTCCAAGGCTTCGCCGAAAGTAAAAAATGATAAACAAAGAAAGGGGAAGAAGACTTACGAGGAGCAGATGAGGCAAAGGTAGACGGACGAAAGTTGCAGAAAATGTGGGTGAGAGAAGAGATGCGCGCTGGCGGTCCAAACGTATCAGATGATCAACGAAATGTGCTCCAGAAAGGGACTGACGTTTCAAATCGCAATAAATGCGAGGGACGCATGAATGAAGCGGGAAAGTGTAATGATAAACGAAAAGGCGTGCGTTTTCTGACATTTTCTGACGACTTGGGATATGCGAAGCCTCCTGATCTCAGGGGCTTTTCGAATTCTAAACCAAACACGCCGATTAACTACCGTCAATAGGGAGTTCGGGGGGCAATTGTGGGAGCCGAATATACGGATAGATCGGAAGGGGCATGTCTTACTGACATTAACCGGGCGTCCAGCAAATATTAATCAGCCCCATCCTGCAAGTCTAGGATGGGCCGAATACGATACGTAAGTCGATTAATAAAGATCGTTGGGGGCCGAATATAAGAACAGGTAATGATTGAAAACCAAGCTCAGGCCCCGAGGTCTCAGGAGGAATAGCTATAAATAAAGAAGCAACGTTCTTGGAAAGGGGTAAGAAAAAAAAGAATACACTTCACTAAACTTAGTAAACAAGCTTTCTTAAGTAGAGGAACTGACTTGCCCGTCGGAGTGCTAATCCCGGCACCCCCGACCGGAATATCTGTCTTTGCAGGTGACTAACTGAGAATCAAGAGCGTCTTCCCGGATCAGAAGAGTATTTCCAAAAACCACTTCCCCACAATATTATATATAGGTATATAAAATTTAAATTAAATATAAATATTTTGTAATAAATAATTTAATATTAAATAAAAAATAATATTAAGACATCAATAAGATAGACAAAAAAAATATAAAATATAAAAGAAAATTAATTTGATCCGTGCAATGCACATAATTAAGCACATTCTGTCTTATTTATTTATTTATTTGTATATTGAAATAATTATTTTTCAAATATCATAATAATTAAATTATTATTATATATATGAAAAATAAGTATTTTTCAAATAGATTCTATATAAAATTAATTATTATAATTGAAATTGAGTTTGTATAGAACTTTATATGTAAATGAAAAAGACATGTTAATGTGTTTTTTTTTTTTAAAAAAAAAACAAGTTTTTAGAATGTGTCACATAAAAAAGAAAAACAATTACTACTTATATATATATATATATGATAGTATAGACAGATATAGATAGATAATAGATAATTCTATGTGGTGTTTTGGGAAGTTAGTAAAAAACTGACTTTTTGACTTTTTTGGCAAAAAGTTAGGTTCTTTTGGGTAAAAAAACTGATTTTTTTGGCTAAAAAAACTAAAAAGTCAAAAAACTAATGTTGCGTTTGGTAGAGTTTTGTAAATATGATTTGAGAGTATGAGTTGTATTTTGAGTTTGTGAATTGTGGAATTATGATTTGAGTGTAGAAAATTTGTTTGGTTATGGTTTTTGAATAGAGTGTTGAATTGTGTTTTGAATTGTATGTGAAATTGAGTTTGAGAGTTTGATGTGACATGTGAACTAAGAAAATTTGTTTGGTGATGACTTTTCAAAATAGTTTTCAGAACCTAATTCAACCTTTAACTGATAATCAAACACACAACTCATATATCAATATCTGTATTTTTTATCAACAGTCATAACCAAACTATTTTTAAAATACTCAAATTAAAAAATAATTTTTTTTTCAATTAATTGTTTTTAAGTAATTTTTTTGAATAATTGTTTTTGTCAAATAATTTTTTTTTTTTTGTAAATAACTTCTATGTCAATTATTTTGTGTCAATTAATTTTTCTGTGAATTCATTTTTTAGGGCTGTGCAAACGTTTTGTACAATATGTTTTTAATTTTTTTCAAAAATTTTGTTGAAGTCAACAACTTTGGATAATACATATTGATAACAATTAACATAAATCAGTGTGTTTAATATTTTTAAATACAAATCAAAACGTAAACGTTACCAAACATTTTCATTACTTTTTCATTTATTACATTTTATTAATTTAATAAAAAAACTCGTTTCTTTTTGTGCATGCATTATTGTACTTTGAATGTCACCCACCCGTGAAGTGAAGGTCATAAAATTGGGGGGAGTGATATTTGTGTATGAAATGACCAATTCACCCCTCTTGATTTGAATGGTAGGTTGTTATGTAAGAACAAAATGAAAAGGATAATATTGTAATTTCACTTATCTTATACACCTACCCGTACTATCTTGTGTGTCTGTTCATCACTATGGAATAAAGGAAAAGAAAGACGATGCCAAAAACCTGCACACATGGTCAGTATACGGATGCAATTAAAAATAAGTAAGGAAAATAAAAAAAAATCAGTAACAAATGAAAAGTAAATAAGAAAAAAAAAAAAAAAACTTCTGGACCTTCTGAACCTCAGCCTCTATATAAGATCTGAGTTTGCACCATCTTCACCATCTCATTCCAACACACCATCTTCACCATCTCATTCCAACACCTCCAGCAGCTCCATCACACTATAATATTAAGTACATTCAGTGTATATATTCGTTGAATGAAAAGAGAAGAGGTTAGTTTGAAGCACAGTTCATATTCTTGATAGCTTGAGAGCTGAGTTGCAGGGAGGCGAATTGCAGGCAAAGAACAGCCACCAGGGACGACCGGTCGGTCATCCCGCCAGTCATTCGGTTCAGCCACCAGTTCGCCCTCCGCACCCAGTTTCGCTATCTGTTGCCTATCTGTTCCTTTTTTCGCACCAACATCATACATTTTTCTTAACTTCACACCAACATCATACTTTTTACTATACATTTTTCATACGTTTTTCTTAACTTTTGTATACATTTTTCTTAACTTTTGCAGTCATCATATCGAGAACAAAAAGAGCGAAATCCGAACGTGGCGAAACCTCTAACCCTGTACAACGTGAACCACAGCAACAACATCATGACTATCCAACTGATGATTTTCTCACATATAATCATAAACAAGCCTATTCAAATTTCGCTAATTGACCAATTATTACAAGAAGAAAGGTAAATCTACATTCTCAATATAATCCACTGTTGCTTGGCAGATTGGATATAATGGGATGGTTACCTTTAACTAATTTACCACATAAGGTATATCCCCGTCTTGTACATTTATTTTACGTTCACTTGACATCTGCTGAGCAACAAGTGGCACCGTTCAGTCTGACCTCTTATGTGAAGGGGAAAGTAATCACACTCAATCCCCACACTTTGGCACAAATTATTGGAGTTGAAACAGGAGATTTGCAATGCTATTTGCAAACTGAGCCTCAGTTAGCTACCATTGTTGATGATTTAACTAAGGTTTATATCACAATTTTGGGAGTGACATTTTCAATTATCCATCGATGAAGAATACGAAGCTTGGGTTTTAAATGTCTGGCTTGTAAATTAGTGTCGGTGAATCGACTCTCACAAATTGTGGTATAAACCTCAGTTAGATCATCAACAATGGTAGCTAACTGAGCCTCAATTTGAAAATAATATTGCAAATCTCCTGTTTCAACTCCAATAATTTGGGCCAAAGTGCGGGGGTTGAGTGTGATTATTTTCCTCTTCACATAAGAGGTCAGACTGAACGGTTCCATTTGTTGCTCAGCAGATGTCAAGTGAACGTAAAATAAATGTACAAGACGGTGATATACCTTATGTGGTAAATTAGTTAAAGGTAACCATCTCATTGTATCTAATCTGCCAAGCAACAGTAGATTATATTGAGAAGGTAGATTTACCTTTCTCCTCGTAACAATTGGTCGATTAGCGAAATTTGAATAGGCTTGTTCATGATTATATGTGAGAAAATCATCAGTTGGATAGCCATGATGTTGTTGCTGTGGTTCATGTTGTACAGGGTTAGAGGTTTCGCCACGTTCGGGTCTTGCTCTTTTTGTTCTCGGTATGATTACTGCAAAAGTTAAGAAAAAAGTATGAAAAATGTATAGTAAAAAGTATGATGTTGGTGTGAAGTTAAGAAAAATGTATGAAAAATATATGATGTTGGTGCGAAAAAAGGAACAGATAGGCAACAGATAGCGAAATTGGGTGCGGAGGGCGAACTGGTGGCTGAACCGGATGACCGGCGGGATGACCGGCGGGATGACCGGCCGGTTGTCCCTGGTGGCTGTTCTTCGCCCACAATTCGCCTCCCTACAACTCAGCTCTCAAGCTATCAAGAATATGAACTGTGTTTCAAACTAATATCTTCTCTCTTCCTTTAACGGATATATACACTGAATGTACTTAATATTATAGTGTGATAGAGTTGCTGAAGGTGTTGGAATGAGATGGTGAAGATGGTGCAGACTCAGGTCTTATATAGAGGCTGAGGTTTAGAAGGTCCAGAAGGTTTTTTTTTTTTTTTTTTTTTTTTTTTTTTTTTTTTCATTTGTTACTGATTTTTTTTTTTTTCCTTATTTTTAATTGCATCCGTATACTGACCATGTGTACAGGTTTTTGGCATCGTCTTTCTTTTCCTTTATTCCACAGTGATGAACAGACACCTAGGATAGTAGGGGTAGGTGTATAGGATAAGTGAAATTACAATATCATCCTTTTCATTTTGTTCTTACATAACAACCTGCCATTCAAATCAAGAGGGGCGAATTGGTCATTTCATACACAAATATCACTCTCCCCAATTATATAACCTTCACTTCACGGGTGAGTGACATTCAAAGTACAATAATGCATGCACAAAAAGAAACGAGTTTTTTTATTAAATTAATAAAATGTAATAAATGAAAAAGTAATGAAAATATTTGGTAACATTTACGTTTTGATTTGTATTTAAAAATATTAAACACATTGATTTATGTTAATTGTTATCAATATGTATTCTCCAAAGTTGTTGACTTCAACCAAATTTTTGAAAAAAATTAAAAACGTATTGTACAAAATGTTTGCACAGCCCTAAAAAATGAATTCACAGAAAAATTAATTGATACAAAATAATTGACATAGAAGTTATTTTCAAAAAAAAAATTATTTGACAAAAAAAATTGTTCAAAAAAATTACTTAAAAACAATTAATTGAAAAAAAAATTATTTTTTAATTTGAGTATTTTAAAAATAGTTTAGTTATGACTATTGATCAAAAATACGAATATCGATATATGAGTTGTGTGTTTGATTATCAATTAAAGGTTAAATTAAGTTCTGAAAACTATTTTGAAAAGTCATCACCAAACAAATTTTCTTAGTTCACATGTCACATCAAACTCTCAAAACTTAATTCCACATACAATTCAAAACACAATTCAACACTCTGTTCAAAAATCATAACCAAACAAATTTTCTACACTCAAATCATAATTTCACAACTCACAAACTCAAAATACAACTCATACTCTAAAATTATATTTACAAAATTCTACCAAACATAACCTAATTTTTTACCAATGTTATCAAAATGCCCCTAAGTAATATAAAAACCATTAAGGTGGTGTTTGGCAAGAACTTTTTTGGGTTTTTTTTGGCTATTTTAGCCACAAAAGACAAAATAGGCTTTTTTAGTCACAAAAAACAAAACATCACATCCAACCCATAATCATTACACTCCTCTCTCACAAAAAAAATCAAAAAAGCCAAAAAGTCAAAAAGCCCTTCCCAAACTAAACTTTTAAGCTCAGGCTAAAATAGTCAAAAAAGTCAAAATCAAAAAGTCAATCCACTTCTCAAACGGAGGCTAAAGTTCACGCAAAAAAACAAAACAAAAACCAAAAAACAAAACAAAACAGGCTGTTAGAGAAATGAATGCTTTTGACATGTTCACTATCCTATCTACTAGAACCATCTCATTTTCTTCGCAAATGATGATATTACTACTTTTCCACCATCAAAAGTAGTACTTTCCCTATAATTCTGTTTGTAAAAGAAATAGTAATAATAATTAGCCCTAGGTCAATAATCAAATTCACCTATTCCAATCGACAAAAAATCAACTGATTGGGCTGCCCAAAAAGGGTGGATGGAAAGGTCATGATTGATGCTTTTTCTTTTTTGAAAAAATGCTATATATAAATAAATAAATATTTTATATGACTTTTTTACTACCTGCATTAACTAACATAGATCTTACTATATTGGCCTCGTTAGGGAAGTGGCTATTTTAGTAGGTTATTTGATTTTTTGATTATTTTAGTGGCTATTTTAATTTTTGTGTTTGGGAAGATGACATAATTTTTTAGTTGAGTTATTGTATTGAAAAGTGTGTTAAAATGATGTTTAAATTTAAAATGACAGATTTATCCCTAACTTTTTATTTTTTAAAATTGATATAAAGGGGCAAAATGATAATTTTGCCCTTGCTGCAACACTGTCCGGCTGTGACAGTGTAGGCTGTGCCTACACTGTCCGGCAGCAGCCTATTTTCTTTTTTTTTTTTTTTTTTTTTTTTTTAAAATCCATGCACGGTTGCTTTTGGGCTAAAAAATCAAATGAGGCTATAATAGCCTAATTTTCGGAATTCCAAACAGCGCCACTCTCTTTTATAAAGTTGGTAAATACTCTCTTTTATAAAGTTGGTAAAAAGTCAGTTTTCAATTTTTTATTAATTTTGAATAATATTATTTCTCACCTAACTTATTTATAAAAAGATAAAATAAATTTAAAAAGTTAAAAAATTAATTTTTTACCAACTTCTCAAAACACCCATATATATTTTATGTCATTATAAAAACAGTAAAAGAAGGGACCGTTACATAACAATCCTCCTCCCTTAAGAGCCCCAATTGGGCAGGATCAATGTGATGAAGGTTTTGTTCAAAAAAGAAAAATAAAATTTTAGGTCTGGAATATATACAATAGTAAAAAAAATTAGAAGAAAAATCATACATTAACATCACGAGCACAAGGTAACCGTGGTGCATCATGAGGGAGGTATCATCAGTAATGTCAAAAGGAGAAGCACATGCTAATGGAAGTATGTGAGCTGTAAAGCCTTGATGGAAGGGTTGGAATATTAGTTTTCTCACTGATTGTTGCTAGCTACAGACACACCCACATCTCTCTCTCTCTCTCTCATTGTCATTGATAGTTGAACTCCAATTTGTCTGTACTAAAGAGGGTGTTTGTCTGTAACAATACCTCTAACTGAATACAGTCACTTGGTTTCTGTGTAATCTTTTTCTTGGAGAACAGAATGCGCAGGAATGCCAGGGTCAGGTTGATCACTAATGCATACAAAGTGCAGACAATTACGTTGTGTTTGGTTAGGGAATTTAGGAAGAGATTTTGAAAGAAAAAGAGAAAATATGTGTGAAACTAAATGAAATATAGGTATGTTTTATTCACATTTTCCTTTTCAAATCACTTTTCAAATTTCCTAACCAAACACAGCATTAAGGAAGGACCAGAGGCTCTTCATTTTTCAATCAAAGTGAAGCCAACTGTTAGACAAAAACAAAAGAGAATGTGTAAATTCATTGAGGATATCTGAAAGCTCACCAAGCATATATATACTTTGGAGCGGGTCTAAAAGAGGATTCTTAATTAGAAATACAGAAAATTGTAGCATCTTAATGCAATCACCTGCACAAAAAAAAAAAAAATTATCCGTTCAAAGTGCTTCCAAAAAATTATTTAAAGAAACCCCACATAGGGTGGGCAGAACAGAGATAGCAGTGTGCACCTACCTGTACAAGACAAAGAAGATAACAAAATGATAAAGACGTCATCGCTGGAGAATCTCAGCTCATCACATAGGATGGGCAGTCTTGTGCATTTCTACTATACATTTAATTGAAGGAAATCAATGCAACTAACAGGCAAGCACAAAGAGTCTCTGTAAATCTGAACTGTAGCTAGTCAATAAGTTGCCACAAAGAATGCAATAGGGGAAATAGATCTTTCCCACAAGATTGATAGCGTAGAAATTTCTACTTTCTGTTTGAAATTGAGATGAAATATGAAAATATGTTTACAGAATTGATTACATACTGTAAAATCAGTACTCCATTTTTTTATTTTTTTTATTTTACTTCAGAAAAAATTTCATAAGAAAAAAAGTTTCATTGATGTTCAAAATCAAGAAAATTTAATCTCTTTGAATCAATAGAAAGGTTTGTCAAGTTAAACAGAATCAATATGTTTTGTTGAGTTCATATGCAAGCAAACGAAAAATGGGTTAATTCAAAGTTCTTTTTTTCAAAAAGAAAAAATAAAAAATAACTGAAGGAGACAAGGATATTGTCTTTTTTGCTTCCATAAAAATAATTTCCTCACTAGAACCTTTTTAAAACCATGTCTAACACCAAATTCTCTTCAAGTTATGTATAACATACAAATAATGATGGCAAGGCAAGGGAAAAGATTGAAGAGCATTCTACAATTCATTAGCTTCGCATAATGAACAAAGGAGAGAAGGATTAACATCTCACGGACAAATGAACCCTTTGGCTACATAAGTAGATAAACAAATTCAAGAACATAAAAAATCAATTGAAAGAAAACCATAAGGAGTCTACATCAGTGTGATTTGCAAGCAATGAAAGCTTACATGCTTGAGCTTCGCTTAATCAAATCAGCAATAAACCTTAAATCAATCTCTGAAGAAAGTTTCTTCTTCTTCTTCTTCTTCTTCTTCTTTTTCTTCTTCTTCTTCTCACAATGAACTAGCTATAATCAGCTGCCTCAGCAGTAAAACTTAACTGAGAAATCATGTTATTATTATCCCCAACTGACTGGTGTCGCTTCAAGCGAAAATCACTCCCATGCCGACTTCTCCCTCTACCAACAAACCTTCCACTTCCAATTCTAAAACTAGAGCGTCCTCCATTTGCAGATTTCAATTTAGGATCATAATAACCATCGACTCCACCCTGAAATTCAGACTCCCCATCAGTTCCAGCCATGAGGTCCATCAAATTATTCCTGAAACCCAAATCAGAGTACACTCTCCGCGAATTCCTCGATGGCCTAGCACACTTAGCATCCAAATTACTCTCTTCTACAACACCCTTGGGCCTCAAATTCAACTGGGATTCAACTGGGCGTCCCATTGTCTCAACCATCAAGCATGGATTACTAAAACCATTCCATGAATGAAGAGGAACCAATTCACTCAACCTAGTGAGACTCTCAACAACCTCCTTCATGGAGGGCCTCCTCTCCCTACAAGACCTCACACACTTGGCTGCAATGACAGCCAATTGCTTCCTCACAAGAGGGTCCTTGGGGGGCTCAATCCTGGGATCATATACAGCCAAAAGCTTCCCTCCCCTTATCAATGGAACAGCCCAATCCACAATAGAAGGTGGAGAATGGCCAACATCAATGGCCTTCCTGCCACTTAGAATCTCCAACAATAATATACCAAAGCTAAAAACATCAATTTTGGTACTCAAATTATCAGGAGTGACATAACATGGATCAAGATACCCAATTGTACCTGCGGGCGGAGTAGAGAGGAGTCGTCGATGATAATTATCGACATGGCATCGAAAAGCCAAGCCGAAATCGCCCAAGCGGGCATTGAAGTGGCGATCGATCAAGACATTGGCGGACTTGATGTCGCGGTGGATGACAGGAGGGAGGGAAGAATGGAGGGTGTGGATGGCATTAGCAGTCTGAAGAGCGAGGCGAATTCTACGGCCCCAATTGGGAGGAGGGCGAGGAGGAGTGGAATGGAGGAGGTCGTAGAGAGTGCCGTTACTCATGAACTCGACGACCAAGAGGCGGTGGCGGTGGGAGGGGTCGCTTGTGAAACCCAACAAATTGACGAGGGATGGGCTGTGGAGTTGGGAGAGGATGTCGATTTCGTTGTCGGCTTCGGTGGGATGGGGATTGTGGGGATTGTGGGGATCGTGGGGAATGGGTTTTTTGACGGCGACGACAAGGCCGGAGGGGAGGAGGGCCTTGTAGACGAGGCCGTGGCTGCCTCGGCCGAGAAGTTTGTGGGAGGAGAAGCCATTGGTGGCGGATTCGAGGTCGCTGTACTCGAAGTGTTGGAGGATTTTGAATGGCAGGTTTTCTTCTTCTTCACTGTTGTATTGGGTTTTCTTCTTCTTCTTTTTGTTGTTATTGTTGGAGTTGGAGGAGGAGGGCGGTGGTGGTAGTGGTTGTGGTGGTGATGGGGATTGGAGATTGGAGACTGAGATCGCTGATTCAGCTTTACAAGTTAGATAACCCAACATGGCATCAACAAAGAAAGAAAGAAAGAAAGAAAGAATTCAAGTTTGGATTGGATTGATGTGAATGAGTGAGATGTATATATATATATTTATATATTATATATATATTCTATGACAATAGATAGCTCATCACGGCATCCATCAACAAAGAAAGAAAGAAAGAAAAAAGAAAAGAATTCTAGTGTGGATTGGATTGGAATGGATTGGATTGATGTGAATGAGTGATATATTATATATATATATTCTATGACAATAGATAGATGGATAGATAGATATGTTTTATGATAGAGATATGAACACTAAAAAGTGGAGGAGGAGCTGCTGTGTATGTTGTGTAGTAGGCTTGGCATGTTCCTCTGCTGCTTGCTGCCTTCTGCCTGGGTGTTGATTCTCTTGGTCTGTGTGGTGTCTGTTCACTCAGGCTCCGTTTGGATGGCTGAGGTAAGCAGTAATAAATTTGTCGTTTTTTCCGCACCATTTTGTTTGGAAATTGGACGGAATCTTTATAAATAAAGGCGAATACATGTCTTATAGGACTAATTTGCAGTATTATACATTGGGGGTGTTTGGCAAGTTGAAGTTTAGTCTTTTTTTTTCTTCTTTTTTTTTTTTTGTTTTGCTAAAATTCATATAAAGATAAACAGAAATGGCCCAGACTCCCAGTGGGGTGACCCCACCACTCCCACTGCTTTTTGATTGGTCCATAACTTTTTTTTTTTTTTCTATCACTTGCAACCCCCCACGTGGAGGTGGAGGTGCTGGGGGTCACCCCCCACTGGAGATCCCCAGCATGATTGAAAGATAAAATAGGTTAGGCCTCGTTTGAAAATATACTATTTTAATAATTTTTTAGTTTTTTTTGCTAAAATATGATATAAAAAAAAATAGTAGATTTGGAATGACTTTTTGATTCTTTACGAAAAGGTATACAAAAAAGTAGAGAGAAAATAGAATCTGACTTTTTGGTATAGGTTATAAATTTTTTGATTTTTTTAGTAACTTTTTGACTTTTAAGCTAAAACACTCACATGCCAAACGAGGCCGACAAAATATCTCATTAAATTCATAATCATTTCATCTTTTCACTTATAAACATTACATCCAATTACAAAAAATCCAACGATCTTTTCAAATATAAAAATTTTAACTTACTAAAATAGCATACTAAAATAACAACTTTTCAAACACCCATATTATATATATACTAAGTGTGAGGGGACCTGTGTTTAAAATATAAATTTTAATTTTGAATTTATAATATACTTTTTTTATTGTTGAAGTAATGAAAGTGTTTTTTAGTAAGTAAATAGTTTTAAATTCAAATCTTGTACCCCTCTTTTAACTATTATTATTATTTTTTTTTTTTTTTTTGGATTAAGAAATTAACACTTGGCATAAGAAAAGAAGGTCACTCGACAAAAGGAGTGAATGAAATTTATGGATACCAAGTGAGGTGTTCACTTTTAATAATATACTAGGGTGGACATGTATAAACACCAAGTGAAGTGTTCACTTTTAATAATATACTAGGGATGTAAGCCCACCTGATGGATGTGCTATTAACTCTATAAAATATAAATCTTGATTTTGAATTAGAAATGTATATAGTGTTTGTTGATCAAGTAATAAGGGTATTATTTTTCAAACCCAAGACCTTAGGTTCAAATATTGTGCACTTCACTTTGTAATTTTTTTTTTTTTTTCCTTCTTTGATATAAAAAAATCCACTTAGCAAATGAAGAGAGTAGGCTTCAAGAGACTAAATGAATTGTTCACATATATAATAGTATATATATATAATATTAGCGGGTGGCACACGTGAAATAATAAAAAATTTAATATCATAATATGTATTTTGCTTAAACAATAAGTATGCTCTTAATGAAATTCAAGGTCTTGGGTTCAAAACTTCCTTACGCTTTGTATAATAATTTTTATTTTTTATTTTAACAAATATAAAGTTGCTACATGGCATGAGGAGAAGAAGGGTTCACTAAACCAATTCAGGCCTTCACTTAATAATAGTATAGATAAAAAAATTTGTTACCCAAAAGACAACTTAAGAGGGAGGTGAATTAGGTTTTTATAATTAAAAATTAATAATACCCTAATAAAAATTATGACTAGCACAATAGATAAATATAATTAATGAAATAAAAATAATTAAAACAAGTGTTTTAATAACTATGTCAGTTAATGATTTTAGCACAGTAAAAATGTGAAATATAGCTACAGCAACTTAAATAAAATAAAGAGATAAGGGAGAGAGAGACAAACAAATTTATAGTGACTCGACTTCAACTCGGCCTACGTCCACTTCTCAAGCTTCACTCGAGATTTTGCACTATACTCTAGCTTCACGGAGGTGCTAGCAACCTCTTTACAAATGGAGTAATCCTCCACGGATTTTACACAAACTTTCTAAGTCAAGAACACTGAGTGTACTACACTCTTACAAGATTGAAAAGAAGGTGTTTTTGCTTTCACAGAAAGTTACAAGAATTATCTCTCAAAGATAGATATATAAAATGAAGCTTTGATTTTTTTGTAAATCTCACACAGGAAGGATGAGTTTAATGCTATAAGACACCATGTATAATTTCTGACAGAGGATGTAAACAAAAATTGAAGAACACTTCTTAGAAAATTTTTCAGAGAATAAATGTGAGTGATTATAGATCAAAGAATATTTTTTTATTTTTTTATTTTTTTTTTAAACTTGTTTACATTAGTGGCTTTAGTATATATAATGAAACTTATAACCGTTTATAACCTTTTATAGCCGTTGTATTCATTTGAATTTATAGCCGTTTATAACTGTTGTACTCTATCATTACTAATTTGAATATCTTCCACTCCATTATTACAAATTTGAATATCTTCCACTTGAACCTTTTGAACCTTTTGAACTGCTGCTGTGCTGGGCTGTTTAAACCTTTGTTTTGGGTTATTTGAACTCCTGATTTAATCAAATATTAAATACATTCTAACAATATTTAGGATAAAGGTTTAGGTGAGAAATAATGGGACAAAATAAATTTTGATTCTATTTTTCTCTTTCAAATAAATTAAAACATAAAATCATCAAAATAAATGTTGATTCTATTTTTCTCTTTCAAATAAATCATCAAAATAAATTTTAATTCTATTTTTTTCTTTCAAATAAATCATCAAAATAAATAAGTCTAACAATCTCCCCATTTTTGATGATGGCACACAATGATGTTTTGATTTGATTTAGGAGTAAGAAAAGCTCCCCCTCAAGTCATGCTCTCTGAATTCATTTCTAAATACATAGGTTAGCACATATGTAATTGTCACGACCCAAACCCGCCCCTATGGGTTTAGCACCGTAACCGGCCAGTAATTCGAGATTACCGAAGGCCTGCTTAACAGCAAGACAGTAAAACAGAGTACAGGGGCTGATGGAAGCCAAAACAGTAAATAAACAATATCCAATGAGCTGTGACAGTCTGTATGCAAAAAGACTTTTCATACAAATATGCAGTTAGTGGCAGAACAGTATGCACAATATTTACAATCGACCAGAGCAGAGACTTAATCCCTATTACGCAGTACAGTACAATACTATCAGTCTAAACAGTCATTACAAAAACAGATACAGAGACAGACGGGGGAATGAAAACGCCTCTAAGTCATAACTTGACAGGCTCGGAACCTCGCAGTGAGGCACGTAGGTTGGCTTGACAAAACTGGAGTTACCCCGACGCTTCTAGCCGCGGTCTGGTGCCTGTACACCTATATATATATATAAACAGTGAGCTAAAGCCCAGTGAATAACATAATGCGTAAAGGGGTTAAGAATGAATGTCCTTACAGTAATGAAAACGGTTCATTGATTCAGTATATCAGTCATTCAGTCGTAACAGTCATATGTGGTATATCCATTAGTATAGCGGTACAGTAAACAGTAGGTCTTAAAAGACCGAACAGTAAGTAATGGCCATCAATCAGTAAACAGTAATGGTTCCAACAAGGGAACCGACAGAGATCTCTGTAACAGTAGCAGTAAACAGTAGTTGCTAAGGATGCCACAATACAGTTCAGAATATAGGACATACATTCATTCAGTTAACAATATCAGTTCAGAAAGCAGTACAGTTCAGTTGTTCAGAAGATAGTCATTATTGAACATATCTTTACATAATTGTTACTCACAGAGTTCTGGGCTACAATTAGGCTAGAGCATGTCTCCAGTCGCCAACCCTACACAGTTTACAGAACGAACACACACTAAGCTACACAGTTGGGAAGGATAATAATTTAATCCCTAACTTGCCTCGGTGTGTTCTATATCGATATCCTCTTTAAGATGCCTTAATTATGCCCTAGGAATGCCTAAGATGGAAAGAGGATGCAAAGATACACTTAGAAACACTTTACAAAATTTTCAGAAAAACAGAGTTCCGCTCGAGCGTGGATTACTCCGCTCGAGCGGTCATGCAGACAATGGTTCCCGCTCGAGCGTCACTTTACCAGCTCGAGCGGACTGTAAAACAGTCAAAAGTACTGGATGCTCAAAAATCACGCTCAATGGGCGCTCGACACCCGCTCGAGCGTAAGACACAAGGTCCCGCTCGAGCGCCAAGTACCCCGCTCGAGCGGACTACCAAACAGTGCAAAGTACTGGGAGCACGAATTTCCCGCTCGAGCGCCACTTTCTCCGCTCGAGCGAGAGTCCAAAATCTGGAATTTCCAGATTCGAACCTCAAGCTCAAATTCAACTTTCAATGTACCAAATTCGATTCCTTTGAGCCCATTTTCTGGAAAACATTTGTAAATACCTAGAATAACATGACTTAAGGCTCAATTTGTAAAATCAAGGCCCAAAGGTAGTTCAAACAAACCCAAATTTCAAATTAATTTTCATGGCAACAATTCAAATGAACATGCATGAGTTTTAAATCAATTCAAAGCTCCAATACATGCTCTAATGAGCCAAATCTTTCAAAAACATGATGGTTTCATGAACCTTAGCTAGAACTTGTACATGCATGCAACAATTATCCATGAAATCAACTTAAAACTCAACAATACCAACATGCATGCATGGAATGAGCTCCAATTCAACATTATTAAACTAAGACATGACTTAGCTCTCTAGAGGCTCAAGAACCATGCAAGAACAATCTTAAATACATCAATGAAAAGGTGAAATCCTTACCTAAGTCTTGAATTATAAGGTGTAGGAGCCCAAATTCACAATTATCTTCTAAAATCTCCAAGTCTACAAGCAATTATCAATGAGGAACTCACTTTCTCTCACTCTAACTCTCTTGGTCGGCCAGAACAAGGGAAATGAGCTGAGCAAATGTTTGATCTAGGTGTAATGAGGCTCAAAGGTGGTCTTAGATAGTGGCCACTCACAATGGTAACATAGTAATTAAGTCAACAATGCAATTTAACCCATTTTAATCTAATTAAAACATACCAAATCAATTTTCAGATAATTATACCATAAAATCACATAAATTATGAGGATCATAAAACACTAATCGATTTTCGGTTCGGCCGCCGATAAGGCCTTCAATTAGCAATTTAAACACAAAGACATGAACAGATAATTTGGCAAGCAAACAGATAGAATGCAATTTAACTAACGTATACTCAATCAATCAGTTTCAGATTTCAGTCAGTCAGTTCAGTATTTCGATTACTTCAGTTATCAATCATAATCAGTCTCGGTTTAACAGTAATCAGTGGTCATTCGGTAAACAGTGGTGAGGGTTATTACAGTCTCCCCTCCTCTAAACTCGAGTTACCTTCGTTTTGGAAGAAAACAGGATTCAGTGGAAACAGTTCAGGATATGTCTTGGTCATGTCATCTTCCCTTTCCCAAGTGGCATACATGCCACCATGGGTTTGCCAGTCGACTTTCACTCACGGGATCTCTTTGTTTCTCAACTTCTTGATCCGTCTATTTACAATCTGTATAGGCCGTTCTTCATAAGTGTAGTCATCACTAAGCACTACACGGGTCGGCTCAATCACATGGAAAGGATCCCGGAGGTAGTCCTTCAACATAGAAATATGGAAGACGTTATGCATATGCTCCATTTCAGGAGGAAGCGCAACTTGATACGCCACCGGATTGATTTTCTCAATAATCTCATACGGTCCGACATATCTTGGCGCTAATTTGCCTTTGACTCCAAAACGAGTCTGGCCTTTCATCGGTGTCACTTTCACAAAAACGTGATCACCCACTTCATAGTCTCTATCTCATCTTCTGACATCTGCATAACTTTTCTGTCGGCTCTGTGCAGTTTTCAGTCTCTGTTGTATCAGTTTCACTTTTTCAGTCGTTTCGTATACAATCTCGGGCCCAAGCAAAGGCCCATCTCCAACTTCTGCCCAGCAAATCGGAGATCTACATCTTCTGCCATACAATGCCTCAAAAGGCGCCATACCAATACTTGAATGATAACTGTTGTTGTAGGCGAATTCAGCTAAGGGCAAATGGCTATCCCAGTTTCCCTGAAAATCAAGGACGCACATTCTCAATAAATCCTCTAGAGTCTGGATGGTTCTTTCTGACTGGCCATCTGTCTGAGGATGATAGGCACTACTCAGTCTCAGTTCAGTACCCAATGCAGTCTGTAAGCTTTGCCAGAATCTCGATGTAAACTTCGAATCCCTGTCAGAAACAATGGACACAGGCACTCCATGCAGTCTAACAATTTCGTCAATATAAATTACAGCCAATTTGTCCGCATTATAAATTGTCTTGACAGGTAAGAAGTGAGCAGATTTAGTCAGTCTATCAACAATAATCCAAATTGAGTCCATACATTTACTGGAGCGAGGCAATCCAACGATAAAATCCATAGTAATATGTTCCCATTTCCACTCCGGTATTGGTAATGGCTGTAATAAACCTGCGGGTCGTTGATGTTCGGCTTTGACTTGTTAGGAATGAAGACATTTTGATACAAAATCAGCAATTTCCTTCTTCATTCCCGGCCACCAGAAATTCAGTTTCAAGTCTTGGTACATTTTTGTATTCCCTGGGTGGATAGACAGTTTTGAATTGTGGCCCTCTTGCAGAACTCTTCTTTTCAATTCAGAATCATTCGGTACACACAGTCTTTCTTGAAATTTCAGTACATTATTCTCAAATTTGAAACCCGGTCTCGGTTTGGATTCTCGTTCATCGATGATCTTCTTCAAGAAGTCATCCTGTTGCTGTTTCTCTTTAATCTCTTCAATCAATGCCGGTTGAGCAGAAATAGCGGCTAAGGTTCCACCTTGTTCCCCTAACATAATTTCAATTTCAGATTTTTCAAGGTCACAAAGCAACTCTTTCTGTCCGGTGAGTAAACAGGCTAAGTTTCCAATCGATTTCCGGCTCAGTGCATCGGCAACGGTTTTGGCTTTCCCCGGATGGTACAGTATCTGTAGGTCATAGTCTTTAATCAATTCTAGCCATCTCCGCTGTCTCATGTTCAGTTCTTTCCGTGTGAAGAAATATTTCAAACTCTTGTGGTCGGTATATACTTCACATGTCGCCCCATAAAGGTAGTGACGCCAGATTTTCAGTGCAAACACTACTGCAGCAAGTTCTAAATCATGGGTCGGGTAGTTCTTTTCATGCGGTCTCAGTTGTCGAGAAGCTAAGCAATAACTCTCTCATTCTGCATTAAAACACATCCCAAACCCTTATGAGAAGCATCACTAAATACAGTATAACCATCCGTACCTGAAGGTAGGGTAAGAACCGGGGCAGTCACAAGTTGAGTTTTCAACTCTTAGATTGCTGATTCCCTTTGGTCAGTCCAGTCAAATGATATCCCCTTCTGAGTTAATTGAGTCAACGGTAAGGCAATTTTGGAGAAATCTTTGACAAATCTTCTGTAATATCCAGCCAAACCTAAAAAGCTGCGGACTTCTGTCACATTTGTCGGTCTAGGCTAGTTCACTACAGCTTCAATTTTCTGCGGATCAATAGAAATTCCATCTTTGCTAACAACATGCCCCAAAAACATAACATGATCGAGCCAAAATTCACATTTAGACAGTTTAGCATAGAGTTTCTGTTCTCTTAGGGTCTGCAGGGCAAGTCTCAAATGATGTTCATATTCTTCTATACTTTTGGAATAAATCAGTATGTCATCAATGAATACAACTATAAAGTCATCAAGGTATGGTTTAAAGATTCTGTTCATGAGGTCCATAAATGCAGCAGGTGCATTGGTAACTCCGAAAGGCATAACTAAAAATTCATAATGTCTATACCTCGTTCGAAAAGCGGTTTTATCAATGTCTTCTAGTTTAACTTTCAGTTGGTGATATCCGAATCTGAGATCAATCTTAGAAAATACTTGAACACCCTGTAACTGATCAAACAAGTCATCAATACGCGGCAATGGGTATTTATTTTTCACAGTTACCTTATTCAGTTCACGGTAGTCGATACACAGTCTCAGTGAGCCGTCTTTCTTTTTCACAAACAAGACAGGTGCGCCCCACGGTGAAGTACTGGGCCTGATGAACTTCTTGTCTAACAGTTCTTGCAGTTGCACTTTCAATTCTTTCAATTCAGTTGGAGCCATTCGGTAAGGAGCTTTAGATACTGGCTGTGTTCCCGGAATCACATCAACGATGAATTCAATCTCCCTGTCAATCAAATCCCCTGGCAGATTATCTGGAAAAACATCTGGGAACTCTCTAACTATAGGAATACTGTTCACATTAGCATTGTCATCAGTAGGTACAGTCACTACAGAACACAGATACCCCTTACACCTTTTTCTAATCAATTTAACAGCTTTCACAGATGAAATCAAATACGGAGGAGGTACTACCCCAACCCCATTAAACACAAATTCAGGCAAACCCGGTGGACGGAAAACTACTTGTTTCGTTACACAGTCTATAGTGGCATGATATTTCATTAACCATTCCATCTCCAATATTACATCAAAATGATCAATGTTTAGAGGCAGTAAGTCGATAAACAAATGTGCATCTCCAACAATAATTTCACAAGCAGGGTACATGTATGCACAAGTCATGGATCCCCCAACGGGGGATGATACAGCTAACAGGTAATTCATGGATTCTAATGGTCTATTCAATTTTTGTGAAAAAGCATGCGATACATAAGAATGTGTAGACCCCAAATCAATCAGAATATATGCATTTTGAGCACAAATAGAGAGGATACCTGATACAATGGTCTCAGTATTCTGTACATCTCCCGGTACTAGGGCGAACACTCGGCCCTGCCTCATAGGCTCTTTGCCAATAGCTTTAGGGTTCGGTTTTGATGCAACAGTCGATGCTGCCACGCTTGGTGCAGCTTTACTATTGCCCGTAGCAGTAGAAGGGCAATCTTTGACCATGTGGCCCACCTTACCACACCTGTAACAAGCACCAGAAATTTTATAACAAACTCCCTTATGGTTCTTACCACATTCAGAACAGGGTGGAATGGAACGGTTCCCTTGACTAGAAGTAGTCGTTAACCCTGTATTTTGTTTCTTGTTCAATGGGTTGTTCTTGCCTTTCTTGAACTTACAACCCTGCCTCTTACCATGCCATTCAGATACTGGTGTTTCAGATTGTTTCACTACTTCGATGTTCGACTTAGCCATCAATGCTCGGTCGAGAACACCTACATAGTTTGGTAGCTTTAAAACACTTATTCTGTCGAGTATTGCGACATTCAGGCCGCCTTCAAACTTTCTGGCCTTCTTATAATCAGTGTCCATCATATGCAGTGCATATCTAGCAAGTTTGGTGAACTTTGTTTCATATTCAGCAACGGACATTGTACCTTGTCTCAGCTGTTCAAACTCAGTTACTTTTCTGTCCCTAACACATTGGGAAAAATACTTTTCAAAGAAGGCTCCTTTGAATTGAGCCCAGGTCATTACAGTGTTGGTGTCACGGACTAGCATCCACCACCTTCTCGCCTCCTCTTGCAAGGTGAAGGTAGCTAACAATACTTTATGTGCCTCCGAGCACGGAAACACTTCAAACAATTTTTCAGTCTCCAAAACCCATGCTTCAGCTTTTAGTGGTTCAAGACCTCCCTGAAAGGATGGTGGTTTCATTTTACTGAACTTCTAGGTAAGGGCAATTATGTCCTCATCATTAACATTCACATTCTGTTCCGGCTGTACCGGAGGAGGAGATGGGGGCTGTTGGTTCTGTTGTTGATCTAGTCTTTCGGTTATTCGTTCCATCATTCTTTCCAGTCTGGCCATTCTTGCCTCAGAGGATGAGGATTCAGATTCATTTGCAGTTCTTGTATTATCCATTTCACTATAGGCAGTTATAACAGTTATCAACATAAGTAGTTGCATACTTAAACAGTTAATCTCATTAGCACATATTCAGTCATGTCATAACCACACACTTATCATGCTCATGTAATGCCCTATCACTTTTCTAGGACATCCTATAGCTCATTTGGACACGTGTGTGCGGTATAACTCGTGATAAGTATCGCTCTGATACCACTCTGTCACGACCCAAACCTGCCCCTATGGGTTTAGCACCGTAACCAGCTAGTAATCCGCGATTACCGAAGGCCTGCTTAACAGTAAGACAGTAAAACAGAGTACAGGGGCTGGCGGAAAACCAAAACAGTAAATAAACAATGTCCAATGAGTTGTGACAGTCTGTATGCAAAAAGACTTTTCATACATATATACAGTCAGTGGCAGAACAGTATGCACAATATTTACAATCGACCAGAGCAGGGACTTAATCCCTATTACGCAGTACAATACAATACTATCAGTCTAAACAGTCATTACAAAAACAGATACAGAGACAGACGGGGGAATGAAAACGCCCCTAAGCCATAACTTGACAAGCTCGGAATCTCGCAGTGAGGCACGTAGGTTGGCTTGACAAAACTGGAGTTACCCCGACGCTTCTAGCCGCGGTCTGGTGCCTGTACACCTACATATATATATAAACAGTGAGCTAAAGCCCAGTAAATGTCATAATGCGTAAAGGGGTTAAGAATGAGTGTCCTTACAGTAATGAAAACAGTTCATTGATTCAGTATATCAGTCATTCAGTCGTAACAGTCATATGTGATACATCCATTAGCATAACGGTACAGTAAATAGTAGGTCTTAAAAGACCGAACAGTAAGTAATGGCTATCAATCAGTAAACAGTAATGGTTCCAACAAGGGAACCGACAGAGATCTCTGTAACAGTAGCAGTAAACAGTAGTTGCTAAGGATGCCACAATACAGTTCAGAATATAGGACATACATTCATTCAGTTAACAATATCAGTTCAGAAAGCAGTACAGTTCAGTTGTTCAGAAGATAGTCATTATTGAACATATCTTTACACAATTGTTACTCACAGAGTTCTGGGCTACAATTAGGCTAGAGCGTGTCTCTAGTCGCCAACCCTACACAGTTTATAGAACGAACACACACTAAGCTACACAGTTGAGAAGGGTAATAATTTAATCCCTAACTTGCCTCGGTGTGTTCTATATCGATATCCTCTTTAAGATGCCTTAATTATGCCCAAGGAATGCCTAGGATGGAAAGAGGAAGCAAAGATACACTTAGAAACACTTTACAAAATTTTCAGAAAAACAGAGTTCCGCTCGAGCGTGGATTACTCCGCTCGAGCAGTCATGCAGACAACGGTTCCCGCTCGAGCGTCACTTTACCCGCTCGAGCGGACTGTAAAACAGTCAAAAGTACTGGATGCTCAAAAATCACGCTCGATGGGCGCTCGACACCCGCTCGAGCGTAAGACACAAGGTCCCGCTCAAGCGCCAAGTACCCCGCTCGAGCGGACTACCAAACAGTGCAAAGTACTGGGAGCACGAATTTCCCGCTCGAGCGCCACTTTCTCCGCTCGAGCGGGAGTCCAAAATCTGGAATTTCCAGATTCGAACCTTAAGCTCAAATTCAACTTTCAATGTACCAAATTCGATTCCTTTGAGCCCATTTTCTGGAAAACATTTGTAAATACCTAGAATAACATGACTTAAGGCTCAATTTGTAAAATCATGGCCCAAAGGTAGTTCAAACAAACCCAAATTTCAAATTAATTTTCATGGCAACAATTCAAATGAACATGCATGAATTTTAAATCAATTCAAAGCTCCAATACATGCTCTAATGAGCCAAATCTTTCAAAAACATGATGGTTTCATGAACCTTAGCTAGAACTTGTACATGCATGCAACAATTATCCATGAAATCAACTTAAAACTCAACAATACCAACATGCATGCATGGAATGAGCTCCAATTCAACATTATTAGACTAAGACATGACTTAGCTCTCTAGAGGCTCAAGAACCATGCAAGAACAATCTTAAATATATCAATGAAAAGGTGAAATCCTTACCTAAGTCTTGAATTATAAGGTGTATGAGCCCAAATTCACAATTATCTTCTAAAATCTCCAAGTCTACGAGCAATTATCAAGGAGGAACTCACTTTCTCTCACTCTAACTCTCTTGGTCGACAAGAACAAGGGAAATGAGCTGAGCAAATGTTTGATCTAGGTGTAATGAGGCTCAAAGGTGGTCTTAGATAGTGGCCACTCACAATGGCAACATAGTAATTAAGTCAACAATGCAATTTAACCCATTTTAATCTAATTAAAACATACCAAATCAATTTTCAGATAATTATACCATAAAATCACATAAATTATGAGGATCATAAAACACTAATCGATTTTCGGTTCGGCCGCCGATAAGGCCTTCAATTAGCAATTTAAACACAAAGACATGAACAGATAATTTGGCAAGCAAACAGATAGAATGCAATTTAACTAACGTATACTCAATCAATCAGTTTCAGATTTCAGTCAGTCAGTTCAGTATTTCGATTACTTCAGTTATCAATCATAATCAGTCTCGGTTTAACAGTAATCAGTGGTCATTCGGTAAACAGTGGTGAGGGTTATTACAGTAATAAATAAGCTTTAATTGTAATAAATAAGCTTCAATTAGAGACATGATATGAGACTAAGATATCAAACTATAAATACATATCATCAGATTAGTTTGAAAATAATACCATAATACATAACATCATAATTTTCTCCCCGTGTGACATTATCAAAAAGAAATCATGGCTCAGAATCTGGAGGAGGAGGAGGAGGAGGATGAGGAGAAGGAAAATGCTAGGGATAAATGGCATCAAAAAATAGATAATCAAAACATATATATAAATATATGCATACGCATACAACTCTCCCGCATCTCTCTTTTTTCTTCGATAAATACGTTTGACACGCGGCCTCACTTTTGCGTCATTGGCCAACAAAAGTAGGTCTCGATTTGTACTCGCCTCGGCTCCCTCTTCCTCTCCCTCTCCCTCTCCCTCCTTGTCTTCTTCTCTTTTGACTTCTTCTTAATTACACACTCTTCCATTTTCTTTTTCACCATTCTCTTCTGTTTCTTTTTCCTTATCAAGAGACAAAAAAAAAAAAAAAAAAAAAAACTGAACGGAGGAGGTCAAACCTCAGTCTATTCGCTTCTATTTCTCTGCAACTTATTTTTTTGATACCTCTCACCTCTAATCCATGGCTTCCTCATCCCGTCCCCTCACTCTATTTCCAGACCTGAACGATCCCATAAGCTCTGCGGGACCGAGTGTCCCTACTCCTACTATTCCTGTCATTCCTCTGCCTAACCTTCCTATGATGTCGATTGAGCAAAAAATGGCAGCTCAATCAGACATTGAAGCCAATCATCTCACACTGACGTCCTGCATGGAGACGGTGACTACAGTCACAAAATTGGCTCACCGACTACAGAACAGGACAAGTGAGCTCCATCAGGTCAATGCCCAACTCTCTCTGCTCCAGCGCATGTACAAGGATGTGCGAGCAGAAATAGGCGCACTAAAGGCCGAAAATAAAGAGTTTAAACGGAAGACCATCTCCATGGCCCCGATTTGGAGCAACGTCGTTCTTGGCCTTTGATAGTCAGCGGGAAGTCGTCGCTATCGACGAAAGCACGGGGGCAGGGGCGTCAAGGGTCCCCCAAGGTGGTAAAAAGAAGAAGAGAACGGTGGAAGAGTCGAGTAAGTAAGGTCGGCGTATAGCCAAAAAAAAATGAAGGTTTTTTTTTATGTAAATATGTTTATTTTGATCGTTGTATGGCCGGAAAAAAAAATAAAGGGTGTTTTTCTTTTTATGTAAATATTTGTATTTTGATTTGTTTTTGTTTTTATGTTTAAGTACTGAAAAATGAAATTAAAAAGCAGAAAGAAATAAGAAAATTAAGCCCAAATAAAAAATAATAATGGAAAAAAATAAAAATGAAAGAAATTAAGCCTAATAGTAAAATAAATAAAATAAAATAAATTAAAATAAACTAATACCAGCAGAAATTAAACTTAATGAGACGTTGGTGTTACTGGAATGGTAATAAAAAAAAAAAACCATGAGGGTTTAAAAAAAATCAATGTATACAAAGTTAATTTTACTTCAAGATGTAGAACCCAAAGAAAAATTACACAGTTGAGAATAGCAAACTGGTAAGGAGAATAAATGTATGAAGAACTTAGGAGCATTCAACTGATATAAATGTTTCCATATCAATGTAGCAATACACATATATCATTTTAATAAAAATTCAAGTTTCACAGTCATAACAAAACTTTTTAAGTAGAAATCAACATTCCAAACTCGTCACGAATAAAATTAAAGTGATCCTCGCTTAGGGATTTTGTGAAAATATTCGCCAATTGCTTGTCGGTATTTACAAAGTCAAGTACAGTATTCCCTTTTTGAACATGATCTCTTAAAAAATGATGTCAAATTTCAATATGTTTTGTTCGTGAGTATTGAACCGGATTTTTACTTAAATTGATAGCACTAGTATTATCACAATGTAGCATCAAGTTTAGATAAATGCCATGGGTGCAATAAGGAGAAGTTTCAAAGGTCAAGAATAATACACACATGCTGTTGTAGCAAGATAACATGGTAACAATGAATCAATGAGCTTATTCATTATGAAGAATTCATGTTATTTCAATTTATTTTCAAGCAAGAGCCAAGGAGATACCAAATTGTTAAAAGTATATGTGAAGCAGTTGAGCATGATCTGACAATCAATTTCTAGCAAGAGCGTACAAATTTTATACAAGATAATTACAAAAAAATATGTGAGGTTTAAGCTCATAAGTGTGATATCAAAAATAGAATAGAATTTGAGGGGATTTTTTTTTTTTTTTTTTAAATAATCTAGTTTAAATTCTTCCCCTTGTTTCATTTGGCAAAATCAATAGGAGATATGATAAATGAAAGCTCATAACTGAAATGTTCTTCTCAATAATATCAAATAGGATGCCAAATATTACTAATAAGGATGCCAAAATAATACCAACATGCAATCTTCCAAGGATACCAATATGCAATCTAGAAGATTTAATAATCATAGCTCAAGCATTATGTAAAATACCAAATATTACTCATAATAGGTTAAACTCAATATAATCTTATGGCGCTAATGTAATTCTAAAAAATGAAGCATGTTCAAGGTATAGCAATCCATATGCCAAGAAAAATCATGCATTTCAATATATAGTACACATTTACACATAGGCATGATTCTTAGGCAAGAACATTATCAAAGAGTATACATTGCAAATCATATAAAGCATAATCAATCTTTTTCATATCAAAGTAATAACAGTATTAGCTCAAAGGATATAAGATAGAATTTTTACCTCAAAAGCTTAAGAGAGTGTAAGAGGCATACCTTTGGTTCATGAATTAGAAACTTTTCAATCTTCAATTTTCTTTCATGAGGAGTTCATCTCAAAAGGGTTTAACAAGTATGTCAGCAAAATGATTTCTCCCCCTAAGTTGGTGTTACCCTTTTCTAATATGATTTTGTGTAAATATAGCATTCATAGAACAATCACTATTACTCAATAAAAATACAGCACAAAACACTTCTTATCACAAACTCAAAAGGTGAAAAATAATTCAATGATCAAACAAGAGTTTGGAATGCTATTTTTCAGAATTTTCAAGTTGTAGTACGTAGTATAATATGCTTAAAAAAATAGTGTTATACTCTTTGTTTTATTAAGAAATGATGCAACAATCTCATTTAATCACATAACATTATCAAGAGGCATTTTCATCAATTCAATCCATATACTCAAGTGTGATAAAATATTTTACTTAATGTGGAACACAACATGAATGTTATAAACAATTAATTCAACAATTTATCAATCAAAAGCATTTCATGAAATGTATGCCAATATAATACATATTCAAAAGATATTCAATAGGATAGATGCAATGTCTCTACAAACGTATGATACTTCTTTTTATTTGGACATTGTTGATGGATCAAAATCAAGGAATCTCACAACTTATTCAAATATTCCAATGTAAAGCATATAAGTATGGATTTTTCATATTGAGCATATTCTTGAGATCACAAATGTAGAATTCAAAATATAGATAGTATACATCTCAAAAACATGCTATGACATCAAAATTGATTCTACAAAGATATAACTCAAAAAAGAATTAACATATTAGTATGAAGTCATATATAAGATGTGAAAAGTATGCTCACAAAAAAATTTATCACTTCTTATCTCTTTTTCATAGCAATTGATGACATGATATAAAATGTTAATGAATACATGAATCATTCATATTCTAATAGACATTCATCAAAATAATATAATTCTCATTTTTTAGTTCAATGAATGTTTGAAAGAAACTAGCAGAACATGACTTAGCAAACGTAGTACAATTAGGTTATATGGAAGTAATGATTAGACATAACCTATTGTACACAAATCACACCTTAAAGAATATAGAACTTGAAGCTTAAAGGTGTGTTAGGAGTTATACATTCATTTACCTCTTTGGAATCTTCACCCATACATTACCTTTATTGTTTATCTTGGTGATTTTCATTTCATCATTCTTATTCTTGTAGGAGCTGATTTTGCTCTTTAGATTGAACACTCTTGTTGTGCATTTCCTCTCGAAATCCTTGGTGTTATTTGAGATTCCACGTAAAATATCTTAATTTTTTTCTTGGTACCCATATTTTCTTGGGTTTATGGGGATTAATCTCAAGAACATTTAATCTCATAAAAGGTTTAGGAGGATCAAAACCAATGCCTACTTTGTCAAAACACATCTTTTATTTCCAAGAAGCTTGTTGATGTTTTCTTTTCCTTTTACAAAATTTTCAAGAGTTTTGTTTAAATCCTCAACATTGTTTTTCAAAATGTTTTTCTCATTGGCAATAGACATAAAGTCATTTTTCAAAGTAGTATTTTTCATTTTTAAAACACCCACATCATTTCAAAGAGAAGTAACTAATTTCTTTAATTTAGAATTCTTAACACAAACATTTCTAAATATGTCATGTAATTCATTGAAAACACTTTCAAGTTCTACATAATTAGAGATTACCTCATCTTGAATGGATTCTTCTTTTCCAAGAGTCATGAGACACAGGTTGGCTACTCCATCATTTTCTCCTCAAATGGCTTTCTTTTTGCTGCCATCCATCATTGAAAGTTCATAAGCCATGAGTGAGCCTAAGAGTTCTTCAATGCCTAATTTTGTTAGGTCTTTTGCTTCTTGGATAGCTGTAACCTTAGCTTCCCATTCATTTGGCAAAGACCTAAGTATTTTTCTTACAAGCTCATCATTAGTATAAGATTTACCAAGAGATTTTAGAGCATTAATAATATTGGTAAATTTATAAAACATCTCAGAAATAGATTCAAATGATTCTATAGTAAATAGTTCATAATCATGAATAAGCATGTCAATCCAAGACTCTTTTATTTGGCTAGTTCCTTCATAAGTGATTTCAAGTTTATTCCAAATCTCTTTAGCAGTAATACACCCAAAAATTCTATTGTACTCATTTGCATCTAGTCCACACACAAGAATAAGCTTAGCTTTAGCATTAGTTTGAAGGAGTTTATAATCACGCTCATCAAATTCATCCTCAAGTTTAGGCACACTGATATGGTCTACTATCTTGGTAGGGATTTTAGGACCTTTAATGATAATGAGCCACAAAGTATAATTGGTAGCTTGAAGATACAAAGTCATTTTTTCTTTCCAATGAATGTAATTATTACCATCAAAGAGAGGTGGCCTATTGCTAGCTCGTCCTACAGCAGAGCAAGTAGAATACATGGTTACTATGGATAAAAAACTTAAGATTGTTAAATCTAAACAAGAGCCCCAGGCTCTGATACCAATTGTTACCCAAAAGACAACCTAAGATGGGGGTGAATTAGGTTTTTACAATTAAAAATTAATAATACCCTAATAAAAATTATGACTAGCACAATAGATAAATATAGTTAATGAAATAAAAATAATTAAAACAAGTGTTCTAACAACTATGTCAGTTAATGATTTTAGCACAGTGAAAATATGAAATATAGTTACAGCAATTTAAATAAAATAAAGAGATAAGGGAGAGAGAGGCAAACAAATTTATAGTAATTCGGTTTCAACTCGGCCTACGTCCACTCCTCAAGTTTCACTTGAGATTTTTCACTATGCTTTAGCTTCAAGGGGGTGCTAGCAACCTCTTTACAAACGGAGTAATCCTCCATGGATTTTACACAAACTTTCTAAGTTAAGAACACTGAGTGTACTACACTCTTACAAGATTGAAAAGAAGGTGTTTTTGCTTTCACAGAAAGCTAGAAGAATTATCTCTCAAAGATAGATATATAAAATGAAACTTTGATTTTTCTATAAATGTCACACAAGAAAAATGAGTTTAATGCTATAAGACTCCGTGTATAATTTCTGACAGAGAATGTAAACAAAAATTGAAGAACACTTCTCAGAGAATTTTTTAGAGAATAAATGTGAGTGATTATATATCAAAGAATATTTTCTGGTTTTTGTTATAACTTGTTTACATTAGAGGTTTTGGTATATATAATAAAACTTATAGCCGTTTATAGCCGCTGTATTCATTTGAATTTATAGCCGTTGTATTCATTTGAATTTATAGTCGTTGTACTCCATCATTACTAATTTGAATATCTTCCACTCCATCATTACAAATTTGAATATCTTCCACTTGAACCTTTTGAACCTTTTGAACTGCTGCTGTGCTGGGCTGTTTGAACCTCTGTTTTGGACTATTTAAACTCCTGATTTAATCAAATATTAAATACATTCTAACAACATTTAGGATAATGGTTGAGGTGAGAAATAATGGGACAAAATAAATTTCGATTCTATTTTTCTCTTTCAAATAAATCATCAAAATAATTTTTAATTCTGTTTTTCTCTTTCAAATAAATTATCAAAATAAATAAGTCTAGCAAATTTAATATCATAATATGTATGTTGCTTAAGAGATAAATATGTTCTTAATGAAACCAAAGGTCTTGGGTTCAAAACTTACTTACATTTATTTTTATTTTATGAATATATAAAGTTACTACATGACATGTCATAATATGTATGTTGCTTAAGAGATAAGTATGTTCTTAATGAAACCTAAGGTCATGAGTTCAAAACTTACTTACGCTTTGTATAATACTTTTTTTATTTTATTTTAGCATATATAAAGTTGCCACATCATATGAGGAGAAGAAGGTTTCATTAAACCAATTTCAGCTTTCACTTAATAGTATAGAAGATAGATAGATATTAGGGATGTGAGCCCACTCTACAGATGTACTTAAAATATAAATTTTAGTTGTAAATTGAAAATGTATCTTCTATATTTGACAAAAAAAGGAAAATAAATTTTATGGACCTAAGTGAGTTGTTCATTTTTAATAATAATATAGATAATAGTATAGATTTATATTTATAGTGAAATTTCAGTACATGTACAGTGTACACTTTAAAAAAAAAAATTATAGATAAATGATAAACTTTATACACATTAATAATTATAATTATAATTTTTTTTATGAATTCTAATAATTTTTTAATAGTGCAACTGAGGAGTAATTTTCCTATATTTCTTTGGGTAATGTTATAACTAAATCATCTTCAAATATATATATACTAGCATATGCCCGTGCCTGAAGGCACGGAGTAAATAATATTAGGATTATAATATAATTGTAATCCCAACACTATTTAAATTTATTTTTTAATTTGATAAAATCACAAATTTATTATAAAATTTTAGAATTCTCACAAAACTCTTCACGAAAACTCGTTTTTCCTTATATAATATATAGCTAGATAGATAGATATACCTAACATACATACAATTTCTACGGGCATACATACAATACTGCTTTTGCTTATATAATTATATAGAAATTGTATGTATGTTCATAATGTCCTAGTATATTACGGGCATACATACATTGTATGGAAATATGTGTAAAATATGTTGAACAAAAAGGAGAAAATAAATAAATAAACAGATAGAGAGAATAATAAAAATGGGAGAAAATTAAAAAATAAAAAGAAAAGTGAGAGGAAGGCGGGATCATGAGATTATGAAATGAGGGGTGTGAGAAAAGGAAAAAGTAACAGAGAGAGAAGTAGGAAAGTAGAAAATGTATATGTAGAACATTTTTTGAAAAATATATCTAAGTCATTATTTTATAATTTGAACAGATATGAGCCATCCAAATGTCCTAATAGGACAAAAATATGTTGAAGATTCAAAAAACGTCCTGCTTTATTAAAATATGTTGAAAATTCATACAAGGTCAAAATTTACAAAATCTATTAGGTATTCAATATATTTAAAAATAATAATTAATTGTTCAAATTTATTTAATTTTTGGAATAAAAAATTCATTAATATAATCTCCACTATACGCAGTAAAATCTGGCTTCTAATTATGGGATCGCAGACTTTTCCATATAATATGAATAAAAATAAGTGAAAAAAAAAAAAGGAGAAAATAAAAAAATAAACAAATAGAGAGAAAAATAAATATGGGAGAAAATAAAAAAATAAAAAGAAAAGAGAGAGGAACATGGGATCATGGGATTATAGAAGGATGTGTGAGAAAATGAAAAAGTAAGAAAGAGAAGCGAAAAAATAGAAAATGTACATGTAAGGTATTTTTTGAAAAATATATCTCAGTCGTTGTTTTATAATTTGAATAGGTCTAAGCCGTTCAAATGTCCTAGTAGGACAAATGTGTGTGGAACAAATTCAAAAACCATCTTGCTTTATTATATAGATGTTGAAGATTCATATAAGGCCTAAATTTACGAAATCTATTAGCTATTCAATATATTTAAAAATAATAATTAATTGTTCAAATTCATTTAATTTTTGGAATAAAAAATTCATTAATATAATCTCCACTACACACAGTAAAATCTGGCTTCTAATTCGGGGATCACAGGCTTTTTCATATAATATGAATAAAAATAAGTGGAAAAAAAAGGGAGAAAATAAAAAAAAATAAACAAATAGAGAGAAAAATAAAAATGGGAGAAAATAAAAAAAAATTTAAAAAAAAAAAGAGAAAGGAAAGTGGGATCATGAGATCATAGAAGGATGGGTGAGAAAAGGAAAAAGTAAGAGAGAGAAGCGGAAAAATAGAAAATGTACATGTAAGATATTTTTTAAAAAATATATCTCAGCCGTTGTTTTATAATTTGAATAAATCTAAGCCGTTCAAATGTCCTAGTAGGATAAATGTGTGTGGGACAAATTCAAAAATTATCCTGCTTTATTATATAGATATAGATATATATCTATATATATATAAGTTATAACTAAATGTCACATGACGTATAATTAAAAAAAAAATTAGATCATAACTAAAACATCATAAGTTATAATTAACATTACAATAAATCATAATAAAAAATTATAAAAATTATAATTAAAATATATGATACACATCTTTTTTGGACTGTGCGATAAAGTTCTCCTATTTAGAAAAGCAATTTTGAATGCAGCTAATAAGCAATAATCTTCATTTTATTTTTTAACGAATAGCACTGATTTTCCTCAAAATTTGTGACAACTATATGGAGCTTTCCTCTAGTACCTAAAATTACACTTACCTTAATGGACCACTCTTTTATTATCTTACTATTAAACAATTAATAGAAAATTATGATGTCAGTATATTTAACATTTAAATATCAAAATTACCCTCAGAGGCATAGCCCTTTTTTTTAACCCCTTCCCTTTTTATTTTTGGAGTAAATTATCCACACCTCCTGTGAGGGTTGAAAAAAATGCAATTAGCTTCACTTTTGACGTAATTAAACTAATCTCCTTTAAATATTTACTAAACATAACAGTTAATTAGGCTCTTTTTTTGTTAGTAATATAAATAAAACAATAATGTTGTCATCACTATTCTATTCAAATGTATCTATTTATCTTTGTTTATTTCAGTATTTAACCATCATCTACATTAGTTTAGATCTTTTTTTTTTAATATAATTTTACTCTTAGCATAAATTATACATGTTAGAAAAGTAATTGCTTCTTTGATAAATATAATAACATCTTTAATATTTAATCTATGAACAGTACAAGTCAAATTAAAAGTTTCAAAATCACAATAACGACGTATGCCATTATTGATTTATGAACTGGAAATAGTTTTCAAATTGAAAAATCCTAGACACCCCCAATAATCTATCAAATATTTTATCAAATTTCTTACATGAGTGTAGGATCCACACAAACCCACACGTGTGTGGGACCACTCCCATGAGAGGTTTGGTAAAACATTTGGTAAATTATTTGAGATCTCTAATATTATTCTTTCAAATTTCCTCGTAACATAATTCTACAAAAAATGGTAATGCAATTTTTTTTTTTTTTTTTATAATAATTTTAACGTTCATGCATTTTTAAGGGGATAAGTTCAATTGCATTCTGTTTGAATACATAAAAAATTATAATTTTATCCTAAAAGATCATAATATTAATATTCCCTTCCTTTCAAAACTCATTCATTCCACACAATGAAACATTTTTAAGCAAGTAACAATACATTCTCTACAAATTAGGCTTTTTTCTGCAACTCAGGAGGATAACATAACATCATCACTCGAAAAGCTATTCTCTGCAAATTAAACTTCATCTTTTGAGCAGAAAATCTATAATCGAAATGGTGGAAGAGGTAGTTGGTTGCACATGTAATGGTGTTGGGAATGGGGGGGACAATGATGGTTAGTGGTGGGAGATTGGTGTAATGGTGTTGTTGTTGGGATAAGATAAGTGAAAGAGAGAAGACATCACCAATGAAGGCTTCATTGTGTGTGTCTCATTCATTTAGCAGCTGTGTGGATGTTCGACATATTCGATCATGCGCACAAACGAAAATGCCCCAATTGAACTGTGAACGCACCGTGAAGAATGAATGGATTGGTGCTTTGACTTTGATTGCCTTCACAACAATACACTTCTGATGCAGACGAAGTGTGGGGCATTGATAGTGCAAGTGTTTTTCACTTTCTATTTGCTTCTCCATTTAGTTTGAAAATGTAGCAAGGCTATATTTTAGCCTTTTACTTGTGGATATCGAGGACATTATTAGTTCTGCACAAAATAAATGACAAAATGGGAAATGAATTCTACTTGTTGACCTCAACAGGTTCCCTAGAGAAAACTCTACTTGCACAACACTTTTAGCTCCTTACACTTCTCATTTTAATATTATTTTTTTTTGGCAAACTTCACATTACTACCTATGATTTGAGCCGAGTGCAGATTACCTTGATATTCAGAAATCACCACATAACTCCCACGTGGTTTATGGACCAAAATGAACTGTTAGTTTTTCTGTCTAAGATAACGGGTTGTGTGAGTCACACACCTATATAGAGAGTATATATACTTTTAGGACGAAAATGCCCTTTATACATATTCAAATTTACCAAAGAATGCCATTGTTGAACTCTCTTTTCCTTCACCATCATCATCTTCTTCTTCTTCTTCTTCTTCTTTTTCTCCTCTCTCTCTCTCTCTCTCTCTCTCTCTATATTTTATTCTTTATAATGTTTCACAATCAAATATATATATATATATATATGTATGTATGTATATATGTATATACACAGTGAACTTTCTCTTCCTTTACCCTCATCTTCATCTTCTTCTCTCTCTCTCTCTCTCTCTCTCTCTCTTAATTTTTTTTATGATGTTTCCCAATCAAAGATATATATATATATGTATGTATGTATGTATATACATAGTGAAGAATATATATATATATATATATGCACAGTAAATCAAAGAATATAATTTTAAATATCTGATTCAAAATTGGGTTTGAATAATTTTAGCGAACTGTGATTGTTTTGTCCGGGAAGAATAACCCTCTATTCCATCCAAATCAGCACCTTTGCATATCAGCCACCACCACACGATCACCACCATACCATATTTTGTTACAACTATTCTTTCATTCATGGGTGGGCGTACACATTCCCCCCCTGCTGCTCATCTTTTTTTCCTTTTTCTTTCCCCTCACCTTTTTTTTCGTTTCTCTTTTGTGAGAAGGTTAGATGGCTTGGTTTTTTTTTTGTTTTTATATGAAAGACCAAGCTCATAATGGGGTGATTTATTTGTTGCCATAAGCTCCATCTCTCTTGGAGTCCTTGTATTGTATATGCTTTTTACTTTCGAAGGAACAAGATGAATTCAAACAAGAAAGGTTTCACAACTATCCTTATTGTTGTTGCAGAGGTCTGATGATGTTTATCACACCATAATTCAGATTTTGAGTTTGTTAGCTACTCCGGCACTAGCCTGAGTCTTTGCTGGTTCAAGTCCGACGTCGATTTTTGGTTTATGTGTTCTAGGTGTGGAATTGGCAATGGTTTTTACTTGTTATCGCTGTTGTTTGGACTGTGTGCTTTTGTGTGCAACTTTTGTATCAGAGTGCTGCAAAAGTGTTAGGCATCGTCGGCGAATCCATGTCTTTGAGTTAGCTGGCATGGTTACCAGAATAGGGAGATGGTAGCTTCATGTCAAGGTGTGATACATGGCGTGTGGGTCAACTTCTGGGTATGATGAAGAAAAAGTTTGGACAGTAAAATGTGGGTTTGATATATATATATATGTATATGTATGTATAAAATGTGGGTATAAAGGAAGAAGAAGAGAGAGAGAAAAGAATGGTATAATTGTCAATTTATAACTTCTGTTAACAGAAATTAATGTGCATTTTGGTCCATAAATCACGTGGGGATTATGTGGTGATTTTCGAATGTCGGGGGATAAACAGCACCCAGCCCAAACCAGGTAAAGTGAAGTTTGCCCTATTTTTTTATTATATTTTTATCCTTTTGTAAAATTACTATTACAGACAAGTCTCAAACCTTCCCTCCATATTTCTCTTTACACCATTTTATCCTTTTATAAAATTACTATTAAAGAAAAAGCCTCAAACCTTTCCTCCATATTTCTTTTTACACCATTTCATCTTTCTTTTCATTATCCACCACCACCACCACTCTTCTCCTTCATCAACCAACACCACCTAATAACCATTCCTTCTCTCCACCAAGCACCACCACCCTTTTTCCCATCTCTCACTCTCTCCATCAATCTACAAATCCAAATATATCAAGCTTACAGAATATATATATATATATATATTGTGTGTGTTGATTTCCGACCACACAACCAAAAGGGGAAACTTAGCTGGAGAGCACTAGCAGAATAGATTAAGCCCAAACAACCTGTCACAGAAATACAAGAATCCCGCGGTGGTTCGTCCACCCTGGGGCACTCCGACGATCAAGTCAGTAAAATATCTCGCAAAGATAACCAATAGTGCTTAACTCACTAGACAAAGCATAAAAGACATACCTTAGACCCATGGGGGTGCCTCTCTTTTATAGCCAATACAAACCTAATCCCAATAGAAGCCTAGCTTCAATGGATTTAGGATTACTACTAATCTTAGACTCCCAGTAAGATTGGGATAAACTCTGTAAGAGTTTTCTCTTTACCCAAACTGAAATCCTCTCTCATTCTAGGACTCTTGTCCCTTATCCGCTTATCCCGAATTCCGGTATCTTCGCAAATAACCTCGGCCTAGCCGAGATAATCTCAGCATCATAACCAGGACACGTGGCACCCCGGTTGGTACTTCGGTGACACCTCGGCCACGTGTTGTCATTCAAAAATTATGTCCCCACAACTGCCCCCTAGGTTCTATTACCTCGGCATCCTGAGGTAATGGAACCTATATCATTCATTTCTTTAATCATGACTCCGGTTTAACTTCAGTTTGTAAATTTTTCTTAAAATTTCAACAAGTGTTAAACATGATCTCGGTTTAACTTCAACTTGTAAATTTTTAAAATTTCAACAAGTGTTAAACATGTCCTCCGTTTAACTTCAACTTGTAAATTTTTCTTAAAATTTCAACAAGTGTTAAACATGACCTCGGTTTAACTTCAACTTGTAAATTTTTAAAATTTCAACAAGTGTTAGACATGACCTTGGTTTAACTGGAGAGATCACCTTGGCATCTTGTCGCTTTCTTTGGAGGTAATCCCTCAAATTCTCCTTGGTTCGTCCAGGAGCTTGGCTATCTCCGGGTTTCAGCCTCTTTGATGCACTACTTCCAGTGTCATTGTGAGTCCTTTTGGACCTTTGTTCTTTGGTGCAGGTTTCTTTTGTTCGACATGTCTTCTGGGATTCTCTATGCTCGACCTCCCGCGAAGGCCAGTGAGAATGTCCCTTGGTCCTGCTCTGCTGAGGGACTGCAGGAACCGTTTTCTGCCCCCCTTTCTGGGAACCTTTCTTGGCCGTTGGAAAGGGTGTATCTTGTAGCGGGAACGGTGGCTGCATGACGTTGTTCTGCATCATGAAATTGACGACCGTTTGCAGGTCCGCCAATTTGTCCGCCATTCTCTTCATCTCGTCGTCTTTCCGCAGGCATCTATCTTTCCATACTTGGAGGTCGTCCTCGTTATAATACCCGCTCCGGTCCGATTTCTTCGGTACGCCGCCCTCCTAGCCGACGTTCTTTCCTCCGTGATTCTTATCACGAGTCTCTTCGTTGCAGTTGTCTTCTTCGACGTCAAGGTTAATATGTTTCCCACTCTCAGTAGGGGTGTCGTCCCCAACCTTCTCTTTCTGTCCGTCGTTAGCCATCTATTCTCCTTTTGTTCCCACAGACGGCGCCAAATTGTGTGTGTTGATTTCCGACCACACAACCAAAAGGGGGAACTCAGCTGGAGAGCACTGGCAGAATAGATTAAGCCCAAATAACCTGTCACAGAAATATAAGAATCCCGCGGTGGTTCGTCCACCCGGGGGCACTCCGACGATCAAGTCAGTAAAATATCTCTTAAAGATAACCAATAGTGCTTAACTCACTAGACAAAGCATAAAAGACATACCTTAGACCCATGGGAGTGCCTCTCTTTTATAGCCAATACAAACCTAATCCCAATAGAAGTCTAGCTTCAATGGATTTAGGATTACTGCTAATCTTGGACTCCCAGTAGAATTGGGATAAACTCTCTAAGAGTCTTATCTTTATCCAAACTGAAGTCCTTTCTCATTCTAGGACTCTTGTCCCTTATCCGCGTATCTCGGATTCTGGTATCTTCACAGATAACCTCGGCCTAGCCGAGATGATCTCAGCATCATGACCAGGACACGTGGCACCCCGACTGGCACTTCGGTGACACTTCAGCCACGTGTTGTCATTCAAAAATTATGTCCCCACATATATATATATATATATAACAACAAACAAGCAAAAAAAGTAAAATTTTATATTTAAAATGTATAGATAATCATTACAAATAAATAATATACAAGATTTATGTGTTTAAAAGATGTTTTGGTATTATTTTTTAAGGGAGATGTAATTAGAAAAATGGTGTAATAAGGTAGAATTATTGTGTAAATAGAATTATCTTTCCGTTAGCCTCACTAGTCAACTAATAGAGGGGAGAAACTGAGATTTAAAAATAAAAATAAAAAATAAAAAAAAATAAAAGTGAAAGGAAAGGGAGGTCAATGTCATTTCAAAAATCTCAAAGGAAGATTTCTAGAATTATAACAAACCTCGGGAGAGGTCAGTATAATTTACTCTTAATTTTTTTACTTTGACTAAGGCAGGGCAAATGTTATTACTCATGACAATTTTGTCACTTAAAAAAATTACATTAAATCAAGTTAGTTTGAGCAAGTACAATAACCACGAGTATATTGTCATAGCCCTACCTTATTTTAACAATGATCTGGTTGAAATCCTATAATGGACACCCCAATCAGAAATCTTACAAGGCCTAGTACTGCTAGAGTATGTGTATTGTTTGATCTCTTGAAGGATATGCGCAATCATATTTGGCTAGGGATGGGAAAGTTTGGGCGCTGGCAACGAATCATTTATGAGAATCCCCCAAGTATGGCACACTACGTCTATTGTCATTTTTCCACTATTAACCTAAATCTGGTACACAAAGCATAATGCCACCAATAAGGTTTGTGTCAACATTTTGGCTATTAATCAAAATTGAATTTGTAACCATACATGTAATGTAATAGTTCAAAGATATACAATAATAATTATTAATTCTATTAACAGTTTTTTTTTTCCAATATTTATTCATGCATTGCATGGGTTCAAGGCTAGTTATACATCACTTCCATTGCTTCTAGTGCTTAACACATCGAGGAATAATACAAATACAATAAGCAAAAAAAGAAAAAGATAAAGATAAAGAAAATGGAATTTATGAATCAGGAAGGACTCAATTGCCAGTCAATTTCTAGGTGACTACAATTGATTGAATCTTTGACTCTATTTAGAGCTACTTGCCTGTGTTGCAACAGAAGAAGATGTTTACCTGTATCGTCATTTTTCCTTTTCCGGGGCAGTTTCCGCGAAAAACTTTTCCATTTTGATTCAAACTCACATGCTGCAATAGATTATGTTACAGGGAAGAGAGTTATAAGTTGCCCCCTCCACTAAGCAACAGCATATGAATGAAAATATATATTAGATAAAATAAAACCTTAAAAAAAAACAACATTAATCAGTGACTGTCTTATATTCAAATAGCAAAGTGCATACATTTCATCAGCAAGAGATGACGAAAAGAAACAAAATACATGCTAAAACAGTAACTTACAATAAGAGAAAAATATGTCATAAGCAAACTAACAAAGGTGGAACAGACAGGAAATACATTGAGAGTAATATAGATAAATATGATTGTCAGTAGCTCAAAACTCTCAGAACAGTTAGCTGACAATATTCAGCTATGATAATTCCATAAATAAGTTGACCATGAAAACATTAGTTTGTTTTTGATAAATAAAAAAAAAAAAAAAATCAATGGCTTTATTCAAATTATGTTGAGTCACTATTTCATTGTTCATATTATCATGACTGGTCAATGGTATGAAATTTTGTAATTGCTAACAGAGATGGTGTTCTCAAAATGATTACTGAAAGCATCTGGTGACTGGCTATCATAGAATATATCAATGACCTCGATGACCATCAAATAATAAGTTTGTTGATAAAAGCCAATTGCTTTATTCAAATTATCTTGACTCACTCTTTCACCGTGTCATCACACTAGTCAATTGTATGAGTTCCTTAAGTGCAAACAGGGATTTTGGTTCCTGTTTGTGCAAAATTTACAAAGCTTTCAAGCTAGGAGGATGAGGTAGTTCAACAACTATTATATGGCAGGGTCAGATAGTGTTTAGAAAAATATCCATGTAAGCACGTCAACAAAGCTCCATATTGAAAAGAAAACACCAAGTGAAGTTTCATGATTATCTCTTATAATAGCATCTTCAAACCTGTTGGTTCAGCAGTCACTTTAGTAGGTGAAAAATCAGCGAAATTGTTGGATAAGTATTGGATAAGAAATTGTAGCAGAACAAGAGAAGCAAAATATGCTGAAACAAAATTGTTTTCAAGTGTCCAAGCGTCTATGAATTTAACTAAAGACACAGCACCACATAAGGCAATACATTGTATTTAATACCACACAGAAAAGCACAGTAACTAAATATTGCTATGTTACAGGCAATTGGATGATCTCCATAGAGACTAACAAAATGTTCTAACATAGAGTACAATCGAACAGTAAAGAGAATATAATCAAACAGTACATCAGCACTAACAAAGACATCAATTTATGTTTGTGTGTGTGTGTAAAAGTAACAAAGACTTCAATATAGTTGGAAAAAAATTCTGAAAACAGGAAATAGACTGGTTCTAGAAAATGGTTTGATCATCTGACATCCAGCAGCCTTGTAGAACAAGAACTCTGGGAAATACTGAATTTTAGTTAAAGCAACTGAATGAATGAATGGAGCGATGACAACATGAATGTCAAGAGGTAGCAAGAATACTGTAATTGAGAGCTCTATAGACATCAAGGAGATTGGTAGTAGAAAGAGGTAGATATCAAATCCTTAAATATATGGCATTGACATCTCAGATAATTTTACCTAATATATAAGTTTTTACGATTTGCAGTTTCCAATAGCATTGCAGAATTGATTATTAATCCATCATCTACATCTTTAAACTAGATAAATACCTTCACTTTGATCCTTAAATCCTTGAATGATGCATGCACAAACCCATGGCCTTCCTGCACAGGAAGCTTTTGCACCACCTTTCAGCTCACCATTATGTTGTCTGAGGCTATAAAAGAATAACCATCTTTTAGTAAAATTCTGCTATATCACACATCACGAGGATTACATCTCTTCCAATTATATAAAAAAAGAAACATTTTTTTTCCTGGGGAACAAAAACATTGAGAATAAGATTCTCTTATGATGCTTCTTAGTGAGCTTCAGTGATGTTTTATTATCTCTTCCCATCCTGCATGGACCATCTGATCCTTAGTTTCATTTTCCTATACACTTAAACATTATAACATCTTTCTTCAATAATGTTATGCAAAGAACCGTGTCTAGTTACACCCGTTATTCTTTTTTTCTTTTTTTGAGCTATATGGAGTTATGAGAATGTTCCGTAGTGAAGATTTTCCTTGGAAGACTCAACTTGAAGCTTTGATAACTCATACATTCGCTTTGCATTAGCATCCTATGGAGAGTTTTATCTATATTACTCTTATTGGGCTTGTTTTGTTGAGATCTTGACCATAATTAATTTAGTTTTGGACAATATATGCTATAGATTTGTTATTAGGATTACCATTAGAACTCAATCATAGACTTGTTTATTAGGCCCAATGCTTCTGGATAGATATGTTATGTGCACATCACAGCATAGCCTTGCAGGGGAATGCAAGGTCACATCATTTGAACAAGAGTGAGTTTTATTTAAGTAACTGGATTCTAGAGAGCTCAATGTTCGAACACGGCTTCGTTTGAATGCAATGCCTTCTGTTTGGACATATGAAGCACTTGTTTCATAACAGTGTGAATATTGTTCAGACACATATTCTTTGATATGCACCTTTGTGACATGTCTGGACTAGAATTCTTGTGATTTTTGGTTCCTTACTTGGGATTTCTATATGTATATATTAAATGTATTAGGGTTACCCCCACTGCATTCAGAACATATTGAACACATAGAATTTCTAGAGCGCTTCTTTATAGTCTAGAATTCTTGTTTCATAATCTTGAGAGATTTTCTAGGACTTGCGCATACAGACTTAGTGGCACGTGCATCAATCAAGCTTGGTGAAGCTTGGACGACTGTGTTCATGTGTTTGGTGCAGCTAGTGGAGATCCGGAGATATACAAGTGGCAATGGGCAGGTGAGGATGCAAATTGGACTATGAAACTACTTCAGGGTAGACAAAGTAGGATCTGCGTGTGTTTGGATCTTGGTAAGCTTTGTATTTGATCTGGGTTACTAGTGAGTTGTTTGCATCCATAGTTTTTCTCCCGAGTTAGGGTTTCCACATTATATCATGCTGCTCTCTCTTTCTATTACATTTGGTTCGCTTAATTGGTTTATTAATTTTGGATTTAATCTGATAAATCAGTTGGATCAAATTAGGTGTACCAAATTTTGGATATCATTTGATGTATATCACAAATAAATTGGTACGAGACCTGAAAGGTGAGACCCTTTAAACCGCTGCATTTGTCTATTGTATGTACCGGAATTTGGTTACTCACCATAGCATTATTCATCTTTTATTTTTGTGTTGTAGATAAATAACAAATTCTAACATATCTTATACACACTCAGTTGACAAAATACATATCAACTTCTCATAGTCTTGCACCCCATAGTGCTTTCAGGGCAAACTGTCCACTTCTACATCCTACATTCTTAGTTGACAAATCACAAACACCCCATACGCAGATATGTTCTTTCCACCCTAATCTAGGATAGGACATAATATAAATCAAAGAGAAGAGCTTGATTTTAAAGGAATTAATTAGAACATTATGCATAGAAAGCAAATGAGACCCCCCACCACATTTCCTACTTCCAAGCTTTTTACAATATTCATATTATTTTTTGATATAACTGTGTAATTATAAATTAAAATAATATTCTGGTTTCATATTATTCATGAACGTACCTACCTACCTACCCACCTACCATCAATTTGAGAAAGCACAAACTAAAATAATAAGTTTGAGCATTCATTCCATTATAAATCAAGACAGAGAAATAGTGAACAAGAATGTTCATCTGGGGTATAATTCACATTTCAAAGTAGTCAATTTTAATGATTTCTGGAGAGAGGAGTATATACCGGCGAGAGAAATTGGTGGTGACGCCAACATAAGTTTTGATGGGGATGTTGGTGGAAAGAATGAGATATACGGACCATGAGTGCTCCTTGGATTGAGAACTCTTCGATGATGATGATGACGACGAAGAAGATTTTGATAGCTTACAGCTAAGATCATGGTTAGGGTTAGGGTTAGGGTTAGGGTTATGATGGGGCTTCAAAGATCGGAATGTCGTTGATAGTGGCCTCGCCGACATTTGACTGGGCTTGGCTCCCTGGTCGGTTGGTTGTTGCTTTGGTTAGCATTTTAACGGTTAACAAACCCCATCACATCACATCACATCACATCACATCAAACCAACTTTAACTTGATTGTTAGATCATCTTCAGCAAGGATAGTCAAAATAACTATTCAAAATTTTACTTTATTATTTTAGCTAGTTATTTTTTTAATATACACTCCAACAAGGCTATCTACTTTAGCTATCTTTTATTAAAATATTCTTATATTTTAGATATTTTCTATTAAAATATTCTTAATTGCCAAAAGTTTGAATTAAAAAAGAATTAAAAAAATGAAGAGCTAGTGCACAGTACCTCGCCTCTCCCAGCGAGGTACTGTAGCAAAATGTAGAAAAATGTTAGTTTGGCTTTGCAATAGCTAGGCTGCTGGAGAAGAATTTATGATTATTGGCTTACTATTTTAGAATTTTTGGTAAAATGGATAGGCTGCTGGAGATGCTCTTACTACCGTACCGTTGTGACTAAAAACTCTGCCTGATAGCCAGAAGTTTTAAGAAATTAATTAGGGGCATTTCCTTAAATAAGCCAAAATAATAAAGGAATTCCCAAACTAAACCTAGTTTTGAAAGAATTCTCAAAATAAGCTAACTCGCGGTTCACAATCGCGAGTTCAACACTTTTCCACCCATGTCGCCCGATGCCAGGCAAATTTGAAACTCGCTGTTATGAAAAGCGAGTTTAATTAAGAACTCGCTGATAGAAAACGCGAGTTTGATTAAATTTTCTTCCGCTTTGAACTCGCTTTTTGAAAGCACGAGTTCATCAAAAAATAGATGTATTCTGAAATCGCTGTTCGTAACCACGAGTTTCTCAAAAATTATGAACTCGCTATTTGTAACCACGATTTTAGGGCAAATTTTTTTTCTTTAAGTGAAATCGTGGTTCACAACCACGATTTTAGAACTTCTATTTAACCCCCCCAGCCCCGTGTTTTGCATTCACGCTTTCTCCTCTCTCCCTCTGATGTCTCTCTCTCGCTCTTTACTCCTCTCACTCTGTTCTCTCTCTCTCGAGCTACCTGCTCTCTCTCTCTCTGTGGAGCTCCCTGCTCTCTCTCTCTCTCTCGAGCTCCCTCTGATTCAGTACTGTCTCTCTCTCGTTGGTATGCCTCCTATCATCTACTTTACTGTGAATAAATTAGGATTAGAGTTTATATTTGTGAATATATTTGTGTTTGTGAAAATGTGAATAAATTAGGGTTAGGGTTCATGAATGTGGGGTTAGGGTTAGGGTTTATATTTGTGAATAAATTAGGGTTAGGGTTCATGAATGTGGGGTTAGGGTTAGGGTTTATATTCGTGAATAAAATGTTGTGAAATCAGAAATAATAAATTAGGGTTACGGTTTATATTTGTGAAATTTTAAGTATAGATAATTTGTTGAATGTGAATGTTGAATGTGTTGAATTTTAATTATAGATGATTTGTTGAATTTGTTTAATTATAGATAATTTGTTGAATGTGAATGTTGAATGTGTTGAATTTTAATTATGGATAATTTGTTGAATTTGTTTAATTATAGATAATTTGTTGAATTTGTTTAATTATAGATAATCTGTTGAACTTTAATTATAGATAATCTGTTGAATGTGAAATATTTTGCTATAGATAATTTGTTGTTGAATTTGTTGAATGTGTTTAATTATAGAGGGTTATGGTTTTCTATTGAATGTGAAATCAGAAATGAGGGTTTTGGTTTTGAATTAGGGTTTTCAATTGATGAATGTGAAATCATTTTTCAATTAACGGTTTTAAATTCTGAAATAAGAAATGAGGGTTATGGTTTCAGAAATTAGGGGTTAAGAAATTTATGATAAGTTAAATTTTGTAAATAATGTTTTATAATTTTTTTTAGGAACAAATAATTTTTACGTAATGAATAGATAATTATCTATAATAATAATAATAATTACATAAGAAAGAGAAACGTTAATTTGGCTGTAAAAATTATTATTAATTAGGTGATGTGGAGTAGTAATAACTTAAAATTAATAAAGTAACAAAAATAATTTTGTTCTAACTTTCAATTTTTTAAGTAAGAATAAGAAATTGAAAAGTATGGAACAAAATTTGTGATAAGAAATTGCTATGGAAGTTTTCTCATCATTATAGGGATATGGCAAAATAGAAAAGTCAGATAATTGAATTTTATGTCGGTGTAGGCCTGCTTTCGTTTTCTTATTAAATTTTTTTAAAGAGTGATTGTGATTGTTAATATTTTCTATGGGTGACCCTTTAAGTAGTACACTAAAATTTTATTAACAAATTAAAAATCTAACTACTTAGAATGTTGACCCAAAAATGAAAAATAAAAAATAAAAAATAAAAGAAAACTTTAAAATATGCCATTGATGCCACATGCCCCTACGATAAGAAAAATTGGTTTGACTAAATTTATGCACTACATTCAAATGTAATCGTGGTTAAATATAAAAAGTATAGTTTACTTGAATTTCTTGCCCCATTTACGGTTGAATTTCATTTTCGAGTTTTTCCTCCTTAAAATTCATGACATTCCCTTTTATAAATTTGATATAAATACATGACTTTTTGGAAGTGATCTACAAAAAATTGATATAAACATTAGAGGTCGAATAATTTGATCCACAAAAAATTAGAAGTCAAAACATTATGTTTACCTCTTTGCGAGAAGAGGCCTTCCAAGTCGTAATGGAAAATGCTATTATGAAAACATTTGATATAAAAAAAAAAAAAAAAAAACAAATTTGTTTAGAAATGTTATTTGAAAAAATTAAAATATTTGATTTATAAAATGAGTCATTCTCGATAATTTTTACCCACTTGAATTATCCAATTGACTTATTCTCTATGCGCCTGCATTATGTTTATTCAATTAAGTTATAACTTTTTATGATAGTCGGATGTCTGAATCAGTTTACGTATTTATCAACTAATCTTACAATCCACACCAAACGTCCATTCCACGTAGATCCGACAAATCTCAATTAATGAAACATACTGAGAGTTCAACTTGAAATCTGAAAGGAGCATACCTAATTTCTAACACATAATGAGAGCTCTTTAATATTAATGAAACTCAAGTTTGACTCGCTTCATGTCGATAATTTTTTTGTTATGTTATTTCCCTAAGTTCTTTCCTACGTTATTTCGGATGAGGTTATTTCCCTAAGTTAGGGAATAATGTCATAGGAAATAACCTATCAAATAACTTTGTCATTAAGGTCCCTATTGGCAGAGGGAATAATGTCAATAAAAGTAACTTCTCTTTAATTGTCCATAAATCTCACTAATTTGACCATTAGCTATAAAAAATGACGTGAACAATGTTTGAAATTAAAATTAAGTACAAGTCATACAAAATCAGTCGAGTTATTTGAACTCAATGAAAAAAATAATAATTTCATAGAAAAACTTACACTATGATTTAAGATTTTTGTATGACTTGTCCAGTTTTGTCCAATCGCACTGAATAAATACAATACTTCATACAAATTATAGTATAAAATTATATGAAAAGAAAAATAAAAGAAGAATCTTCGTAATGTCTTCATATTCAAAATTATTGATATATATCTGTCTAGGTTACAAATCACGCTTTTAAGGAAATTTTATTTATACAAAAATTTTAAAGTAATTATTTTTTTAAAGTAAATCTGATTAAGAAAATTTGATTTATACATAACCATGCTGTGGTTAAGTAATTCTGTCTATCTTCAGAAAACGTGGTTGCAAACCACGGTTTTACTGTTGACTCGTGGATAATAATCACTTCTAAGCAAAATGTAAAAATTCAACAAAGAATTCAAAATCAGCACTCATTCTTGTTTGTCACAGACACTCACAAACACTCTCTCTATCCCTCTCTCTGATACACACACTCACAACACTCACACTCACATCAAACATATAGGCTTTTTAATATATATAAATTTTATTTTGTAAAATTCATACCAATATTTTATTATTATATATATATAATAATAATAATTGATAATAGCAAATAATAATGAACTATATAAAATGATTATTTTTTTACTTTAATTCTTAAAATGTAAATTTTTTTTTAGGTAAATTACACTGACACCCCGAGGTTTATTTGGAAAAAAAAAATTCATTGGAAAAAAATAAAAATAATTTGAAAAATAAATTATTTAAAAAGATAGATTAAATTAAAAAAAAATTAATTGTTCTGAATTTTATAAAATAAAATTTATATATATTAAAAATTATATATGTTTCATGTGAATGCAAGTGTTGTTGGTGTGTGTGTCAGACAGAGAGATAGAGAGAGTGAGTGTCAGTGTCTGTCACAAATAAGAGGGAGTGCTGGTTTTGAATTTTTGTTCAAAATGTGTTTTGAAAACACGTTTTTACATATTTTACTTACAAGCGTGGTCACGAATATGTATAAATCAAATTTCTTTATGTATAAATCAAGTTTATCAACACTTTATAATTTATATAAGGTCAGAACCTAGGGCCATTTCCCAAAATAAGTCAAAATACTAATTCAATTCCCAAACTAAGCCTAGTTTTGAAAGAATTTCCAAAATAAGCTAACTCGCGGTTCACAATCACAATTTCAACATTTCTGGGCCTGTCCCGCGTGGAATTTGGAAAATCTGAAAATCGTGATTACAAAACGCGATTTTGATTAAGAAATCGCGGTTACAAAACGCGTTTTTAATTAAAAAAATTTTATTATGAACTCGTTGTTATGAACCACGATTTTAGCCAAAACAAATTTTCTTCTGAACTCGTTGTTATGAACCACAATTTTAGTCCAAAAAATTTTTGTTCTGAAATTGCTGTTATAAACCACGATTTTAGCTGAAGTAGTAGTGCAATGGTGATGCCGATGTAGTTGTTTGAAAATTGAGTTCTTTGAAAATTTAGTTTTTTGAAAATTGAGAAAAAGTTGGCGTGGTTTGAACCCACGCCTCTGCCTGGGTATCACCATTGCACTACTACTTGAGCTACCAACAACATAAGTGATGTTCTAATCACATTTTAATATATATGTTTTGAGTACACAAGTCCTTTTTTTTTTGGATAAAATCGTGGTTTATAACAGCGAGTTCAGAAGAAATTTTTTTTTGGCTTAAATCGTGGTTTATAACAGCGAGTTCAGAACAAAATTTTTTGTGGCTAAAATCGTGGATATGTGCATACCTGATGAGAAGTATCAACCATACATATGATACACTTATCTAGGTGTCAAGTGTCTGATATGGTTACTTGATTTGTTTTCAAGATTCCATGTAACACAGACATTTTTGATAAATTTTAAATTACAACTTCAGAAGTAAAATAAGAAGTCCTTATAAAATTAAGATGTTCATCACACAAATAAAATTATATTTATTTAATGATTACAAATGTTGTTACTTTCTAATTTATACAAAATTAATTGAAAATTAATAAAGCTGTTTTTTGACCTAAAATTTAGCTGAATTACATTTAATGTGCACAAGAGCATGATCTTAATCATAATAAGTAATGTAAAAAGCATAGCATAAGAGGATGATGTTAATTTTTTCATAAGTTGTAAGATGTTTTCCTTAAAAAGCTAAAAAATTTAAACCATTATCATTATTTTAACTCATATCTTAATTAAAAAATCAATAATGAATGTTAGATTACAATTGATGATTACTTAAATAAAGTTTTTGCGTCACAGGTAATTGTAATTGAATGCGTATAATTCCATATAATTCTTTTACAAGTACAAGGAGATATAAGTATATTGTTGCTATTTTAATGTTTTTTGTCTTAATTGAAGCAAGTATATGGAGACTGTTCCAATTATTTTCTACTGGGGGGGAAACATAATTCGGGATCCTGATGAAGGCGTAGCATATGATGCTGAGCCGAAAGGGATATATGCGGTGCAAATTGGCACCACGCTTAGCAATTTGGAGGAGATGTTTACGTCAAAGGTGGCAAGTTACGGGGAAAGTGTCCGATTGACCTTCAAATGTAGATATCCTTATCGCCAGTGGCAAACACACAGCAAATACAAGATATTACCGATCAATGACGATGAGGCGTTGAATACCGTATTAAGTATCGGTGCAAGTTTTCAAGCACCAAATTGTTTGGAAGTCTACGTTGATAAAGAGATTGTACACAATATCCCGAACATGACACATATGGATTCTCGTCCGTTCACTACATTGCTGACGCATGGGATTGACACAACAGTGTTTCAGTCTCCTATGTATGAATCAGATCAATGTTATCCACTGGGCTACACACAACAGTCATTTCAGGGCCATGGTGTAGAATCAAGTTCACGTGGTGGATATGGTTATGAATTTGACAGTAACACACAAGATGTGCCGACATGCAGCCATCATACCACTCCGGTTGAAGTTGCTGGTAATATGGCTGAAACAGTGAACGAGGTGCAGTTTGCTGACAGTGACATGTACGGTCCTGATGTCGCCCTAAACGATGATGACAATGAAATATGTGAGGAAGAAAATTTATTAGGCGGATCAAATGATGATGATGATGAAGAATATGATGCCCAGGCTCCCGTTGAACCTGAAAATGCCCCCATTCCACCTAGAGTTGAAATCCCTTTCTATGATAACATTCACATGAGTGGTGATTTTGACATTAGTACCCGTGATGTCGTTCCCCGTAACCGGATCTGGAGTGCTGAAAATCCAGAGTTGGACAGAGGAATGGTTTTTGTTGATAAGAAGCAACTTCTATATGCTGTGAAATTGTACCATGCAACAAATAATCGAGAGTATAAGGTCGTAACCTCCAAGCGAGACCTTTGGGTGTCTGCTTGCAAGCACGACTGCAGTTGGTGGTTGCGTACATCTCTTAGTAGGAAACATGGTCTTTTTGAAATAAAGCAGTACAGGGGTCCTCACCATTGTTTATACCCACGAATGAACAGGGACCACACTAATATTAGCTCCAGTTACATTGCTTCTCATATTTTGGGACAAGTTGCGGTTAGTATAAAAAATAAATGTTTACATATACATACATATTTGTTTGTTTATAGTGTTCACATCTAGATAATCCAACTCATATTTGATTGTCGTATGCAGAATGAACCTGATATGCCAATTAAGAATGTCATCGAAGATATAAAAAAGACCATGAACTATAGTATATCATACAAGAAGGCGTGGCATGCAAGGGCAAAGGCAATTAAAATGGTATTCGGTGATTGGGATGAATCATACAGGCAATTGCCTAAATTCATGCATGCATTACAGACATCTAATCCTGGCACCATCGTGACATGGAAGCATAGATATACTGGGCATGCAACCATTATACCCGTCTTCCACTTTGTTTTCTGGTCTTTCAAACCCGTCATCGATGGCTTTAGATATTGTAGGCCTGTTATAACTATAGATGGTACATTCTTATACGGTAAATACACTGGTGTGTTGCTTGTAACAACGATTGTCACTGCCAATGGCAAAATATTACCGCTTGCATTCGCTGTTGTCAACAGGGAGAGTTTGGAGTCTTGGTCGTTCTTCATTCAAAATATCAAGGAACATATTGTCATGGACCGACAAGGAGTTACTTTGATATCTGATCGAGCTGAGAGTATTTTAGCTGCTGTGAGGCGGCATTGGCTGAATCCCTCGCTCCAATTTGTTGAATATCATCGGCACTGCCTTCGACATGTTTGCAGTAACTTTAACACACATTTCAGAAATAAGGAGCTCAAACAACTTCTGTGGAAAGCAGGGAGTGCTGATCAACGACGAAAGTGTAATGGTTACTTAGATCAGATACAGGCTATTAACCAAGAAGCTATCGATTGGGTCCACGAGATGAATCCTGAGGACTGGGCCCTTGCATATGACGGTGGATATCGCTGGGGGGTATTGACCAGTAATGATGCAGAGTGCTTCAACAGCGTCTTGAAAGGTGCAAGGAATTTACCTATTTCAGCTATGGTTGAATTCACATTTCGACGACTCGTCAAATATTTTGACGAGATGGGAGCCCAAGCTGAAACAGATGTATGCAATGACTTCCAATACCCTAGAGAGATGCAAAGAACTATGGAGGAGGGTATCGCAAGGGGAAATACTTTCAAGTTGATATCGTATGACAGGTTAGTTTGTAATGTGAAAAAATTGTTATTATTATGTTGTTCATTTAATTACATATAAAAACATGAACTTGATTAGTTTGTTTCAATATTATCTTATAGGCCCCGCCGTGTATTTGAGGTGCAAACATCTTTTTGCTGTGGACGAGGTCGCAATAGACAGATTGTGCGGATGAATCAACCCACATGCAGTTGTGGGAAATATGAGATAAGACACTATCCATGTTCTCATATGCTCGCTGTAATGTCTGAATGCGGTGACAATCCATTCCAGTACGTTGATCCAGTATACAGGCTTCCTGTATACATGAGAGTTTGGGAAACTAAATTCAACCCAATACCGCATGAAGATTATTGGGATGATCCGCAGTGGACCTTAATGCCTAATGACCTTCGTCTGCGAGAAGTAAAACGGGGTCGTACATCTATGGCTCGTATTCCGAATGAGATGGATATATCAGACAGGCGTTTGACAGCTCGTTGCAGTGAGTGCCACCAGACAGGTCATGACAGGCGAACATGTCCGGCGCGACTTGGTCGATGAAGACTATGTAATGCTTACATGTTATAATATATCATTTTGAAATTCTTCATTTGTAATAGAATATTTAATTATGTATTTTTAAATTCTTTATTTGTAAACGGGGTCGTACATTTGAAGTGTGTATTACAAAATGTGTACTTAAGTCAAAAATGTGTAATGCAAAATTGAAAATGTGTACAATTTATTCAAACTTTTATAATTTATTGAAAATGTGTACTAATTTTTGACGAACTACTTGATTCAAAATGTGTATTACAATATTCACGGTCTACTAATCACGTAGTTCTTCTACCATTTCAAAATTTCATATTTTTTAATAAATTAAATATCGAATGCTGCAATCATTGTTCACATTTTATAATTTTGTTAAAATTTACAAATTTAAAAAAAATTAACCTATTATAAATTAAAATTTTAAAAATTGGAATGTTGCGGTCATTGTTTACAATTACAAAATTTTATATGTATTTTGCAAAATTTATAATTTATTCAAACTTTTAGCATTACAAAATAAATATTTCAGTTTTGTCAAATATGCCATAAATGTAATCATTACTTTCGAATTGCTTCCGTGTAAGTGGCACATAAATTTGTCTTTTTCTCGAACCCATAACATTTACTTCATTGTATTTTACATCGTTCAGTACAAAATCAATAATTACAGTTTTCTCTGTTATTATGTTATGATTAAATGAGCTTGTGATATGGATGATCTAATATTTCAGTTGTACAGGCTTCATGGCACATGTACCTGAGGAGGTTCCACTGTTGAGACAGGCACATCGGGCTGACAGTATGTGGGACCGTCCGGTATGCAATAACGTTTGTTGCACTTTACGGCTACAATTAAAATACATTGCATTTTGTTGTATATTTCGGGATAATGTTATTATTTGAACTGGTAATTCTGTTGGGCAGGATGAGGCACGCACCGTGTTGACATGCCGTCGGGCAGATTCTGGATTGTGGGAGCATTCGTTGGACCATAGAGTCTTGCAGTATCTATTACGCGCGGGATTCTATGGTGTGTATCGTATCGGGCACATTCGACTGGACCACGCACTCATCACTGCTCTCGTTGAGAGGTGGCGCACAGAGACTCATACATTCCATTTCCCGATCAGGGAGGCCACCGTCACGTTGCAGGACGTATCCGTCCTATATGGTCTTCGGATTGATGGCCGAGCAGTTACTGGAGTTGACTCTTCTCTCACGATGGGGCAGTGGATAGCCCTATGTGCTGAGCTATTAGGAGTAGCACCTACACCAACAGATTTACAGCCAGGTAGAGTGAGGGTGAGGTGCTGGCCGAGCACTTTGCTCATCTTCCAGATCATGCTCCAGATGAGTTAGTACAGCAGCATACCCGAGCATATATTCTGTGGCTTATTGGGGGGGTACTTCTCTCTGATAAGTCACAGAACATGGTCAAGCTGATGTACTTGCCATTGCTGAGAGACATTGACGAGATCGGGCAGTACAGCTGGGGTAGCGCGGCTCTGGCATGGTTGTATAGGATGCTATGTCGAGCAGCTCAGGTGGGTACGAAGGAGATTGGAGGACCACTTGTGCTGCTACAGGTTAGTAACAATTTTATTACATGTCAATTCATATTTAAAGCCATATATCAGTATTGTAATTGTGTTCAAACTATTGCAGATTTGGGCATGGGAGAGATTGATTCGCATTGCCCCATCTAGGCGGCAACCAGTTGGTCCTGGTGAGCTTCCTATGGGTGAGGGGGACATGCAGTTGCCCACCGGACCGCGAGGTAGCCGGTGGAGGGTTGACATGGGCCACGAGTTCGTCTCCACCCACGTAGTGGTAGTTTATAGAGACCAGCTGGACCGGATGATCGAGGGCGAGGTATGAACTTTTTTGATTGCGTTTTAGTTGTCTTCTTCATTGTATATGTTTTCAGTTCACGAGCAAAATTTAAATTATTTGTCGTCATTGTAGTTTATCTGGCAGCCTTATGCTGGGGTCCTCGATACGCTCCCCGACTACTGCCGACTGGGTCAGGAGATATGGATGGCGAGAGTGCCACTTATTTGTTTTGACGTGGTTGAGTGGCATCTCCCCCATCGTGTCCTCCGACAGTTTGGTCGGGTGCAGTCCGTGCCGGATCGGTTCGACACTGAGTGGCAGTTGCACGTCACTGATAGGCGTGGCCGAGCGGGCACTGACTGGCGTCTGTTTTATATGCGATATGTACAGTTGTGGGATGCCCGCCGGGACAGTATTGTACAGGCTGACTACAGCGATGAGGTGATCCCCTCTTCCGACCCTTACATGTTGTGGTATCGGCGACATACACACCTACTAGTCGGGAATCCGAGCCACGTGTCTGAGTTTGGATATCAGGGAGTTGGCCCTTATCTTGAGGCATTGGTGAGTATCATATTATGTGTCAGATAATTATTAAAAGCATACTTGATTTACTTTCAGTGAACTGTAGCCTAATAATACGTCTGAATGTTTGTTCAGGTGGCTGGATCTGGGAGGTCGTTTCACTTGGCTGAGGACGCCCATTTAAGACGTGATGCACAGCATGCCTTGGAGGCCGTTGCAGAGATCCGGGAGTTATTGTACCAGGCATTCCAGCTTGCCCATCGGGGAGATCGTTTGCATTTCGGCCACTACGGTGTACACACTTCAGCAGCTGCTCCAGACACATCAGCGCCGTTCACATCAGCGCCTTCCACTTCAGCGCCTGCCACATCAGCTCCTTCGACACTGCCTTCGACCCCACCACATACTACCCCATACATATCTACAGATTCCCTCGACGTACTTCTTACGCAGCATACTGGCATACCTTATGAGCCTGACCCTGATTGGACACCGCCCCGATACATGCATGACGTTGTTACCCCACCCACTCAGTTACCACCACCAGACAGTTCGACCGCGACCATGAGTACACATGATGCAGTTCTCACTGACATCTCCCACGTTGACGCTGAGGGCCATATTGAGCCCCCCCCAGAGCGCGCGGGAGAGGCCAATGTTTTGGTCGTGGCGGACGTCGCGGCAGAGGTCGGGGTGCGGGCAAAGGCAGAGGTCGAGCTCCAGCTGCAGATCTTGATACAGTTGCACCAGATGGTGGAGTTTCACAGCTCACGGCAGTATCCGATCTTCCGCCACAGCTAGGATCAAGGGCAGCACATGCAGTAGAGGGGGAGTCACAGTCACAGTCACAGGCTCCACAGGAGCCAGATATTCAGAGAGTCTACCGCAGGAGACCGAGGAGGGAGGTCCACGGTCGGGGTTGTGGGACTGGGGGCAGGTTAGGGCATTAACGGGTGTGATGTGGAGTGTATAGTTTATTTTATTTATAATTTTTGTATATCAAACTTGTACAGTTGATGTAAATGTGTCATACTTATTTCTTCGAAAAATATAATTTCACAATTTTTTATTCTTACTTCTTTTGATGATTTCCATAAAAATGAAAACGAAAACAGGAAAAAAATGATAAGAATTGATAGGATTTTATGATTAAATGAGATTAGAGGACCACTTGTGTTGCTACAGGTTTGTAAAAATGTTATACAACAAAAATCTGGGAAAAAAATGTGAACATTGCATAATGGATAGTTGTGGGGAGCAATATGAACAAAAAGGAAACAAAATCAATATCTAAACAAACACAAGTATTTCAACTATCAATCGATATGAACTCATACCTTGTTCATTAAGTATCATTATTATATTCCACATCAATAATGCATGAAATCATGAAAGTCTAGTTCAAGTAGCGTTCTTCAAAATAACAATAACGGAGAGAAAGTAAAGGTAGAATTACAATAAATATTCGAAAACAATTGAAATATCTCCCTTCATTGATAAGTCGTGGATAAGCATTACAAATTGCATGCATTACAGAAATGGTTTGGGCGTTCATCCAAACAATTTCATTCATTATCATTATCATCTGACATCTCAATATCAGATTCTTACATAACATTCATGCTCCAGGCGTAGTACTGGTATGCATCATCCATTAACCCATCTTCGGCACGCTCATTTGCAGTCTTCATTAGTCTGGACCTTTGCAAACGTTGGGTCATGCGATTAACCTCGTCGCGGATACGATGCAATGCCCTTTGCAACAACTGTGGAGTGTCAGTTGGCATACGCATGGCTAACCGGCGAGGAAATTTAAGATTAACTTCACGACATAGCTCAACGAGAACGTTTGCTCGTGTTTTGTGAAATTCCCACTCAGCTCTCATGGTATTGACAGTGGCACGTGAGTAACGCAGATTTGGATTCATTGGGTATTCAAATTCATCTCCATCTGCAACCCAATAGCGACCCATTGCTGAATATAGATCAACCACCGTATATGTCATGATGATATCGCTTGAAATAGCTGTAAAACTTTTGTTATGGTATGATGCGATATTTATACCATATATACACATGGTAGCTGTATGTATGAAATTATTGTAATAAACTATGCAGCAGAGTTGTCACGTCAACTTTTATGACCTGAACAACTATGCATCAACTTGATAGGAGTTGTCACTTCGACTTTTATGAATTGCATAATTTATTGTTATTCCAAAACAAAAAGTGAAAACATAAAAAAAAAATAATAAAATAAAAACCAAGCTGATCAACCGACTAAACGTCTAAAGTAGTCAAATTTCTCTACCTGAAATTATTTTTAAAAAATAAATGTGAAATTACAATTTCAAAATCTGTAAAATATTTTTAAATTCTTTGAAATATTTATTCAGAAATTTGTTTTACTTTTTAGGTGTATTGACATATTTATTAATTTATTGTTATTTTGTTATGACACCCCCTCAAAATTTTAATAGATTGCATAATTCACAAGGGCACAGTAGGTATGGTACGATAATAAATTGTAGCTCGGCGCGATGATACGTCCAACATTTGTCAGTGATGCTCACCAATTACTTGAACCGGTGTAATAATTTGGATGCTTTGTATTTTCCTCAGATGCTATGTGACTTTGTGCAGCGATGCAGTGATGCATCTGTTGGAAAAAATGGTTTTATATAGGCATATTTTTAGCCCAATTTGGGTGGACCCCAAACGTCTTTTGGGGTGGGTCCGAAGAGGTGAAGTGGTGAAGACGGAACGTCAAAACCATTTATGAGTGAATGGGAAGATGACGTCGTTTTCGGATCTAACATTAATTTTTAAGATAAAATTCTTTTGAATTTTTTCAATAAAAATTATTGTGGGAATTTAATTTATTTCTAAATTTATTTTTTGGTTTCCTTAAGTGGTTTCCTAAAAATGATTAAACTATTCAAATAGTTTAATATATATATATATATTTAAATAGTTTAATATATATATATATATATTTTAATAGTTTAAATAAATTAAAGTTCCTTCACATTTGACTTTGTCAACTAAGGTTCAAAGTTTGAAAATTGGTGTTAGTTGTGCTAACGGTCCGGAACTGTTTAGAGTTTTGTTCAAAAATTTGAATTAAACCTATTCACTTACCAGAAGCACCTTTTCGGGTCTTATTTGTTGCCTATATATATACATTGATTTCTAGCAGTCCGAATATAGTGAGAACAGTCTGTAAACCACCCTCTTTGCTGTCCAAATTTCTTTGGTGCATTATTCTTCATTTATTATTTTAGGAATAAATATTCAGAGAGTTAGAACACAGGTTTGGTTCGCCGAACAAATTTATTTGAAGTGCTTCTATAAATTTGTGAAGATCATTGTATCCTGGGAGATAGACGCCATTCAACCGTAAGCACCGTAGCGGGGCGAATCTGTCTTAAGGACAGAGTGTCACACACTCGACTTGGTCTTGTAATTTTTATTTGGTTCAATAAATAAATCCGGTATGTAATTTATTTATTTTGCTTGATTTTATTTCAAGTTATTTTATTTACACAGAAGATTGTTCCAACAATCTTAAGACAGATTCGAATTATTCTGTTTTATTTTCTGTGGATTTACAAAATAATATTCTGGTTGGAAAAACAAATAGTGATTATATGCTATTTGACAGATAGTAGTAATATACTGTCTCTTTTCTTTGACAACAACTAGTAGTACGATACTGGTGTCATTAACAATTCAGAATATATTTTTGTGGAATTTTTCAGAAATTAATTTTGGGTTTTAGAAATTATTTTCTGAGTTTTCATTAATTAAAATTCTGTTTTCAGTATTTTAATTATTGGAGTGTAACAAGAGGTTTTAATTTCTTGTGTGGAATTAATTTGGTTAAATAAAATTTTATTTTATTTCCAAGTTAATTGAAAATAAAAGTTATAGTTTTTATTTCTTTTATTTTCTGTGTGGAATTAATTTGGTTGAATAAAATTTTATTTTATTTCCAAATTAATTGGAAAATAAAAGTTACATTCTTGTTTTTTTTATTTTTACAGAATTTAATTCTGTGAATTTGGATTAGTTTTCTGTGTGAAATTAATTTGGTTAAATAAAATTTTATTTTATTTTATTTCCAAATTAATTGAAAATAAAAATTACATTTTGTTTTGTTTCTTTTATTTTAACAGATTTTATATCTGTAGTTTTGGTTTAATTTGTTTAAATAAAATTTTATTTTATTTTCAAATTAATTGGAAATAAAAGTTACAATTGTTGTTTCTTTTATTATTTACAGAATTTAAAATTCTGTTATTTGGTTTTAATTTCCTGTGTAGTATTAAATTCTAATTATAATTGTGGTTTATAATTTAGAATTTATGGCTACTGGAACTGATCTTTGCAAAGGCAAAGGAAGATCAGGTAAGAAGGTTGCTAAAGCCAAAATGACCGAAATGGATAAAATTTCCAATGGTGTAGATGTCATAAATCTTTCTGCAGTTGTTTCCGAGGCAAATCTTGTCGGAAATCCTAAAGAATGGTGGGTGGACACCGGTGCTACTCGCCATATCTGTGCCGACAAAAAGATGTTCACATCTTATTCTACAGTAGACAATGGTGAACAACTTTTTATGGGCAACTCCTCAACTTCCAAAGTTGAAGGAAGAGGAAAGATTGTTCTCAAGATGACATCAGGAAAGGAACTCACTCTCAACAATGTGCTGCATGTACCGGACATTCGCAAGAATTTAGTTTCCGGATCTTTGTTGAGTAAGAATGGGTTTAGGCTAGTTTTTGAAAGTGACAAGTTTGTACTTACCAAAAACGGGATGTATGTAGGAAAAGGTTATATGTCTGATGGCCTTTTCAAGTTAAATGTAATGACTATTGTACCCTCTGTTATTAATAATACTACATCTTCTTCTTACTTGCTTGAGTCTTCAAATTTATGGCATGGTAGACTAGGACATGTTAATTATGGATCTTTGCGTAGATTAATTAATATGGAATGTTTACCTAAATTTGACATTGATTCAAATCATAAATGTGAAATTTGTGTTGAGGCAAAATTATCTAAAACTCCTTTTCATTCAATTGAAAGAAGTACGGAACCACTTGAATTAATTCATAGTGACATTTGTGATTTTAAATCAATTCAAACAAGAGGTGGAAAAAAGTATGTAATCACTTTTATAGATGACTATACTAGATATAGTTATATTTATTTAATTCGAACCAAGGATGAAGCTTTGGAAACTTTCATTCAATATAAGAATGAAGTTGAAAATCAACTTGGTAAGAAAATCAAGAAACTTAGAAGTGATAGAGGTGGTGAATATGAATCACCTTTTGGTGAGTTTTGTAAAGAACATGGAATAATTCATCAAACCACCGCTCCTTACTCACCTCAGCAAAATGGAATTGCTGAAAGGAAAAATAGGACTTTAAAAGAAATGATGAATGCTAGTTAATAAGTTCTGGATTACCTCAGAACTTGTGGGGGGAAACAATACTTTCTGCAAATTATATTTTAAATAAAGTACCCCGAAAGAAAGTGAATCAAACACCTTATGAATTGTGGCATGGAAGAGTACCATCCTACAAATACTTAAAAGTGTGGGGGTGTTTGGCTAAAGTGGCTATTCCTAGTCCTAAAATGACTAAGATAGGGCCTAAGACCATTGATTGCATTTTCATTGGTTATGTCAAGAATAGTAGTGCATATCGGTTCTTGATTCATAAATCAGAACATTCCGAAATGCATGTAAATACTATTATTGAGTCTCGGAATGCATCTTTCTTTGAACATGTATTTCCAAATAAGACTGGACAAAAGACTAGTAATAAGAAAAGATCTTTTGATGCTATTACTAGTAATGATCATGAACATGATCAAGAACAAGAGTTAGATCAAAATGAGGAAGAGGAACTTAGGCGTAGTAAACGTGCTAGAACCTCAAAATCGTTTGGTCCAGATTTTCTAACATATTTGTTAGAAAATGAGCCTTTAACTTTTAAAGAGGCTATGTCCAGTCCTGAAGCTCCTTTATGGAAAGAAGCTGTCAACAGTGAAGTTGAATCCATCTTGCAAAATCACACTTGGGAATTAGTGGACTTACCACCAGGTTGTAAACCTCTTGGGTACAAGTGGATTTTCAAAAGGAAATTAAAAGCAGATGGATCAATCGACAAATACAAGGCAAGACTTGTAGTCAAAGGTTTTAGACGGAAAGAAGGTCTAGATTACTTTGACACATACTCACCGGTGCTAAAATAACATCCATTAGAATGCTAATTGCCATAGCATCTCTATACAATCTAGAAATTCATCAAATGGATGTTAAAACCGCTTTCTTAAATGGTGAGTTAAATGAAGAAATTTACATGGAACAACCAGAAGGGTTTTCTATTCCAGGGAAAGAAAAGAAAGTGTGTAAATTGGTTAAATCATTATATGGTTTAAAACAAGCGCCAAAGCAATGGCATGAGAAATTTGACAATGCAATGATGTCAAATGGATTTAAAATTAATGAGTGTGACAAATGTGTTTATATTAAAAACACAGACAAAGGTTATGTCATTGTATGTCTTTATGTAGATGATATGCTCATCATAGGTAGTAATAATGACATGATTAAAACTACCAAGAAAATGTTGAATAAACATTTTGACATGAAGGACATGGGCATTGCTGATGTAATTCTTGGTATGAAAATTGCCAAAACATCAGAAGGTTATACTTTGTCACAATCTCATTACATTGAGAAAATACTTAACAAATTCAGCAAAGATGATGATCATCTAGCTAGAACTCCTGTAGATGTTAATTTGTATCTTTCTAAGAATATACAGGAAAGTATTTCTCAATTAGAGTATGCCCAAATTATTGGAAGCTTAATGTACTTGATGAACTGCACTCGTCCAGATATAGCTTATGCAGTAAGTAAATTAAGTAGATATACGAGTAATCCGGGAGTAGAACACTGGAAAGCAATTATAAGGGTTCTTAGATATCTCCGATTTACTCGTAACATTGGGCTTAATTATACTAGATATCCAGCAGTACTTGAAGGATACTGTGATGCAAATTGGATATCGGATACTAGAGACTCGAAGTCCACCAGTGGGTATGTCTTTACTCTTGGTGGTGCGGCTGTATCTTGGAAATCTTCCAAACAGACTTGTATTGCTAGATCTACTATGGAATCAGAATTTATAGCTTTAGACAAAGCAGGGGAAGAGGCAGAATGGCTTCGCCACTTCCTTGAAGATATTCCAATTTGGCCAAAACCGGTGCCTGCTATATGCATACATTGTAATAGTCAATCAGCTATAGGTAGAGCACAGAGTCATATGTATAACGGTAAGTCACGACACATTCGTCGTCGACATAATACCGTAAGACAACTACTCTCTAATGGAATTATTTCCATAGAATATGTTAAGTCTAAAGACAACATAGCGGATCCACTAACCAAAGGGTTAGCAAGAGAGTTAGTTGAGAATTCATCGAGGGGAATGGGACTAAAGCCTATTAAATAAGAGTTACCACAACGGCAACCCAACCTAGTTGACTGGAGATCCCAAGATCTAGGTTCAAAGGGACAACCGAGTTGTGAATGACTCAGAAGGATCACTGTGGAGTCCAACTCCTACCCATTTCTATGATGAAATAAGTGATGTCTGCAGCGATTTAGGTTAAGTAATGCTTTTAATGATTCTTATATCTAGGTAAACCTAGTGGAGTATGGCAGGATACTTTTCATAAGAATCACCTATGTGAGTGTGAACTGGGCCGGTTCTGTGAGATTTGTGAAGGGCTACAATTCTCTAAAGCACTCATGAAGACCAGGTTGTTCAGGGCCAAAATGAACACAATAGTGAGAACTAAACTGTGTCTGGGAATATACTGTGTGAGTTCTATTGTCTTGGTTTACACAAACGGCTGAACAGTTCAAGACATCATGTTCACTGGTTAGCTAGTAAATCCGATAGTGTCTCACAATGGAAGGTTCAAAGCCAAAAGCTACCTATCCTTTGCAGAATATTTTCAATTTCTAAACTCTCTGATTAGATCATGTTGTTGCATTTTCTCTCCGTCAACTTCTATTCATGTGGGGGATTGTTGGAAAAAATGGTTTTATATAGGCATATTTTTAGCCCAATTTGGGTGGACCCCAAACGTCTTTTGGGGTGGGTCCGAAGAGGTGAAGTGGTGAAGACGGAACGTCAAAACCATTTATGAGTGAATGGGAAGATGACGTCGTTTTCGGATCTAACATTAATTTTTAAGATAAAATTCTTTTGAATTTTTTCAATAAAAGTTATTGTGGGAATTTAATTTATTTCTAAATTTATTTTTTGGTTTCCTTAAGTGGTTTCCTAAAAATGATTAAACTATTCAAATAGTTTAATATATATATATTTAAATAGTTTAATATATATATATATATTTTAATAGTTTAAATAAATTAAAGTTCCTTCACATTTGACTTTGTCAACTAAGGTTCAAAGTTTGAAAATTGGTGTTAGTTGTGCTAACGGTCCGGAACTGTTTAGAGTTTTGTTCAAAAATTTGAATTAAACCTATTCACTTACCAGAAGCACCTTTTCGGGTCTTATTTGTTGCCTATATATATACATTGATTTCTAGCAGTCCGAATATAGTGAGAACAGTCTGTAAACCACCCTCATTGCTGTCCAAATTTCTTTGGTGCATTATTCTTCATTTATTATTTTAGGAATAAATATTCAGAGAGTTAGAACACAGGTTTGGTTCGCCGAACAAATTTATTTGAAGTGCTTCTATAAATTTGTGAAGATCATTGTATCCTGGGAGATAGACGCCATTCAACCGTAAGCACCGTAGCGGGGCGAATCTGTCTTAAGGACAGAGTGTCACACACTCGACTTGGTCTTGTAATTTTTATTTGGTTCAATAAATAAATCCGGTATGTAATTTATTTATTTTGTTTGATTTTATTTCAAGTTATTTTATTTACACAGAAGATTGTTGACTTTGTGCAGCGATGCATGTGACTTTGTGCAGTGATGCAGTGATGCATGTCGCTTTATGCAGTGATGCAGTAATGCATGTGACTTTCTAACTTTGCCATGCTTATATAGTTTGTCACTTTTTTCCTCACATTACGTGATGCATGTGACTTTCTGCAGCGCAAGTAAATGCTTTATTTTTTTTATCACATTGCAGAATATACAAAAAGAAGAAAAAAATGCAAACAGGAGAAAATAGGATGACTGTGAAGTTCATTAAGTGAAAATAAAATAAAATATAGGTTGTTTATGAAGAATATTAGTTTAAAACAAAGAAAATTTAAGGATTTAATTTCATTTATAATTTTTTGAAAATACCAATTTGTACTGAAATCGTCAATTCCAAGTCACTACTTACTGTATTAAAAAAGTAAGCATGAAAAAATAGTTTCATGGGGCGATGTGACAACTCACTGCATATTGTTTTATTTGACAACTCACTGCTCCAATATGAAGGGATTGCAGTGTCATCCTCTGTCCTACAATGATGACTTTATCTGACAATCACGTCCGTGACTACATCACAGGTACACAAAGTCACGGGTACTCAGGATTGTATGAAATGAAAAGCTAAAAAATAATATCACGGGTATCACTTCTTCCATAGTGCCCCAGCATGCATTATCGTCACTAGATCATCTCTAGTTAACCCTCAATATGATGTCTATAAATAGCGACAATCCCAGTATGATGTTTGTTTAAGTCATAACAATAGTAATATATCTACAATTACTATTATTGTTTGTTTATTTTAGGAACAATGTCTTCAAGAGGTGCAGGAAGTTCACGCCAACAAAGAAATCCGAAAGTGTGGCTGCTACCTCCATTTAGTTATGACTACAAGAGCGAAAAGTACTCGAGTCCGAAGGATTATTATGCTGGTATCCGAGCAGAATGGACGTTCAGGGTAACGGAGCAAGAAGGATTGTTTAATGATCTACGTAACTTTGGGGCATCGGTACCTCATCGTCGTTCATTAACCATGGCTAGACGAAATGTCAGTGACTATGAAAAAGCAGTTAGTAGAATTAAGAAGGAGAACAACAGAATGTTGATGCGAAGATGTCGACATTTCATGCTTCAGCTAGCCACCGAAATGGCAGAAGCAAGCAACAGAGATTTGAAAGTGATTGAGCGAAATAATGTCTTAAACAATGAAAAATATCTCTCTGACTACTACATGTCAGATGAGGAATGAGAAATCAAACACCTTTATCTTTCATATATATTTGTATGTTGTCTGGAGTGTAAGACAATGTTGTTGTTCATCTAATGTACGGATGTATTTGAAGTATTTGTTTAATGAACCTGAAGTTTATGAAATAACTACATTTATAACAACACATTTAGTAGTTCATGACTTTCTTTATTGAATTATGTGAATACTTAAAACACATAAAACAGAATAGGTAGCTCGGTGAAAAGCTTCCCTTAACTGGGGCTGGTGAAATAAGGATCAATTTACAAAGAATTTCAATCTCCGTTAGGAAAGAAGAAAGAGTCACCTTCCAATTCCTGGAAGTCCAGTAAAAATGATGACTCTGGTAATGAATGAGGGGTTGACAGAAAACTAAACTCGGTGAAACGAACTACCGCTTTCAATAACACATAAAACAGAACAGGTAGGTCGGTGAAAAGCTTCCCGTAACTGGGCCTCGTGAAATAGGGATCCTGTACGTAAAGAATTTCAATCTCCATCAGGAAAGAAGAAAGAGTCGCATTCCAATTCCTGGAAGTCCAGTAAAAATGATGACTCTGGTAAGGAATGGGGGGTTGACAGAAAACTAAATTTCGGGGGCTGGACAAACAAGCTCAAAGCCAAGCGGTTGGTCTAGTTGGGGGACTAATAAAGTTCAGACAAACAAACTACCGTCTTCAATAACACATAAAACAGAACAAGTAGCTCGGTGAAAAGCTTCCCTTAACTGCGCCTCGTCAAATAGGGATCCTCTACGTAAAGAGTTTCAATCTCCATCAGGAAAGAAGAAAGAGTCGCCTTCCAATTCTTGTAAGTCCAGTACAAATGATGAGTACGGTAAGGAATGGGGGGTTGACAGAAAACTAAACTTCGGGGCCTGGACAAACAAGCTCAAACCCAAGTGGTTGGTCCAGTTGGGGGACTAAGTTTAAAACCCAATTGGTTTTACTTCATTTGGTTGGGATGAATCACTATTTACAATTAATTATACCCAAACATATTGTTTTCTGCACCTTTTTAAAGAAATTGACGATTCTCTTAGTATAGAAACTATAATTGTAACCAGTTCTAATGACGCTGAAATTACTGTGTAACACCAGTTTTCCAGACAGATTTTAATGCACCAGTTTTCTGGACAGATTTGAATGCACCATGATATTCACAAACATTGGTGGCCAAGTACTCCTACCTAACCCACGTTTCACTCACAAGGTGCACCATTATTTTTTCAAACATTGAGTAGTCAAATCGTGGAGAGACTTGTCAGTATATGCAGATGGATTGTGAAGTCATGTGACCTGGTGCACAGGCTTTGGTTTTCTCGATATTTTGCTCGATTATTTGATACACAATGACAACTCATCTCTTAATGATATATGTGGGATTCTTAATTCAAAAAGTCACATGGAAACAGTGAATTCACTGATTTACCTTACAGTCAACATGCCCTTATTTTGTGGGTATATGCAGATGGATTGTCAAGTCATGTGAATTGCTGCACAGGCTTTGGTTTTCTCGATTTTTTGCTCGATTTTTTTATTACAGTGATAACTCATCTCTACTTGATATATGTGGGATTCTCAATTCAGAAAGTCACATGGCAACAGTGAATTCACTGCTTTACCTTACAGTGAGCATGCCCTTATTTTGTGGGTATATGCAGATGGATTGTCAAGTCATGTGACTTGGTGCACAGACTTTGGTTTTCTCAATTTTTTGCTCGACTTTTTTATTACAAAGACAACTCATTGCTTATTAATGTATGTGGGATTCTCAATTCAGAAAGTCACATGGCAACAGTGAATTCACTGATTTACCTTACAGTGAGCATGCCCTTATTTTGTGGGTATATGCAGATGGATTGTCAAGTCATGTGACTTGGTGCACAGACTTTGGTTTTCAGAAATTTTTGCTCGACTTTTTTATTACAATGACAACTCATTTCTTATTAATATATGTGGGATTCTTAATTCAGAAAGTCACATGGCAACAGTGAATTCACTGATTTACCTTACAGTGAGCATGCCCTTATTTTGTCAGTATATGCAGATGGATTGTCAAGTCATGTGACTTGGTGCACAGACTTTGGTTTTCTCAAATTTTTGCTCGACTTTTTTATTACAATGACAACTCATTTCTTATTAATATATGTGCGATTCTCAATTCAGAAAGTCACATGGCAACAGTGAATTCACTAATATACCTTACAGTGAGCATGTCCTTATTTTGTCGGTATATGCAGATGGATTGTCAAGTCATGTGACTTGGTGTACAATATTTCCTTTTTTCTGGTTTTTCATTCTACTGACAACTCATACCTTGTTCGTTTATGTGGGATTGTCATGCAGGGCCATATTTCTAAAGCTGTTCATAACCAACTATATAAACAACTGTAGGTGAAGACACAACCTTACAACTCATTTCGCCCTACGAAATTATCATTCATTTGTTTTTAAAATTTAGCATGGCTACATGGTTCATCGGAGGGAGTGGGAATCGCAGAGGTGGTAGGAACTTGCAAAGGGGTGACAGTTTAAGACGAGGAGGGGGAAGGGGAAGTGGCGATGCTGAAGATGAAACACCATTTGCTTCGTTAGATGCCTCTTGTGCTTATCATGATAGGTTTGGGAAGCGACATTTTGTCATGCCCAAGTACTATCGAGATCCATGTGGTTTGGTGGAGGAACCATCAGATAATCAAACAGGATATGGTTTAGCAAACGCTAGACTTCTGAAGTGGCCCGCACTATTTATAGAGCGAGTCCAAATGGAAAGATTATGTCGGGAAAATCGATTGAAGGTGCCAAAAGCACGTTCTGTTGAGATCCAAAAGGAAGATCCTGATAATGTTGATCGACTATGTGAAAGACTACAACGTGAGATTTCTCAAATGAACCATAGGTTAGCCCGCGATATGCAGCTATACATAGTTAAGAAGGATGCCCAGAAGAACAAAACAGAACCAAATGATGCGGCTATCAAGGGTATCATGGAGGATCCTCAGCTTGTCTCAAATGCTGAGCTTTCGGATTGTTCAGACTCTGAGCCACCTACCGATTTAAGCGCGAATTAGGTGTTAATGTCTACACTTCGGCAATATTAGGTCATGCATTAATATGTAATGTCTGTGTTAGAGTAAGTGTTTCCGTAATGAGTTGGTCAGATTGTTTGGCTAATATTTGTCTGTCTAACTGTTATGTTTATCTATGTATTGTGTGTTCAGTTCATGGTGTCCACAATGTATTGTTGTTCGAGACTTATGTTTGTACTACTTACGTATTTCTGTGGGAGACTTATGTGTGTTTTTCCTCAAGGTTTATGAATTACATTATCAGCTTCTAACCCAAAACAAGGACAACAGGAAAAAAAAATATTATTTAAATGAAAACGGCTTTAGTAAAGCTAAAACTAATTTCTGAATAACACATTCTAACCCAAAACGAAGAGAAGAGAAAAAAATATAAAAAAAAACAAAGTTTACATGAAAACGGCTTTAGTAAAGCGAGAAGAAATTTATGAATTACATTATCAGCTTCTAACCCAAAACAAAGACAACAGAAAAAAAAAATATATTCTTTACATGAAAACGGCTTTAGTGAAGCCAAAACAAAATTCTGAATAACACATTCTAACCCAAAACAAAGACAAGAGAAAAAAATAAAAAATAAAAAACTTTACATGAAAATGGCTTTAGTAAAGTGAAAAGAAATTTATGAATTACATTATCACCTTCTAACCCAAAATAAAGACAAAAGAAAAAATATATATATTTAAATGAAAACGGATTTTTTAAAGCCCAAACAAATTACTGAATAACACCTTCTAACGCAAAACAAAGAAATAAAAATTATAAAAAAATTGACATCAAAACGGCTTAACTAAAGCTAAAAAAATTTATGAATTACATTATTACCTTCTAACCCAAAACAAACCCAAGAAAAAACAAAATAAAAAAATGCTGAATTATACATTCTAACCCAAAATAAAGACAAAAGGAAAGAAAAAAAAATTAATATGAGAACGGTTTTAGTAAAAGAATTTTAACCCAAAAAATTATTCTGAAATATATTATCACCAAAACAATGACAACATAAACAAAAGAACAAAATTTTTTTCTTTAAAGTTCAGTAAAATTGAAATTAAAAAAAAAAAATTACGTTAAAAGCGCGGTTCATAAAAAAATTTGGCGACAAACCGTGGTTTTAAAGAGCGAGGGTAGAAGAAAATTTTTTTTTCATAAAACGTGGCTTTTGATGAACTCGTGGTTACAAAGAGCGACTTCATTAGAAATTTTTTTTTGATAAACTCGTGCTTACAAACAGCGAGGTCAAAATAAAAATCCTTTCAGATAAACTTGTGCTTTCAAAAAGCGAGTTCAGGATGAAATCGTTCTTTCAAAAAGCGAGTTCAAAGCGAAATTTTTTTTTGATGAACTCGTGCTTTCAAAAAGCGAGTTCAAAGCGGAAGAAAATTTAATCAAACTCGCGTTTTCTATCAGCGAATTCTTAATTAAACTCGCTTTTCATAACAGCGAGTTTCAAATTTGCCTGGCTTCGGGCGACAGGGGTGGAAAAGTGTTGAACTCGCGATTGTGAACCGTGAGTTAGCTTATTTTGGGAAATCTTTCAAAACTAGGCTTAGTTTGGGAATTCCCTTATTATTTTGGCTTATTTAGGGAAATGCCCCAATTAATTACATGAATCAATGCTCTAAAATCACTTAAATGTGACTGTAATTTTAAGTTTTACTGATAAAATTGTTCAGAGAAATTTCAAAATTATTTAGAAAAATTTTAAAATGACTTATTTTCTCTCACACAAATTTCAAAATTATTCAAAGAAAATTTTGAATTATTATTTTTTTTTTTTAGAGAAATTTCAAAAATTAGACAATTTCAGTGAAATTTCTTTGACTTCTAGTGAGAAAATTCAGTGAAAATTTATTTATTTATTTTCTTTTCAAAATTTCATATTCATCATGATCTTATTTGATAGATCTTGACGAGACAATTTCAAAAATATAAATTTTACAAAATACGGAGTTTCAAATAAAAAATTATTAAATTTTAAAATTTTGAAACACATTTCAAAATATAATTTGTCTACAGTATGAGAGAATTCATGGTACCAATCAGTGTGTTTGGTTTCAATTTTCTAAATTCAATTTTTTGGAAATTAAAGTTTTTTTGTTTTTAGTGAATATTTTCAATATTTTAAACAATTTTTTTTACTTTTTTATATGCACCTTACTTAGATGTATCTAAATAGTAAAATATTTGTGAAAAATATTTTTAAAAATTAATAAATACACTAAAATATGAAAAATATACTGAATCTTCATTTATTTATTTTTGTTTATATTTTTGGTATTTAGTGAATTTTTTTTAAAAAAAAACCACAAATATTATACTTTAAGTGTATTTATATAGATGTGTCTAAAAATTTTAAAAATTGCTTAAAATATTAAAAAAATTAGTGAAACAAAAAACAAAATACAAAAAATGAAAAAATAAAATTTTCTAAAAAGTGAATTCTAGAAATGGAAACCAAACATTATCTTCATGGAATTTCAAATCTTAGGAACTTTTAAAAAAATTACTTAATATATTAAAAAATATTCAGTAAAAACAAAAAATACGAAAAACGAAAATATAAATTTTTTTTGAAAAGTGAATTCTAAAAATAGAAACTAAACATTATCTTTATGGAATTTCAAATCTTAAGAATTTTAACTAGTAAACAAATTGTGGTTATCCTTAAACTCTTACACAAATATATAGAAGGATCCCTTATCTTAAAAATAATATAAATTTTTATTGATATTTTATTTATTTAATTTTTAAAAATTCAAATAAAACAAATTTTTATTTAATCTAGCCTAAAAAAATCTAAAATATTAAAGATAGATTTAGTATTTCTATTACTTAGTAAACAATTAAAAAGGATAAAATAGTCTATTGAACATTTCTCATTCTTCGTAATATTCCAATCAAATATTGGATTCAATAGAATAGTCATTTTCAGATATCTAATCCCATGAGAAAACAAATATGGATATATATCATGTTTAACCAAATAGTCCAGAGATTATATATCTCAAGATTAATAGTGCGATAGATTATAATCCATTTTTATCCAGTTCGTCCAAACAAATATGAAATCCATGTTCACCATATCGAGTAGTTCGTTGTTTGGTTGAAAAATTATAGGTTGGATTAATAATTCAATTGGACTGTTAGTTCTCCATATGTGGGACTATCCTATCCTGAAAGAGGGGTGGGATACACAATCCCTAGACAAGCTCTCCCCAAAATTAGCTAATAAAAAGATAATTTTTTTCTCCAAATATTTAGGACATGTTTGGTTTAGTTTTTAGAAACTAATTTTAATTTTTTTTTAAATAAAAAATTGGTTTTGTGAAAATAAAAATAAAAAATAATTTTAAAAATTGTCACTTCTGACATTTAATAACATGACTAAATAAATATAGGATACACATCATTTTCAATGAAATAATCCAAAGACTATGTATCTCATGATTAATAATTTAATAAATTACAATCCCTTCTTATTCAATCCATCCAAACAATCATATCTTTAAAAGGCAAATCACATAAGATATAAATCTCTCTATTAAATAATTTCTAGACGATAGTTTTCTCTGCAACATTTTGATGTAATAATAAAGATGAGAATTATATTCTTAAGAGTTCTTACAAATGCATATTTAAGAACTGTACTTTTATACAAAATCACTTTACAAATTAACAAATTATTTAAAAAATTAGTCCCTATCTTGAAGTGGGTCATGTTTTAAATTTTTTAAAAGAGATTAGTTCACAAAAAGTCCTAAACACCATTGGTGGTGCGCGTGCACACAAAAAGAAAAACAAAAAAACCATCAAATTTATTTTTAATTTGGTTTAACAAATTGAAAATTTCTATTTTTTAATGGAAAATTAAATGCATGTCCCATATGTTTCAAATTGAAATTTTTACTTTCCAAATTTTTAGATTTGGTTATATGATTAAATAAAAAAGAAACAATTGTTTGACAAGCACCATCATGTGAAATTTTTGATCGATCATGTAAGTTTCCCTTTGGAAAATGAGTTGACTTTTTAACTTTTTGATTTCTTTAGATATTTTATCCTGAGGCTAAAACACCTGATTTAGAAAAGACTTTTGACTTTTGTAGCTTTTTGAATTTTTTTATGAGAGAAATAATATAATGATTATGGATTTGATGTGATATTTTATCTTATTAGGCTAAAAAATTTATTTTGTTTTTTGTGGCTATTTTAGCCAAAATAGCCTACAAGCCAACTTCCCAAACGGAAGCTAAGGCCTTGTTTGGGAAGACTAAATAAGTCCACACTTTTTATCTTTTTATTTTTTTAGGTCATATCAATCAACATCTCTTCTCTACTTTTCTACACATCTTTTTATAAAAAGTAAAAAAGACACTTATTTAAAACATTCCAAACAATCCCTAAATCTCTTTCCCAAAGTTGAAACACCAAAAGGAGAAAAGATACAGAGACTCTCGTACACATTCTCACCTCTATTTCATAATATCTCACCACTTTACTCACTTAAGCAATGATACAGGTTTTGATCCATGCAAAAATACAAACGTAATAATCAAACCAAGCCTCAAGTCCAATCAAATCAAATGAGATCGACTAAAAATACAAAAATAATATAGTATTTTTTTCACACTCAATAATTGCAGCTTTTTAGATTTCTAAAAAAAATAAAAAAAGTTTCTAAAAAAGCCAATCCCAAACAAAACCTACAATTAGAAAAGAAAATGCTAAATCCAGCTTTAATAACCGTGAAGATAGTCCTCACCTTCTATATTTGCAAGTCAATTTATGTAAGAGATGGATGTAAATACAAATTGTAAATTTAACAGTTTTCTAACATACCCTTCATTACCTACCTATGCTGTAAGAAAAAACCCTGCATAAATTGAAAACAGATGCTAGCATGTGGCATGGCTTGAAAATGTGACGACAATATTATCATAAACAAAATATTAAATATTCATTCATTAGAAGTACAAATCAGTTGCCTCACAAAAGCCTAGGGGGGACAAAAAGTCGGAAGTTGATCACCAAAAGCAGCTCACTGGATGGGGACTGTAATTGACTAAATCATATATAAAAATCAAAACCCAAACTCTATTTCTCAATACTACAAGATATAATTGAAAAACAATCAGCAGTTTCTATTAATGTCTGACAACTATCTTCTCTAACTGCTTTTTGAAAACAGCATGAAATTCGGAAGCAAAAAAGATGGAAGAACCGGAAACCTGCCCATCACATATCTGAAGTTGCGAGTTCTTGTGTACAACGACAAAAGGAATCAGTGGCCAACAACATCACCACAAGTTCAAGAATTGCAAACTGGGGTTTGGATGCTGGGTGGGTGAGGTGGAATTTACCCTTTCAATTCATCTCACATTCTGTCGAGTCTTGATCATTCGTTTGAGAGTGGCAAGCCAGAAATTGCACTCATCCCAGTCACTAGTGGTGAGTTGCACCTGAGCGAGGCAGAACCAAAAAGGATCAAAAAGAAATTCATTACTCTCTAGCACCCAAAATAAATAAATAAATAAAAAGAAATAAGTGCACTGTAAAATTCCAATCTCAATAAGAGTTGTACCTGGATTTGGAGGGCAATACTAAAATCACCATTGTCCAAAGCCTGGCAGAGCTGAACAAGCTTTTCAGCAGCATTTTTAGATATGTCCCCACTGTTAAGTTTGGCAAATAAGGCGCCTATTTTCCTGGAATTGTCTTCTATTTCCCGCTTCTTAGCTGGATTTGCACGTGAACCTCCCAGTGCTTCTGATGTCTCATTAAAAAGTCTCATCAAAGTTGTGATAACAGGCCTTTGCTGGGCTGAAGCACATAATTCACAAACAAGCAAGCTATATTAGATGAACCGCAATGCAGTAGTGGTTCATTTTGTTAAATGGGGCGACTTGCAAACAAGTTTTAAGGCATCACCAAAACAAAATGCTTGCACTTGAAAACAAAAATAATAATAATAACTACCAAAGCAAACTTTTAAGGCAAAAAAATTTATTGAAAACAAAAAAAAAAACCAAGGTAGCGTTTGGTAGAGTTTTGGAATTATGATGTGAGAATAGAATTGTATTTTGAGTTTGTGAGTTTTGGAATTATGATTTGAGTGTGGAAAATTTGTTTGGTTATAAGTTCTGAATTGAGTTTGAAATTTTTGATGTGATATATGATATTTGATTCAAAAACTTACAATTCATAACCAAACACACAACTCAAAATTCAAACTTATAAAAAAATTTAAAAATTTTCGAAAATATTTTTTATTTATAATATAAAAAAATAACGGGTACCAATTGCACAAAAAAAAAAAAAAAAAAAAAACAACAACAACAACAACAACAACAACAACACTGTTCTGGTCAACCGCCCGGACGACCGGCCGGTCGTCCAGAAGGATGACTGGGTACACGTGTTTTCAAAATTGGGTGTGGAATCACGTTTCCAGAGCTCAAACCAAACACAACGTTTAAACCAAGGACTGGAATCACATTTTTAGAACTCCACCAAACACAACCCAAGATTTGCAATTTAAAACATATTTCTTCGAGTAACTAATACAAATTGTGAAATACTTCTATTAAGATTTTCTAATAAAAAATGTTACTATACAATAATGATACCCTAAAATCCTAGATGTTGCATATAGCACAAAGTAGCTGCCTTCAGACCTACTACCTAGGTCATGCCATGATACACTCACCAAGATATCATATCTAACTCTGTAGCACCCATGATACAGCCTCCGAGGTCTCAATCATGGGATGCAGGGGTAGACCTTATATCTCCGCTCTGTTGGGCCAAAGAAAGCTGGAAATTCAATCCCAACGCTATAGCAACCAAAACAGGTGGTGATACCACTACGTAACAATGGCAGCTGATTTTTGAAACACTTGAAGCACCTCAAATTCTAATCACTTGATATATACGCGTCTACTTTATCGTACAACATTTTAGAGCACGTGTATACCCATACCACCTTCCCATTCCCACACAATTTGTGTTCCAGGTTCAAAGGATTTATGGCTATACACTTTTTTTTACCAAGACTCTGCTTCTATGAAATTTCAGACTCAGTTATAATTCTTACTTAGGAATTACGATTGTAAGCCAATTTACTTCAAATTTCAACGAATACATAAACTTTAGAATTGGGTTGGCTCAAATAGAGGACTGTATCTACCAATTGATAGCGAAGGTAGTTTCTTAAAATTACCATGGCATGCCCACAGGATCACATACACCCACACGAATGTCTTCAACATTGAAGGAAAAAAAAAAAAAAAATCTCTTCAAGGTTTTGTGGCTTTAAAGATTTTTTTTTCTTCTGGTCTAGCTACCAACAAAATTGAGAGGAAAACTTTTATAGAATAGCTATAAGACCAGCGATGCTTTACCAGAACAGGATATTGGGCAATTAAGAAACAAAACATTTATAAGAGGAGTGTAGTTGAGATGAAACTGTTTGGATAGATGCGCGGCAAGACTAGAAAAGACAATTAAAAATGAATATATTTCACGATGGTAAAGAGTAACACCGATTAAAATAAGTTGAGAGATGGCACGTTAAGATAGTTTGTTCATGTACAACAAAGACCTATAGATACAACAATAAGCAAGAGTGATGTGATCATCACAAATGGAAATATTAGGTGGAGGAGAAGACCTAAACTGACATAGGATACGATAGTTAAAAGGAAAAAAAAGAAAAAGAAAAGGATGAATTTATTTAATTTAATTGAGTATATAGCCCTTTACATAGCAAAATAGATTCATGTAACAAATCACACTTAATTGGGACACAAGGCTTTGTTTGATTTGGTTTAATTTGATACCATATACTTTGGAATGTACATTGCTAGTAGAACCAAACAATGTAAAAGCGAATCCAATTTGTATCGTTTTCAATGTAAAATGGCTAAATTTTAGAGAGATCGATTACTTTTTAAAAGAAAATATCCCTCAACGTTGATCAACCATCATATTTGCATCCAAAGTTTAATTTCTGGATTAATAACCTAAACATAGAGTTAATACTGCTAACAAAGTCATGATTAGCACTTAGGTGGGAGATAAGACTTGGTTTCATATGAATTTGGATGTTCATAGATATTGTTATTCCTGAGAATTTTACAAAACAATCAACCAGACTTCTTGAGTTTTGTCAATCAAAAGAATACAAGTTCCAGCTTGAACCTGTGCAATGAGCAGGGCCAAACAACCTTTATTCATGGTAAAACTAATCAACTCAAAGTAATCTTGTACAATTCACACTGTAAATGGAAATTAGAAAAGAGTGCATCCTGGTATGATTCCAAATTGACCTGGCATAACCTTAGTAGGGACTCAATGACCCATGCAAGATAAACCAGGAATTGCGCTTGATGATAAATAATCTGATTGTGAACAAAACTTGATCTTTTATCTATTTTAAAGGTAAAATTTGTATAATAAATACAAAAAAGGTTGACACAAACACAGGTACAGCACAATAACGATGTTCAAAAATCAAGATATGCAAACCCAATCAAAACAGTATATATGAACATAAATCAAGGGCAATCAACAATTCTCTATTTACAGAAATTTAACTATGGAGGATGGTCCACATAGACCTTTAACATCTTTAAGGGATAATGTCTAAGAAGCACGGACACGAATACGGATGCAGACGCAGACATGGACACGGATGCAAACACAGGACATGGCAATTTCAAAAAAATGGGGACACGGACACAGCGGAAACACGACAATAAAATATGTTTTCACATATTTTTTTTTGTTATCTAGATTAATATTACATCCACAAACAATCAATATTAACAAAAACTAACTCTAATTCTTTTTTTTTTTTTTTAGACAATTTTAAATTAACACTTATAATTTATATATTTTTTTTATGGATGATCTATTAAGTATTTAAATCTAAGAAAAAAAATAATAAACATTCAACATTCATCAAAAGCACTAACTAAAATGGGGGAAAAGACAACTTGGCATATCCTTAGCGTGTCCTCTGAAGTGTCCCCAGCATGTCCCTGAAAATAAATTAATTAAACAAGGGGAAACACCATGTGATGTGTCCCATACTTGTCCCCTAAGTGTCTGTGTGTCCCCGAAATGTCCGTGTGTCCGACATGGATACGGCACTTGTTTTGAAGTATCAGTGCTTCATAGGATAATGCAATTGACTTTTGAGAAATAAAAATAGCAACCGGAAAGGTCATTGTCCTTGCCTTAGTTTCTGAGGATACAATTCAATTACAATTTTCTGGAGACAGGACAAAGACAACAATCACAGCTACTTGACGTTACTACAATATCATCTTTCACAGAAAGTTAGTAACATACTTTTGTCATCTTCTCTTCTTCTTTCTACATCCTAGAACCCCCTCCGTCAATGTCAAGCATCAGAAGAGGAAGGTTTCTTCTACATTTTTCATCAACTCACAAGAGCAGCAAGGCCATGTCTTTCAATCCCATTTCAACACACATAACAATAAATCCATCCCTTGTTGCACCATTCTCTACAACTCGCAACTTATAGTTAGTTACCTAAGTGAAAGTCTTTCAAAGTCATGATCCACAACTCGTAATTTGTATAAAGGGGTAGTATCTTAATATTATTTTTCCTTTTTCCCCCCTAAATACAAAGGTTGCAAGTCTCCCTTTCTCGAAATTATGTTGTTTCTCATTTCATACTTTTAGCATGTACCCATAGTTTGTAACATTTCCCTTTCACAGATTTGAAAGAAAACTAGGCATCTAAAAGTTTCACAGCTCATCATATGTTGACAGAACTGATAAAAAAAAAAAGGAATTGAAACCTGTGAATCCAGAGTATAATTGAAAAACCATGCAATGTAAAATAAAAAAGAAAAGAAACAAGGTTACCATTTACATTTGAAGTATCAGCAGTCTGTGCTGTAGGTGGCGGAGCTGCAGGAGTTACGGCCGGTTGTACTTGTGCAGGCTGAGTAGGACTGGATGGTTGGGTTGGACCCATCCCAGGATTTTGAACTCCTGAATTCATAATTGGCATAAATCCCCTGGATACTGTGGTTGGAGCCAAAACCTGGGGCATGTTATGCCCAGGAACTGGACCAGCTTGAGAAGGAATAGGGCCAAGATAACCACCTCCAGGAGGACCAGCTTGATAATTAGGGTTGCCAATCCCCTGAAACAAATATGAACAGTAAATTTTAGTATATTATCCCATTGAAACATTTCATGAGATAAATTTATAAGGGAGCCCAAAAAAAAGACACATACCGGATACAACTGAGAACCCAATGTGGGCTGCTGGTATTGCCCCGCATTTCTCAATGCAGGAGGGGTTGCAGGAACAAAGGGTTTCACTGTAGGTTGAGTGGTAACAGGAGGTGCAGCAAAGTTCATCTGAAATTTAAACAATAAAGAAAAGAACAAGAAATCTCAATTTGAATGGGAGTTGGCAGCACAGTATTCTTGGTAATAAATGACAGAAGATACCGTAAATTAAATAAACATACAAACAAAAAAAATAAACAAATAACAAGAATTGATTATCCAAGTGAAACTGATGAACGTGAGGCTCATGCCATAACCATCCTAAAAGCCAGAAATTCAAACAAATCATTTAGAGAAGTTAAACAGACAATAAGATTGAAAAGTCTATTTCTGTCTGGAAGATCTAGCCAAACCAAGCACTTTTAGGCAACCAATATACATAATGAAAGAACAAACGTCTACCAGCCTAGCAAGCAAATAATATTCTCAATTATTACAAGTGTGATTCATTTAGTATGAAACAATTATTACTTCCTAGTGGGAATGAACCCAATGATGTAAATACCTGGGGAACTTGAGGTGCTTGGGATGGAAAAAACATTTGAGGCTGGGGCGCTGGCTGATATGGGGCAGGAGCACCATATCCTCCTCTCCCATATGAAGAATCAAATGACTGTTGGTAATTTTCGCCATAAGGAATGCCTGGAGTGCTCTGCTGCAGTGGTGATGGTGCTTCCTATGTAATAAAGGAAAAACCAGTACAAAGTATCACTATAAGCAAAACAGCAGATTCTATAGATAGACGGCTGCTGCAACAGAAATACATCTCATGTTGAAAAGCTACACGATTAAGTACCTGATAATAATTTGGAGAAGCCTCAACTGCACGAAAACTGGATTGATCGGCACCATATAAGGATCCAGTTTGTGATTGAGGGTTTTCAAAAGCCATAGACTTGGGTACTTCTTTCACTGCCACAACAGTGACACATATTCATCAGCTGACACTAAAGTTGTAGCAAGGTATATTATCCCATGTTTGGGACAGGTAGTAGAAAAGATTATTTCATATTAAAAATTGAGTACCTAAACCAAGAAGCATAATTTAAAACTAGTCAACTTGGAATAGCATCAGAAATCAATAAACCATCTTCTAAATCATATATGAATGTAAATTATGTAATAAAGGAGACTAGAAGTAGAAATGGGAATATGCACCCAAAAAGATAAGATAAATAATATGAATAGTAAAATCCACTATGATGTAGCAACTACAGCCCACAACCATTGTGTAACTGCTGCTAGGTCCAAGAGAGTGCTAGGCCCAATTTCATGAGTTTTCTCCTATCCAAACCCTCTAAAAACCAGATCTAAACTAGGATCCAAGAAAAAAGTTCAAAATTAAGCTTAAATCATAACTCAAAGCTCTTTAATGCCTGAAAAAAATACAAAGATATGAGACTCAGCACCACCAAATTTTATTGTCAGTGTTTCTAGCTGCAATGATACTAGATTTTTCATTCTCACACAGATTTACTTGTTTGACAAATAAATAAATCTTGTTAGTGAGATCTAAATTGCAAGTTGCAAATCATCCGAAAGCTTGGATCAATTTTTGTTCTCTTATGAATTGGGAAGATGAGGGGGAGAGGAGAAGATTAATTTACATCCCAAATATTGGCTTCAATTTGTGATACTTATATGTAGATTTTTCAAGGTTTATAACTGGTTTTCTTTGTTGAGTAAGAGACTAATAAAGCATTAATGTTTTAGTTTAGTATTTTTCATTTTTCTGTTTGATCTGAACCTCCAAGATGACCATATAATAAATGAAAAAAAAACAAGATAAATAATGAAATTTTAAAAAAAATTGTTCATTAAGGAAGGCACCACAAGAGGGAGGGCCCAACCATATACATCCCACCAGAAGAGATTTCTTTTTCTTAAAACAAAAAAACAAAAAAAAAAAAATTTCCAAAAGACCTGTACTCTCACATGTCAACCGTCAAGACCACAAATCCAAAATTTGCTCCCAGAATTCCACCCATACAAAGAGTAAAAATCTACTCTTCAATCTATAAAATGGATCCTCAACTCATTGAAAAGATATTCTACTGTGCTCTCCCCAAATAATCCACATCAAATCTTAGCCCAAATGTCCCACCTTCCTTGCCATCCAAAATCTTTTCCCCTCCAGCTATGAATAAAGTTAGTCATAGTACTCAGGAACTGCTAATAAACCCCAAACATAGCTAGCTAAAATCATCACCAAAGCTCTCTTACCATCTCACAATGGTTAAGTAGAAGGCTGACATACTTTTTCACTTTCTGGCATGCTTGCACTGCACATATAACACCAATTGACAACAATATGTATTCTCTGGATTACGTAGTCTAAGGTGAGAACCTCTCCATGAGCTGCTGCCCATAGAAAGAAAGCCACCTAAGAAACTGCTTGGGACACTCAAATCACTTCCAAGGGAAAGACAACTCACAAATTCCCTCTAGAGCACCATCGAAAGAATATGGGTGTGTTTGGTTTCGTTTTGGGAGATAAATTTCAAAAAAAATCTTGGGGAAAGAGTATAGAAATTTTTTTGGTTTGTTTGGTTGTATATTTTGGAAATAGTTTTGGAGTGTGGGAGTTTGGGATGATTTGATATTTTGTTTTAGTTGAGTAGATGTGTGTGAGAGAAAAAGTGATTGAGAAGGAGAGAGGAGAGAGAAAAAGTAATTAATTAATGTATAGGAGATAGAAAGTGATTTTGGAAATTTTTTTCCAAAATAACTAAACCAAACATAATTTTAGAAAATTTTCTCCAAAATGTGTTTCTCAAAAACAAACCAAACAAGGCCTATATTTCTTGATCATATGTTTTATTAATTCCGTAGCATATTAATTGATCTTATGCAGAAAAAATAATACATAAAAGAGCAGAGATAACGTTTCCGACTGACATAAACTTGAAAACCAAAATGAAGCTATTTAACTGTATGTGTGCCCTACAAAAACATGCCCTAATATCCACCCTCTGTTATGCAGCATCCTTAAACGCATTCCCATTTATACAGTGGAAGGTAGAATGAATATGGAAAGTCGGATTTTTTATTTTTATAATCCAGGGTATCTCACGCCTAGCCCAGACCAACTTGGCCCAATTTACCTTGTATATGGACAAACGAGAACTAATCCCTAGTCCCTAATGTTAACATTCGGGCAAACCTCCAATGATCCCCTGGGAGACTTGAACTCAAGACCTTGGATCTTCTCCTTAGGTCTTTACCGCTCAGCCAACCCCTTAGGCACACACAAACTTCACCTTGGAGGGTCAAGAGACCTATCTAAACAAGGTAAAGCCAAGTATCGGCACATCACAAAAAACAAGTTTTAATAGAAGCATATGCACCATAAAACTCACATAAAATATAAATAAGACGTAAAATGACTCAAAATCAGATTATGTAAGTTCCCATGGGTTTTAGTCTTGAATGTGAGCCAAATTCATAACTCTTTGCATCTTTGAATTTGCTTTTCCTTGAGCCTCTTATGGATTGCATCAATATGTCTGGTATTTTTTTTTTTTTTTTTTTTTTTTTTGGAGCAACATCAATATGTCTTGTATTACTAGCTTGAATATTCTGTAGTACAGACTTCAGGGATCACAAATCAAAATCTTCATGGTATATGCAAAAAGGCAAGTTGCTTTCAATTTTTCTCTATAGATATTACGCTTTACACAGTAATCAGAAAATTTGACAAACTTCCAGTTTATAGAATTCTTTCTAGACAAAGCATGTGGGGAAGAAATGACCTAAAATAAACAAGTGTACCCAGTGCCAAGAAAAAAGGCTCACATTACAACATCAGCAACAGACAAGACAGGAAAAAAAGGCTCACAACACAGTACTGCTACATGCAAAGCCAAAAACACATACCAACTTCTGTGGACCGTGAAACACAATCTCGTAAGATCATAAGCTCAGGAGACAATTCATCAGTTCCCATTAGTTTTAAGTACTCCATAGCTGTAGTTAAAAGCCCTTGACTTGCTAATATTTCAGCATATTTCTCAACAAGCTTGCACAAAGACGCACTAAATTGCTTCTGCCCAGTTGCCAAAGCAAGGACTATAGTCTTTTCCATTAAATCCTAACAAATAAAAAGATAATATTGTCAACTCTCGAGCTAAAACATATTTCTTGAATAAAAATTCAAAAGTAGCATACTTACCTGAAGAAGGTCGACATAAGATTTCCCCTCATGATCTGTTGTCAGACTGCGTGACCAAATTTCCACTGCCTTGTCAATATTTCCAGCACATATATAACAAAGAGTCGCAGCTAGTGTATTACCAACAGCCATGAGCCTAGAAGCAAGTGTATCACAGAGCAAAGTCCACTCCTCCCTCTGTGCAAACTGTTCATGGATGACAATACATTTTAGTAAATGCAGTGCAATCAAAACGAGTGCTGCAATTCACTTCTTATTTCTCCCATTAATAAATCTTGGGATCATCATTGCCATCAAAACCATATGGAGGGGAGGGACTCTTGACTCACTTAAAAAAAAGTTAGGATTGCAATTAAAAAAAATACACCCAACAAAAAAAAATGGACACTTAAAAATTTCATTCCTTGTGTTTAATACAAGAATAAGTGACTTTGGAACTAATCTACGGATGAATTTGAAATGACAGTGCAGTATCAAATAAGCTATATTTTCAACCTTCTAAATTGAGGCACTTACAGTACAAAGTAGGGCAAGTGTCTCCTTCCAGGATTTCAGGGGCCTGCTGTTCACAAGGCTCATGAGATCATTGTTGACCATTGCAGAAACAACCTGATGGTGAAATGAAATGATCAGTAGAATCCTAAAATACAATGTAGTATCCAATAATTCCCAGGTGATTGGGAATCATTACATGCGAGTACAATCATACCATGACATATGAGAAAAGATAGATAAGTTATTTGACAACATCCGAGGAAAGAACACAAAGTTTTGGCTACCTTCAAGTAAGGAGAATGGCTCGTCTTAAGGTATTGATCCCGTGCGCTGTCCCACAAGGAAGCACCACCAACATGAGCAATAACTAGAGCATCAGCCATTTTATTTGCAGATATACAAAGAGCAACTGCCCCTTTGTAGTCCCCAACAACCAATGCACGTTGAACATCATCATCAAATGATGCATCAAATGAGGGGTCAACACTCTCCTCTTGTACATGCATTTCTTGTGTCATTTCTTCCACGCTGGGAACGGAGCCTCCAACAGTAAAGTTATGCCCAGAATTAGACACAGGTGTTTCAGCTTTAGGACTTGGAAGATTGTTAAAGAAATCTTCCCCATTATCAGACAGGAAGGTGGTGGTTTCTTTATCCGCCACATATCCTCCTTTATCTGCTACTTTTTCTTCGAGACCAATAGCACTTACATCCTGAGAGAGATCATCTTGCCCCTTGTCTTTTGATTCAATAGGTAGACTGAAACCAAGATGGGTAAGCAACTTCGTCCTTGCTGTCCCATCATCTTCAAACATAACCTTCAAGAAGCCCCATGTTTCTCTGTCATCTTCAGATCTGCCCAGACAATTCAGTGAAAGCCAAAGATTGAAGTAACAAATTAGTTAAGAATATTAATGAAAAAAGAAAAAAAAATTCTTTCCTTCATACTGAAAACATACTCGGACTCTTCAGATTTTTTATCACATAAAAGCCTTAGTGAATATCTCTCCCCATTATGTATTGCAGCTTCAAATTCAGAAGAGCGGCTCACCAAACTGTGTTCTGTAACTAAGTCATGCACATAAACCTGGAACACAGTGAAGGTAATGACCATATAAGATCGTGGAAAAAGAACCATGTAACACAGAACCACCAATTAAGAATACCTCCGAAGCTCCAGCTGAAGCATCATTAGAGAAAAACGAAACAAGCTTGCCTCCAAAACCAAAAGATGCTCCTGCTTTCCGTTTATACCATTTTGGGGCTCTCAATGGTGCTGCACAGAATGGATAAACTATGAGAAAATAACCAAAGATAAATCAAGAGGGGGGAGAAAATACCATAGAACAATTAACATGGTATTACAGAGAAACAGTGGGAAGTTTTAACTGAAAACTAACGAAAAAGAAGAGGAACTAAAAGACGTGGGTGATTGACAATGATTGACAAGATGACTACTTCATCAGACAACTTTAAGGGCTTCTTATATTTTCAAATTTTCTATTTGTACTGTCATCATGTCCCTTCGACAATATTCAAAGATCTCAGGTAAAGATTTTTTTGTTTTTTTTTGAAAAGTGGCGAAGAATATTATTAAGCATAAGCAAGAAAATGGAAAGAGAACAAGGAGTCCTCGAACAATGAAAAGTGACTAAACAAAAACCGAAAATAAACAAGAAAACCATTCACTAAGGATGGAAAACAGCAGCCCAATTGTTCAATAGGCAGCATTTTTTATCAAACACTATTAAAAAGTCACTAATTATTAATTTTCAGTGATAGTTTGAAAATTGTCACAGAAAATGTCACTAAGTATACTTTTTAGAGGCAGTTTAAAAAAATCATCACAAAAAAAGGTCACTAATTTTCAACTTTCAACAACTGTTTGAAAAATTCGTCACAGAAAAACGTCACTAATTGTAAATTTTAGTGACAATTTATGAAAATCATGACAAAAAAAGGTCACTAATTATCAATTTTTAGCGACATACAAAAAAATCGTCACAAGAAATTATTTTTAGCGACGATTTTATTACGATTTATTTTCAATAGGACTTCATAAAAATTAAGTTCAACTATTAGGACCTATTGGTAGTTTACCCTTTTTATTTTGTCACCCAAGGAAGACCAAATTGTTTGTGCCATGTCTAGTTTTCCTTATTGGTTTCCCTACTTACCAACCTGCTTAAGAACAACTTATTTCTTGTAATGGCAACAATGAATCCAGAATCAGGAAAAATGTGTCATGGAAAATTGTACTTTAAAGTTGAGTAGTAAAACTCTAAGAAATCGTGATCCAAGAATTCAACTAAGCCTCCATGTTTGAACATGAAACTATGTACTAAAACTAGAGCTTGTCACCTACAAGCACATACAGCTAATAATTTTAGCTAACATTAACAGCTTGCAACTCCTCTTACAAATATTTACTGCTTACTTCAATAAAAGGCAACTGATAAAAAAGAAATGTGGGCAACAAAATACAACTATATGCAGCATATGTCAACAAATAAACCCTGCCTTTCTAATATACATAATACAGAAGTACAAAACCAAACAGTAAATAGATTGCGCCAATATAGCCAAGAAATATGACCAAAGGCAAACCATCTAATCTTAACAACTGCGATTAAACACCAAAACTTTCAAATATAACTGCAAGTTACAACAGTCGCAAGATCTACAAATACATTACCTGCACCAAAATCACCCTCCTCAATGCCAAATCGGCTACAACCCTGGAGGGGAGAAAACAAGGAATGTTAATTCTAAACAGGATTACATAGACATTATTTCCTTGACCATTAGACCAACACAGACAGGAATGTGAGGTCCAAAGTTGAAGTAGGGAAAACGAGAGAGAGGGAGACACACACACACACACACACACAAACAAACACAAAAAACAAGATAATTACATTAAAGACGAATGAGAATGCTATCATAATGCATGCACTTGGACAGCATCCAAGGAGATCTGTGCAAAAATGATAGAATACATATTTCTCCAGTCTTAATTTGGCTAAAGAACCCAGAAGATATTACGTCATTGCAACAAAAAATATTAACCCCAGTTCAGCATTACCATGGAGTTTAATTTGTAAAAATATAACAAAATCATTTCCTTGACCATCAGGCAAACCAGACAGAAATACGTTCTCCAAAGTTGAAATAGAAGAAAGGGCAAAAAAACTGTGTTACATTAAAGACATGATCGCCATGCAAATTGAACAGCATCAAAGGAGACCTATGCCGAAATAGTGTAATATATATTTCTCTGACTTAATTTGGCTATGAGATATATATAGGACCCAGATGATAACACAGCTAGTTAACAGCATCATAAAAAATACTGTGTACCCTATTCAGCATTATCATGCGTCACTCAATTCTATTTCAGTACAATTTAACTAGTAATTCCATTTCTTTTAGGCCAAAAGTAATTATTCAGATACAAACCACTAATTAAAATGAGTGAAGAGTTCCTCTGACTCTAAAGGTGCCCAACTTGCTGAATCACTGTCTCAACTCAAATCAAAAGTTGAATTAAAAGTAGAATTAAGAGGGTAAAAGAAAGTGTGATGATGAAAAAGAGGTTAACCAATATCCCCTCAAATTCATTTTTTTGTTTATTTATCACAACGTTTGTCATGAAAAGAATATAAAGCCATTTCTTGTACAAATACCAATTAACAAACCAGTACAAGAACTTACCTCAATATTATAAATGCCAATTTTTCCATCAAAAGAAGATGCCGATATAACCCCAGGTATCTTTGGATACCAGTGTACATCAAAATTCCAGTTGGTTCCAGCGGGCAATTCAGAGACAATCTGCAGAAAATTCAACATCAATAGCAGTGTCACCATGTCCCAAAAAAAGGAATGGTAGACAGTAAAATGCCCACCCACTCAAAAGTTCAAAACACAAATAGAATATATACAAAATAAAAGTGACCGTACAAGGAGAGATGCTGAAGCCGATTTGCATATTTTCCATAGGGGGAGAGGAGAAAGAAAGGAAAAAAACAACCTATTAACATCTTACTCTACCTCTCCAGATACAATGTCCCAGCAAATTGTCCGATTATCTTTGGCACAGGTAAGCAAATAGGAGCTGTCACTGGGACACCACGACATCGCAATTACACCTATCGAAAGATATGCAGGAACAACAGATAAAACAGCAAAATCAAAAGCGTATAAATTGAACCTTGAACAAATAAGAAAATCAAATGTATTCCATTCAAGGAAAGACTAAAAAGAAAACAGTACTGGTGAAAATGCAGCACGCTAGGTAAAGCTCTAGCTCAATTTAGATGCATTCAGCCTAAATTATCCAAAATACTTTTTATTTCCTATGGGGTATGGACTACAGTAGAACACGAATTTATGTGCCAACTAAATTACATAGCAACCAATCAATAAACACGAACATCTTCTTTAAGCCTTTGATGACTCCAAAAGTCTGATTTGTAGAACATTAATGAAGTTCTGATATTTGCTTCTTCTTCTTTTTTTCTTTTTTTTTTCTTTTTTTGTTGTTGTTTGGTTTAGTGAGTGCTTTCTTTGCTAACTTTATATATATATTCTTTTTGGAAAGTAAAATGCTCATGCACTGGTATATCCTCAATGCAAAAAATGAAATACCCACCAAAACAGAATCCATAACCATGATACTGGTTCCAAGAATTATTTCCACCCCACTATCCTGTGACCAATCAGCAGGACTTGACTTAACTTGTCGGGCAATCTACCAGTCTAGTTCTGTTTTGTAAGTCTAAAAAGCTTCATCTACCACTGAGATTTGTGCAGTAAAGGTCCTAAATAACAAGAGAGAACTAAATATTAACAATGTTTTGTAAGAAGTTTATGTTACAAAATGCAGATTTCAAAGTAGAATTCAGTTAAGGTGTAATTGTAATAATTAAGCAAGGAAATCTCTTCAACTCTTTCTGTATTTTTGACTAACACAGATTTCAAAGAAGCATTCATTGTCTGCATGTCTTCCAGATAGACAGACAGAGAAAATGAGAGAACCCTAAGGCCTTGTTTGGGATACTCTAAAAAAGTCAAAAAGTCACTATCCTATTTAAGTCACATCATCTTATTTAAGTCACATCACCTCTCTACCATATCACTTCAAACCCAACCCATATTTCATAAAAAGTCAAAAAGTGCACTTATTTAGATCATCCCAAACCATCCCTAACACTAATCACAAAAGGAGTAATTATCAGTAAGACTTCAATTTCTACACACAGAATAGGATAGTCCAAATTGAAAAAAACAAATCATCAAGATACAGCAAGAATTTGGTGGATACTTCGATGAGGTACCTTTAGTGTGCCCCACAAACTCCCTCACTGGTGTCATTATATTCCGCATATCCCAAAGCTGCAAGGAAATACCACTGTTAATTACAAGAACATATTTTACACAGCATATATTACTCCTAGAAGTAAAATATATATATATATAAACTGAAAAAATCAACATGCAGAATCATTACCCTCAAAGAAGGTGAACTATCATCATCTGAAGCGACAATAAGTTGAGTGGCCACATCAGGATGCCATTGCAAAACAGAGCATCGCCTTCTATTGGAATCAGAAAAACTGCCAATTGGAAAGTCATGTCAGTCACTAGAAAGAGAAATTTTAGGCTATTACATTATGATTATGTCGTGCAACAGTGCCCAACGAACTTCACATTGTTGAAGCAATTTACCTAATCACTGGCTTTTGCTTCTTTAGGTCCCAAATCACTGAAACCATAGAAAATATGTTTCATTCCCAGCTGAAAATAAAAAATTAGGTAACTAAATATGATAATTAGATAGTTTCTTTCCTCACCAGTTGTCCCATTATATGAAGTGGATGCTAAGATATGTTGAACCTTGCTGTTCCAAGATAAAAATGAAATTTCACCTTGAGTAGCAGATCCACTACCCTGCATAAAGGTCTCATAAACTGAGTCAACTGCTTTGAGTAGATCCTGTACGATGAGACAGGAACAGGGCAATTGTACATGCACGCAAATAATCATGTACATGATTTATATAGGCACTCAGAGAGAGGTTCTCCTAGATCATATTTTAAATGTTCACAGGATTTCAAAATATAGGTGCCTTCTACAGTAGTGTACAAGGGCTGTATTAGAAGCTAAGCTGTGATGAAAACAAATAAAAAAAGAAAAGAAAAGAAATATGGAACACCAGATGTATCACTACACTTCTATATAGGTCAAAATTGGAGCAGATAAGGTATAGACACTGCAATATTAAGCCTAGTTTGGGGCAGGCTTTTTTAGCCCTCTGAAAAAGCTAAGTGAAAAGCTTGGGCTAAAAAGGCCTACTTGTTTGGCATAACCTAGAAAGGCCAAAACATGCAAGAATTTTTAACCCACTTTTTTTACTAGGATTTGACTTTTACAGCTTTTCATTGCAAAATGACGAGGGTGTCCTTCAATGGTTTATGATTTCCTCTTTTCCATTTTTTATATGCATGGTGATATTTTCACACTTGAGTGCAAAATGGTAAATCCAGATTACATCACGATAATGTCAGCAAAATGACCTAAAAAACCCAAGCTTCTTCACCTAAACAAATCCCATGCTAAATGCAAAGCAAAAATGTTTAGCTTTTTTAGCCAAAACAAAAAAGAAACTAAAAAGCCACCTAAACAAGCCAGCCCCAAACAAGGCTTCAAATTCTAAGAAGCATGTACACTTTGGACACTTCTAAGATGATGTGTCCATGTCAATCACCAACACTCCCCAAAATGTCTAACACCCCAATGTTGGACACACATCCAAACATGTCCTATTAACATCTTAAAACTTCTCAAAACCAATCACTTATTGGGGGCTCACGTGTCTATTGTTAAAACACATGAAACACATGGGTCTCAGCAAAAGTTTGGAATTGGGACCTGTGACTAACTTTCAATTCAATAGGGAATGTAACTTTTTCAATTATATAATAAAACTTATCTATTCACTCCATTTCCCAACATATGAAATCTGAAAAATGATTCTTAGTATTTTTTAAGTTTTATAATTCCAGAAAATTCCTCTCAAGAGAGTTCATAAGAGTGTATATAGGTAGCAAGCTATGATGTACGGACACAGACACGGGACACGCCACAGACACACAATTTTTCAAAAAATGAGAGACACGACACGCTCGGAACACGTTTAATATATATAATTTAATTTATTTATTATATGTCTAAAATAAAAAGAAAATCACTGATTCTCATACAATTACAATAATAATAAAATTAATAAACACATTTCTTAAATTTTTTTTAATAAAAAATGAGTTTTTTTAAATAAAAATAATTTATTCTATGAATTTTAGGTTTAAGAAAAATAAGGATAAAGAAAAAATAAAAAAGAAAAAAAAGGAGGGAAGAAATCAGGAAAATAAAGGAGGAGAGAGAGAGAGAGAGTGAGAGAGACGAGTGAATCAGGAAAAAGAGATAACAAAAAAAAAAAAAAAAAAAAGAGAAACAAAAGGGGGAGAGAGTGAAATCAGAAAAAGGATAGAGAGAAGCAGAGAAGACGAAGACGAAAAGGGAGAGTGAAACAAAAAAGGGAGGAGAAGATGAAGGAGACAAAGAAGAAGAAGAAGAAGAGAGAAGACAAAGAAGAATACCTAGGCTTCTTCGATTGATCTAAATAGGTTAGGTCTTCTTTCTCTCCCTCGATCTCTTTCTCTCTTTCTCCATCTCCTCTCCAACAGTTAGGCTTCTTCGATCCACCTCACGCGTGTCCGAAAAGTGTCACGGCGTGTCACTTTCAATTCAATAGGGAATACAACTTTTTCAATTATATAATAAGACTATCTATTCACTCCATTTCCCAACATATGAAATCTGGAAAATGATTTCCTAGTATTTTTTAAGTTTTATAATTCCAAAAAATTCCACTCAAGAGAGGGTTCATAACAGTGTATATAGGGAGCAAGCTATGATTCACAGACACGGGACACAAGACGGACACGACACGGCCACGCGAACACACAATTTTTCAAAAAATGGAGGACACGACACGCTGGGGACACATTTAATATAATTTTATTTATTTATTATATGTCTAAAATAAAAAGGAAATCATTGATTCTTATACAATTACAATAATAATAAAATTAATAAACACATTTCTTAAATTTTTTTAATAAAAAATGAGTTTTTTTAAATAAAAATAATTTATTCTATGAATTTTAGGTTTAACAAAAATAAGGATAAAGAAAAAAGAAAAAAAAGGGAGGGGAGAAATCAGGAAAATAAAGGAGAGAGAAATAGGGGGGGGGAGAGAGAGAGACGGGTGAATTAGGAAAAAGAGAACAAAAAAAAAAAAAAAAAAAAAAGAGAAACAAAAGAGGGGAGAGTGAAATCAAAAAAGGGAGAGAGAGAGAATCAGCGAAGACGGAGACGAAAAGGAAGAGTGAAATAGAAAAAGGAGGAGAAGAAGAACAACAAAGAAGATGAAGGTGACAGAGAAGATGAAGAGAAGACGAGAGAAGACAAAGAAGAATACCTCAGGCTTCTTGATTGTTCTGAACAGGTTAGGGCTTCTTTCTCCCCCTCGATCTCTTTCTCTCTTTCTTTCTCCGTCTCTCTTTCTCTGTCTCCTTTCAAATAGTTAGGGCTTCTTCGATCCACCTCATGCATGTCCAGAAAGTGTTACGACGTGTCCATGGCGTGTCCGACTGGAAAAATTCAAAAAAAAAGGGGACACATTAAAGACAGTGTCGGACACGTGTCCACAGCGTGTCCGACGCGTGTCCGTGTCCGACACTTGTACGCAGGCCCTAGGGATGTGTCGATGCTTCATAAGTAGCAAGGTTACTTCATGGTAATGTGCTTAAGAGTTATGGATAGATGAGGTGGCAAGATGGGATCTTCCAGGAACACAGCTGGCACTAAGATGGTGGGAGAGCACTGGAGATGAGAGCCCAGGTAACCTTGGGAAGAGAGAGGATAGTAATGAAGGAGGACTCGGCTTTTGAAGGAGAAAGATAAGATGATTGAAGATACCTTAACAAATGCTTGGAAACATCCTTATAAAAGGTGATCAAATCAAACTATGGAGACCAACTTATATCTAGGAATGGCAACGGGCCAGGCCGGGCCGGGGATCACACTCCCCGTCCCTGTCCCCGACCCCAATCCCCGGCGGGGAACCCATCACCCCCCCCCCCCGCCCCCGCCCCCGCCCCCCAACGGGGATCGAGTTTTCCTGACCCCAGAAAATCCTCGTAACTCTCTCTCTCTCTCTCTCTCTCTGTTTAGCTTATCATCATCAACAACATCATCGATCATCAACAACAACATCATCGATCATCAACATCATCATTTTCATCAACAAAGACATCATCAACGGCAACAGCATCAAAAAAAAAAAATAGAGACAGATCGAGAGGGAGGAAACCGATGGTGGCGGTGGCGGTGGCGGTGGCGGGATCTTCTCAGATCTGCCATGGCAGAGGGAAGAGGAGGCAATCAGTTCTGCCTATTCTAATCGGGATCTTCTTAGATCTGACGGTGGCCTGGCAGAGAAGGAGCCAACGGAGGAGGAGGCCGCAAGAGGCGACGAAGAAGGAGGCGGCAGTGGCCTGGAGGAGGAGGAGGCGACGAGAGGAGGAGCCGACTGTGTCTGTGGAGAGAATAAAGAGAGTGAGCGAAGAGAAGAGAGAGAGAGAGAGTGAGAGAGAGAGACAGATCAGAGGTATAATAGAGGGAGGGGGGTTATATATATAATATAAATAGATAGAGGGGTATTATGGTAATTTTGTTTCGGAGAGAAACGGGGCCGGAGAGGGGCTGTGAAAGTGATCCCCGTCCCTAGCCCGTCGGGGGTATTTTTTGGGAAAAAACCACTCTAATCAAGAACGGGGGGTCCGATCCCCGTCGGCCCGGGTTCAAATTGCCATCCCTACTTATATCTAGCAAGTGGTGCATCCTCCTTGGTTTGACGGTATAGATGTATCTCAACTACACCTACCACCCATGATCAAACATTGGGGGTCGTATTATGGAAGCAACAATGGTAGGTAACCTACGAGCTGCATCATGGAGGGTTTCTCTCTCAAAGACTAAGGTGGGCCGATTGACCTTGATGTTCCTCAACTTTACCCTCTAAGTCACATACCTCTAGTGCTTAAGAGCAAAAATCTTCCTAGTCCCCACACCCAACTTGAGTAACTGTAGAAGTTGCTAAATACTCACTAAATTTCTCTCCACACCTACAATTACAATTATTTTTCAATAAGATACAAGACTTCAATTCGTATGATGGGTATGAAGAGAAATTAAGTAGATGTATAAGCCCCTGGTAACTGTAGCGGTGATGGAAATGCCTCAAGTTAGGGTGGCCAAGCAGAGATGCCTTAGCCTAGCCGAGAGATGTGTTAGGCCATGCCTCGAGGTGCCCTACACATTCACTGGTTTCCATAGTGCCATGGCTCAAAGCTAAAGTGTCGAACACATTATTTGGTCAAATTACCATACTTGATGGTTTATCTACTTCCATTTTGACTAGGCTCATAACCCCAATGGTTCATTTTAAAGATATAGTAGCACTAAGATGGCTTGCCACTTAGACATCCATTATCTGAGTTGGAGATTGTGTAGGTAATATGTGGCAGTGCAACTACACAATAACAAGAAAGTGATATGTGGCAGTGCAACTATACAATAACAAGAAAGTGGTAAGTGGCTTATATGGAACAACTTGATGGCAAGTAACAAGTGACTTACACGCAACCACCTTAATCAAATGATGGTGAAAAGTTGCTTACAAGCACCCATCTCAATCACAAGTGGCAGCTACGTCCCTAATAAATTAGCTTAAATAAATTTTTTTTTAGAAACTAATGAAAATTATTAAAACCTAAATCTGATGGCAATACTTAATCATATAGCTAAATTAAAGAAATCGGCTCATTTAACCCTATTTTCCTTACATTCTTGCATAGCACAAACCCACCTTTCCCACCAGAAACAGTCTCAAATATTGATCACATCAAAAATATTCAACAAACCTAGAATTTGGAAGCTCAAAGTGAACCATGTATTAAATATCAACCCAATCCATACAATGTAGAGCATGGGAAGAAAAAAAATAGAAAAACCAATAATTTTGCACTGGCACATGTTAATGGCATTTTTAATGAAAATTAGGGCTGATCTGAGTCATAATTTATGTTTATTTTAAGTTAGAAAGCCGTTGAAATGATTTGTTTATATTTTATTCAATTCTAGGAGTCGATACTTTGGTGAACTAGACTGCAGAATGGGTCCATGGGTTGTCTCATAGATTAGTAAATGACACTAGATCTCATATAACCTTTATTAGATATAAAATATTCTAGTTGATCAAAAATCAATCAGTTTCCTATTTTGACATCACATTCCTTGTAAAATTAAAAGAATCCAGGACCCAATGAATCTAATGCAATCTTTCCATTCATCAGAGTCAAAATTTTGAGAATGTGTGAACTTTTTAACTTACAGCGATAGGTGAGAATTATTCCCGAGTTGTAAGTAGAATTCCCTGAATTTTCTTCGTTTCTTCTCACAAAAAACTATTTCTGAGTTACTATTCTCAGGACCTACATGACCCTTTCCAACAAAAGCATCGTCCTTATTTCAAAAAGAGCATCAAACTAAGCTATTATTTCTTACTAATCTACAAGGCGTGCATGAGTTCACATGTGTGTGTGTGTGTGTGAGAGAGAGAGAGAGAGAAACAGAGAGAGAAGGATAGACACGGAGATTTCTCTTTGAGTTTAAAGAATTATTTAATATTACAACCCTTAGTTCTTCGAGGAAATTCAGAGATTTAAAAAAATATATAAATGAATTTGGTGACAAGAACTCAAGGCCGATAATTTCTTTCTCAGTATAATATATAATTTGCATCATGATAAATATTAGTGACAAAACAAGCTTTACTTTTGTACATGTTTATTCAGTTCAGAGACAAAGAATGTAAGTTCATGTGCAATACATGCCAAAGAAATGGCTACATGCCTTGAGAGGAGGAAAATGAGTAGGTTCTGCCGAATTTGCTATATCCCATATACAGATATCACCTTCATCAGCCCCAGAAGCAAGATGGTTAGGGGAAAGAGCATTAAATTCCAGACCACGAACCTGAAAAAGACATACGATGTAGAGGCAACCAAGTCATTCTATCATCAGAAGCCTAAGAAAAGAAGAAACAATCACAAAATGGAAAATGTAGAAACTTACGGGTCCTCTATGCCTCAAAAGTTGTGAAACAAGAGCATTCTCACTTGCCTCAGAGCTGAAGGGGAAGAAATTATAATAGATAAATCAAGGATTCAAAAAAATAAGAGAACTACCGATAAATTTCTAATAGAGAAGATGATAAAACACCAGTTGGAAAATGGAGCAGCAGAGGGTATTCAGAATATTTTTTTTTTTACTAAAATCCGGTTCTACTTTACAAAACCCAATATATATTTTTTTTAATTGCAATATCACACTCCTTAGGTTTAACTCAAATTTTTAGTCAACCTTAAAATGCAATTGAACTTGGACATAGGGAGAATATCATTAATATGCTGACGCATATTATGATGTAAGCAATACATTATCAAAGATCATAACCAATAGCAACTTCAACAGTACCAGTTGCACTTCCAGTAGATATCGTTGCTAACCCAACATAGCAACTCTTATTTAGTTTCTTCCTTGAAAGATTTGAATAAATTTTCAGAGCATGATAACACACACTTCCTGAGTCTCCTTATATAGATATTAAGGTGGAGTGTCATTTCATCTTTCCTTGGATCATCAACACGTGGAGGGGTGATCCAAGGGTCTATATTTTGTAACAGGGGACAGACCCTCGTAATACTAGTGTGTGAGGGTCTGTCCCATAATGAAAACGCCTCAGCTGGGGCAAAGTGCAAATTATAAAATTTTGTATATTATTTTATTCTTATTTTTGGGCTGGGTTAACATAACCCCAAGCGCAAGGATGACACATTGCCTGACGGCCTTAAGGCCCAACGTAGCCTATTAGGGCCTTGAATAAAGTAGGCCCAAGAGAACATATTTGGGCTAAGCCCACATTAATTAACATGATGAATAAAATTAAATAAAATGACAAGTCATTAAATTATAATGATTATTTTATTCATAGAGCTTCTAAAAAAGCTAGAGTACAAATTGAACTAAGCAACCCGGTTGCATACATTGAACTTGGACATAGGGAGAATATCATTAATATGATAATGCATATTATGATGTAAGCATTACATATGAGATTAACCTTTAACATTTTTTATTACTGTCTTGTAATCAAAACAATAGACTCCATTAGAATTCAGAAAGAATGTCACAGCATCTTCGTCAAGGATCTTGACAGCATCCGAAACACACCACCATTCTTCACCATTGTAAACGTAGTAACGTCCTTCTGCAAGATCACCAACAGAACGAGCAGCTCTGTAATCTTCATAAGATATTCTATGAGCCATAACCAGGTGCCATGAATGAATATAAACATATTCATGGGCAGACTGAATCATTCCCTCTCAATCAATAATAATCTGGATCTTAATATTTTGTTTTTCAAACAAAACCTGACATTTAGCAACTTCAGACATAACGCAGTAGCTAACAGTGATATCATCTTTTTCCTTCCATATATTGTTGATAACTTTCATCTTTTCTTCAAAGGCATCCTTCACATAAGAATGATAATATTTTCTCTTAATATCAACTTGAAAATCATAAGGAAGATCTTCCCAGTGATCCATTTCCGGTGACCGGAAATTATATTTCAGAGAAATGAGAGAGATGTCAACAAGAGGGGAGAGAGAGCACAACAGATGAAATGAGAGGGATAGAGCAATATCTCCTTATATAGATATTAAGGTGGAGTGTCATTTCATCTTTCCTTGAATCATCAACACGTGGAGGGGTGATCCAAGGGTCTATATTTTGTAACAGGGGACAGATCCTCGGAAGATTAGTAAATATGTGAAGAAAGGTCGATTAAACAATCGTGGACGATTGTTTATTGTTATGAAGAGTATCAAGAAAGTGTCTCTGTTAAGAGCTGATATGTATGTTACATGTTCGACATGTTAATGCTCTTTATGTAATGCTTACATCATAATATGCGTCAGCATATTAATGATATTCTCTCTATATGTCTAAGTTCAATGTACGCAACTGGGTTGCTCTGTTCACACTGTACTCTAGCTTCTTTAGAAGCTTTATGAATAAAATAATCATTATAATTTAATGACTTGTCATTTTATTTAATTTTATTCATAGTGTTAATTAATGTGGGCTTAGCCCAAATATGTTCTATTGGGCCTACTTTATTCAAGGCCCTAATAGGCAACGTTGGGCCTTAAGGCCGTCAGGCAATGTGTCAACCCGCCTCGAAGCACCCTCCTTGAATCACTCACCGGAATTATGCTTCCGGTGTATCAGAATTGAAAGAAATTGAAAGATTGCTCCGATTTGGTTGCCGGAAAATTATTAAATTTTTCATCTTAAAAATTTGTACACTTGTAAATTGTGTAACAATATATTTGTTACATTGTCCATATTATTTTTCATTTTATCATAAAATGAAAGAGTTATTCACATTCCCCTTCTTTGTTGATATACCTTCAGTTGATATTAACACAAATTATTATGAATTTAGGGGTTATTTGGAGTGTCCTAAATAAGTGCACTTTTTGCCTTTTTGGACTAAAAAGTTGAGGGAAAAAATATGGATGTTTGGATTAACTTTTTGACTTTTTATAGAAAAATGTGTAATAAAAAATTGTAAAAATTGATTTGTAGGGAAAAATTAAGATTGGGAGTTGTGCAGCCGTAATTGTTGACTTTTGGTGAATAGTGTTAACTTTTTAACTTTTTGAATAACTTTTTAGCTTTTTGACTTTTTTCATACTACCCAAACTTGGCCTTAATGTCCATCCTTCAAACGATTTTGGTACCAGACGATACGTGTTAATGACACACGTATCTTTAAGTTTTATTGGCCTTAATGTCCATCCTTCAAACGATTTTGGTACCAGACGATACGTGTTAATGACACACGTATCTTTAAGTTTTATTGGAAATTAAGTGGAAAGTCCAATTGAAAGAAGAGGATTTATTAACAAGGAGCCAGACAGCATAACAGCAACTACCAATTTCAAATAGATATCTTAATAAAAGGCATCATTTTTGTTTTGATAAGTAAACTAATAAAAGGCATCATCCAAATACAAAGACAAAATTCCTGAGCACAGAAGTTTATTTCATAAATTTATCATAGTAACCAGTTTGCATGTCAAAAGAACATAGCCAGGATCTCTCCCATACAAAACAGATGAATCAGAAAATGCTAAAAATTGTTCCTTTCTTCGATCAACTTTTAAAAAATAATAATAATAAATTAATTAAAAACTTCAACAAGTGTAGATGTCTGGCCCTATGCTCGTCAATATTTGAAACCCAAATCATCCAAATTTAAATGACCCATTTTATTAATGTATTGTAGCATACAAAAAGATACAAAATTTGACACTTGAACCCAAAAAAAAAATACATAATTCAATTACCCTACCAAAGAGTATTCAATCGATGCGATTCATTTTAATGGAAAGTTTGAACTTTGTTTACGTCCCAGTGACATAATGCAAGTATAGTCCTCAAACTACGATACAATTCAATTCAATTGCATTACATAATAGAATTCAAATTTGAGAATGAAATAGAGAAATTGAATCGAAACACAATTAGGACAAAAGCAGTACCGGATCAGAGAAAGAGGATTCCAAATCGCAATGTTACCGTCGACGAGACCACCCGCGATGAGACCGAGAGAGAACTCCTCCGAGGGGGACGGATTCTGGCCCCAAGAGACCCGGTTGAATCGCTCGGAGCTCGTGGACTCGCCGACAACGGGGAGCTCACGATCGTCGGACTGGAAATCGAGCTTGAAGATCTCGAGATTCGCCGACGAACTGAAGGATAAATCCACCGCCCCGGCCATCGTCCCCGCCGCCATGTATGGGGCGTCCGGCGCGAACGCCACCGACGCCGATCTGTTGACCCCTTTCACACACGCCATAACTACCACCACCAAAACCTATAGAGACAAACACAGATATATAGATAGGGAGAGAGAAATCGGGGATCTGGGAAATGGAGAAATGAGGAATTAGGGTTAGGGTTTGTTATTGAAAATTGAGGAAGAATTGGATGAGAAAGATGGACAGATCGTGAATGTGAATGTGAACGTGAATGTGAGAGAAGAGTCTTCTCTCTCTCTCTCTCTCTCTTTTTCTGTTACTTCAGTTCCCTTTCATTTTTACGTTTTCTTTGTTAGAGGACTTTGTTATAGCAGGTGTTGCTGATCTTCGTCAATGCTACCAATCAGATTATGCCACGCAACAGCTTGCTAGGGAAACTATTCACTGCTTTTCAACTAATTTAAAAAGTCGCTATTCCCATTTTTCAAAAGGGCAAAATTTTAAAAGTAATAAATAACCCAATAATGAAATGGATTTTGAGTAAAGTAGGGTAAGAATTGTGACTTCTAATTTAAATTGACAATTATTAATGTGAAACATCACTTAAATTCACTCTAAAAGCATTAAATAATTACTTGATATAACTATTTTTTTATTTACAAAAAAATGTGTTATATCAATTGATATTATAATTATCATTTTCTTCCTCAAAAAAAATTACATCAATATTAGCTATCATATTTAGTTGGTGCAAACTTTAGCAATCGTCACCACTCTATTAAACGCATCTACTCATCATGTTCATCTCTTTTAGCCCTTCTTGTTGTTTTTCTAACCTTCTTCACTTGTTACCCTTTTTTTTTTCCAAACTCTTTCCTACTATATTTTTGTTCTTGTTCTTCCCTTGTCATATAAAACCATAGATCTGATCTGAGGGTAAGAAAGGCTGAAAAGAGGATCATTATGGTGAGAGTTGGGGTGATGGATTGAGGTAGCTAGGTTGTGAGTACTAGTAATGGATATGTGGCATTAGGGTTTGACGAAAGAAGTGATGGATAAGGAAAGCGAGTTGGAGAGAAGGTGGTAGTAGGCGTGGTGGGGTTCAGAAGGGGGGACATCAAGGAACAAGGGGAGTTAGGAAAGAAGGCAACAAGGAATAAAGGGGAGTTACGGAGGGAAGGCAATGGGACAATAAGTTTTGAGAAGTGGCAACGATGAGAGGATGTAAGAAGGCTCCGTTGCCAAAAGTAGACGATGACTTTATATTATATTTTAGCATGACGTTTTAATTTATTCCATCATTAACCTTCCAAACCATAACTTTTTTTTTTCATTTTCCTAACTTATCCACCTCTTACTACCAACTTTAACTACCACCGCTAATCCATTCTACCACTCCCCTCTAGTCAGTTCTCATAGCCTTCACAATGATTTCATCTTTTTACTTGCAATGATTAGTGATGATGAAAAATGATGAAGAAAGGATAAGGAGCGATATTGGAGAGCGGAAAAGGGTTGGAGGTGGTTGACGAAACTATGGCGGCTGGAATATAGTTGGAGTGGCAATCAGAGAATTGGATTCAATATTAATATTAAGCGAAATGTCACTAAGTTAATAATCTATTTCATATTAATGTTTACATTGACTACACATCTTTGTTTGAACAATTGAAAGGAAGTAGGGACATTAAAATGGGGTTGGTCCATTGGATCATTAATACTTATTTTATTGCCTAGTATTAGAAGTGGCAAACGGACTGATTTGGATGGATTAAAAAGGATTATGTATTTAAAATAATCTAATCTAGACCCACTCAATTAATAAGTATTTTGGATATAATTAGATACAGATTGAACAAATGAACCTAATCAAATTGCTTATTTCATCAGTTTTTTTTTCCCAATATGATAGTGGTGGCAATGGAGTGATGGTGGAGTGGCGACAACAATTGCAGTTGTGCAGGAGTGGCGGCAACAATGATTGTGTTAGTGGTGAATGGAGGGAGAAATGGTGATAACGGTAGTGGAACTGTAGGAAGGAGGGTGTTGGGGGTGTGGCGGTGTAGTGATAGAAGTGGTATCATTTAGAAAGGTCAAAGGTTCCTTCTTTTGGAGAAACTCACTTTCCGTTTGACAATGGATTACTTAGCGTTGAATAAATTTTGTACTGTTCGGCTACACATCCAGCTCACCCTTCGCAACAGCAAGACCAGTCACATACCCTTTTGTTTTTTTCTTTTCCTTTTTTCATTGAAAATTGCCTTTGATACACAAAAAAAACTTATATCAAAAGTTTTTACTTTTCAGATTATGTAGAAGAATCTAAAAAGAAAAAAAAAAAATTTAAAAACTCCAATATGTATACCAAAAAAAAAAAAAAAAACCATTAAAGTTGAGAAAAGCAAAAAAAATCACATTTTATTTTTTAATTTTATCATCTTTCCTGAGTTTCTTTTTCTTCTCTCTCTCTCTCTCTCTTTTTCCCTTTCTAATAAGACCTAAAAATAAATAAATAAGCACAATTTTAAAAAAAGCCAACAAAAACGCTAATTAAATAACCATTTGCCAAACCCACTAGTTTAAGATGTATTAACTGTTCTCTCTTTCTTTATATTTATTGAATTTATCTTTTTTGCCAAATTTTTTTTTTTACTAAAAGTGAATAATGACTATTAACTCAAGATAATTGTACGGTGGTGTTTGGGAAGTTTGGAACTTCGGTTTCTTTTGATTTTTTTCACAAAAAGACAAGTTTTTTACAAAATTAAAAAAACCATATCCAAACAAAGTATCACATCCAACCCCATAATCATTTCACTTTTTCTCTCACAAACATCACATCTAATCATAAAAAAACCCAACTATCTTCCCAAACACACAAAAAATTTTCTCAAATAATATCCTACAACTAAAAAAACTACATAAAAACCCACTTCCCAAACACCCACATACAAAAATATGATCATACAACATATTTTTCCCCCTGCATTAACTGACAAAAAATAACAAGTACTAATATATCTCCATCTACTAAAATTAGGAAACGCTGTGCTCAACACATTCTTATGAGTTACAACTTCAAAAAATCAAAAAAAAAAAACAATTTTATGACCTAAAAACATTGATAATGAATTGGACATCCCAATAAGGGAATTTATTTTATATTTTTTTAAAAGCAAGATTTAGCAGTCTGGCAATCATCTCCAACTAAACATCAAAACTCAGCACAGCAAGGCTAAAGTTGCTATTGAATCACCCAAATAAAAAAACATTCCATGGTACACACAAAGAGTCCAAGGTTACTCTACTGGTTTGTTTTACTCTTACATAGACGTTTCTTGAGACAATATTGAGGTTAAAAAGTATTTTAAAACAGAGCATAAATATCAAAGAGCAAAAGGGATAAATTAACAAGCATGAACGCATTTACAAAACACAGCTCTCTTTTGATAGATTATCCAAGAATGTCACCGCATCCTTCAACAATAGCAATCACGATGAGATAGATATAGACACATAGATATCTTTTAGCAACGACTTGCACCCAATAACCCCATAACAGAACCCCAGTTGTCTCCGCTACTCCACACTGCATTTGGCACAGCAGAAGAGCAATCAAATAAATAAACAATTAAATAAAATAATAATAATAAAAGGATTAGTTTGGTCTTGGAATATAGTATTCAACCTTTTGAAGGCTGCTCAATCCAAGGGCCATTCATTATGGTCAAAATGCTACATGCCTCGCTATATTCCAGGTCTGGCAACAGCTTTGGCGTAAGCAAGAAACACCTGAGAGATTGTGCCAAAAATAACAGTTTTGAGTCATTTCTAACATTTTGGGAACAAAAAGAGGCACTACCGCCTTTTTTTATCTGAAGCAAGAGAAGTCAAACACAATTCTTTTAAAAAGCAGGATAGAATGGCTAAAACAAATATCCCTTCCACAGGGTACACAAATGCATGCAATATTTTGCGTTCAGTTAATATGTCAAGTCTCTATTGAATTAAAATTCATACTACTTCAGAGGTTTATGCACTTGAAAGCTTAACAAACAACCCTTTTAACACCAAAACAATATGGAGATCACCCATCAAACCTAGTAGCATGCAGAACATTTTAGAAAAATGAGAAAGTAGGAAAAGAACAAGCAAAGACAGCATGACTCTAGTGTCAACCGAGCAACAAAATTGCGTTTCTTTTCCATCAAAACAACCAAAATGTTTCAATTCAATGAGACCCCAACACGAAACAAGATGGGGAAGACAAAAAATCAAAATTCTCAGATATCTACTAAATTGTACTAAAAGACAATGAAAACACACCATAAAATGAGTTGTGTCAACCCCATCAGGTATCTTTTACATATGTTAGTTTCTATTTTTAGTTGCTGTAGATACTTTCCAACCTACTGTATGTCATAGACACAAGTGATTACATGTGCCTTACAAATCAGCATATAGACCAACACGCCTTCAAGGCCCATGTGTACAGTCTACTTGTTCATCCATGCTAAATGGGCTTAAAGGACCAATATCACTTTGTGTGTGCTAGGGCGTGTACTTCATCATTATAGAGCTTGACAACTTGACATCCCACAGGAGTTGGGATTCAAGGCCACCCCATGTCTGCTGTTGGCAATAGGGGGTGAACTGTTAGATAGCTTGATATACATTGTTGGGCCCATTTCCTAACAGCTTAGACTTTTGGGAAAATTGGTAACTTAACATGGTATTAGAGCTCTAGTTGAAAGACGTCTTGGATTCAAGTCTCTGTATTGACATTTGGTATTTGGTCCCCATTTGATTTCTCCTTCTCTGTTTAGTTGTTTGTTTCTCCTTCTCTTTGGTTCTCTGTTTGTCTCTCCACGTGCAAGACGGGCTTGAACGTGAGGGAGGGTGTTTGATAGCTTGATGTACATTGTTGGTCCCATTTCCTAACAGCTTAGGCTTTTGGGAAAATTAGTAACTTAACATGAACATGGTTCGATTCCGTTAGGATTTTGGCAGATTTTCACACAAAGCCAAACTTCTCAGTTTATTGTTTCTATGGACCAAACTGGACCGCACGATGTAAACAGACAAACAGAACACTGGTTTTTGGGGCTGAATGGCCATTGTATTGCCTTGTATAATTGAGAGCTATAATCCCTGGTAGTTACACCTTATACTAACTTAAATCAATGGTGATATTTGAACAAAAATAAAGCAATGCAAAATATAACGAGAAAGCCCTTCAGGCGCAGCACCTTCCGCCTAACTTTGCCTTAAGTAGTCACGAACCTTAAGCACACCATGCTCAGCCTTCTTTATGTTGCCTCGCCTAGCCACGCACAAGGTGCTGGGCTAGTGCTTGGCTGCATTTTGCGACTAGGAGCACGCCTAAGCATGACCTTTATAACAATGAAACAGGTTAAGAGTTATACCACTTCCACTCAGATTCGTTTTCCTAACAAGAGCAGAATGTCGAAGCCCTAGGCTTTTTGACGCTCACATATCAAAATAGTGAGGGAGGGTCAATTGGAGAAGACGACGGACCAAGGAGGCTGCAATGGTCGACGACAAGGCTATAAAGGTGACGGAGAATCAACCTGAATTGGTAGATGACGATAGACAAAAGCAACCGCAATCAACAATGGTGCCAATGAGGGGATGACTACGCAGCAACTTAAGGAGGACTGAAGATGATGATTTTAGGCGAGATGGGTAGGCTGGAATCGTTGATGGTGAGAGATGATACAAAATAAATTGTTAACAATGGATCACCATGTGCTCTTGTACTAAATCGATGTAGAACGTGATGGGAAAAGAGCTATGAAGCACGGGTGCTGGTACGGATACAGGTACGATACGAATACGCCGATACACTAAAATCTAAAAAAAGTAAGATACGGGGTATGGCTAGGGTACGTCAAATATTTATTTATTTATTTTTAAAATTTATAGCTAAACATCCCACCTACAAATCAAAGTTCAAAAAATAGCTATAAAGAGAAATTATAAAAGCCAAAATAAATCAATATTCAACAATACAAATGCAATATTATACAACAATAAGTGAAAAAGGGCAAAGTTACTCAATAACCATGTAAAGAGTTGGCAGTTCCAAATTACATAAATTTTTTGAAAATGATTAAAGAGGAATAAGGCCATAGACTTCCATCAAATTCCAACTTTCTGAAAAAAAAAAAAAAAAAAAAAAAAAAAAAAAAAAAAAAAAAAACTGTTGTGGTGTATCCACTCCGCACCCATTGAGTGCCCACCGCGTACCCATGGCGTACCCAACCGTATATGGCGTAGCTGGTACGTATACAGCATACCCAATATCCGTGCAGCCGTACCAGTATACGTACCCGCACCTAGTAAGTACCTAGTACTTGTACGGCAAAAAAGAGAGAAGAACACACAAAGTAGCCACAACATAACTCTCACAATATTAATTAAATCAAAGTATGAATAATACAAAGTAAAACCCAAAATCTATAAACAAAAAACCCTAACTAAAAATAGGAAACTAACCTTAATATTATTTGGAAACATAACAAAAACTATCCTACTAATAACTATTTAAATCGTAATCAAATAATAATAATAATCTACCAATTACAATTATTGGACCAAAAGGTCTTCAATCCATACAATGGACCAAACTTCACCCTAGGCTTCCAAAGCGGATAATGAGCCCCTAGCCAATTAAGGGTTGCGCCATCAATAGCTCTTAGCTTTGGTTGTGAAGTTTTACACATTGAACCAAATTACCGTACTGACAATCATTCACTGAAAAATTGTAGCCGTAGATAACAATCCTATTTGTTCCATAATCTATGGATCTATCTACTGGAGCTACCCACATCAATCAATTAGCCAAGATTTTAACTAGATACAAAATCAGTGGTTCGAACTAGTGGTATTTTTATGGGGGTTCTATTTATCGTTGCAGGATCCCTGTTTAGATTTCATCATATTACATTTGCCACACCTCAAATGGGGGGTCTCTATCTCCCCATACGCAACCCATATGCACCCCTCATCAATACATCTGTACTTCTAAAATATCCAATTCAAATTAGTATTTGGAAAAGGTGCAAAAAAAATGTGGCCCTATAGTTTTTTTTAACTCACATTAGACTGGGGCAGCATCTTAAATAAAATGCTTGGAGATTCCAAACATTTATTTTTCTCAGGTAAAATGATTCGAATGCCTTTCTTTATTCAGTATCATTCAGAAGTTGACTGTACAAACTATAAAAGTGTGTGGCAAAGATGAATAAGGAAAAATCATCATCATCATCATGGAGGACAACACTGTAGTTTCCACTGCTGGTATTATTGTTGTTGTTGTTGTTGCTGTTGCTCTAATTGATGATGGTGATTGTGATTTTAACTGTCAAATGCAATTTTCTATCTTCTGAGCTTGTTGAGTCAGCCACCGAATGATGCACAAAGTTTGAAACCTAAATAAAACACAAAAATTGTTGAATTTTTGTTCTTACTGTGGTGTATTGGGTTGGCTGGCAGCTCTGACTAATTGTTGAAACATCTTTCTTTCATTTATGGGGTCCATTCCTGACAAAAATAAAAATAAACAAGGTCTTACACACTCTATATTATTACAAGCAGTTGTGACAATTGCAAATGCTAACTGACCTTGATTTATCTCATCAACCACCCTAAAGGGGCAGTTTGTTAGATCTTGTAGGGAAACAAGGTAAAGAATGGTTGAAACTGAACGCTCCTAGAAAAAGGTAATTCCGAAGTACAGTAAGAATAGCAGTCACAATGCAAGATGGCAAACCAAATAATTCTGTTTAGTATAGTACCCCTCCAGACTGATGGTGGGCGCTGAGTACTTTAAGTTGTCCTGCTTGCCTGATGATCAGTGTGAAACCAAACAAAATCATAAACCAAGCTGATAGAATAATCTTGAGAATAATTTGACTGTACAGTTGAAGAGATTGCAGATGGAAATATACATTTTAGTAAAGAATAACATTTTATCAGCAGCCCCCCTGAATAAACCATTAAACTCTCTAGACATCTGGCGGGTAAAAAATGTAAATACCCAATTTGTGTATGACTCCCCCCCCCCTCTGAATAAACCATTAAACTCTCTAGACATCTGGCGGGTAAAAAATGTAAATACCCAATTTGTGTATGACTAACACAACAATCAGGCTAAGCCCAAAAAAAAGTATAGAAGTAAAGGTGCTCAATTAGAAGATTCTTTTTCTATGAAACTCAATTTAACTTTCATGAGCATAGGAACAACTGAACAACACCAAGTGTTTAAATTACTAAGTTGCTTAAACTTCAAATACCCAATTTGTGTATGAAAGAAAAAGAAGTGAGGAAAAAAAAAAAGGTGAAAAGAAAAAGTAAAGGTACATATATATATATAGAGAGAGAGAGAGAGAGAGATTTGTTTCTTATCTTATCATTAATAGAGAGAGATTTATGGATTTTCTTTTCTTATCATTAACACCTTTAACTAATCTATTTGAATTGATATAATGGGAGATTTATTTCCATACCAATTCAAGTTACATTTCTTTCCAAATACTTAATGATGGGCGCAGACTACAACTTGAGGAAAGAAAATCCATAAAACTTATTCACTGTAGTTTATCATGCTTTAAACTATAAGTTTCAAAAAAAATTAATCAAGGCAACTGCTGCTTCCATTTGTTACCACCTCCACCTCCAGTTGATTTGCCTCGATTAGCTTATCATGCTTTTAAAGGGATTGATGAGCAGTATTGGGTCATCAAAGTGTGTCAGAGAAAGAGGTCACAGATTCATAACTCTTACAGTGTGTGTGTGTGTGTGTGTGTGTGTGTGATGTAGGAGCATCCTAGAGCATCACCCTGGGTTGAAGTGGGTGTGGCCTCAATTGACTGGAACCCTGGGCTAGAAAATAAAGGAATAGATTTGTCTCCTCCCACTAGTTGCGGCTTTTGGGAGCAGTGGTGGGTCTCCCTGCATCAATAAGGGTAGCCCACTGTAGGAGGCTTCCGCCACTGTGGGGTCTAGGAAAAGTCAGATGTAAGTGGCCTTACCCTCACATGCAAAGAGGCTATTTTTGTGTTTCAAACCTATGGCGCCCAGGTTGCAATGGAGAGCTTGGCACCCTCATGTTCAGTTGAAAGGCATACTTCTCAAAAAGATCAAATATCCCTCAAACAATGAAACAAATTCACTAACAAAAACTAAAAAAAGGATCAAAGATTGCAGTTACCTGAACTTTACTTTTATAAGTATCCCATATTTATCGAAGTCCATGTCATGCTCATCTGAAAAGAAGCAACAAATTAAAATAGAAAGTGATGAAACCAAAAAATAAGAATATTTTTTAAGATACTATCACAAGTACCCAATGAAACTTCTCCTGCAACGGCCATCTCTTGGAAATTACGACTAAACGTCTCATTTATCTGAAAAACAAGGCTTCTCAATGTTGGAAGCCAACTTTCCTGCAGAAATGCTAAAATCAGATATTCTTGGGGTGGTCTGACTGGATGGGCACATATATTAGAAAGAAAATATATCATAGTATTTATTAATTTTTTCCCGTTCTCTTGCAGGGAGGTGGTTCACTATACATGCAAAAAGACCCTTAAATATAAGTTTAAAAAGCAATGGAAGTATCAGCAGTAGCTCCAAATCAAACTAGCCAGGTAAGAAAGCCAGCAAATTTCCCTCACCTTTAAAGTGTTTATTTTATCAAATTGCCTTTTCCATTCCTTCTCATCTAATTCCTGTTTCTTTGAAAGTTCCTCTATCTGGTAATTGAACAAATTATGAGTCAAACATCATGTGAATAAGCAGAAGAAAATAACAAAAGGTAGGATTTACCTTTTTCTGACGACTTTCATATTCTTCTAGAATGTTGTGGTTTAGAAGAAAAATAGAATTAGCTTGAGAAATAGTATCTTGAATAGCAGCCTCCAACTCCTCAATAGTGGCAGGCATCTACAGGTCAACAAGGAAGACACATAATAAAGTTCCAAAATAAAGAGCTAGGCAACTTGACCACTGAAGAATGATTTTTGAACCTTCATCTAGACAAAATCAATTGTTGATAAATAAAACTAGATAGAAATAAATATAGTATAATAAAAATGGATACTTTAAATAAAGAATAAAGGCAGGGATTTCCAAGTTAGAATGACTTGCATAAGAGCATAAACTCTCTGCCATTTCCCAAGCAACTCACTAGTCATTCCTGGTATGAACCAATGCACTCATAGCAGACACCGAAGTCCCTTGCCACAACAAAATGCCATAAAAGATGGTTTGTCGCTCAAATGCCTTAGACATGCAACACCAATCAGGAGCAATTTTTCTAGTTGTTCCAAGTTATCAACAGTCAACATTGACTCCAATGCCACCGACCAAACAAAAAGGAAACTTTAGAAGGCATTTTCATTTTCCAAATTCTTTTCCCACAAAGTTCTGGATTCCCTGACCACAAACTAACTCAACATTCCTATCCTCTTTCAACCTAGAAGGATCCTCTTGCACTTCCTAACATCGACTGCGTACACCAAAAAGGTGTGCTTCCCAAACTTAATCCGCCACTATTACTCTAAATTCCTAGCAAGCTTGCAAAGGGCCAGAAATCTATTGCTCAAGGTTGCCTCTCCTCACTAAAAATAATTCCAATGCTCACAAGCTAATCATTTCCATCAATGAATTATGAAGGCCCCTCCGACGGTCCCACCCTTTCCAGATACCTTTCCACAACATTACCCCACAAAAGGTTTTTTTTTTTGGATGGATAACCCCACTAGAGGTTGACACAATACAGCCTACAGCTCATGTATTCTAGGGCTGTAAAGCAGGGGAAAGATGGTGGATTTCAATTTTTAAACAAGTTAATCGGGATAGATTTGTAAAAGTATGAAGTCCAAGCATTAGATTCAGGTTTGATTATCAGAGTTTTACAAACAAATTTAGATTATCATAAATTCACCAAATAATAATATAAAGAAAGAGGGGCTTAACCTACACCATGAGGGCTTAATTGACATCCACATTCAAGTCTGAGTTCCACACTCATAAATTGAAGGAATGCTGCCACTCCTACCAGAAACCCTAAAGACAGAAACTTTCAAAAAATTGCCTCATTCAATATAGAAATCACAAGAGACTAATTATGGAAAAATAAGAAGTTTCTAAACAAGACTAAACTATGAGTGGTACATAAGCTGTTGCAAGTCTACATAACCATTGAAGACAGAGCAGGAAAAACAGAGAGATCCTAAAGACATGAGAAGAGCCATTTTCGCAAAACTTGGCTAAAAGCCTTCTTTTCCTAAATATTGGCTAGCTTAGATAAACAATCCATACCCAGCTATTCAAGAAGGTTGTCCTCGGATGATCTTTGGATTCCATAGCAACACATCTGACAACTATTCAAATAGATCTAGCTCTTACCTGCCTGCAATACACCTACACCAATAGGGTTTTATTCCTATGGGTTGCTTTGAGGGGTCTGACATCCACTGCGGAAACGAACCTCCCTTATAAACATTCAATGCTCCAATTGACTTTTTTGAAAATCAGCTCCATAGGCTGGATTGCAACCTAAGAAAGGACTCTTACCTCATTTTATAGTGAATTTCCTAAATAGGGGGAACTGGTAGCAAAATAAAAACTCCTAAAATTAAAACTTTCCATCAACATCACTTTCCAAAGCTTCTAGAATGACTTCCAACTAATCCTAACCAAGAATATGAAAATAAAAAGACCTACCAAACAAATAACCCCAATATGAATACTAGAATATGTTATACTGAACACCTGATGAATATCAAATTGTTGGGCGACATGTATGTCTCCTGACTTTCATTCAAGACAGCCACCTACCTCACTAACAACTTCATCTGCACATTTCTACCACTTTCCTCCACAAACAATCGTTTTTGCTTGCATATCTCCACAACTTTCTCAATAAAGCTTGATTGAACAGCCTTAATTCCCTTCTAACCAAACACCCCACCTTCAAAGACAGCACATGGCATCCCATCCAACTAAGTGATACTTGAAACACCACTTCTGTACATCACTACATGAAATCTCTCTGGAGCTTCTCTAATAATTTCCACAACTGAAGCAGAAATGGTTATGATAGACATGAAACAAGTGGAGAGGCATGGCAAGGTATTCTTCTTATCTCCTTATGTTAGACATGTCCCTATGCTACTTGTCTAAGATTTGCTGTGTCAACATGTCTGACTGGGCATGTCATACTTGTGTCCTGTTTATTTGTCTATGCTACATAGATCCTCAATACGGGGAGATGAAAATTCTCAATGCCTCTAAACATGTATTAAAGGGAAATTAGAGTATAGACACAGGTATAGTAGAAAATTTATAAAATGCAAAGCAATCTACATTTTTCTATATTGGGTGATTAGTTCCCCCAACAAATTAGAGTATAGACACAAGTATAGTAGAAAATTTATAAAATGCAAAGCAATCTCTTTTTTGGGGGAACTAATCACCCAATATAGATAAATGTAGCGAAAATATATCTAACCCAAGACTCCCAATCTAAGTAGTGTAGACACATACATAGAACACAAATATATCGACATAGTAAGTTTTAGAAAAAGTTAGCATGGGTACAAGAAGACATGGCAATATAAAAATGCCTAATGCATATGCACATTAATATTTTTCAAGTATATATGTGCTTATATATACACATACACATCACATGCTTAGCATTGAAAAAAGGAAAAAAGAAAAAGCACAATTAGGACCCATTAACGGGTCTTTTGGAGGGGTTAGATTGGATACATACCTAACCTTTCGTGTAAATGCACAAAGTGGTTGTCCTCAAACTTGAATCCACAACCACAAGGTTAATAGGCAAAGGTTTTAACCACTAAACCAGTGGTTACCCCTATGTGACATACTTAGGATTGATTTTTAAAAAATTTATTAATAATTGAATAATGAACAAGTTGAAACTAGACATACACAATGACATTATTCTTCTATTTTCTTCTTATATCATTTTTCTCTTCTTTACAATTGTGATCACATCATATATTGGGAAGTATATATATTGAATGCTTGAATTGTAGGGGCAAATATACAATGTCATAATTTTCTTTTTACTTATTATTTTACTCTTTAGGTAAAGATTGGACACTATAGGATGTTTTTATCCTATTTACAACAATGTAGGAGCATGTTCCTCAAGTGTTGGCAGAGCATTTGGAAGGTGTCAATCAAGTGTCCAAAATTATGAAAATTTATTTTTAATTGTGGAGACATGCAACTAGTCCCTAACAATTGTCGGTGTTCGAATTATGGTTGACACAGACACGACTTGTCCACAGAAGTTTCATATGCTACTTAACAATTATTCATTCATTCCATTTATTATCGGTGCACAAACAAAAAAATAAATAATAAATAATAAATAATAATAATAATAATAAAAAGAGGAAAAACAAATAGATATTGTTTGACTTAAGAGAAACTAAATGATATAAACATTTTCACAAGGTCTTCATAGATGATAATTTCTTGATATATTTACGATCTTTGAAATTCTAAGGATTTAGTTTTTCATAGGCCTAATGAGTTATGCACAGATTCAGGCTCATTAATTGCACAATGTAGGAAATTAATGTATTGATATTATTGATTGATGTATATAAATTTGTTTACAAGAGCTCTCTTTTATAGAGAGAAATGGGGGATACAATGGAGCAATAAACAATGAAGCAATAAGCCATAATGAAGCACTATAATAGTGGAGCACTATAATAGTGGAGCACTAAACTAAAGTGGAGTAGGTGGAGTATTTGTAGGTGGAGTAGGTAGAAATTGTTACATTCAACAGCCCCCCTCAAACTCAAGGGGGTTAGGAACTAACCAACTTGAGTTTAGAGAGAGTAACAAAACAGGAAAAAAATAATCTGACAAATAAAATAAAAGTGGATAGGAGACACTGTATGGTCGTGTCAGACCGTTGTAGAAGACCGTATGGTTATGGCAGACCGATGTAGAAGACAGTTTATGGGGTCATGTCGGACCGTTGTAGAATACAGTTTACGGGGTCATGTTGGACCGTTGTAGAAGACACTATATGGCTGTGTCGAACCGTTGTAGCAGAGAACCGAAAGCAATGTCGAAACAGTTTACAGAGTCTTGTCGGACCCATATAGGAGCTAACCGGAATCAAAGTCGGGACAGTTTACAGAGTCTTGTCGGACCCATATAGAAGCTAACCGGAATCAAAGTCGGGACAGTTTACCGAGTCTTGTCGGACCCACATAGGAGCTAACCGGAATCAATGTCGGGACAGTTTACAGAGTCTTGTCGGACCCATATAGAAGCTAACCGGAATCAATGTCAGGACAGTTTACCGAGTCTTGTCGGACCCTCAAAAGGTGTGCCCAATCTATCAAAAAAGGCGTGCCATCAAAAGGCGTACCCGACAGAATTCTTCGAGCAGCGAGCCATCAAAAGGCGCGCCGAATACGCGGCGAGGCACGTGATCAACAGAGTGTCGTGTCGGCCTCTTCGTCTTTGTTGATATAAACCGAAGCGAAGGCTGAGGCTTGTAAGCATAACAAACCAGCTGAAACCGCTTCGTTCTCTGAGAGCTTGTCTCTAAGAGCTGCAAACCCTGAAACACTCTATAACAGCTGAAACACGCAGCAACCCATAAGATGGCCTCTTCTTCCCGTTCAGCTACCCAGAACATAGCCTCTTCGTCCCGTGGTCTCACTCTCTTTCCCGACCTCAACGAGGCCACAACCCAGAATATGGCCCTTGAACCTCAACCAAGCGCCCCTGGTTTTTCGCCGTTGAATTTTCCAATGTCGTCAGTTGAGCAGATAATGGCTGCTCAATCTGATATTAAGGCCAATCATTATACTCTAAAGTCATGGGTTGAGACAATGACGGCGGTCAACAACCTGTCGCACCGGCTTCAGAGTAGAACAAATGAGGTGCAGCAGGTAAAAGCCCAACTGGCTCTGCTCCAGAGCATGTATACGGATGCCCGAGCAGAGATATGTGTGCTGAAGGCAGAAAACAAGGAACTGAAGCGGAAGGCCACCGTGATGCTCAGATTTGGAGGTCCGCCATATGTGACAGTTGAGGAGCAACGGGAAGTGAACGTGCTCGGCGGCGTGGGAAACACGGAGGCAGCACCGGAAAGGGCCGCCCAAGACAAAGGCAAGAAGAAGAGAACAGCTGAAGAGGCGAAGAAGTGAGGCGGTTTTTGTTGTGGTGGTTGTGGGTTGTGGTTGATGTTTTTTTTTTTTTTTTTTTTTTTATGTAAAATGGTGATCGAGTTTGATCCCTGGCATGAATAAAATAAAGTTGGTGTGCAAATCTGAATGGTATGAATTTGATTTGAAAACAAAATTAAAAATAATCTTATGGAGGAACAAGAAGATATCTGCCGGTTTTAGTGTGCCATATACTGATATTGTTGCTTGCAACCTTGTTCCTATGGTGATGGTGATGGTGGAACAAAGCAATAACAGCACCTTCAAATTCAGCACCACGACCACTGTTGATAGTTGTGGGGCTAAATGCTTTCCAGATTATATTCTCACAGATATTGGTAGCTATGAAAAGGGAAATCCCAGATCCAAGACCATATCCCTTCTGGAGAAGTTCATCTAAACATATAACAATGATTCCAGCAAAGCAAAGCTGAATAATAATGAGAATAGCATTCCCACCACCAAGTTGGCCGACACTTCCGTACATTCCTGACAGAACATAGGCAACAGCCTCACCAACAGCAATCAGGATTCCCAGCAGTGTATCATTGTGATAGAAACCCAGAACAGAAAAGAAAGGACTTGGATGCAAATAAGGTTTGTAGAAGTGAAACGAAGGACAACAAATACTATTGCACCAGCAGCAGCAACAACAAGAGCAAGATCAAGAAGAATAATTTGTGGCAACGGAGTGAAGGTATGTGTAGAGGTCCGGCGGGCGGCCAAGACGAGGCTGCCGCCCGCCGGTGAAGCGAATTTGTTAGGTTCTTAAACCTGCTCTGATACCATGTAGGAAATTAATGTATTGATATTATTGATTGATGTATATAAATTTGTTTACAAGAGCTCTCTTTTATAGAGAGAAATGGGGGATACAATGGAGCAATAAACAATGAAGCAATAAGCCATAATGGAGCACTATAATAGTGGAGCACTAAACTAAAGTGGAGTAGGTGGAGTATTTGTAGGTGGAGTAGGTAGAAATTGTAGGTGGAGTAGTAGGTAGAAATTGTAGGTGGAGTAGGTAGAAATTGTTACATTCAACACACAATAACCAGCCCATTAAAACCCAAAAAATTTTGGAAGTATTTAGTTTTTTTAAACGTTTTACACTGCTTTTTTGCTGTAGGTTATTTGCACTTCAGAATGATGTATACATCTATCCATCTCAATAGGATTTAAATATGTAACCATATTTACAAATCATAGCTTCCTTCATTTGTTATATCCAACAATGAGAATTATGCTGACTACTTTTTTTTGGGTACATCGGAAATAAATTATGCTGACTACTTGACTCTTGACAACTGTACTTGTGCCAATGCACCAGACCCGGAAACACACTCAAAATAAATATATACACATGCATGCATATACATATATATTGCTCTTCATAATGTTTTCAAGCGCAAAGACAGAATTCAAACGCAAAGTCAAGACTCATATAACCAAACCTCAAGAAATGCCTGTTCAAGTTCTGGAGTGATTATGGCAACCGATTCTGCATGCCTCTTCACTGCTGATAACTGTTGTCGACAATCCCCCACCTCCTTCTTACCTAATCAAGCAAATTAAAATCAACTCATAATACCTTATATTAGCATATTGCATCTCCTGCAAAGATTTAGGCCATGAAAAAACTGCAATAGGATACTACAAGAGAGCCTTGGTCCTCTCAGTATTAGAGGTATCTTCATAGATCATTGTGGCAATAATATTTTATAAGGTTCATCTACAAAAAAATAAGGTTCAACTCCTTTGGAAAGCAATGAAATAACTATTTTAGGTGTCATTGTTGGTTATGATTTTGAGGTACTGGTGGATAGCTGTTAGCACCTTCTACTTGAAGGCTGCGTGGTTGGCATTGGCGGCACCTTGCGCTTATGTCCAACCAAGGCCACAACATGATGGTGGCATGCCAAGACAGCAAGGTGGGAATATGATAAGTGCTATGTGGTAGCAGCACTCAACCCTTGGCCAAAGTATGGGTAGCATGGCACAGATGCTAGGCATTAATATGACCTGAATGTGGGTTGTAGCATACTTGGGGGTTGAACATAATCAGTGGACAAGACTTGGTCTAGTGGCCAAGACAACCAATTTCGTGGCTGGTTTGATGGGGCAAACTGCAAGGCAGTTATTGGCAAACATGCATGTCTATTAAAGGCAGTTACCTTGTTGGGGCAAAGACAAGGCAAGGCAGAAAATCAAGAGACAAGGCTGGAAGTCAGGAACAGTTACTGGCACTGGCAGTTATCTCTAGATTATTTCCTAAGTCCCTAGGCAGTTGGCGGTGTCAACTGCCATGCCACTTGGCATACTTTCCTTGTATTGCTGGTTGTATTTTGTAACTAATTGTAAGCCTATATAAGGCATGGCCATGGAACTCGAAAATTCAGTCAAGTGTTTTTGAGACTCTCCATTGGCATTCCTTTGTGTTGTTGGTGCAATAACAAAAGTTGGGAAATTCCTGTAAATTTTGTGTTACCTTCTCTCTTACTTGTTCTAACTCATTGTGTGGTGTGTGTTGGAAATTGGCTGAGACTAAGTGTTGGAACTTAGTGCCATCACAAGACCAAAAATTTATACTCTAAAAATAGTGTTGTGACAATAGCCAAGGTATGTTATTCTGCATCTCAATATTTAGTTAAGTTCATATGTGAAATTAGATTTGACATGATCTCAGGTTGAGATTAAGAAAATATACAGATTGGCAAAGTGAGGGCCTACTATTTCATGTCAAATTATTTCCATTACAAAGATTCTTCATCCTTCCGTGTATTCCGTTATCAATAATTTCATTGCTTTTAATAATACATAATTGTTTCTTATAAAAGAGAGAACGCATAAAGCAAGACAAAATATGAGCCACTACATAGCAAAATAGGAAACGTTTTGAAATGACAGAAACTGAATCACATTTGAAATGTACTTACAATATTCAAAATGTGAAGATGCTTGCAGGGCAAATTTTTCTTGCTGTTTGACATTGACTTCCATTTCTCGTATCTGAGCCACAAAAACATGATTTGATACTAACATTTAAATAAATGACATACCAAGCAAACAAAAGAATTAAAAGGAATAAACATGACACCTGTTAGATTTGCATAAAAGAAATAAAAGAATGAGAAGAAGAAAAGAAAGAGAGAACTGCTGCTGCTGAGTTTATTTTCACACTTTAAAACATATATATTACGGTTACACATACTTATAATAAAAGACTACAGGAACAAATGACATAACTACCCTTACACATTAATACTTAACACTCCCCCTCAAGTTAGTGCAAAGATATCTCTCATGCTCAAGTTACAGCAAATGGGATGGAAAACCTTACTACTAAGACCCTTAGTAAAGACATCAGCCAATTGATCTTCAGACTTCACAAAAGGCATACATATTAAACCCTTATTCAATTTCTCCTCAATGAAATGTCTGTCAATCTCAAGGATGGTTTGGCATCACCTAATAAGTACACATTTTTTTATCTTTTTATCTTTTTTGGGTCACATAACCTCTCTACTTTTCTGCACATCTTTTCATAAAAAGTCAAAAAGTGCACTTATTTAGATCATCCCAAACCATCCCTCAATATGCTTTGTTCTGTCATGCTAAACAGGATTGTGAGCAATACTAATGGTAGCTTTGTTGTCACAGTACAGTGTCAATGGTTCACAACAAATTTAGGGTAAAAAATTAAGAAGAAAATTAAAATAAAAATTTAGGGCGAAAACCTATCAAATTTTGACCATGAAGGATATTTTTTTTTTTTTTTTTGTGTGCAAGGAAGAATGAATGAAACAAGGAACAAGAGAAGAATCTTCAAGCATGAAGATGAAGCTCTGATACCATGTTAGATTTGCATAAAAGAAAGAAAAGAATGAGAAGAAGAAAAGAGGGAGAGAACTGCTGCTGTGTTTATTTTTACACTTTAAAACATATTAGGGTTACACATACTTATAATAAGAGACTAAATGAACAATGACATAACTACCCTTACACACTAATACTTAACAACACCCCAATATAGAAATTAGAAAAAGTTTTCACATAGTCAATATGAGCCTTGAGAGGAGCATTGAATTAAAATTTGAAAAGACAGTGCAGGAACTTATGTCAAAAATGAAATTTTACCACCATATGAATTCAATGTTTTCTCAGTGTAAAATTTTATGCATCAACAAAAAGCAAAATGTTTGAGATCTTTGAACTGTATTTGAATTGATGGGTCAAAGAATTCATATTCTTAAAAAAAACATGAATCCAATGTAGTAACAAGTCATATGTCACATGGGCAGTTATGAATCAGAATTGCCATCTGTACAATCATCCGTTATATTGGCTTTGTAAGTTGTTACAGTCCAAGGTTTCAGCTTTTTGTAATTCAAAGCTAAACAAAATCTTGTTGATGTCCATGAATATCACTTAGCGCATGCAATAATATCATGTAATTTTTTTCTGGATTTACTGATCACAATGCTTTGAAAAGTCCGGTTCAAATTTATCTTGAAATTCTTGAAACGCATCCCATATGTATGGACATCCACCCACAGAAGAATCCCATTCTGATGACCTTTTTTTATTAGCAAAAAAAAAAAAAAAAATTGTATTAACCCTTAACCAAATGAAAAGAAAGAAAGAAAATGAAAATGAAAAAAAAGTACAAAAGATAGACCCAACACCCCAAATACAACCCATAAAGTCGACATGTGAGGAGAAACAACAAAATTGCAAAACAGAAATTCAAGGCCCAATTATTAATGGTTAAAAGATCTTTCGCAACAAACAAATAAGACTTCCACTCTAGTCAACAAACCTATAATAGAAAATGATCAAACTTCAGCATTTGGAAAAATAGAGGAACCAGCATATGTTGAGACTCTCAAATGAGATGAACTCAAAAGGAACCTTCCCCTCCAAAACTTTGAGGCCCACTTTTATACAAGGGTTAGTCCGAAATCCCTATGTAATGTGAGACCCAAACTCAATTTTGATCCCTCAAAATTTTGGATTGCCCACTTTGTGCAAGGGTTGCCCTCCAAAATCTAATGCCCCATGTAGTGGCCCTCCAAAAACTCAATCTAGTCTCGCGTTAAAAAACAATTGGTAAACCACATGTTAAAAAACCTTGCAATAAACAAGAAATATTTACTTGATTTGATAGGTGTGATATTATATTAAACAAAAAAAAGTACAAAAAGTAGTGAAATTTTGCTAGAGAAAATAGATTGGTCTCTCTTATGTGGGTTCTGAAGATTTTTTAACTGGACCACTTGTGAAGCTTTATGGGCCTAAGGCAAGTTAATTAATATTCAAATAATTATATGGGGTTATGAGAAGTAGGTAGCATGTCAAAACTTAGACAATTAATGGTCTTTTATAAGTTTTTATTGGTCTAATTGGCCAATGTTAAGTAGTATTTTAATAATTATTTAAACAGTTTAAACCCTACCCAACCCACTGGCCACCCAGTGGAAACCACCTGTACTGTACCTCCTATTCAACCTAAGTACCAATAAGTGTTTGTAGTTTAACCAACACAAATATGTTGGGGTTTCTGCGTAGCATCACATGTTTAACATATAATCATTTCTTCAAAGTTTAAAAAGAAAAAGGAAACAAGCCAATCACCAGCAGTTACATATGAACACATTTATGATCATTTAGCTTCAACTTATCACAAAGAAGCAACCTGAATAGCATCCAGAAAAGGTTTCTATGCAGGTAATGGGAGCACTAGCCCTACCAGTGTTTGTTTTCTAGAAAAAAATGTGATAAAGATCTTCCTAACTGTGCCGAATATGATAAATGATAACATTCATATCCAGCACAATATGCTAAATTTAATATTTATATTTATCCTGGGGCAGGTGTCAAGATAAGGAAAAGTGTCATGAAGCTTGAAGAAAATATAACCAGGCAGCATTGAACAAATAAATTAATTGACTACCTTTGCTTCAAGTTCTATGGAAGCCATAGTTTTTTCAGCAAAGCTTCTTCTGAAAGAAACAGCTTCAATGATTAAATTCTGTAAAAAAGGGGGAAAGGAAAAAAAAAAAAAAGTAAATAAGTAATTTTTTAAGAAAAAGAAAACTTGCACCAACTAGCAAATTATAAGTTAATCATAGTCAAAACTATACCAGACATTATTAACACCATAACACAGTGGCATAGAAACAAAAATGCTAAAACTCAAAGCTAAACAAACTTTTACCTTAATTTCAAGTGCACATTGGAACCGTTGAATATTTAGTTTTGCAGCATGCTCAACTAGCTTTGCAATGATGGTGTCCACGTCATCCTCCCGCTCCATCGATTTCAATTTTATCTTTCTTTGATCTAGCAAAATCAGCAACAGGAGGGTTAATATGAAAATCCTAAACCATGTGTACAGTTTTTTTTTTTTTTGGTTAAAAAAAGGGTTATCTCGGAGATACTTACTGATACGGTTTTCCATTTCACGCCGTTTCCTCTTCTCAAGTTGTACAATGCTTATAATCTCCTCCTATGAAATATGGATTGAAATTACACCATGTTCATATACACTGGTCATACAAAGTTCCCACTTCTCAAGAAAATCCATTACAAGGCCCACATACTTGACTTTCCAGAAAATGCTTGCATAAGCAACGTCATGAATGAAAGACCAGGATTTAATTATCTTTAGCAGGTATTGGATGGCTCATAATATGGTTCCTAGTATTATCTAATCAAATATTTGGAGGAGACAAGAGTTTTGTCCCAGAAAAAGTTACTTATTTCAATTACAATTAATTACATTAATAATCATGATTAAGATATAATTTCATTATAATATGAAAATATGCTATTAGTTGTATGTTTTTATATAATAAAGGTTTTTTACATTCAATCAATTCTACTAGTTACGCATTGTATATGTTTAAAAATATAACAACTAGATGTTTCAAGTACTCCCACATAGAGTAGGAATTTGACTACCACCCCTTTTAAAGGAATGAATAACCATTCTCAATGAGGATCTTATTGTTAGAAAAGAAAAGTAAAAGAGAAAAAAAAAAAAAAAACTCTCATTAACAATAGTGTGCCCAAACATGGGAATTGGGTAGTATACAAATAACATTCCCATTCTAGCTCTCACTTTCCTAGCCACCACACGTAGCCTCGGTCTATATTGTGATCATGATGACATTGTGCCCCATGATCCATGTTACCTGGAACGTGAATCGTTTCGGTACGAAGAACGGGAACGGGAACAGAAACAGGAATATGAATGGGAATGGGAACGTAGTATGCCACATGTTCTAAAATGTGATACGATAGAAGTAGACTTGTATATATTATACTTGCGAATTTAAGGTACTTTAAAGTAATTTTCTTTTAACCATTAGGCATCTAATAAAATTTAGTTTTTCTTCTTCATGTAGGAAAACATTTCTATGAGTACTATGACCCACTTTTCATGTTTTATCTTGTCAAAACTTGGGTGAACTACCAATATATCCTAATAGTTGGACTTAATTCTCATCAAGTCCTATTAAAAATAAATTCTAGTAAAATTGTCACTAAAAATAATTTTTTGGGATGATTTTTTGCATGTCACTAAAAATGACAATTATTGACTTTTTTTTGTCACAACTTTTATAAATTATCGCTAAAACTTACAATTAGTGACTTTTTTGTGACGAATTTTTCAAACTGTCATTGAAAGTTGAAAATTAGTGACTTTTTTTTTGCGACAATTTTTTATACTGTCGCTAAAACTTATAATTAGTGACATTTTTTGTGACAAAATTTTCAAACTATAGTACAAAATTAACAAGTGATTTTTTTTAATAGTGTTTGATGGAAAACGTTATTAATTATCATAGAACTTATTGGACAATAAGTCTACCTATTAGGACCTATACATAAGTCCCCCAAAACTTAACTTACCTTAAATTTTAATTCATTATACTTAATTTTTTCCTTCTAAGGAAACATTTAAGGAAATTTATTGGAAAAAAAACTTTTGAAATCATTTCCGATCGCTAAATTTACCGTTTTAAAACATAAGTGTAACATATTTTGGAGCGTGCATACCAATACGTAATTCGTTAGGGTATTAACGTTTTTTGGTAGCATAGCCCATGATGTTATTGTGGATGAACTTCCCCCAGCTATACATTCAAAAGGAAAAAAATAGATGACATTGTTCATCATCAATTAGTTCTCCTATAGGTAGCTGCTATATAAATAATCTCATCAAATGGAATGAGCACCCACTTTTAAATTGTAAAAGGCAATGATAAGTTCAAAAATTGGACAACATGATGAAGAGTGGGTGGGAATGCCCTTGCATAGTTTAAAAAGAGCAATGAGATGCTTCGAAGTCCAAGCCTTGATTTTCCATATATTAAATGATTTGAAGCTCACTTGGGAGGTAACATACTTGTGTTTTATGTCATATTAGCATTTTGTATGATAGCTTCTTTCAGTTGATTAACTGCTACTCTAATTTTAAATATGCATTACCATTGTTTCAAAAATTAAGGGTATTTACTTAATTTCAATTTTTGTAATTGGATGTAGCAGTCTCCCATGAGTCATACATCAAGTCATGTAATTAGGTCTCTTGTGGTGGGTTTTAATTGGGTTTGTATTTAAAATTTTTTAGCTTTCAAATTTTGAGCCCAAATCATTGGTAGGGTGGGATATGGTCCTCAAGTCTATATAAGTATATGCAATTATACTAATGAAATGAACCAAACCAAACTAAACCAAACCAAACCTTAAGTCCCATCAAATGGGGTCGGCTACATGAATCCTTCTTCTCCACACGGCTTTATCAAAGGCTATTTCGTTAGTCAAATTAAATAGATTCATATCTCTATTTACTACGCTAGCCAATGTCAATCTAGGTCTACCCCATCCCCTAACACTTCTATCTATCGTCACTGCATCGCATCTCTTCACTACTGCCTCTGTTAGTCTTCGTTGAATATAACCAAACCATCTTAATCTATTCTCTCTTAACTTATCTTCTATCAATGTTACTCATATCCATTCCCGAATATACCCATTCCTAATTCTATCTTTTCTAATCTTGCCACACATCCACCTTAACATCCTCATCTCAGCAGCACTCATTTTATCAACATGTTATTTCTTAATTGCCCAACACTCCGTCCCATACAACATCGATGGTCTAATAACCGTTTTATAGAACTTTCCTTTTAGTCTAGTGGGTACTCGTTTATCGCACAGTACCTCAGATGCACTTATCCACTTAAGTCACTCCGCCTTAATTCTATAGATCACATCTACATCAATCTCCTCCGCCATTGTGATAATTGACCCTAAATAACAAAAATGTTCACTCTTCAGTAGTTCTTGGTTTTCAATCTTCACTTCTCTCCTGCTTTCATTGTTACTGTTACTAAATTTACACTCCATGTATTCTGTCTTAGTTTTGCTTATCCGAAATCCTTTATATTCAAGTGTTTCTCTCTAAATCTCCAACTTTGTGTTAACTCCTTCTCTAGTCTCATCCACTAACACGATATCATCTATAAAAAGCATACAACCTGGCAGATCATCCTGAATATTTCTCAACTCATCCATAACTAAAGCAAAAAGATAACTTAAAGTAGATCCTTAGTGTAACCCTACAGTAATTGAAAATTCATTTGTCTCTTTAGCAGGCAATCTAGTAGTAGTCATCATCCCTTCATACATGTCCCTAATCACATCAATATAACCTTTTGAAGGTCCTCTCTGTAATTGTATGATGCAACCTTGATACTAGGTGTGACAATATGGGAATCTAGGTGTGATGACTAGAGTTTTCTTCTACCCCTACTCTGTTTTGTGCCAAGATACTAGGACAAGCCTAATAAATCCCTCCAATTATAAGACTAGTGAATACAAAATAAGTAAAATCAGCAAAGATAATTGTTCATAGGTACTTTCACAGCACAGGAAAAGCACCCCGAGTTTCATCATTCATCACTTTATTGAAGACCCAAAAACTGAATCCTTAACTACACCATTAGAATCCCTATATCACTATATTCTTGCAAACATTTTGGCCACACAAAAAATATATATATACACAATCAGCCCTAAATAAAACCACCAACCAGTTTCATACATTAATATTGGCATTATAGCTGGTGGAAGTTTTCTCCACACGTGTCTTCCATCACACACACAAGAACATAAAGTGTATCAACTATCACCAACTAAGGTACAAGTATCTTACACGCTGCCTGTGAAGTTTAGCTGCTTCATCCTCTGCACGTCTTAGCTCAGTCTGAAGGGATTTCATAGTTTCATCTAAAAGTGTAATAGTTTCATCCAGTTCCTTTTTCCTGGACCTAAGCCTCTCAATTTCCCCAATATCCTGATCTGAAAAACACTGGAAGTTCTACAACAGAAACTTCATATGAAATATTGATGTAATAGAAGCGAAGGTTTACAGAAACATACTGCACAATAGAAGATGAGAACGATCAGTGGGTTCTACCATAGCTGAAACATGCCCGCCATAACGGGACTTAGACCATCGATAGTGATTTTCTGGAGTCCAAAAATCCAAAATTCCCAGTCTAAGGACCTCATCAGCCCTCTGATCAGTTTCCTTGGAACCAATAAACTGAGTAAAATACAAAGATATTAGAAAACTAAAATAATCATACAAGCAAGTTTATCTTCAGAAAGTACACCCAAGAACTAAAATAAATTAAAGACAATAATAAACTGATAGATGAAGAGCGATAAAGCGTAAAAAGTGTACCGAATTTTCCAGCCCAAACTGGCCAATCAAAACTTCTTTGACAGCATTTGGAGCATCAAACACTTGGTCCAGCCTAGAATAGATGCCAAGGGCATGCATCTGCTTAAAACAATAGATTCAAAACCATGATTAATAGTCAGACAAGCCTAAATGGGAAACATCAGTGGGGCAATAACAAAACATACCTCCTCAGACACATGAAAGGGCTCTTCAACACGACTTTCATCTCCTACATGATTTATAACCGGAACATCTAATGACCCAAGGTTTTTGACCAAGAAGTCACGATCACCAGCATCTTGGGTTATGAAAGACTGCAATTTAAGTAAAACAAACCCAAAAAAAAAAAAAAAAAATACATATGAGAAGAATTTAACATAGAATAACAAACCATCTTGATTACTATCACCAACTTCTGGCCAAATTTTTGTAAATTTATTGGGAGGTATGTGGGTTTTAAATTTTTTATTTTCATCTTTGCCTAAGTTTGTTTCCTTTTCCACTACAACCTTGCATGACTTGTGCATTGAAAAAAACATTGATATTAGATTTTAACGTCAACCTAAAGTACAAGGAACTCAACAAGTACCCCCACAATGAACACTGTCAACCACATTAAACCCTTGAAGACCTCACTACTACTCTCCTCAATAAATATTCCTCTCTTCCAACGACCTCAACCCACCCTATTTACTAAGGATCTTGGCAAAATAACATATGATTCCTGGTACACAATTCCTTTTCTTTAATCAGCAAACAAAATATATCCCAAATTGATAATTAAACATCAGTGGGGGGGTACTTGTAACAAAAGTAATTCTACCACCTTTCAGCAAGTACTACCAAACCTTATCTCACACTTTCCCAACAACAAAATCCCATACAGCTTTAGCTTTAAAGATGAACCCAGCAAAAGTTAGAAGAGTGAAAGAAAAAGAGACTCAACCCCTACACTCCTGGTTGTGGGTGGGGGAGGGGGAGTGGAGACAATGATTAAACATCACCAAGGCAGGGCATTCTAAACAAAAGAAATCCTACCATATCCGATAAGTCAACATTACATCTAGTGCCATGCTGTTACACAAATATTAATTGCCAGAGTTGAAACATTTGCTGGCCCCTTGCCTCTATGACCATGATGTTTATAGTAATTTTTTTAGTGCAAATTCAGTGCTAATAATCCATGTCATTTTTCAGTAAAAAGGGTACGAACCATGCATGACAAAGGAAGCACGTGCTGAGTCCAAATGAAGCAACAACAACATTCATAATCCTTCACGTATTAATATGTCAAAAAAGTAGACCGCCCAATTCTCATTGCACCTATGCAGGTTGCTACTTGCTAGGAAAAGTGAAGTAGGCACAAAAACTTAACTTTTGGCATTATTTTTACAAGTATATCTCCTCGCACTAAATCCCCAATTTTCAAAGCCTGAACTTTCAACATCATACCCCAAAATCTGACACTTTGGTGGACATGTACGTGCATAGAAGCTAAAGAATGCAATAGGTTGCGAGAATACCTTCCAGATATAATAAGGGATATGACCTTCTATGTAGTCTGCATGAACTCGATTTGAGACTTTAACCTGAAATTGAGGTCCGAAGAGAATTTAGAAAGGAAAAAGATAAAACCCATATGTTAATTTCATGAATAAAATATGTACCTCAAGCAACACAGGGCCATACACCTCCTTATTAAACTCATGGCGATGTTCTTGCACCCAGCGGTAAGCCTCAAATATCTTTTCAGCACCAGAATTCCGCAATGCCTGTAAAAGTTTATTATTTGCATTCTCCATATCCCTCAATCTGTGAAGGTTTAATGATGGACATTCTGTGAGATGCATTTATTACTTCCAGGAAGGTACATGAAAAAAATGAAATTTCACCTATCAATGCACTGCCTTAAGATTCCTTTGTTTTGAGCTAGGAGCCTTTCCGTCTCTGCTTTCAGGTGCCTCTTCTCCCCTGCAGTCTCTTCCAGCTCCAGAATTTGACCACCTAACCTTTCCTGTTGAATATTATTAGTTCAATGACAGGTAAAGATATCAACCATCAAGCGAACAACATTTGAAGTCCTCACTTCCAAAACACCAGATTACTATAATAATAAGATACTCAAATGTAATCAATATAAATTATCGGGTCATGAAGAGGTAACAAAGATAAGTCATAGGGTCATAGTTCCTGATTTTTCTCATTCGTATTGTGTGTATGTGTCTATTGGGTCAGCCTAAACCAACCTGTGCATGTACCCTAGACTGGCCTAGGGACAAGTAAGCCCAAACCAAGACCCCTCAAGTAGGGCCTGGGCCGAGGCATTTGAAGAGAGACCCAACCTGAGGCCTAGCTTGATTGGGCTGACCAAAGTCTCGATATCAGGCCAGCCAAATTTTTTTGAGAAAAAAATGAAAAAATTATATAAAAGCATGAGGGAGTAGCCTATTCTAGGACTACAGATTGGGGCCTAGATCAGGGGTTTGAAAATGTGGCCTAGTTTAAGTTAACCTTGCCCAGGATTTGGTGAGAGGCTGAGAGCCCAACTATGCCCAGTCCAAGTCCCTCCTTCAAAGGCACTTCCTAGCCCGTTTACCCAAATATGCTCAAGGTAACCCTCCACCCTAGAACGTTACATTCCCCACTCGGAATGACACAATCAGCACCTTTGGCTAGGTCGAGCGACTCACTACCCAAGCATGTCTCTCCTGTGCCTCAAGCCCCTCACCTTAGAGCTCTCTCCAATGATCTTCAAAAGACACCCAATACTCTTATGCTTGCTTTGGTCAGAAGTGGGTCGGGCCCTAGTAATCGCCTTAAGATAGGTGTCGCAATCATAGATGCATAAGCAACTAGGAAGCACAAATACAGATACGAGATACAGATATGATACAATACGGATACGGTGATACGACAAAACTTATAAAAGTAGGATATGGGTATGGCTAAGATATGTTTGTAAAAAAATAATCTTAAAATTATTAGTAGTGAGTTACATACAAACTCAAGAATATTGAGAAACTACATTGTAATTTTATAATGTAAAATACTAATCTTTAAAAATTAGGTATAAATATAAGCCATTAGCTAGTTTATTTCATAAATTTTAATAGGTTTTACAAATATTATCCACATGAACTTGTCTATGTCCTTTTCCCTTTTACACTAGTCAAAGATATTGTATGCAAGTTTACCTAATTATTTATTTATTGTTATTTTATTTTACTTCTTTTTTTTTTTCCTTTTTTTTGATCGGCACTGGGGTATTCGGATCAAAGCCCAACTAATCCCTAGGGTGCACTAGCTCTCGGTAAGAAGTTTTCCATAAGTGCATCACGATTAATTCAAGGGTTTTCCCCTAGTCCAATGGCCCCAAGAAATTGTTAGCACCCAAGAGATTTTGATCTCTGAGCTTTGGAGTGAGCACACCCCCAAGACCTTGCCACCAGGCCAATCCTTTGGGATTTTTACTTCTTTTTTTTTTTAGTAGCAAGACGGGATTGCAAGTAAGGGAGGGTGCGTGGAGAGACAAACAAAAGAAGAAGCAAACAACCAAACAGAGAGGAAAAAACCAAACGGGAAACATATTACCAAATGCTAACGGAGAGACTTGAACCCAAGATCTCTCTTAACCAAAGCACTGATACCATGTCAAGTTATCAATTTTTCCAAAAGCCTAAACTGTTAGGAAATTGGCCCAACAATGTATATCAAGCTATCTAACAGCAACAACTAGGTAAAACTTATTTTAATACATCATATTACTATGTTAGCACTAAAAGTAACAAAAATTGGTTAAGGAAGCTACATTCTCTTTGACAATGGCTCCGCAAGAAACTAACCTATTTTTTCCTTCTAAGTGCAAGGAATTAATTATTCTCCAAGCTTTCCACTTAAGTATGTTTGTGATACTGCACCCACAACTTCTCAGCCATGGCCCAAAGTCAGTAGTGAATCCTTTGAAGAAAGTGTAACTTACAAGTTCATCCTTAGGAGGCTCATACGGTGGCAAGTTTGCTAGCTCCACTTCTGCAGCATTAAGCTCCTCTTTTGCCCTTGCAATTCTTTCTTGACGAGACTCTTCTTGTCTCTTCAACTCTTCTATTTCATTATATTTACCACGAACTTGCACTCCCTATAGGTTTGTGAATGAAAATTGGAAGCAATTGAATTTAGGTAACAAATTATTCAACAATGTACAAGAAACACAAGCATAACAGACAAAATCTATGATATGCACATACCAAATGGTTTTCTTTTTCCACAAGTTGCATACGTTTCTTGGCATTGTCATCCAAGAGACTTCTTACTTTTTTGCATTTAGCATCTTGAGCTGCTTTCTCTTTCTTTTGTTTCCTACATCCAATTTATCTAATACAAATTAAACTCACAACCTAAAGCAACAGCAACAAGAGATATGGGGAAAAAAAGAAAAGAAGATATATAGAAAGGATGCTCAATTGGAAAAATTACCAGTAGTAACAGGTTCCCAAACAAATCAAGAAACTTGCGCAACTATAGAACTGATTACCTTAAAATCATTGTTTTAGACTAATTGATATGATGATATCCCTTATATATCAATTCCTTTGAGTTTCATTTTGAGAACGTACTCTTCAAGAAGGATACGTGTTAGCTACAGCACTGCATGACTCGATACACATGGTGCCTAACATGCCAATATCATAATCTTCCTGTCTTTTACTAATTGGAACCAACTAACATTGATTTATTATATTTGATCACTTAAAGAAGTCAACATACTCAATAGGTTCCCTAGCTTCGTTCAAAGTTTTGGCAGCTTCATCCAACTTCTTCTTAGCATCATTTTCCTGCTCTTTAGCTTCCATATATTGAGCCTTCTTCATATCATACTTCAGCCATGGCAATTTCTTTTTCATAGACTCAACCTACGAATCGGATGAAAAGTAAACAAAATTGTTGCTTCAAATTAATTAAATGACAAAAAAAACTGAAGGAAAACCTTTCCCAGGTATTCTTCTCTTTGACGAACACGCTCAACATCTCTTTCTTGCTCAGTATTAAGTGCCTTTAGCTGATCCAAATATTCTCTGTTTCGCTGGATGGTCTAAGCACAATAAACAAGGTATTAAGTATTCACAAGTTAGTAAACAGTTTTATTGACATAATATATACTCCCTCCGTCCCACGGGGTTAATCCCTTTTGGGAGTTCAATTTTTAAGGGGACATGTAACTAAAGCATCCAAGTTCAAATCAAAAGCCATTGATTTCCCATACTGCCCTTTTATACCCACTTTCTAAATAAATTCGTACACTAATAAGGGATAGCCTTAGAAAAATGTAAAATGTTATTCTTTGGCATTTCAAAGAGGACTAACATTTTGGGACATCCCAAATTGGATAAAAGGACTAACAATATGGGACAAAAGGAGTATAAAACTATGTTAAAAAAATGATTTTAGAAACACACTCGTTCAAGCTTCTTCCATTCACCACTTTCATCAACAAGAGCACGATGCAGGACTGGAAGTTGAGGATCACCCACAGCCTTTTCTGTCTCTTCTAGAAGTTGAATTGGTGTTAACTTAGCAAATTCACAAACCCTGTCTTGTGGTAAAAACTAAACATAAAGAAAAGAGAAAAGAAAGAGTTCAAAGATGAAGTCCCCAATTGAATTCATAAATCAAATATATATATCCAGCAATGAGTTCATAGAGAATTTTATGACCACAAATAATAACATAATACCCACATCCATAACATCTAATGACCTTTGTTTTCTTCCAACTGCAACCTATGATTATCGACTAGAACTTTATTATACTAACTACGAAACACATACACTTGATTTAGCCTCGCATATCAATGTCTGACACATTTGTTTCAATCTTTTTTTGGTTTATGAATAGATTTTTAGTTTAGTTTTAGAAAATTCTTGAATGAACAATCTTTTTATTATAATTTATGTGTTAAATGGTGCAATTATGGAATTTTGAATAATTATTACTTTAAAAATTCCATGGATGCTTAGTTCTTGAATTTTTATTTAGTGATTTTATTGTTTTGATATCTTGATAATATTGTTCTCCTATGTGTGTTCTTTATCTATAATTTGATTTAAATAATGTTGGTTTTAGATGGATTTATAGTTATTGAATTGTTGACAACCAACTCATCTAAAAGCTTAAACTATAAGAGTGACAACTTTATTATTTATATTATATCCTCAACATGCCTCCTCACTCACACCCAAACATGCTCAAGTGTTTTAAACATGTGATCTATTGTCTGCTATTATACCATATTGAATAGCTAACTAACTCATCTAAAAGCTTCAGCTATTAGAGAGAGTAAAAATTTTATTATTTATATTATATCCTCAACAATAATATATGTGCATGTATATATATTTTGTTCAACATGTTTGTGTCCTAATTTTTAGATAAATGTCATGCATGTGTCTGTGTCCATATCCCAAATCCATATTTGTGTTTCTTGGCCTGATAGAAGTAAGAGAAAAATCAAGTACCCTATACAATTATATTATATTTCAATCCATTATACCTCTTATCAGAAAATTTGAAAATAGTGTTTTGGATGTCCAACTTAACGTAAAAGTTGTGAATACTCAACAAGTCTTGGAAAGGCTCCTAAATTCTTCTCCTTTGCTACAATAAATTTTAAATAAAATCAGAAGCATCCCTTATTTCTTCTTTTTCTTTTTTCCTCTCATAAGAAAGCCAAAAATTAGCAAACCCTAATCCTTTCCTTATCCATTGGCCTTTAATTTTAAGGCTCCAAACCCTTAAATAGTTTCTGTTTGAGAATTTAAACTACTAATTATCTAAATATTCTTCAATTAATCACACATTTAGATTAGTAGTCTAACCCACAAAGCCTACAGTCTCTGTACTGCATCATAAAGCCATAAAGCTACAAGTTTTCCATAGACCACAGTATTTGCTGCCATAAATCTTTGATAAGCAATTGAAGACATGCATTGATCACGTGTGATGAGCAATTGAAGACATGCATTGATCACGTGTGATAAGCAATTGAAGATATGCATTGATCACGTGTCTGTGCAATATCTAGTAAAAATTGGAATATTGAATAGAAAGTGTCCAAGAACTCACTTGAGTCAAATTGTTAACTTGGATATTGAATTGCTGAATTACTTCAATTACATCCTTTTTTGTCACCACTTTGCCTGAAACCAAAATATCACATGTCATAGCTGCAAAGATGCCCATCTTAAATTCATGCAGCAGATAGATAGAAAGATATATATACATATATATATATATAGAGAGAGAGAGAGATGAAGCAAGCATTAACACAAACTACTAAGGTATCATAACTAGGTTTAGCGGACATTGAACATTTCAAACCAAACCCGTAAATTAGTATTCTGCACATTGGATTCTAGAAACAATAAGTTTTTTAGACAAGCTATATAAACCAAATAAAACGAAATTTTCCAAATGAGAACGTCATTTAGAAGAACCATCCACATAATATCATTTAGAAAAACCAACCACGTAATCTCTTCTCAATGCAAACAAATTAAGAGAATTGCATCCCCCAAGTCCCAAATTCATCATTTACCAAGACCCTTTCATGAGCAACTTAGGCCCGGTTCATTGTCACTTACAGTCATATAACAAATAACATACCATTAAATAGCCACTCAGATTTGTTACGTGTATCTATTTTGCGCGTAATGGTAAGTTGCTCCTCCTTAGTGTTCCCTCTCAAAGAAATCTTAATATAACCACGCTCTTCCCCACGCTTCACAAATGCTCCAATGCTTGAAGCCCTCCCAAGTAGCTGCACAAATAAAAAGTCACCACTTCTGTTATAGTTCAAAACACACAAGTACATAGCTCAGTAACTATTCTTGTCCTCACTAACCTGAGGCTCACCACCAAGTCCAAGCGCAATGGCACATACGAGAGAGCTCTTACCAGACCCATTCGGTCCAACAACAAGGTTTAGCCGTGAGCCCGGCTTGCATGTCAACTTATTGAAGGTCATGAAATTATGTAGCTCAATCTCAACAATATTCCCTAGCATATAATCATCTTCCCCTCTAAAAAGGAGAAGGAAAAAAAAAAAAAAAAAACGTTAAATTAAGATAAAAAGTTACAACCCAGATGCTGAGACATGCCTTCAAAAATGTTAAAATCTGAATGATACATTTTCACTATGACAATAAAACAAATGGTAAACTACCAATGGGTCTTAATAATTGAACTTAATTCCCATCAAATCCTATTGAAAATAAGTTTCAGTAAAATTGTCACTAAAAATAATTTTTTATGACAATTTTTTGCACATGTCACTAAAAATTGACAATTAGTAACTTTTTTGTCACGAATTTTATAAATTGTCGCTAAAAATTAAAAATTAATGACTTTTTTAAGACAGATTTTTTTTTAAACTATTGCTAAAACTTATAATTAGTGACATTTTTATAACAATTTTCAAATGTCGCTGAAAATTAACAATTAGTTACGTTTGTAATAATATTTGATGAAAAATATCATTAATTATCATAGGATAGGATCTATTGGATAGTAAGTCCCCCTATGGGGTACACGTAAGTTGCCTAAAACAAACATTCCAACAACCAAACCTAAATATTGGATTTGTTGAGGAAATACTCATATTCTCTTTAAAATAGCCACACAAAAATCAAAAACTTCAGTATTAACTGTGTTTTCCTTTGCTTTTACTCGGTTTTCTCGGCAACCCAAAAAGGAACTGAAAAAAACAAAAAAACTGTGTTGATGTTCTTTCCGGTAAATTTCAGCAAAATTAGTAAATCTTAATGTTTGAACAGTTATGACAACATGAAGAGCAAAGGACACTCAAAGCGTAAAGGCAATTGTAGGCGATTCGTATAAAAAGTCATGAAAGAAACCTACGAACCTGCTGATTTTGGGGCGTTTTGGGCGAGGCTCGACCATCGGATAAGCTGTTTAGGTTTGGGAATAGATATCTGAGGCCTCTGCGATGCTCCTGTGTACTCCAATTTCTACAATGCACTGATGCAGCAAGAGCTAGGGTTTCATGAGAGAGAAGACCAGTCCCGACTGCAGCAACGAAATTTGGCGCCAAGACTCCAAGAGCAATAGACTGAGATAATCCTGTGACGGAATCGAAATAAAAGGAGTAATTACAAAATAATAATAATAACAAAATAAAATTTAAAATATAACTTTCTAACCAAATAAATCTTAAATTTTTAATTTTAAATTTTTTAATTTAAATCATTTACTTATTTTGATTAAATAAAACTGATAAAAAAATAATATTTTAACAATTAAGTTCAATATATATGTATAAAATGCCTATAATATTATTTTCATTTAATTTAATGACTAAAATATCACGTTTTTTTCATTATTTTTAATTGTCGAACATAAACATATGATTTATATTAAAAAGAAATCAAAAATTAGTATTTAAATTGATAAAGTTAAAAAAACATAATTTATTTTATTATAAAAGTCCAATTCTAAAAATAAGTGTATATATATGTATGGGTAAAACACCAATAAATCTTAAATTTATATTTTGTGAACTAATTAGTCCCTATGTTTTTCTTATGAACCCAAAAGTCCTGTTATAAGTAAAATTACATTAAAGGATGAGGTAAAACACGCGTGTGTGGAAAAAGATGGGTGAATGTGGGATTTCGCAATAGGTTGAAATTACACATTTGCACCAAGTTCACTATAGACTTTTTGTGTTTTCCCCCATTTGCGAACGAATCCCACACTATCAAGGAAGGAAAGATTTTGTATTCCCAATGTTTAATTGTTGCGTAGTTAATATGAAATTGGGTGCTGTCACGACCCAAAACCCGCCCATGTAGGTTTGGCATCGTAACCAGCCAGTAATCCGTGGATTACCAAATGCCTCTTAACAGATAAGCACATAATAAGGGGCTGTGGAAGCAATTATACCAAATAGACAAGGTCCAATGAGCTGTGATAACATATACGGGACAGGATATTTCGAAACTTATATATACATAAGCGTGCCGGTCGAAGGACATCAATATTTACAAAAGTGTAATTCCCAGGACCCGACGTTACAAAACAAACAGAGACTAGCATAAATACAAAAACAGCCATGTAACTAGACTTCGTTCGGAACCTCCTCGGGGGGCACAACGGTTGGCTGACAAAAACAGAAATGAAGGCCATCAACTCTAGCCCTGATCACGCGCCGGCTCACCTACATACATAATATAAACTATGAGTGAAAGCTCAGTGAACAATAACAGAGTAAAGGGGTTTCAATAAATGAATCCGTACATATTCATAAATCATAATTCAGTTTCGTATCAAATTCATAATTTGTCCAGATCATGTATAGAAATCATGAGATATGTTTAAGTATACGTGATACATCCATTAGCATGAACAGAGCAGATACAGAACATATACAGGCACGTGAGGGTTACGAATAACCAGTTCCATAAAGGAACCTCTGGATCTGGGTAACAGAGAATAAATACGCTGAGCCCCATGATGGGGCCTCCAATACGGGTAACAGAGTACAGACATATTAAGTTCCATGATGGAACCTCCGATACCGGGTAACAGCCAATAGATATCACATGATGCTAAGGATGTCACGAATATATAACAGAAATTGGACAATCATTCATTGTACAGAACATATCATTTCAGAAAACAGATCTTAATTCATCGCACAGAAAATAAGTAAAGTTGAACATAATTTTACTATGTTATTATTCACAGTTGGCCCTGAGACAGATAGACGGAGCAGATTGGTCAAACGGTACGCGGCACGTGATCTACACAACACATAACAGACACACACTTGAAACACATGTTCTAATTGTACATAACTTACTTTGTTGGTTCTTAGTGTGTTTCTAACCTTAATCCTCATTATGGAATCTTAAACATGGCCTAGGAATGCCTATGATGGAATGAAGATGCAAGAATGCATTGGAAAACATTTCTTGAAACTTGCTGAAAATAAGGTCCACGCTCGAGCGGACATGCAGACAATGAAGCTCCACTCGAGCGTGACTTTCCCCACTCGAGCGGACTGTAAACTCTTGAAAAAGTGCTGGATGCATGATTTTCACGCTCGACAGACGCTCGACCTCCGCTCGAGCGTGAGACTCAGACCTTCGCTCGAGCGTAGATTCCATCGCTCGAGCGGACTACAAAACACAAGAATTTCTGGGTATATGCATTTCACGCTCGAGCGTGACCATTGTCGCTCGAGCGGAAGTGCATGTACTCAGAATGCACGCTCGAGCATAAAGTTCCCCGCTCGAGCGTGGATCAAATTTATGGAAATTCCATATTTAATCACCAAGCTCAAATTCAGCTTTGAAGCATCCAAAACTCAATTTTCTGGGCCAAAACTTGAGGAAATACATGAAAACTCATTATACAACATGTTTAAAGAATTATAACAAGAAATCATGCCCCAAGGCTTGCCAATTGCACCAAAAACTCAACTTTAAACTCAAAATTAATTTATGAACATAACATGCATGTACATTTTTGAGCTAAGGCTCTCCAAAGCATGATCAATTGCTACTAAACAACATGAAGTTCATTGTTTTCCCAAAATTAAAGTGAAGTCAAAACATGCATGAGACAATTCTTTGAAAACACATTCAAAACTTCATGAGATGCACATGCAACCCAAAAATTCATCTTCAATTCCAACTTTTAGCTTAATTCTTGCATTAATCAATTCAACTCTCTTGTTTCCATGCATTAGAGTTTAGGCTTCAAGGCTATAAGACAAAATTCTTACCTAAAGGCTTGAATTTACAACGGTTGGAGTTAATATCTTCAAATTCCTTCCAAAAGCCAACAATTCCCCCTTGAATGAGCTCAAATTTCCAAGCTCTATACCAATTCTCTCTTCTCACACTCTCTCTCCCGTTAGTCTCTCTTGGGTGAGCTCAAATGTGATGAAATGAAGGAAAGAGAAGTGAGTGGGCTCAATTAGTGCCTTAAGTAGGCTTGGATACAAGTGTAGTTAATTGGTGCATATTAATTTAATCTAATTTAATCGTTCCGAACCGAATTTTAATTAAACCTACCACAAAATTCTATAAATCCTAACTAGCACGTAAATCAAGTCAATTTCTGATTCGAACGCCGATAAGGCTTTCAATTCGCAAATCGAAACTAAAATGCGAACAGATCTTCCTACGCCTAACAGATATAAACACAACAATGCAACACACACATGCATTTTAATTCAGAATTTCTCCTTAATTACTAATTAGGCATACTTAATCATGGATTAACGTTAATCAGAGGCCGGGGTTGTTACATGTGCCAATTTTGTGTTGCAACTTCTAGATGTCATAAGATAGAGGAACATTAAGATACAAAAACCCTATGTTGTGTGAACGAGGGATTTTGTGTTAGAGTTAGCAGACATTGAATTTGTATTATTGAACAGGTGTTGCAGAGATGACGACGCCACGGCTAGGTTAGTGATGTTTATTTGAAATGGAGTCGTGAATGGAAGGCGTATTGATAGGGTTTGTTGGCATAGAGTTGGGGGTTGTAACGTTGGGATGTATTACTGATGTTGTATGCATTTTTTGTGTGGTACGTGCTTGGTATTTGGTCCACCACTGTTGGGTTTTTTAATTTTGTTGGGTTTAGGTTGTTTGGCAACATTGTCTGGTATTCAATCATGTGTTGATGTGTGTATTTTTTTGGTAGGATCAACCATTATGTGTTTGTGTTTCACTGTTAAGTCGGGGTATTATCCGGGTGGCACATTTTCCAATTGGATTGTGATGTTAGTGGGTGATGTATGAGAATTTCACATACACATTAAAGCATATTACCAAAATGTGGTCCTGGTTATGTGATCCTGATGTCTGTGTGGTTTGGCATTACACGTTAGCCAACCTGGGGGTAATGTCCTGCGTTGTGGAACTATAGATGTGTTGAATCTGATTATATAACACGGCATTAACAACGTACTCAACCGTGTCGTTGAACGATATGAAAATTAGGAGTAGTTGTTATAGTGTAAATGTGTATGAACATTGTTCCGTCGAGGTTTTGTAGTGTTTTTTGTTGTTTTAATGTGTTATAGTTTTTTGAACCAGTATGGGTCAGAATGGGTGGCTGATGTGTTGTTGTAGGTGTTGTTTGTATGTGATTCGAAATGTTGCGATAGTTGTTTAGGTCTTTGATGGGAAATGTTACATTGGCTATTATGTATTACGTCACACTTTTTCGAAAATGTGTTATTGGCTCTTCCATAAGATTGTGAGGTTGTATTAATTGTTTCCGTATGTAATGAATCATTAAGGCATACACATTTACATCGTAAGTGTGTTTATAAAGAGTGATCACAAATATTAAGTCCATGAATGGAACAATGTTCGCACGTTTGGTGAGCGAGTCATGTACAATCATAACCTAAGTACGCTGCAATGCAGCGTGACAGGGAATATGTTATTGAACTTCTTGTCAACATGATACAAACATATGTGTTTTAAACATTACTATACAATCGTTATATAGAAATGATGAATTCAAACGTCGACCAATCGACTTATGTCGAAGAAGCATTGGTTAGTAGCTGGAACGTGTATGCTGTGATAATGGGCCAGTTGGTTGGTTGTTTGATAGTTTGGTTTTTACATTAGGGATGTATGAGTAGTGGACTGATGAAATGGTATACCAGTCAGCACTACTAATGTGTTGTTCATTAACAATGGGTAGTGTTTTCCCATATTGCATGTTAACAATTTCTTGTTGTTAAAAAACGAGTAGTTTTTCCTTAGTGTATGTTAACATGTAAGTGTGTTATGTCATTTTAAAACATCAATGTAATTATTCACATTGACAATGTGGCTTGGTGTTAATATGTTTGTTATTATTTAATAATGCGGGATTTAATTTGAATTGTTGTAGTGATGATTGGTTATGTATTTGACAGGTATTTCGCAGAGACAACCACCACGACAGAATAAATATGCCCACTCGGCCTACAAATAATACTTCGGTTTGTCGAGGGCAATACGTTGGCAACAAATCCGTCTGTACCTCCATATCGAACGTCAACCAAACAGTCAAATTAATTCCACGGTGCTCCTCGCAATCCACCGCACCACGTTTACCATCAGACTTCCCACTCCGTAATTGAATCAGGACATTGATATGATCGAGATCGAATGACTTAGCAAGGCACAATATATTTCGAATGTCATCGTCGCAATCCACCTTGAACTTAGTGTAACTAGGTACGTCGAACAACATGTATACCAGACTCGACACCAACCCAACAAACTTCCCACAAATAACATCAACGATTTTCTCGAGCGTTGATGCGTAATGCAACCAATAGCAGCATTGGTTTGGCCGTACGTGTACAACAACAAAATCCCAACATCCATACTTGCACATCACAAACACATGGCCATCACACATTCCGTACATAACGCATTATGGTAATGTATATTTTTCCTGAATCAGACACCATTACAATTAACTTGTTGATTGAAAAATAAAGTGGAACCTAGATTGAAACAGAACCACCATGATGACCACACTGCTAACGTGCATCAGTAAACCAACATAGACACATCGAGACCACCAAAATGCAAGAAAAAATTGCCAACCTGTTGAGAAAACCACACTGAAAAACCACCAAACATACCCACATTACACATAAACACCCGTTATTCTTACAACACACGACAACACATGAAAAATGACCCCCAAACAATAACAATTCCCACCCCCTATCTAACTAAATAATCACATCACACCCCTATACATAAAAAACAATCAACGAAAATGTACATACATTGTGTTATTTTGCAAGACCCAAGCAAGTGCAACACCATAATCTTCAGAAAAACACACAAGCAAAAAAAGACTCATGTTCACTCCCCAAAATGCCAAAATCCACACTAAACCATCCAACCCTAGAAACCCACATCCACTGTGATGCACCCCACCAAATCTCACACACATAATAATATCGATCACGTCTTGCCCACCAAATCCCACACACCAAGCAATTTGTTCCCAAAATGAATCATTAAAAAGGGTATTCTAGTCAAGAGATACACCTTTCCAGAAAAAAACTAGAACCAATTAGTCCATAAGAAAACTCCTACAACTAAATGAATCAACACTCCCCATATAGGATTTATGGGTAAATTCAAACGGTTGCGATAAAACTATTGGATTGATGGACAACTTACACAAGTTTTATCGCAACTAATTTTACTTACAGCATAAAATAAACTCTTTACACCTATTTTTTTTTTACACCATCCCCAAATTTTTAAAATTTAAAATATATTTATAATAAATATACAAAATTGCTTTGAATTGTATAACAATAAAAACTTGAAATTATAGTAGTGGTGGTGGTGTTGATTTTTGTAAAAAAAATAATAGTAATAAATTCCATCCTTACCAAATAGCCCAAAGTGTAATGATTGAAATATCACCCTTTGGGTGCGTTTGATTGGGGAAATTATTTATTATTCGGATTGTAATTTGGGGGAAGATTTTTATCCGGTGTTTATTTTTTTTTAGTTCGCCGAACATAAAGTCCGGCCGGACTCCTTATTCCCCATATGTGGTATTATACTGTTCAAGGGGGGGGTGTGAGACAATTTTCATGGGATTATTTACTGTTGGGATTAGATGGTGAAATGACCATTTTGACCATCTACTATTTAGATTATGTATTATATTTAGTAAAATTTAATAAATTTAAATGTCTCAATTTAAAAATAAAATATTTTTATTTAACTTTTTATTGATGTTTTATTTATTTAATTTTTTAAAATAATTTTTTATATATATTTTATTGATATTTTATTTTAAAATTTTGTTTATATTTTATTTAATTTCATTATTTAAATTTTAATAGATTTTTTATTTAATTTCATTATTTAATTATTATTATTTTTTAAAATAAATTTATTTAAAATTTTAATTAAAAAATAACATATATTTTTATTGATATTGTATTTATTTAATTTTTTAAAAATAAATTTATTTAATTGTGTAAAAAATAAAATAAAATAAATTTTTATTTAATCCAGCTAAAAATAATTAAAATATTAAAGATATGTTTAATATTACTATTACTTAGTAAACAATTGAAAAATGGTAAAATAGTCTTTTGCTCATTTATTCTATCCAGTCCGTCCAACCAAACATTAGATTCACTAAAAATAACCATTTCTAGACATCTAATTGCATTAGAAAACAAACACGGGATACACATACAATCTAACCAAATAGTTTGGGGGATTCAAGTCCAATGGATTCTAATCCCTCTTATCCAGTCCGTCCAATCAAATGCACCTTTTTTTTTCTTCAATTTTACATAATAAAAATAGATAAATAATTTAAATTAAAAATAAATACTAAAAAAATGGGCACTCGGTTTATAAATTCAAATTTTAATTTTCTTTTACCAAACGTTTAAGCGCTGAAACACTTTGTCCAAAAAAACAAACTTTGACAAAATGACCAAAATATTCCTTTATCTATATCATATATGTCACGACCTAAACCTGGTACCCAAAGGTTCAGTATTGCAACAAGACAATAACTGAAGTCATAACAAATTAATAGTGTAGCAGAGTAAAATAAAAGGGTATCCAAATCCTTATTTAAGTATACCAACACCGTATACATTGGAACTTCTATTAAATTGTAATACCAGAGCTATACGAAGACTAGAAAATATCTTGTGCCTACCCCATGTACTGGCCCTGGCACGTTACCTAAAAGTGGTTAACAGCTATAAACACATGGCATAGTGAGAAATATTATACAGTGAGCATGAGGGTACAAAAATTTCCATGGATAATTATTTGGCTAAAAGAAGTTAGTTTGGTAACTGGAATACATAACTTAATTTGAATAAACAAATTATTTAAGTGGCAAAAACTGAAATTCAGAAATTATGTAGGTAAATAACCATAACCACGGTACAGAACAGAACAGAATAGAGGTCACTAAAGTGACAATCAAAACAGAGGTCAATAGATCCATAACAAACAGAGGGCCACAAAATGTGACCAATCAAAGGCCAATGGTTATTAAGTCCCCCAAGGCATAGGACTCCCGTGGTGGTACTTACCAAAAATAAATATTTTTATAATCATTGTCAAATAATTTCTAAAATTTAAACAATCATATCCATGGATTTTCAATTTAAGCAAATGGAGTTCAGACAAATAATTAACGTACTTGAAATCTAAATATAAGTTATAGAATATAATTTGTAAAATATAAATTATGGTAACTCAAAATATACGTAAAATATGTTGTGATAGCTCAAGGTATAATATAACTTACCTTTATATCAATCCCTTACTTTTACTTTTCCGTTCACCGAAACAGCTTCCTTTACTGGTTGACTACTCTTTCCTTGCTCCTCATTTCTTACCCGAGGCACCCTTTTATAGGTGTTTTCCAACCCTTTTGATTCAAATCATTTGCTGCCCAAGTAACCATGCGGCCCTTCCCTTAATTTCACTTAATTGCACGCTTATCCATACGACTGCCTTATCCATTGATTTTTTATTTTAATTTTTTTCTTTTGAGCTTACATTGACCCTAGTTAATAGAATAATTGCACAATAACTCCTAATATAAGTTAAATTACACTTTATCGCATACCATCATAAAATTAATTATTTTATTCTACTATTACTACCACTATTATTATTATTGTTATTATTATCATGATTAATTGTGGTATTAATTAAATATTTAGGGTGTCACATTTCTCCCCTCCTAAATAGAAGTTTGTCCTCAAACTTGTCGTACCTTAGTTTTCGAAAAGGTGTGGATATCGGGTCTGCGTTAGATTCTCCGTTTCCTACATAGCTTCTTTGACACAATGATTTTGCCATAAGACTTGTGCCAGAGGTATGGTTTTGTTTCGGAGAACTTGATCACGATGATCGAAAATCTGTACTGGTTGTTCTTTATAAGAGAGATCTTCTTGAACTCCAGGTTCTCATAATCAGCAACATGCTATGAATCTTGAAGATACCGTCGAAGCATCAAACGTGAAACACATTATGGACATTGGACAATTTAGGTGGCAGTGCAAGGCGATATGCTACAAGACCAATCCTTTCTAGTATCTCGAATGGTCCGATGTAACGTAGGTTTAACTTTATTCGCTTCCTAAATCGGATAACCCTTCTTGTTGGTAAGATCTTTAGGAACACATGTTTTCCCATTTGAAATTCTAAGTCATGTCTCCGTGTATATGCATAGCTTTTGTGGCAACTCTAGGCAGTGCAAATTCGCTGTTAGATGAGTTGAATTTTATCACTCGTTGTTTGCACGATTTCAGGGCCCAATAACTTTCTGTCTCCAACTTCTGCCCAACACAAGGGTGATCGACACATCCTTCCATACTTTCCAATGCTTGCTTGGTAACTGTTATTATAGGCGAATTCCACTAAAGGTAGGTGCTCATCCCAAGTACCCTTGAGGTCTAACACACACACACATAATATATCTTTCAAAGTCTGGATTGTTCTTTCGGATTGTCCATCAATTTGCGGGTGATAGACGGTACTAAGCTTCAGTGTGGTTCCTAACGCCTTTTGCAATTTGTTCCAAAAGTGAGACACGAATCGAGGATCTCGGTTAGACACAATCAAAACTAGGGTACCATATAATTGAATGATTTCCTTGATGTATAAAGTGGCAAATTTATTAAGGGAGTACGTGATTTTAATTGGTAGAAAATGCGCCGACTTCGTCAATCAGTCTACTATAACCCATATTGCATCATTCTTCGAGACTGACTATGGTAGCCCGACCACGAAGTCCATAGTAACATGTTTCCATTTCCATTCAAGAATAGGGGGTGGTTATAGTATTCCTGCAGGTCTCTGATGTTCTGCTTTAACCCATTGACAATGCAGACATTTAGAGACGCGGTAAGCTATGTCTCTTTCCATTCCTGTCCACCAGTAGCGTTCCTTCAGATTGTGGTACATCTTTGTATTACCAGGGTGGACTGCAAACCTCGAGCTATGAGCTTCCACCAAAATCTTCTTCTTGAGTTCCGGAATATCGAGTACGCAAATTCGATTTTGAAATTTTAGTATCCCATTGCTTATAGTGAAGTCAGGATCGAGCGTACTTCTTTGCTCCTCACACTTTTTCTTCAAAAGTTTATCTTTACATTGGCGTGTTATAATTTCTTCTATCAATGTGGGTTTTAATTATGTTGGCGAGCCATCCATTGATCTGGCAGGGAACGAGGGTACATGCTAAACTTTTGGTCGTCTTTTGGCTCAATGCGTCTGCTACTACGTTGGCTTTGCCTGGATGGGGATGGATTTCTATATCGTAGTCTTTCATAAATTCTAGCTATCGTCGTTGCCTCATATTCAGTTCCTTTTGTGTAAACAGATATTTAAGACTCTTGTGATCGGTGTAAATCTCACAGGTTGCTCTGTAAAGATAATGACGCTAGAGTTTGAGAACAAAATTTACTACAGCCAATTCCAAATCGTGGGTCGGGTAGTTCTTCCATGAGTCTTTAGTTGACGTGAGGCATATGAAATGACTTTTCCATTTACATAAGAATGCAATTTACGAACCCATCCGTTCCCATAGGGAGTGCTAGGCTAGGAGTTGATACAAGTCTACTTTTCAACTCTTGGAAGCAATGTTCCTGTTTGTCAATGCATTCAAAAGGTATGTTTTTCTAAGTTAGCTGGGTCAAAGGTAATGCTATCTTCGAGAAATCTTGCACGAAGCGTTGGTAATAGCTGGCTAAACCCAAAAAGCTTCGAATCTCAGACACGTTAATAAGTCGTGGCCAATCCACGATTGTTGTAACTTTTTGGGGGTCGACCGAAATGCCATCCTTGTCAATGACGTGACCAAGGAAGTGTGCACTAGTGATCCAAAATTTATATTTTTTCATCAAGTTTGTGATCACGCAGTGTCTGTAGAGCTCTTTGCAAGTGGTGTTCATGATCCTCTAGTGATTTGGAGCATACAAGAATGTCGTCAATGAAGACAATGATGAACTCGTCAAGATAGGGTTTGAACACCCGATTCATGAGGCCCATAAAGGCTACTGGAGCATTTGTGGTGCCAAATGGCATAACGAGGAACTCGTAGTGTCTGTAACGTGTTCTGAAGGCAGCTTTTTCGATCATTTTGACTTTTAGTTGATGATAGCTGGAACATAAATCAATTTTCGAGAATACTTGAGTGCCTTGAAGTTGATCGAACAAGTCATCGATTCGTAGCAGGGGGTACCGATTCTTGATTGTGACCTTGTTTAATTCTCGATAATCAATACACAGTCTCATGGTACCATCATTCTTCTTTACAAACAGTACTAGAGTTCCCTAAGGCGAGGTACTTGGTCGAATGAAGCCTTTGTCCAGTAGTTCCTAGAGTTGGGTCTTCAGTTCTTTTAATCCCATCATTGACATGCGGTAAGGAGCTTTTGATATCAGTCGTGTACCAGGTTGAGTTTCAATGGTGAATTCGATTTCCCGGTCAATTGGGGTAACAGGTAGGTCTTAAAGAAAGACATTTGGAAATGCTTTAACCACAGGGATTTCGTTAAGTGTGGAGGCATTTTGTTGAGTATCAATCGTATAACAAATATAACCACAACAACCCTTACTTAAAAAATTGTTGGGCAGACATGAAGGTTATAACACATGGAGAGGTGGACACTCCAGACAAGTTCTAGTTGGTCTAGTAATCAAAGGGAAACCTTTTTTGGCTTTGCAATCAATAGAAGTGTGATTGGTAGCCAGCCAATCCATTCCTAAAATCACATTAAAGTTACCAATGTGGAGGGAAATCAAGTCTACGTATAAGGTTTCACCTTTTAAAGATATCATGCAAGTTTGTACAAATCAATACCAAGGGCAGAATTACCAAAAGGAAAGGACACAGACAATATATATCATAAGGGTTCGGGTGTTGATGCTATCCTGGAAGCAAAGTGTAGTGCAATAAAAGAATGAGTTGAATCAGAGTTAACGAGGACATGAGCTAAATGACCACAAACAAAAAGGTACTTGACACAACATTCTCAGTAACCTTTGGGTTTCCAAGCACCAAGGCGAAAGCTCTTCTTTGGTGTTTTTGGTCCTTTTTTACTCCTTCAAGTACTATGGGTTTTGGGGCTGGTTCAATAGGGGTTGCTATAAGATTGGTAAACTTTGGGCAATCTCTTAGCAAGTGACCAATATGTCAGCATTTAAAGCATGTTCTCGTGTCTCGATGGCATCGTTTCCAATAAGTCTTTCCATAAGTAAGGCAATTTGGAACAGTGCCACTTCTGGGGTTAGTAGGACCTTGATTGCCTAAACTAGTTAAGCCCATATTTACCTTCTTTGGGGGCATAGTACCAATTCATTTGTTGTCTTTTTCCCAAAATCGCTTCTTTTAACTTGGATAATACTTTATCGTATTTCAATCGTATGTCAGTCGTAACTAAATAATAACATAAATTATTTGACCCCTATTAATGGGTAGACCAGTGCTTAGCTTATTAAATTTATTTAACTCCTATGCGTAACAATTATCGGTTATAGATGATTGATTCCTATTATCTCCATTTATTAACTTTGGCAATTATCGTAATTATTGGTTATTTGGTTGTGTCAATTATTATATTAATAATTTATAAATTATATCCATGACATAACTTACAATTAAGGTTTTCCTGAGTGTACTATGAGCCCCATCATTAATCACATTATTGATCCAACTTTTGGACAATTGCTCAGCAACAACAAAATCATTCCCTCAGCTCTTCTTTGCTTTTGACAAAGTAGTGATTGAAGGGGGACAAAAATAAAAACCTTTACAAAAGTAGATCTCAATTTATGTATAAATACACAAAATCACACAAAACTATAATATAAATGAAGGGACTAATAACGTGGAACACTTAGGTACCGATCTCCTCCTATCCAACTTCTTAATTGTACGTGTGCCCTATGCTTCAATTATTATTATTTTTTATTTGTTTGAAAAAAAATAAACCATTGCTTTGATACCACTTTTGTCACAACCCAAACCTGATACCCAAAATGTTCGGCGTCACAACACGTCAATAACTGAAGTCATAATAAATTATTAGTGCAGTAGAGTAAAATAAAAGGGTACCCAAATCCTTATTTAAGTATACCAACATCGTATACATTGGAACTTCTATTCAATTGCAATACCAGAGCTATACTATGACTACAAAATGTCTTGTGCCTACCCATGTATTGGTCCTGATACATTACCTGAAAGTGGTTAACAGCTACAAGCACATGACAGAATGAGAAATATTATACAGTAAGCATAAGGGTACAAAAATTTCCATGGATAATTATTTGGCTAAACAGAGGTTAGTTTGGTAACTGAAATACATAACTTAATTTGAATAAACAAATTATTTGAGTGGCAAAAATTGAAATCCATAAATCATGTAGGTTAATAACCATAACCACGATATAGAACAGAACAAAGGTCACTGAAGTGACAATCAGAACAGAGGTCAATGGATCCATGACAAATAGAGGGCCACAAAAGGGTGCTTCAGGTAAGAAATGAGGAGCAAGGAAAGAGTAGTTAGTCAGTTAAGGAAGGTGTTTCGGTGAATGGAAAAGTAAAAGTAAGGGATTAATATAAAGGTGAGTTATATTATACCTTGAGTTACCATAACATATTTTACGTATGTTTTGAGTTACTATAATTTATATTTTACAAATTATATTTTATAACTTATATTTAGATTTCAAGTACGTTAATTATTTTTCTAAACTCCATTTGCTTAAATTGAAAATCCATGGATATAATTGTTTAAATTTTAGAAATTATTTGACAATGATTATAAAAATATTTATTTTTGGCAAGTACCACCACGGGAGTCCCATGTCTTGAGAGACTTAAATAACCATTGGCCTCCTCCTTTCTTACCCAAGGCATCCTCATATAAGCGTTTCCCAGCCCTTTTGATTCTATTCATTTGCTGCCCAAGTAACCACGTGGCCTTTCATTTAATTGTATGCTTATCCATACAGCTTCCTTATCCATTGATTTTTTTTTTTTGAGCTTATCCGAGCTTTATCTACAACAACTATTAGCTTAATTCTACATTGACCCTAGTCAATAGAATAATTGCACAATAACTCCTAATGTAAGTTAAATTACACTTTATCGTTATTATTACTACCACTATTATTATTATTGTTAGCTTAATATTTTATTATACTATTACTACCACTATTATTATTATTGTTATTATTATCATGATTGATTGTGGAATTAATTAAATATTTAGGGTGTCACAATATAGACGGTATTCAACATCACAAATTTAGTCACACTCTATCTCTCTTTATCTCTAAACTCTAACCCCCTCTCTCTTCTCATCCCCTCTCCGAAGTTTCACCCCTCCTTTAGCGTCCTCTCTGGCCTCTGTCCTAGCGGTTTCATCGTTGACATCACTGCATTCGACTTCTCTCTCGCATGCTCTCTTTCTCCTTGTCGTTTCTTTCTTCCCCTATCGGTGGTGAGGTGTCTCAGTCCCCTCTCTCTGAACCATGTCCATTGCTGCCAAAATCTCTATCTCTTCCTCTATTTTCTCTCTTCTTTATCTTCAACGTCACTACCACTACCACTATCCTTCCCCCCACTGTAATGACTCGAACATGCATCTGAGTAATTAGTCATTTAATTGCATGCTTATGTGCTACTTGATTATGTGTTTGTTGTGAAATTGCATGTCTAATGGTATGAATTAGAATGATTTGAATTTATATCTGTTGATTGTAGAAAAACCTGTTGAAATTATGACTTTAAACTGAAAATAGAAGGTCTTAGAGGCGTCAAAAACCAAAACTGAGGACATATTTGTGATTAGCATGATTTTTAGGACTTACTAAGAAGTTTTGTAAAAGTTCAATTTAGAATGAATTAATTAGATTTAATGAAATATTATATATATATATGAGCCTTAGTTGAGCCATAGCCTCAACAAAATATCTTCTAAGAGAGAGAAAGAACAACAAAGTTCTAGAGAACTCAAGAGGAAGAAGAAAGAAGATAAAAAGAAGGGGATTTGAGCCAAATCTTCACCAAATTGACCATTTAAGGTAAGAATCCATCCCTAATCTCTTGAATCTAAGTTGAATGAAAGAGGAAATCATGTATAATTAGGGATTTAAGAGTATAAATTGATGATGTGAACTCATAAAAATTTAAAAGGGATTAATTGTAAGAATTAGTTTCATGTAGCAACATGCATGGCAAGTTCTGAAGGATTTCTTGAACTTACATTTGTTTTCTTGCATGATTTTTGTGATTTGAGAAGGAAACTCCATGAATTTGGAGAATTAGAGCCTAAACTTGCATGTTTCTAAAGTTATATTTCACTTCAAGAGTTGATTGTTTTTACATGGGAATTTGAGGTTTGATTTAAAGTCATGAGTTTTGTTTGAAGTTAGAACTTGCTCTTTCAACATGTTTTTAAGAATTTTGGGCTTTGGAATACATGGATTTAGAGTTAGATTTTGAAAAAAAGATGTGTGTCAAAACTTGTACAGATTTTCAGACTGTTTTCTTACCTAGACCACACATGCGGCCTAAAGCCCCATACGTGTGGCCCAACTTCCTCTGTTCCAAACTGTGTTCTGCAAAAATTACACGTGCGGGCGCAGATGCGGTGAAGGTTCTGCATGTGTGATCAGGGCTCCCGCACGTGTGATTTTTAGGGCAGTCTCGGATTCGTTTTTCTTTTATTTTTTCTATCTTTCAAGGCTCCATTTGCATGGTTTTCACGTGGTTTTTCACATTCATACGCATATCTTGAGCATTGAATAAAATGAAGAATGAATTGAACTAACCGAATGGACAAGTAACGGATAAATAGAATAGGTTTAAGAATCGACTAAATGAATCGAATATGGATTGAGAAATTATTGAGCTATGAATATCTGTGTTTGTAGGTCAAGACTCGGAGATCGAGCAGCCAGTTCTAGAAGCCCACTATGAGCAACATTTCTGTAAAGATATGTTCACATGAATTTTATTTGAAATGCTATTGGATAAGTCATGTTTTTGGAATGATATTTGCTTTTGTGAACAAATGTCCCATTTTCGAATCTATTATGGCATCCAAAAAGTGGTCCCAAGTCATGGGGGACAACATATTAATGCGGGTCTATGACATATATGTGATTACGAGATCTCGTTAGCCATTTGATAAAGTGGCGACGTGTTTAATCGATATCCAAAACTGATTACTCTAGTTGGAAGATGTTATAATATGTTATGTTGGATGTACCATTATTATGTTTCGATGTGAGAATAATTGTGATATGATTGATTTTACAGATATGGTATATTTGGAATTCGTTCACTAACCTCTTTACTCTAATGTTATTCACTAGACTTTAACTCACTATGTGTATATATATATACAGGTGGGCAACATGAAGATCAAGCCTAGATGAGCACTGTTAGTCGAGCCACCGCCTAAAGCCTTTTGTAGTTTTGGTGCCTTCGAGTTGAGGCTAGGTCCAGAGGATCGTTGTCTTATTGGTGATCTTGATGTTGAGTTTTTTATATGTGTATACGTGTATGAATAATGATTTTGTACAAGATGTTATGTGCATACTATAGGGTGGGAAAATTAATGTTTTGTGCTTGTATTACTTCATATAGAATCACAGCTCATTGAACTATTTGTTATATATTTTTATATTAAGCTTCCGCTAGCCCTGATTATTTTGATTTGTACAGGAAGGCCTTTGGTAATCTCGGATTACTGGCCGGTTTCGACGCTAAATCTATAGGGGCAGGTTTGGGTCGCGTCACCCATTATTGTTATCCTTACAAATCTGGTCAGATTGAGTTCGTCTTGGCTTGGATCTACGCCAACAACCGTCGAGATCTATACCTTCTCCATCGAAATCTACGCCATCTCCGTCTAGATTTACTATCGGCTTAGCCTCACAAATATGTTGCTGGTAAAGAATCAGTGTGGTTGCGGCCAATGTCAACGGCAAAGCTTGAAACTTTTTGTGTGTATATATGGTTTGTGCTTTTATGTTTGGGGAATATATATGTATATGTATATAAGAAGTATGTGATTTTGGATACACATTCCATGTCTATTAATTATCTACTTATTTCTTGCAAATGTATATTGGATGGTGGAAGACTTGAAATGAATGAGGACCAAGAGAAGGAAGAACAATAGTTTTTTTGTTGAAATTTTTTTTTATCTTGTTTATTTATTTGTTTATTCTTGTATTTTATCTGTTGATCAGTTTTGGTGTGGTTTCTATTTATTTAGGTCAATACAAGGCAACAAATGAAAAAAGATTTGAAGAAAGAGATGAGCAAAGTTGGTGTGACACCCGAGTTTGTAAATTTTATTCAATACTGCAATAAATAGAATTCTTTATTATTATAAAAAATAAAATAAAATAAATAATAATAATAATAATAATAAATAAATAAATGAATAGTTTAGGAAATTGAGAATTAATCGATTAAATTGTTAAGGAAATAAATTGTGAGGCACCGTACGTTAAATATTTTAGTAAGTGGTAAGTGATGTTTTATAGTTGGGTGGTTAGGCACCGCACGTTAAATATTTCAATAAGTGGTAAGTGATGTTTTATAGTTGGGTAGTTAAGTTTTTAGACGTAAACCTAACGTATAATCATAGGTAATTTTAGGAATCATAACCTTTAGAATTGAATAAAATAATACTAAAAAAAAAATGGGCAAACAAGCTTTTGGTGGGCCAAAGATTAACATGGCCCTTGATAATTCCTTGAGGTAAACTTAAGGGCTAAAGACAGATGGCAATAGGGGAGAGAAAATTAAGGGCCAATGATAGATGGCATTAAGGGAAATTACCTGCATGTATGCTTTGATGCTTGGGCCTCACTCTTGGTTCTATATAAATAGGATAGGTGCTATAGGAGAAAGCGTCCGAGCAAGAAAACACAGTGCTATAGTAGAGAGCATTCGAGCAAGAAACATAAGAAACGGGGAGCGAGCCCAAAATAATTTAAGAGTAATTTTAAGGTGAGTTATATTATAACTTGAGTTACCATAATATATTTTATGAATGTTTTGAGTTACCACAAATTATTTTATATAATTTATATTTTATGGTTATGTTAACGTTTCAATTACGTGGATTATTTTCTGAACTTTATTTGCTTAAATTAAAACCCATGGATATGTTTATTTAAATTTTAGAAATTATTTGATAAAGATTTTGTAAACAATTATGTTCTGTAAGTACCACCACAGGAGTCCCACGCCTTGGGGGACTTAAATAAACCATTGGCCCCCCTGTTTGGCCATCTTGTGGTCCTCTGTTTGTCATGGATCTATTGACCCCTGTCCTGATTGTCATTCTAGTGACCCATGTTCTGTTCTGGACCGTGGTTATAGTTATTTATGTAATTTTTATTTTAATTTCTGCCACTTAAATAATTTATTTATGCAACTTAAATTATGTTAATGTTTTAGCTTAAATAACTATTCATGGCTATTTTGTACTTTTATACTCACAATATAATATTTCTCACTCTACTATGTGCTTATAGTTGTTACCCCTTTCAGGTGACGAGACAAGGCAAGATCAAGATGGGGGATAAACCATAGTTTTTTTTTTTTTTTTGTGTACTATCTGTATTTCTAATTGGACACCTGGAATAAAATAAAAGTTCAAATGACTATGTTTGTTTCCTAATAAACATTTGGTACCGAATTATTTTATTTTAATTTACTTAATTTATCCGCTTGCGCTACGACTACAAAATTATTAGAATTATTTTATTTTTATCTTGTTGCGACGTTGAGCCTTTGGGTACCGGGTTTGGGTCGTGACAAAAGTGGTATCAGAGTTAGGTTTCTTTTCTCTAAATAAAATTAGTATATGTTGTTAAATTTTTCTATACAGTTACACATTATTTGAATTGAAAATTATTTCAAAAAAAAAAAAATTTAACTTTATATTATTTGATATTATTTGGTATGTCTAATACAAGTAAACCATGTTATAATGTCTAGGCTAAGTTTCCTGTTGTTGTAGGAAATGGCCAACCTTATGGAGTTGTTTTGGTTCGAGCCACCAGGAGCTCATCTTGTCCCAAATTTATTAGAAGGCTGGGGTGATTCGGAAAGCCTTGTCAGGCAAGCCCACCCGACACTTGACCGACTCATGGGGTGACTTGTATATTTGTAGGATGACCTTGATGAGGATTTCTTATTTTGGAGGCTTAGCCAAGGCAACACTTGTGAGAGGTACATAGGGCTGACCCACGTTGTTGGTCTTGCTCCGGACCTAGGATAGTCGCATTTTCTAGTCGCACCTCTACCCCTAGGCTTTACAGAGATGAGGGGACATGTCACGACCCAAACCTGCCCCTATGGGTTTAGCACCGTAACCGGCCAGTAATCCGAGATTACCGAAGACCTGCTTAACAGTAAGACAGTAAAACAGAGTACAGGGGCATGGCGGAAGCCAATACAGTAAATAAACAGTGTCCAATGAGCTGTGACAGTCTGTATGCCAAAAAGATTTTTCATACATTTATGCAATTAAAGACAAACAGTATGTACAATATATACAACCAGTCAGAGCAGGGACCAAATCCCTATTAAACAGTACAGTACGGTCTATACAGTATTACAAAACAGTACAAAGACAGACGGGGAAATAAAAACACCCCTAAGCCAAAGTTTGGCAGGCTCGGAACCTCGCAGTGAGGCACAATGGTTGGCTTGACAAAACTGGAGTTTACTCCGACGCTCCTAGCTGCGGTCTGGTGCCTTTACACCTACATATATATATGAGCAGTGAGCTAAAGCCCAGTGAATAACATAATGCGTAAAGAGGTTTAGAATGAATGTCCTTGCAGTAATGAAAACAGTTCATTAAATCAGTATTTCAGTCTTTCAGTCAATCGGCCATATGTGGTACATCCATTAGCATAACAGTACAGTAAGCAGTAGGTCTTAAAGACCGAACAGTAGTGATGGCCATCAATTAGTAAACAGTAGTAGTTCCACGAGGGAACCGACAGAGATATCTGTAACAGTAACAGTAAACAGTAGGTGCTAAGGATGCCACAGTACAGTTCAGAATATAGGACATACATTTATTCAGTAAACAATATCAGTTCAGTAAACAGTTCAGTTCAGTATTCAGAAGATAATCATTTTGAACATATCTTTACACAATTGCTACTCACAGAGTTTCGGGCTACAGTAAGCTAGAGCATCTCCTCGGAATGCCAACCCTATACAGTTAACAGATTGAACACACACTAAGTTTCACAGTTGGGAAAGATAATAACTTAATCCCTAAACTTGCCTCGGTGTGTTCTACATCTATATCCTCATTAAGATGCCTTAAACTAGGCCTAAGAATGCCTAGGATGGGATGAGGATGCAAAGATGCACTTAGAAAACATTTTCAGAATTTTTCAGAAAACAGGGGTCTCGCTCGAGCATGGATTTCTTCGCTCGAGCGAGCTTGCCAAAACAGTGGGGTCGCTCGAGCGTGGACTTCCTAGCTCGAGCGGTCTGCAAAAATGCAAAAAGTGCTGGATGTTGAAAATCTCCGCTCGATGCTCGCTCGACGCCCCGCTCAAGCGTAAGACACAGTCCTCGCTCGAGCGTAGGTTCTCTCGCTCGAGCGTGCGTCTGCGTGCACCAAGATTCTGAGAGCTTGCAACTTACGCTCGAGCCACCATTTCTTCGCTCGAGCGGAGCTCAGAATAAACGATGGTCGCTCGAGCGAAGGAGCCAAATTCTGGAATTTGTAGATTTGCCTCCCAAGCTCAAACCAAGCATTCCTTAGCTCAAAACTCGACCTCTTGGGCCCAATTTCTGGAAAACACATCTAAACTCAATATACAATAAGTTTCAAAGCTCAATTTGAGAAATCAAAGCCCAATGGTGAGTTAATTAAATCCAAATTTCAAACCCATTTTAATTAACATGAAGAACATGCAAACATGCATGAATTCAAATCATTCCAAAGCTTCAATTTGATGCTCTAGTGAGCCAATTGTTCCAAAAACAAGATGAAATCATGGTTCTTAACTTTAACATGGACATGCATGTGAAAATCTTTGAAGAACAACCTCAATAATGTGAGATATGTACATGCATGCAACAATTTAGCTCTAATTCAACACTTTTGAACCAATTCATGCCTTAACTCTTTAAACTACCATGATCCATGCTAGAAGGAACTTAAACACAACAATGAGAAGGTGAATTCTTTACCTAAGTCTTGAATTTAAGGTGTAGGAGCTCAATGTTGCTATCAACCTTCAATTCCACCAAAATTCAAGCCACTCTCCTAGTTGATTTCACAATTCTCTTATTTCTCTCCATCTCTCTCTTCCCTGGTCGGTTGAGTACAAGAAGATGGCTAATGAAATGAGTTGGTTCAAGTGTAATTTGAATATCAAAGTGTTGATATAGTGGGCCACTAAGGATGGCAATAAGGTAATTAAGTCAAACTATGCAATTTATCAATATTTTAATCTAATTTAATCATATCAAAACAGTTTTCAATTAAATACACCATAAAATCCTATAAATTATGATGATTATAAAACATCAGTCAATTTTGGATTCGGCCGCCGATAAGGCCTTCAATTAACAGTTTGAACTTAAAAACATAAACAGATAATTAAACAGGCAACAGATAGGAAATGCATTTAAACAGATACGGTCAATCAATCAGTTTCAGATTTCGATCAGTCAGTTCAGTAATTCAGTCAGTTCAATTACTTATCATAATCAGTCTCAGTTTATCAGTATTCGGTAATCATTCAGTCATTAGTCGATAAACAGTATAAGGGTTGTTACAGTCTCCCCTCCTTAAAAAGAGTTTAGTCCTCTAAACTCGAGTTACCTTCATTCTGGAAGAAAACAGGATCCAGTGGAAACAAATCAGGATATCTATTAGCCATGTCATCTTCCCTTTCCCAAGTGGCATACACGCCACCATGGTTTTGCCAGTCAACTTTCACTAACAGGATCTCTTTGTTTCTCAGTTTCTTGATTCGTCTGTTTACAATCTGTATGGGCCGTTCCTCGTAAGTGTAGTCATCACTCAGCACTACACGAGTAGGCTCTATCACATGAAAAGGATCCCAAAGATAATCTCTCAACATCGAAATGTGGAAGACGTTGTGCATATGCTCCATTTCAGGAGAAAGCGCAACTTGATACGCCACCGGATTGATTTTCTCAATAATCTCATACAGCCCGACATATCTCGGTGCTAACTTGCTTTTGACTCCAAAACGAGTCTGGCCTTTCATTGGTGTCACTTTCACAAAGACGTGATCTCCCACTTCATACTCTCTGTCCCGTCTTCTGACATCTGCATAACTTTTCTGTCTGCTTTGTGCAGTTTTCAGTCTCTGTTGTATCAGTTTCACCTTCTCAGTCGTTTCATAAACAATCTCGGGCCCAAGCAAAGGCCCATCTCCAACTTCTGTCCAGCAAATCGGAGATCTACATTTTCTGCCATACAATGCCTCGAAAGGTGCCATACCAATACTTGAATGATAGCTGTTGTTGTAGGCGAATTTAGCAAATGGCAAATGGCTTTCCCAGTTTCCCTGAAAATCAAGGACACACATTCTCAATAAATCCTCCAAAGTCTGGATGGTCCGTTCTGACTGCCCATCTGTCTGAGGATGATAGGCACTACTCAGTCTCAGTTCAGTACCCAATGCAGTCTGTAAGCTTTGCCAAAATCTCGATGTGAACTTCGAATCCCTGTCAGAAACAATGGACACAGGCACTCCATGCAGTCTAATAATTTCATCAATATAGAGTATAGCCAATTTGTCCGCATTATAAATTGTCTTAACAGGTAGGAAGTGAGCAGATTTAGTCAGTCTATCAACAATAACCCAAATTAAGTCCATACCTTTACTGGAGCGAGGCAATCCGACGATGAAATCCATAGTAATATGTTCCCATTTCCACTCCGGTATTGGTAAGGGCTGCAATAAGCTTGCGGGTCGTTGATGTTCAGCTTTAACTTGTTGGCAATGAAGACATTTTGATACAAAATCAGCAATTTCTTTCTTCATTCCCGACCACCAAAAATTCAGTTTCAAGTCTTGATACATTTTCGTATTCCCCGGATGGATAGAGAATTTTGAGTTGTGGCCCTCTTGCAGAACTCTTCTTTTCAATTCAGAATCATTCGGTACACACAGTCTTTCTTGAAATTTCAGTACATTATTTTCAAACTTGAAACCCAGTCTCGGTTTACATTCCCTTTCTTCGATGATCTTCTTCAAGAAGTCATCCTGTTGCTGTTTTTCTTTAATTTCTTCAATCAACGCCGGTTGAGCAGAAATAGCAGATATTGTTCCACCTTGTTCTCGCAAAACAATTTCAATTCCAGATTTTTCAAGGTCACAAAGCAACTCTTTCTGTCCAGTGAGCAAACAGGCTAAATTTCCAATTGATTTCCGGCTCAGTGCATCGGCAACGGTGTTGGCTTTTCTCGGGTGATACAGAATCTGTAGGTCGTAGTCTTTGATCAATTCTAGCCATCTCCGCTGTCTCATGTTCAGTTCTTTCTAAGTGAAGAAATACTTCAGACTCTTGTGGTCGGTGTATACTTCACATGTTGCCCCATATAGGTAGTGACACCAGATTTTAAGTGCAAATACTACTGCAGCAAGTTCCAGGTCATGGGTCGGGTAGTTCTTTTCATGCGGTCTCAATTGTCGGGAAGCATAAGCAATTACTCGCCCATTCTGCATTAAAACACATCCCAAGCCCTTATGAGAAGCATCACTAAATACAGTATAACCATCCGTACCTAAAGGTAGGGTAAGAACTGGTGCAGTCACAAGTCAAGTTTTCAATTCTTGAAATGCTGATTCCCTTTGGTCAGTCCAGTCAAATGATATCCCCTTCTGAGTCAGTTGAGTCAATGGTAAGGCAATTTTGGAGAAATCTTTGACAAACCTTCTGTAATATCCAGCCAATCCAAAAAGCTTCGGACTTCTGTCACATTTGTTGGTCTAGGCCAGTTCACTACAGCTTCAATTTTCTGTGGATCAACAGAAATTCCATCTTTGCTAACAACATGCCCCAAAAACATAACATGATCAAACCAAAACTCACATTTAGACAGTTTAGCATAGAGTTTCTGTTCCCTTAGGGTCTGTAGGGCAAGTCTCAGATGATGTTCATGTTCTTCTATACTTTTGGAGTAAATCAATATGTCATCAATGAATATAACTATAAAGTCATCAAGGTATGGTTTAAAGATTCTGTTCATGAGGTCCATAAATGCAGCAGGTGCATTGGTAACTCCGAAAGGCATAACTAAAAATTCGTAATGTCCATACCTCGTTCGAAAAGCAGTTTTATCAATGTCTTCTGGTTTAACTTTCAGTTGGTGATATCCGGATCTGAGATCGATTTTTGAAAACACTTGAGCACCCTGTAACTGATCAAACAAGTCATCGATACGCGGTAATGGGTATTTATTTTTCCTTGTTCAGTTCACGGTAGTCAATACACAGTCTCAGTGAGCCGTCTTTCTTTTTCACAAACAAAACAGGTGCGCCCCACGGTGAAATACTAGGCCTGATAATCTTCTTGTCTAACAGTTCTTGCAGTTGCACTTTCAATTCTTTCAGTTCAGTTGGAGCCATTCTGCTAAGGAGCTTTAAATACTGGCTGTGTTCCCGGAATCACATCAACGGTGAATTTCAATCTCCCTGTCAATCAAATCCCCTGGCAGATTATCCGGAAAAACATCTGGGAACTCTCTGACTATGGGAATACTGTTCACGTTAGCATTATCATCAGTAGATACAGTCAATACAGAACATAGATACCCTTTACACCTCTTTCTAATCAATTTAACAGCTTTTACAGATGAAATCAAATACGGGGGAGGTACTACTCCACTCCCATTAAACACAAATTCGGGCAACACCAGGTGGACGAAAAACTACTTGTTTTGTCACACAGTCAATGGTAGCATGATATTTTTGTAACCAGTCCATCCCCAATATTACATCAAAATGATCAATATTCAATGGCAGTAAATCAATAAACAGATGCATGTCCCCAACAATGATCTCACAAGCAGGATACATAAATGCACATGTCACAGATCCCCCAACAGGTGAAGATACAGCTAACAAGTAATTCATGGGTTCTAAGGGTTCTATTCAAAAAATTTTCGTGAAAACGCATGCGATACATAAGAATGTGTAGACCCCGAATCAATCAGTACATATACATTTTGAGTACAAATAGAGAGGATACCTGACACTACGGTCTCGGTATTTTTGTACGTCTCCCGGTACTAGGGAGAACACTCGGCCCTGCCTCATAAGCTCTTTCCCGATAGCTTTGGGGTTAGGTTTTAGTGCTACTGCTGATGCTGCTGCGCTTGGTGCAGCTTTACTACTGCCCTGAAGTGCAGACAGGCAATCTTTCACCATGTGGCCCACCTTGCCACACTTGTAACAAGCACCAGAAATTTTATAACAAACTCCCTTGTGATTCTTACCACATTCAGAACAGGGCGGAATGGAACAGTTCTCTTGACTAGATGTAGTCGTTGACCTTGTATTTTGCTTTTTGTCAGCGGGTTGTTCTTGCCTTTCTTGAACTTAAAACCCTGCCTTTTACCACGCCATTCAGACGCTGGTAATTCAGATTGTTTCACTGCTTCGATGTTCGACTCAGCCATCAATGCTCGGTCAAGAAACACCTACATAGGTCGGTAGCTTTAAAACACTTATTCTGTCGAGTATTGCCACATTAAGGCCTCCTTTAAACTTTCTGGCCTTCTTGTAGTCAGTGTCCACCATATGTGGTGCATATCTAGCAAGCTCGGTGAACTTTGCTTCATATTCAGCAACAGACATTGTACCCTGTCTCAGCTGTTCAAACTCAGTTACTTTCCTGTCCCTGACACATTGGGGAAATACTTTTCAAAGGAGGACCTCCTTAAACTGAGCCCAAGTCACTACAGTGTTGGTATCACGGATTAGCATCCACAACCTTCTAGCCTCTTCTTGCAAGGTGAAGGTAGCTAACAATACTTTATTTGCCTCCGAGCACGGAAACACCTCAAATAACTTTTCAGTCTCAAGTACCCAAGCTTCAGCTTTCAACGGTTCAAGGCCTCCCTGAAAGGATGGCGGTTTCATTTTGCTGAACTTCTGGGTAAGAGCAATTATGTCCTCATCATTAACATTCACATTCTGTTCCGGCTGTACCGGAGAAGAAGGTGGGGGCTGTTGATTCTGTTGTTGCTCTAGTCTTGCAGTTATCAGTTCCATCATTCTTTTCATTCTTGCCATTCTTGCCTCAGTGGATGAGGATTCAGATTCATTTGCATTATCCATTTCACTATAGGCAGTTATAACAGTTGTAACAGTTATCAACATAGGCAGTCATTTCTTTAAACAGGTTAACACATTAGCATATAATCAGTCATGTCATAACCACACACTTATCATGCTCATGTAATGCCCAATTACTTTTCTAGGACACCCTATAGCTCATTTGGACACGTGTGTGCGGTATAACTCGTGGTTAAGTATCGCTCTGATACCACTCTGTCACGACCCAAACCCGCCCCTATGGGTTTAGCACCGTAACCGGCCAGTAATCCGAGATTACCGAAGGCCTACTTAACAGTAAGACAGTAAAACAGAGTACAGGGGCATGGCGGAAGCCAATACAGTAAATAAACAGTGTCCAATGAGCTGTGACAGTCTGTATGCCAAAAAGATTTTTCATACATTTATGCAGTCAAAGACAAACAGTATGTACAACATATACAACCAGTCAGAGCAGGGACCAAATCCCTATTAAACAGTACAGTACGGTCTATACAGTATTACAAAACAGTACAAAGACAGACGGGGAAATAAAAACACCCCTAAGCCAAAGCTTGGCAGGCTCGGAACCTTGCAGTGAGGCACAGTAGTTGGCTTGACAAAACTGGAGTTTACCCCGACGCTCTTAGCTGCGGTCTGGTGCCTGTACACCTACATATATATATGAGCAGTGAGCTAAAGCCCAGTGAATAACATAATGCGTAAAGAGGTTTAGAATGAATGTCCTTGCAATAATGAAAACAGTTCATTAAATCAGTATTTCAGTATTTTAGTCAATCGGCCATATGTGGTACATCCATTAGCATAATAGTACAGTAAGTAGTAGGTCTTAAAGACCAAACAGTAGTGATGACCATCAATCAGTAAACAGTAGTAGTTCCACGAGGGAACCGACAGAGATCTCTGTAACAGTAACAGTAAACAGTAGGTGCTAAGGATGCTACAGTACAGTTCAGAATATAGGACATACATTCATTCAGTAAACAATATCAGTTCAGTAAACAGTTCAGTTCAGTATTCAGAAGATAATCATTTTGAATATATCTTTACACAATTGCTACTCACAGAGTTCCGGGCTACAGTAAGCTAAAGCGTCTCCTCGGAATGCCAACCCTATACAGTTAACAGATTGAACACACACTAAGTTTCACAGTTGGGAAAGATAATAACTTAATCCCTAAACTTGCCTCGGTGTGTTCTACATCTATATCCTCATTAAGATGCCTTAAACTAGGCCTAAGAATGCCTAGGATAGGATGAGGATGCAAAGATGCACTTAGAAAACATTTTTAAAATTTTTCAGAAAACAGGGGTCTCGCTCGAGCGTGGATTTCTTCGCTCGAGCGAGCTTGCCAAAACAGTGGGGTCGCTCGAGCGTGGACTTCCTCGCTCGAGCGGTCTGCAAAAATGCAAAAAGTGCTGGATGTTAGAAATCTCCACTCGATGCTCGCTCGACGCCCGCTCGAGCGTAAGACACAGTCCTCGCTCGAGCGTAGGTTCTCTCGCTCGAGCGTGCGTCTGCGTGCACCAAGATTCTAAGAGCTTGCAACTTATGCTCGAGCCACCATTTCTTCGCTCGAGCAGAGCTCAGCATAAACGATGGTCGCTCGAGCGTAGAATCCTTCGCTCGAGCGAAGGAGCCAAATTCTGGAATTTCCAAATTTGCCTCTCAAGCTCAAACCAAGCATTCCTTAGCTCAAAACTCGACCTCTTGGGCCCAATTTCTGGAAAACACATCTAAACTCAATATACAATAAGTTTCAAAGCTCAATTTGAGAAATCAAAGCCCAATGGTGAGTTAATTAAATCCAAATTTCAAACCCATTTTAATTAACATGAAGAACATGCAAACATGCATGAATTCAAATCATTCCAAAGCTTCAATTTGATGCTCTAGTGAGCCAATTGTTCCAAAAACAAGATGAAATCATGGTTCTTAACTTTAACATGGACATGCATGTGAAAATCTTTGAAGAACAACCTCAATAATGTGAGATATGTACATGCATGCAACAATTTAGCTCTAATTCAACACTTTTGAACCAATTCATGCCTTAACTCTTTAAACTACCATGATCCATGCTAGAAGGAACTTAAACACAACAATGAGAAGGTGAATTCTTTACCTAAGTCTTGAATTTAAGGTGTAGGAGCTCAATGTTGCTATCAACCTTCAATTCCACCAAAATTCAAGCCACTCTCCTAGTTGATTTCACAATTCTCTTATTTCTCTCCCTCTCTGTCTTCCTTGGTCGGTTGAGTACAAGAAGATGGCTGATGAAATGAGTTGGTTTAAGTGTAATATGAATATCAAAGTGTTGATATAGTGGGCCACTAAGGATGGCAATAAGGTAATTAAATCAAACTATGCAATTTATCAATATTTTAATCTAATTTAATCATACCAAAACAGTTTTCAATTAAATACACCATAAAATCCTATAAATTATGATGATTATAAAACATCAGTCAATTTTGGATTCGGCCGCCGATAAGTCCTTCAATTAACAGTTTGAACTTAAAAACATAAACAGATAATTAAACAGGCAACAGATAGGAAATGCATTTAAACAGATACGGTCAATCAATCAGTTTCAGATTTCGATCAGTCAGTTCAGTAATTCAGTCAGTTCAATTACTTATCATAATCAGTCTCAGTTTATCAGTATTCGGTAATCAATCAGTCATTAGTCGATAAACAGTATGAGGGTTGTTACAGGACACTCATATCCTAGCAGTCACATCCGCACTACGACACCTCCTCCATAGCACATTGTCCAGACATTAGCTGTGGACTTCATTGATAGTGTATCATACTTGGAGATACCACTGCGAATTACCGGACGAGAGTTTTGGGGCTATGATCACGGTATTCCTGTCTACATGGTCCGGGGTAGTATGGCAGTGCTTTGGAGTAGAGCTCAGTGGGTGGGAGTTTGAGCCCCTCATGCAGAGTGAGTTCGCGGGGTTATTTCATAGGCTAGTTTTTCAAAGCCAATTCTCATGGTGGCCTAACGGTCTTTTCTAGACATCTGATCAGGAGATCCTTTTTTTGTGACCTGACCATGATTAGTCTAATCCTTCTATTTTTGTATTAACAGGATTAGACACTAACTCTTGACTGTATATTAAGTACGTTGTACTAATATCTTTTCTTTTGCATAAGAAAAAAAATTATATATGTACTGTTATAGTATCTATACTAAGTGGTTCAAATATACCAAGTGGTTCAAATGTACTGTTATATATGTACTGTCATAGATATGATATTGTGATAATTAAATATACCAAGTGGTTCAAAAAAAAAGAAGAGAGAAGTCTACAAATCGTTTTCACCTTATAGTAATAGCTAATGATGGAAATGGAACCGGATCGTCAGTCAGCAGTACCGACCCAATGGAGCAAATTATGGAAAGAGCAGTTACGAGTTTTCTGCGAGCCCTACAAACCAACATAAGTAACGGAATGCTTGAACGACGAGAAGAGCCAACTACAATAAAACAATTCCAAGACTTAAAACCTACCATATTTATCGATAGTACAAACCCACTGGTGCCAAAAGCTTTGGTTAGAGATATGGAGAAAATTTTTCGCGCGCTACCTTCCAAAGAAAGACAGAATGTGACTTTTGCCATATTCACCTTCAAGGATGATGCACAAGAATGGTGGCTTCTTACCCTAGAGAAAGAAGATATTGTGACTTGGGCAAGATTCTTTGAGGTATTTTATGAAAAATACTTTCCAGATTCGCTGTGGGAACAAAAGGTGACATAATTCATACATCTAAGGCAAGGAACCATGACGGTAGCTGAATACGAGAGCAAGTTCACATAACTGGCTCAATTTGCGACATACGTCATTCTCACTAAAGCTTGAAAAGCCAGGAAATTCAAAGTAGGATTGGATGCTGAAATCAAGGACATGCTAGAGGTTTTGAAACTACCAACCTATTCGGAGGTGGTAGATCGAACATACATTTCAAAAAAAGGGATTAAAGCCTTGCGTTCCGGGGAACCAAGCCAGAGGAAGCGATTTTGGAAAGAGATAATAGAAGACCCGGTGTTGCGTCTCCCAAGAGAGTAAATACGGGTACAACCAATTCAACCAGTTCAAGCAATCAAGGTCCTACAAATCCCAAAAGTGGCACCATTCCAACTTGCTCTACTTGTGAAAGGATTCATTGGGGACAATGCCGTCAAGACATGGAAGCATGCTTTAGATGTGGCCAAGTTAGCCACTTGCTGAAAGATTGTCCAAAGCTTACCAGTTCTACAGCGGGCCCCTCTGAACCAGTCCAAAAACCCGTGATACCTGGAGGAGTGAGGAAGGACCAAAAAAGCCAAGGATGAGTTTTTGCCCTGGTGCTTGGAAACCCAGAAGTCACTGAGAATATTGTGTTAGGTACACTTTCTGTTTGTGATCACTTAGCCCATGTTCTCTTTGACTCTGGTTCAACTCATTCTTTTGTTACACCACACTTTGCTACCAAGCTGGCATCAACACCCAAACCCTTAGGATACATACTATCTGTGTCTTTTCCTTCTAGAAACTCCGCCCTTAGTGCTGATGTGTACAAATCTTGTACTGTATCCTTAAAAGGAGAAACTTTACACGTAGACTTTCTTCCTCTTTGCATTAGTACCTTTGATGTGATCTTAGGAATGGATTGGTTAGTTGCCAACCATGCCTCTATTGATTGTGAAGCCAAAATGGTCTTCCTCCAGTCACCAAACCAACACGAGCTTATCTTCGAAGGAACTGGAGTCTCTCTCTTCCATGTGTTATATCCTTTATGATAGCCCAACAACTTCTAACAAAAGGTTGTTGTAGTTGTATTTGTTATGTGATCAATAGTCAACAAGAGGCCCCCATACTTGATGGAATTCCTGTGGTTCAAGAATTCCTGGATGTATTTCCTGAAGACCTACTTGGCACCCCGGTTGACCGAGAAATCGAATTCACCATTGAAACCTAACTTGGTACATAACCAATCTCAAAAGCTCCTTACCACATGTCCATAACAGAATTAAAAGAGCTAAAGACTCAACTCTAGGAACTACTGGACAAAGGTTTCATCCGACCTAGTACCTCACCATGGGGAGCTCCAGTACTATTCGTAAAGAAAAAGGATGGCACGATGAGGTTATGCATCGATTATCGGGAGCTGAACAAAGTCACCATAAAAAATCGGTACCCTCTGCCACGAATCGATGACTTGTTTGACCAACTGCCACTACTACAAAAATAGTTAAACATCACACTTTGGGGGAAAAAAAAAATATCTCACTTTTATTGGAAGTGTGATAAAAAAAAATTAGATTGATATTTTAATCACACTTAATTTGATTGAGTGTGATAATATTTATTTTTTATGTCACTTTTCAATTAAGTGTGATTATATGTATATATATATATATTTTAATCACACATTCTAATTAAAGTGTGATTATATATACACTACTACTTTTTAATTACACTTTTTAAATAAGTGTGATTATATATTTTTTAATCACACATTCTAATTAAAGTGTGATTATTTATATATGTTTTAATCACACCTTCTAATTAAAGTGTGATTATATATACACTACTACTTTTTAATCACACTTTTTAAATAAGTGTGATTATATATATATTTTTTAATCACACATTCTAATTAAAGTGTGATTATTTATATATTTTTAAATCAAACCTTCTATTTAAAGTGTGATTATATATATATTACTACTTTTTAATAACACTTTTTGAATAAATGTAATTATATATATATTTAATCACACTCCAAATAAGTGTGATTGTGTAAAATATTCCAATTTAATTTTTATATAAAATATACAATTCCCAAATTTGCGTTCTACCCAACAATGATAGAGGATGACTCTTTCCATTCCCAACAAGATTGAATTTCACAAGCACACGAGTCTCTTCTCCTTGCCTTCTGAGTTCTTCTAATCAAAAGGAAAATAAAAGGGTTCATCAAAAGACATGTAAAAAAACGGGAGTGAGAGTGAGAGATGACGGTCAGAAGCTCCATCTCTGCCACCGCCACTGCCGCCCAGCGCCACCTTTGCACAAGAGGACATCAAATCGGTATTGGGACATCGACCATAATACCCTCCAATCTTGTGAAGAGTCTGCAATTAGGTAACTAAAAAGTTTTTTTTCTTGAATTTTTTGATTTGTTGTTTTGTCTAATGCCTACCATGTACTAATGAGGACAAAAACCAAATACAAAAAATTAAACACGATGCACAAAATTGCTTCCTTCTTCTGCTGTAGAAATCCCAATCTAGGTTTTTTTCCTCCTATCCTCTCAGCCTTCCCCTGTTTTGGAGTTGTTTATGTGAATCGCATATGTGAATCGTAACTGTAATTGGGTTTTTCTTACAAAAAATCAAACATTGGAATCTAGGTTTTTTTTTTTTTCTCTTCAGTTTGATTTAGGTTTTGCTTCATTTTTCGTCTTATCCCCAATGTTGTTTTCCTTTCACGTTAAGTATTGGATTTGATGTAACTAAGCTATTAAGCATTGGATTTGTTTCTTTGACAACGGGATTCACAAATTTTTTAGAGAGTGGATTCAAAATAACTAAACTTTATGACCACTATTATAAGTGTTCTGAAGTTCTTAGGCCCTCTATCACAAATTTTTTAGAGACTGGATTCAAAATAATGGGAACACTCTTTAGATCATTCCTTTGTAATAATTTTATTTTGGTTGGCTTATTTTGGAAGCATAGGACCGACTGGGTTTTTATAGCTTCTTAATAATTACCAAAACTTATGGGAACATGTAATATGTGGCTGTTGATTAATAATAACTAAACTTTATGTTGGCATCCAGTTGACCACTTTATGAGGAAAAAGAACCTGCATGATTCTTTTCCTTATATTTACCCCCTTCTAGTGTAACTTTTGTGAGATTTGGTGATATGGTAGATGAGCAAATGGATTCATGATTGGGGTTGATCACACTTTTTATTTTCCTCCTTACTTTTCCCCCCTTTTCACTCTTGCAATAGCATTTCCATTGATCTTATTTGTCTTCTTTCTTTGTTTTTTTAAATATATATTTTATTTTTAAATGTATTATTCTAGATACAGAATTTGCTAAAGCAGATTGAAGGCAGCTAAAAGAAACCATTTGCTCAGTTTTATTTGACATGAATGTCCCTGCTGTTTGTGCTATTAATCAAGTAAGGTACTTATGTATTTTATTTTCAGCATATTTTGATGGTTTTTATAAGGTAGAAAAGCAAAGAGGTTATCAAACTTGGATTCCTTAGTTTATTTCTGTATAGAATGACCAATAAAACTGTTTTGTTGTTGTTCTCTCTTACTCCCTAATGCAATTATTGTATTAAATGTGTAGGCAACTTTAGTTTTGTATGCAACAAGACAAACTTCAGGAATTGCTATTAACATTGGTTTCCACCATACCTATGTTGTTCGAAGTAAGCTATAGGATCTCATTTTAATTTCAAAATTGATATTTGAGCAACTTCCTGCAGTTGTACAGTGCAAGTGGGCCTAAGCTTTACGAAACTTTCTAAATGCAATTGATTACTTACAGTTGCACAAAATGCTTATACTTTCCCTTCAACTATTGTTATTATTACATCAATTTTAGAAATCATGCATTTTTATCCCGTTGCTTTAATTTTTTTCAGCAATCTCATTAATCTCTCTCTTTCTGTTCTTTTCTTGTTTATGCATAAAAAATGGCTAGGTGTTCATTGTTGTTTTCTTATTCTCTATTACAAGATTTATGTTGAGTTTCTCTTTTCCTAATTGTGCATGGTCACCTGCGACTCAATTTTCTAAGTTTTGGATTCTATTCTGTAGTTTTACATGGTCAAGTCATGCGCAAGGTGGGTGTTGAAGTTGCGGGAATGGGAGCATTGAAGCTTACAGGATTCCTTAGGGAACAAATGCAGCAGAAAAATATACATTTTGAGTTGTTGTACACAGTGCGCTCATTAAAAGAGGTATTGACATTGCCCATTGCTCTGTGGACTCTGGTATTTGTCTTTCCTCTCATTAATGAGGAAAAGTTTGGCCAGAAGTCTGGCTGGCTTGTCAGCATGCAGAGTAAATGTGACATTCACCAATTGATTGTTCTAGTCAGCTGGATGGCTCTAGAAGCCGTGAATTCCACTCTAGAATCCAAGAAGAAATAGCAGCAAGTGATGTTGGAAACATAGAGTTTTGTCCTGTACTTTGGATTTCGTATGTGTAGACATCCGTAAGCTTCCCTCCTCCGGCTTCTTTCTCCTGTAGCTCTTGAAACAGGCAAGGGTATGGTATGGTTTTAGGATCGAAATGGATTGCCCTTGCCCGACTGAAAGTTGAGAAAAGGGATCCCTACAACTCGATGAGTTCTAGGAGCCTCAAGTCTATGGCAAGACACCCATATGGTTAGCTCTCTTTCTAGGGACAACCTTTTTTATTGTCTAATTGATGAAAGCTGATTGATAATTCAAAGCCCTGGTCTCTATTAGATATTGCATTTACAGCTGATGCTAATCCATGAAAATCTCACTTCTTAGTGCTTTTGGGTAAATTCAATTACTGATTTTAGCTTTTATAAACTTTTTTTTGTTTGGTAAAGTGACATTTTGTTTTTATATGCTTCATGTCATACTAGAAGTATTTAATGTTAAGACATTTGAAGTGGTGTGATCAGTCGGACTTTGTCTTTTGTAAGACAATAACAGTCTCTACAAAAATAGTAAGTTTATTCATATGCTTCTAGCCGTTTCTGAATTAATTTGTGTACTTATTTTTCAGGTCAGAAATTTCTTAGAGAGGTGCAAAATATGGTCAAAGAATTCAAGAACTTAGTTTTTCAAGTTTTTTCATTTTTTAATATATGTAAGCACAGTTTAAAACTTTTTATTTAATTCATTTGTATCCACTTTTAAACATATTTAACTTTCATTTATGAAATATATGACGTTATTCCATTCAATATATGGTTATGATTCAAAATATAATATATAGTGAGTATTGCATTCTTCAAATGCGCGTACTAAAATAATATTGATTATTCTTCAAATCAATATTAATCACAGGTTTTATTACTTATTAATCACACTTAAAAGGTGTGATCTAAATATTTTTAATCACACTTAAAAGGTGTGATTAAAAATGACCATTTTTAATTACACTCCCAAAGATCACACTTTAATAAAACTTAAAAGGTGTGATTAAATAACATATATCACACAAAAAAAGTGTGATCGTTATCTGTTTTTGTAGTAGTGTGCAAGGTGCCCAAGTATTCTAAAAAATTGACTTGTGTTCTGGTTATCATCAACTAAAAGTCAAAACAGAAAGCATCGAAAAGACTGTCTTCAGAACTTGTAACGGGCACTACGAGTTTCTTGTCATGTCATTTGGCGTCACCAATGCTCCAGCAGCCTTCATGGACCTTATGAATAGAGTGTTCAAACCCTATCTTGATGAATTCGTCATTGTCTTCATTGACGACATTCTCATATACTCCAAATCGCTAGAAGATCATGAACACCACTTGCGAAGAGTTCTACAGACACTACGTGATCACAAACTCTATGCCAAGTTGAAGAAATGCAAATGTTGGATCACCAGTGTGCACTTTTTCAGTCACGTCATCAACAAAGACGGTATCTCAGTTGATCCCCAAAAAGTTGCAGCAATCGTGGATTGGCGACGACCTACTAACGTGTCTGAGATTTGAAGCTTCTTGGGCTTAGCCGGCTATTATCGGCACTTCGTATAAGATTTCTTGAAGATAGCATCACCCTTTACCCAGCTAACTCAGAAGAACACACCCTTTGAATAGACGAACAAGCAGGAACGTTGCTTCCCAGAATTGAAGAACAGACTCGTGACGGCTCCTATACTAGCACTCCCCGCAGGAATAGAAGGGTTCGTAATTTATAGTGATGCCTCATACAATGGTTTGGGTTGCGTTCTTATGCAAAATGGGAAGGTCATTGCATATGCCTCGCATCAACTAAAGACCCATGAGAAGAACTACCCGACCCACGATCTGGAATTAGCAGTAGTAATCTTTGCTCTCAAAATCTGGCGTCATTATCTTTACAGAGTAACTTACGAAATTTACACAGATCACAAGAGTCTCAAATATCTGTTTACACAGAAGGAACTAAATATGAGGCAACGACGATGGTTAGAATTTATGAAGGACTACGATGTGGAGATCCATCACCATCCAGGCAAAGCTAGCGTGGTGGCAGACGCGTTGAGTTGAAAGACGACCAGAAGTTTGGTATGTACCCTTTGTTCTCCGCAAGATCAATGGACTGCTCGCCAACATAATCATGGAACCCGCGTTGATTGAAGAAATTAGAGCGCGCCAATGCGAAGATAAACTTTTGGAAAAAAAGTACGAGGAGCAAAGAAACACGCTTGATCCTGACTTTACGATGAGCAATGGGATGCTAAAATTTCATAATCGAATTTGCGTACCCGACCTTCCAGAACTCAAAAAGAAAATATTGGTAGAAGCTCATAGCTCGAGGTTTACGGTCCATCCTGGCAATACGAAGATGTATCACGATTTGAAGACACACTACTGGTGGATAGGAATGAAGAAAGACATAGCAAGCCACGTCTCCAAATGGCTGCACTGTCAATGGGTTAAAGTAGAACACCAGAGACCTGCATGAATGTTGTAACCACTCCCTATTCCTGAATGGAAATGGGAGCACATTATTAGGAACTTTGTGGTCGGGCTACCACAATCAGTCTCGAAGAATGATGCAATATGGGTTATTGTAGATTGATTGACGAAGTCGATGCATTTTCTACTAATCAGAATCATGTACTCCCTCTCTAAGTTCGCTACTCTATACATTAAGGAAATCATTCGTTTGCACGGCACCCCAGTTTCAATTGTATCCGATAGAGACCCCCGCTTCGTGTCTCACTTCTGGAACAAATTACAAGAAGCTTTGAGAACCACTTTGAAGTTTAGCACAGCTTGTCACCTGCAAACTGATGGGCAATCCGAAAGAACAATCTAGACTTTGGAAGATATGTTACATGTGTGTGTGTGCTAGACCTCAAAGGTAATTGGGATGATCACTAGCTTTGGTGGAGTTCGCCTATAATAACAGCTACCATGCAAGCATTGAAATGGCACTGTACGAGGCACTGTATAGAAGAAGATGTCGATCACCTCTGTGTTGGACGGAAGTTGGAGACAGGAAATTATTAGGCCCTGAAATCGTACAAATCACAAATGACAAGATTCAGCTCACCTAACAGCGAATTTGCACTGCTCAGAGCCGCCAAAAAAGCTATGCAGATATACGGAGACGAGACTTAGAATTTCAAATAGGCGATCATGTGTTCCTAAAGATCTCATCCAGAAGAGAGGTTATTCAATTTGGAAAACGAGGAAAGTTAAACCCACGTTACATCGGCCCATTTGAGATACTCGAAAGGATTGGTCCTATGGCATATCGCCTTGTGCTTCCACCCGAACTGTCCAATGTCCATAATGTGTTTCACGTTTCGATGCTTCGTCGATATCTTCGAGATCCAGAGCATGTTGTCTATTATGAGAACTTGGAAGTTTAAGAAGACTTCTCTTATGAAGATCAACCTGTATAGATTCTCGATCGTCGTGATCAGGTCCTTTGAAATAAGACTATACCTCTTGTAAAAGTCTTATGGAGAAACTATTGTGTCGAAGAAGCGACATGGGAAACTAAAAGCCAAATGCGAACCAAGTACCCACCCCTCTTTGAAAACTAAGGTACGTCAAGTTTGGAAACAAACTTCTTTTAAGGAGAGGAGAAATGTGACACCCGAATTTGTAAATTTTATTCAATACTGCAATAAATAGAATTCTTTATTATTTTAAAAATAAAATAAAATAAAAATAATAATAAATAAATAAATAAATAAATAAATAAATGCATAGTTTAGGAAATTGGAAATTAATCGATTAAATTGTTAAGGAAATAAATTGTAAGGCACAACACGTTAAATATTTTAGTAAGTTGTAAGTGATGTTTCATTGTTGGGTGATAAGGTTTTTAGACATGAATTTAACGTATAATCATAGGTAATTTTAGGAATCATAACCTTTAGAATTGAATTAAATAATACTAAAAAAAAAAATGGCCAAACAAGCTTTCGGTGGGCCAATGATTAACATGGCCCTTGGTAATTCCTTGAGGTAAACTTAAGGGCCAAAGACAGATGGCAATAGGGGAGAGAAAATTAAGGGCCAATGACAAGTGGCATTAAAGCAAATTACCCGCGTGTATGCTTTGTTGCTTGGGCCTCACTCTTGGTTCTATGTAAATAGGATAGGTGCTGTAGGAGAAAGCATCCGAGCAAGAAAACACAGTGCTATAGTAGAGAGCATTCGAGCAAGAAACATAAGAAACGGGGAGCGAGCCCAGAATAATTTAAGAGTAATTTTAAGGTGAGTTATATTATACCTTGAGTTACCATAATATATTTTTTATATGTCTTGTGTTACCATAATATATTTTACGAATGTTTTGAGTTACCACAATTATTTTATATAATTTATGTTTTATGGTTATGTTAATGTTTTAATTACGTGGATTATTTTCTGAACTTTATTTGCTTAAATTGAAACCTATGGATATGTTTGTTTAAATTTTAGAAATTATTTGACAAAGATTTTATAAACAATTATGTTCTGTAAGTACCACCACGGGAGTTCCACGCCTTGGGGGACTTAAATAAACCATTGGCCCCCTGTTTGGCCATTTTGTGGTCCTCTGTTTGTCATGGATCCGTTGACCCCTGTTCTGTTCTGTTCTGTTCTGTACCGTGGTTATAGTTATTTACGTATTTTTTATTTCAGTTTCTACCACTTAAATAATTTATTTATGCAACTAAATTATGTTAATGTTTTAGCTTAAATAACTATCTATGGCTATTTTGTGCTATTATACTCACAATGTAATATTTCTCATTCTGTTATGTGCTTATAGCTGTTATCCATTTCTGGTGACGAGACTTAGCAGGATCAAGATGGGGGATAAACCACAGTATTTTCTTTTTTTTTTGTACTATCTATATTTCTAATTGGACACCTGGAATAAAATAAAAGCCCAAATGACTATGTTTGTTTCCTTTTAATAAACATTTGGTACCCAATTATTTTATTTTAATTTATTTAATTTATTCGCTTGTGCTACGACTACAAAATTATTAGAATTATTTTATTTTTATCTTGTTATGACGTCGAGCCTTTGGGTACCGGGTTTGGGTCGTGGCAATTGGGGCTAAACCTATTCATTTTATTTATTTTTTTGTAGTTCTTGTAACACATGATGATTTTTGTTTTTTTGTTTGTTGATTGTTATTGATGAAGAAGAAACATATTGTTTTTAATGATGATGAAGAATAAACGTATTGTAACATATTAAAAAAATGGATAGATCTTTTCAAATGAACATATCATAAAATTTGAATAGATTAAATTCAATAGAGAGATAAAAGAGAGGTGTAACAATTCAACAAAGAGAGAGGAGAGACGTTTAATAATTCAACAGGTAGAGAGAGAAAATATGAGTAGAGAGGAACAGATAGAGAGAAAGTTTGAATATAAATAAATTGCTATTTGTTTGTGAAATGATTTTAACAAAAAGAAACAGATTGCAACAGATAGAAGAGAGAGAGATGAGAGATTTGAACATATAGGAAAATAGCAAAATTTTGAACAAATACAATAGATTTGTTTTAAATAGATCTGTTATAGTTGATTTTCAATATATAAGATAACAGATCTTTTCAAATAAGGTGAAAAATTAAACAAATAGACAAAAAAATTTGGACAGATAGAATTTTATTTGATAAATATTTGAACAGATAATTGAAATTTGAATTGAAAAGGTTAAAAAATTAAACAGATAAGGTAAAAAATTTGAGCAGATAAAGAAAAAAATTTGAACAGTTTGTCAACAAAAAATCAAACAAATAAAAAAAGTTAAGGGACAAAATTGGAAAAAAAATGTCCTACATGACTTTTCGCCAAACTATTTTTAGCGTGGACCTTTCATTGACAAAAAAATATTCACTGTACCTAATATTTTAAAGAGAAAATTAGTCTCAGATCCTTACCCAACTTTTACTATGAAAAGTGATCCACAATAATATTTTTTGATGCCTAAAGTCCCTCAATGTTATTTTAGTTCATAAAATACCTATTTTACCTTTCTTTATAATATACGTGGTTTTCAATTTCGGAAACTGAATATTACGTTGTCATTTTTGTTGGAGATTACGTTGGGATGAACTTGACGATGGAGATTTTGATAATGCAGATTTACGTGGAGATTTTTAGGGGTGTAAAAATGGCCCGAGGCCCGAGGTGGGCCCGGTTCGTTTCAGCCCGGTTAGACCCGGGTCTGAGCCCAGTCAGTACCTTGGGCTTTTCATTTGTTGCCTGGCCTGGCCTGGCCCAAAATTTTTTTGGGCCCTGCAGGCAGCCCAGCCCACCCATCCGGTCCTTTCTCTACTAATGGTCAAATTTCGAAAAATAAAATAAAAAACAACTTACAACGGTTAAATAATTAAAAAAATATAAAAATAAAAAGATTGATCTCGTAAAAATAAAAAATAAATAAAAATAAGGGAAAGTTACTTGTAAATCCTAAAAGTTGAAATTGTATTCTATTTGGTCCCATAAAAATTATGTTGACCCGTTTGGTCCTTCCCGTTGTGGAAAGACACAAATACCACTGGTGGGAATATTTAACAGTGTGACAATTGTGTGGCCGTGATTGGATGCGCGGGGTTACATTTCATTTTTTGTGTAACAGGACTAGTTGGAGAGCATACGGGTCATGTGCTGCAGTTGAAGTTTGTTGAATGGGCAAATGCTTCACAAGTGCCTTGCTTGGCGCGTGTGTTGGGTGCCACAAAATAGGAAAGTGCACTAAGGCTTTTTATGGGTTTTGGATTTTGTGTGCTGATTCCACATGCCACACACCTGGGTTACGTTTGTTTTTAATGTACACCATTTGAATCTGGGTTACGTTTGTTTTTAATTTTTTTTAAAGTGTCACACCATATCCGTTACGTTGGAGTGTCACATGTCACGTTTGGAAAAAGTACACTAAGGAATTTTTAATTTTTTTTAGAGTATCACATCATACCCATCACGTTGTCACGTTTGAGAAAAATAGACTAAGGAGTTTTTATTTCTTCTGAAATGTCACATTATACCCGTCACGTTGTCAGGTTTGAGAAAAGTATACTACGTGATTTTTATTTTTTCTGAAGTGTCTTATCATACCCACCACGTTGTCACATTAGGAAAAAGTACAATAAAGAATTTTAATTTTTTTTTAAATGTCACATCATACCCGTCACGTTGTCACAATAAGGAAAAGTACATTAAAGGGATTTTATTATTATTTTTTTGAATTAAAAGTTTTGGAGTGTCATATTATACGTACCACATTGTCACATTTAGGAAAAATACACTAAGAAGTTTTTAATGTTTTGGAGGGTCACATTGTTGGAGTGTCACATTAATACTTGTCACATTAGAGTATTACATTATACTTGTCACATTAATAAAAAGGTATAACTGTCTACCAAAACACTACTAAAATTAAAAATAGAATCACACGAAAAGAAACTCTCTACTAATAGAACTTAACAGATTAATAAAAAAAATAAATTGAAACTAATTGGAGTAGCATCATAATGGTAATGTCTATACTGAAATATTCAAATATCAAAAAGTGCACACGTAATCCCACCAAAATCGTCCGCCAACAAATGGAAGGGTATAATTGATCACTAAATACTAACAAACAAAGGAAACAGGATCACATGGGATATATTCCCCAACTAATAGGACTATTAAGAACAATAGAAACAACATTGGGACCAATTTGTGCAACTATTTGTGGGATAGGATTTATCGGTAAATATCCCTAACAATAAAAACAAAAACAAAAACAAAATAACATAATAGTATTAGTTAATAATTTGTATAATTATTTGTAATTGAATCACAAAAACTAAAAAAAAAATTTATATAATTAAATAAATAACATTAATAATTTAAAAATAATATATATTTTTTATAATAGTTTACACACCACTTTGTTTATAATAGTTTAATAGTTTACCCACCACCCCTAGGCTAGCCTAGCCACAAGAATAACAGAGGGGAGAGAGAGAGAGAGATAGAGAGATGGAGTGTGGGAGTGGAGTGGGATGCGGGCACTGTGGCTGTTAGTGGCAGTGCTATAGCAGCCGAAGAGAGAGAGAGAGAGAGAGAGAGAGAGAGAGAGAGAGAGAGAGAAATGGAGTGTAATAAGAAACCAATGGTCATAATTCAAACCAACGGATACAAACCAACGGTCATAATTTAAACGGTAATAAATATATTTTGTATAAATTTATTTTACTCTTTAAAACTACTATAAATATCCTTCATTTTTCAAAATAAATCTCACAACAAATAATTCTCTCAATCTCTCTCTTAAACTCTCTCAATCTCTCTTAAACTCTCAATCTCTCTCAACTCACAATTAATTTTGAAGTGTCATCCTTAGTGACAATTGTAATTGTGCAATACGAAACTTTTATTAGAAGAAGCTAATTTCTGTATCGCATTCACCAATCGGTAACATTAATTAGTTTAATTAAATTTATTAGCTACTCATTTTTTTCATTAATTATTTGTGTACATATATTAATTATTATTTTTTACTGATTGTATTTACACATTATTTAAATTAATTGTTAATTCTTATATATTGTTTTCGTTATATTACTATGGATCCTAATATTCCTGATGTTTATATCTGTGTTGATACATATACTACACAACATGAATCTGTTAATTCTCTTTCTAATAGTGTTTGGGAACATTTTGAAAAAATATCTATAAATAATCCTGATGGTACAATTACATTTAAAGCAAAATGTAAATATTGTGCACATTTACTTAGTGCTGCATCTACAGGGGTACTAGTCATCTAAAAAGGCATGCTAACAAATATTTACAGAATCAACAACCTAATATTTGAAGTCAAATGCAATTAGGGCTTTATCAACTGGTAATTTGCAAACATTTTTATATGATTCTATATGTACACAAAATTCTAAAGTTGATTATATTATTAAAAAAGAACAACCTTTTACTAGTAGTGAATGTTCCTATTTTACCGAAATGATTCACAAAAGTTTTTCAAGAAATACTACTAGAAACAGGATTTTAAAGAAATTTGAGAATGTTAAAAATGAATTATTTGATATCTTTAAAAATTTGAATGGAAGAGTTTGTTTAACATCTGATCTGTGGTCAAATAATGGTTTTACATATCAATGTATCATTGCATATTTTATTGATAATGATTGGAAATTAAATAAAAGAATTATTTCATTTAAATTAGTTGAATTTCCATACACTGGTCATTCGCTTGGTATAGAAATAAAAAATATATTATATGAGTGGGTTTTACAAAATAAAATATTTACAATTAATTTAGATAATGCATCATATTATAATCAAACTGTAACTCATTTAAAATCAATTTTACAATTACTTGTTGATAGTGATTTATGTCATGTTCGTTGCTGTGCCTATATTTTAAATTTGATTGTTAAAGAAACTATGCATGTATACGAGACTTCTGTACTTGCAATAAAAAATGCAGTTGTTACTATTATATTTTCTGGTAATCAAATTTCAGAATATAGAAAAATTTGTCAACGAGAAAATATACCATTTAAAAAAATTAATTTTAGATATAGATAGTAGGTGGAATTCAACAGATAATATGTTAAAAATAGCTTGTAAACAAAGAAGAGCAATTGATTTATTTTTTGCAACAACATCAATAGGAGGAATACTGACTCTCACAGAACTTAATTGACACCAAGTAGGCTTGTATAAAATTTTTTTTAAAAGTTTTCGATACTTCAACAAAATTATTTTCTTATATATATATATATATTCCTACTTCATCATTTGTTTTACATATGCTAGCAGAAATAATTAAATTTTTCGTAAAATATATGGGTAATGAATATTATGTAACCATTATTACTTCAATGAAAGAAAAATTTGATAAATATTTTGATCGTTTACCTCATCTATTAGGTTTAACCAAAATAATTGATCCTAGGTGTAAAGAAATTGGTTTACAAGAATTTTTAGAGCGTCTTTTTATTGATCAAACACAGTTTGCCCCTATTATGCAAACATGCAACAGATTAAGAATGTAGGGCAGCTGCATTTGTAAATACACCTACACATACTACACTAATAGTCTCATTTCGAGACGGGAGATTAAGTGTTTTTCCAACAATAAAAAGTAGAAGAATATCTCAACATACAAGTGTAAGTTGTTATGAACTACAACGTTATTTGGAAAGCATGTCAGTGGATGATTCCGATGATTTTGACATTTTAGAATAGTGGAAACAAAATGAAAGTATGTGCCTGTGGTTTCACAGATGGCCCGTGATATACTAACTGTTTCTATTTCTACAATTGCTTCGGAAACAGCTTTTAGTATAGGTGAACGGGTGTTGAGTGATTACCAAAGTAGGCTTTCACCTGAAATGGTCGAGGCACTGATGATATCCAGAGATCATATACATGCGCTTATAAGAAAACAAAATTATAGTGAAAATGAGCGAATTCAAAATGATTTTGATGACATATCCTCGGGCAACGTGACTGAAATGTTTGTCTCCTCCGATAATTGATCAACAATTTGTTTTTTATTATTTCATTTCATTTTTTTTTGTATTAGATTATTGGGGTGGAGTATAATGCAAATAATTGGTAGGCTAGTAGGTGCCAACCTAGTTGGGATGTACTTGACCTATAGTGATGGAATTGTTCTACCATCGTCAATAATCTACACCTAATTTATTTAATAATATCAATTTTTGTAATATTTTATTTCGTTTTGAAATAAAAATTATTCATTCAATAAATGTTATATAAATAATTTAATATTGTAATATTGAAAGTTTCATTTTCATATATATAAAATTATTCATTTCGAAAGAATAAAATTACATAATTGCATACTTTTTTAGTTATAAGTTCATAATTAAAAAAATATAAGTCATACATAATTAAATTTAAATATCACCATAAAACATTACATAACCAAACAAAACATCTCATTAATCTTAACTAAAATACTCTAGTATAATTTATTTTTTATTTCTAATATAAAAAATAAAAAAAGCCCGACTAGGCCCGCCCCACGACCCTATTATGAGTGTTCTTGGGCTTGGGCTTGGGCCTGGGTCTGGGCGTAGGCCAGCCCGCTAAAAAGGCGGGATCCTGCGAGGCCCGCTTGGGCTGGCCCGAGCTCGAACCCGAATGAGCCGGGCCGGGCCATTATTACATCCCTAGAGATTTTATAGGGATTTTGTAGTTGTGTAGAAGTTGATTTTCATTGCTCGTGTAGAAGTTGATTTTGTAGTCATGTAGAAATTAATTTTCGTTGATCGCGTAGAAGTTGATTTTTGTTGATCGCGTAGAAGTTGATTTTGTAGTCGTTTGGAAGTTGATTTTCGTTGATTATATAGAAGTTGAAGTCATGTTGATTTGATTTCCAATGAAGTTGAATCAAGTAAGTTTTTTTGATTTTTCATTTGATTTGTATGTAAGGACTCCGATTTCAGAGAAGTTTTTCTAGTGTATTTTGAATTAGGTTTTTGTTTTCAATTTTGATTAATGTGAGAGAAAAGTGAGCTTAGTGTAGTTGTTTTTGATTTTTGAAGTTGATTTTTCATTCTTTGTTATTAACGATGGAGTTGATTTTGATTTTTGGAGTTGATTTTTCGTTCTCTGTAACATGTTTATCAATGATAAGTTTTGTTTTTTGTGTTTGGAGATCGACTCTATTTTTCTGTACTTTCATAAGTTTTGTGCTCTATTTTTTTTTATTAATTTTTTTTTTACACTTTTCATTTTTCTGCACTTTTCTTTGTATTCTAGAGAAAATTGTATGTTTGTTATTATAATCCAACGAAAATCACAGAAAAAATTGAAAGCTTGTAGTCTAGTGAAAATCACAGAGAAGATTATAATTTCATAACAGATATTCTCTGTGATTTTTGTCAGTGATTGTGTTTAATAGTTAGCATTAATTTTCTCTTTGATTTTCTCTTAACTCATGAATTTTCTTTGTGATTTTGTTTTTGTTATCTTAAAGGTGAATATAAGTTTGTAAATTTCTCTGAATTTTGATTTGAATATTATACAATCACACAGAGAAAATTGTAAGCTTGTATTCCAGTGAAAATCATAGAGAAGACTATAATTTCATAACAAATCTTTTGTGTGATTTTTGTCTATGATTGTGGTTAATAGTTAGCATTAATTTTCTCTGTGGTTTTCTCTGGACTCATTAATTTTCTCTGTGATTTTGTTTTTGTTATCTTGAAGGTGAATTATAAGTTTGTAAATTTCACTGGACTTTTACTTGAGTCCAGAGAAAATTATAAGGTTGTTATTATAATCCAAAGAAAATTATAATTATTACGGTGCCGTTTGGTAATACTTACGTTTTCTGTTTTCTGTTTATATTTACAAAAATTTTAAAAACTCAAATAAAAACTTGTTTGGTAAAATTTTTGATTTATGAATCAGTGGTCTCAGTTTATAAATTTGGTCAAAAAATGAAAACACAAAAAATGTGTTTTCATTTTCAGTTTTCAGTTTTTTTTTTTTTACCACCCAACACTAGTCACCACCCGCTATCATTTTCCACTACCGTTTTCCGCCACCACCACTCACCACCCACCTGCCACCACCAGCCACCAGCCACCACCACCACTCACCAGCCACCACCAATTTGCCACCCACTCGCCGCCACCACCACCCACCCATCGCCGCCACCACCACCACCCACCACCCATCTGCCATCCACCCGACCCACCCACCACCTGCCACCTACTTGCCACAACCACACCACCCACCTGCCACCACCATCCACCACCTGCCACCACCAGCCACCCACCACCACCAGCCACCTGCCACCCACCCGCCACCACCACCCACCACCCGCCACCACCACCACCACCACCCACTCGCTACCACCTACCACCCGCCATCGTCACCCACCTACCCACCACCACCACCCACTCGCTACCACCACCCATAACCCACCACCACCCGTCATCCACCACCCACCTGCCACCACCACCACCCACTCGCTACCACCCACCACCCGCCACCGTCACCCACCCACCCGCCACCACCAGCTACCCACCACCCACCGTCACCACTTTCCACCACTGTCTTCCGCCACCACTTGCCATTTCTCACTCTTTTTTATATTTTTAAATTTTTTTAAACATTTTGTTAATTACCAAACGCATTTGCAGTTTATGTTTTTGTAAAAATAAACAAAAACCAGTTTATAAATTTTTTGTAAATATAAACTGAAAACGTAAACGTTACCAAACGCACCCTACAAATTTCTCTGGACTTTTATGTTGTTCTTTTTAAGTGTTTTTTTTTTTTTTGAACAAGTTATTTTTCGTGTTTTTTCTTTCAGTTTAGATGGACAGTGTAGTGTTGTTACTGTGCAAATATAGAAATGATACTATTGTCATTAATGTTTCATGCGAATTGAATTTTCAGGAATTGGTTGGCATTTTGTGTAAAATATGAGAGAATTTGAAACCTGAGGCGATGTGTACTTCATATTCTATTGTGGGTCATCCGAATTGTATAGTTCAAAATAATATTGATTTTCTGAATATATTGAGGGTTGTTTGTGCACGTGGTGTTGATATAGTTGATGTTTCAGTTATTAAGTGTAGTACTTCTAATCAAGAGGATGAAGTGGGGTCTAATTGGGTAGATGTTATGTATGGTGAATGTGATAGGCTCATGGATATTGAAAGGAATTCACTCTCTAAGTTTTGTTCTCACTAAGAAAATGTGTTATTATCAGCTGGTTGGCGAAATAATATTAGAAGTGTTGGACAAAAGTTTGAGGGTGGTGTAGTTAAGTTCCGTACTGTTTTGTGCAAGTATGCTATTGATGTTGGTTTTCAGTTTACATATGTTAAAAATGACAAGTAGAAGGTTACGGCAGAATGTGCATATAAGGAATCAAGGAGATGTATGTGGCGTGTACATGCTTCAGTTGAAAAAACAAATGGGTTCTTTTATATAAGAACATTGAACAATGAACATATGTGTGGTGTGGCGGTTTGTATTAGTAAACATGGTAGGATGACTTCTAGCTTAGTTTTTGGGTTGATACTTGAAGTGGCAAGTGCAAAACCTTTAACTTGTCCAGTGGATGTTGTCAAAGAAATGAAAGACAAGTATGGGGTCTCAAGCAGTTATAACTGTGGTTGGTTGGGAGTTGAAAAAGCAAAAGGTAGTACATGTGGAGATTTTTGTTTGTCATTCGATCAATTATGGTGGTATTTTGATGAGGCATAGAAGAACAATCCAGGTAGTTGTTTTGAGTTAGATTTTAAAGATAACAAGCGTTTCAAAAGAGTATTTGTGGCTTTTTATGCATGTATTGCTGGTTTCAAATATTGTCAGTCATTGTTGTTTCTTGATGGAACATTTTTGAAAAGATGATACAAAGGAGTTATGCTTGCTGCAACGGGGAAAGATGGAAATGAAGGTAATTGTAAATATATCTAATTTTCTCTAAGTATGTGAATTTTCTATACATGTGGGAATTTAGCGAATTTTCTATTTTTGTGGTTATGTTTTCTGAATTTTCTCTGACACTTTGAATTTTCTCTGGAGGTAGCCATTGTGTGAATTTTCTCTAGAGGTAGCCACTGTCTGAATTTTCTGTGGATGTGCCACTGTGTGAATCTTTCTGGATTTGGTCACTATGTGAATTTTCTCTGGATGTTGGCACTGTGTGAATTTTCTCTAGATTTGATCACTAAGTGAATTTTCTTTGGATGAAGATGTTGTGTGAATTTTCTCTGGATTTGGCCACTGTGTGAAGTTTATTTAGATTTTGGTAGTGTGAAATGTGAGACCCCTAACTTTAGTAAACCCTATTAGGTCTAAATTTTGAATTATTATAATAAAAACCCTTACTTTTTTTGTTTCTTCGCAGAATTAAACCCTAAAACTGAAAACATATCACGGATGAGCCCGTACAAACCCTAATCGATCTCGTTAACTTAGAAAACATGTCTAACACTCTAATATTAATTATTTAACTCTCAAATTTTAGATTAATCTCTCTAAACCTTAACTTCCGATTTTCAAAGTTTTCGTTCAATTATTCACCTTTAAATTCAGAGCATGATAATACAAACCGAATTATTTTTTCTAACACTAATTTATTAACTCTACACTTGAAATAGATACTTTAATTGAGCCCAAGCCCTCATATTTTTATTAAATCACATTTTGACCCCAAACAAGTACCATTATATATTTATATATACACTTGTACCCTAAAACCTTTTTTAAACATTATATTTTACAATTTCCAACAATTGTACCCAGAAATTAGTAAAAAAAGTCCCTTAAATCACCATCCATGGGGTAACACCCCAAAAATTAGGCAGGGTATATCTATTTATACAACAAAACCCACCTGATAGACAAACACATATATATAGCTAACTATTCCATACATCCATTTCCATTAAATCCCAAATGCCAAATACATACTGTTCACATCTCAATGCCCCAGTTCTAATCCCAATCATGCATTTTTACAACAAGTATGAAATGGAAGCCAAACAGATAATAAGTGCCTTACAGGCTTACAAATTTATCCAAGAACATTCTTGGTTACACAAAATGGAGTTTCAACTCAACGCAAATACAGTCCTGGGCTTACATTCAACAAATAACAATAAAACAAAAATGAAGCCTCAACTCTGAGTCCTCCCAAGTCAATGCCTTGGCGGAGGCATAGCACTTGTACCTGAAATGGTTTTCCTCATAGGGTGAGCCACATCCCAGTAGAGATATACTACACAACATATGAATCATGACAAGACTAAAGAGGAGTATGCTCATGATAAAATAGTTTATTTCTCTTTTTATAAAGCATGCAATGCTGATATGCAACAACAGATATAAAAACCATTTCCATTTTAAACCATATATGTTACATGAATACAGGCTCTACGAATCTCTAGGTGAGTGTCTGCAAGTAGGCCCTAATGCACTACCACTGTCATTTTTACCAGTAAAGTGGAAGGCTCAACACCTAACCGCGCGGTTCTACACCCTCTTATCTAGATTCACCAAGTATTCATCTTTTCGCAAACAGATACATTTCCAAAACATTTATAAAAAACAGATACATTTCTATTGAAATGAATGTAATGCAATGTCCAATGCGACAAATGAGGAAATGTGGTTCAATTTACCTAAGTCTTATGCATTTCTATAACAATCATGGCTATCTTCCACCGATAGCCTGAAACAGATATTTCTAAATAGATATTTAAACAAATTAAATTCCAAAAATTTCAATAAATACAATCTATTCCACATCTCATCAAATATGAACAACTGCACTAGTTTTCATATCACAATCACGTCCAGTAACCTCTCAAGGTCTATTTTATCCGTGTCGGTTTTATTCCAACAGATACATTAAGCAAAATAATATCGTTAATGTCCAAGAAAACATCATTTTCTTTCCAAATTCATTTTCCAAGCATTATTCAACTATGATATCCTATTTTGATCAAAAGCCTAAAAAATTAAACATAATTACTTTGTTTTCTTTAAAAATGCTCATTTGGTTGCAAACCGGTAAAAATTTCAAAACCGATCGAGTCGAAATCCGTTTTTGTTCAAATTTAAAACATAGCTCTTTCATAACCTTACAAACATATTCCAAGTTTACACTTTGGCAATTTGGGTATCAACTCTTTATTTTTCTCAAAATTTCTCTTTTAAGCAAATAAATCACAAATTTTCCAAAAATTCTAATTAAATTATATACAACTTTAAGCTCTATATAATCAAGTAAAAGTGCATAAAGAAGTGTAGGAAAAATACCTACGTCGAGCCAAGAGCTTCCAAGAAAATAAAAATTTTCGGTAACAAAATTTCGATTCGTTCAGATTAAATTAGAGCCCTCGGAACCCTCTACAATTTGATCTATGGAACTGGGGTCTAAAACCTAACAGGTTTTGATGAATCAAGGATTTTATATATAAAAAAAAATAACCAAAGAAAAAAATTTCAGAAGGAGAGAGATAACCGAGAGAGAGATTGATGGAAACAAACAAAAGCAATCCAAGTCTCCTTATTTCTCTACCTTGTGCTGGCAGAGAACTTGGTTAAAAAATTATATATAAACAAAAGCTAAGCAAGTGGCAAACCAATCACCCAAAAAAGGCATGGCTAGCAGACCCTACGTGGTTCTATCATCAAAATTGATAAAAATATCTACAATTAAAATTATGATTTAGCAAAATTATAAAATTTTGTAACATAAAATTATAAAATTGTATAATTATAAAATTATAAAATTTTGTAACATAAAATTATAAAATTGTATAATTTTTGTAATCACAAAATTTAACTCTCATTTAATGGTATACATCATAAATATTCACAATTCTTTTATGGTAATCAAATAATAATAATATAATATTTCATGGTTATTAACGGGTCACGATTCAATCAATTAGGTTCAAAATGAATGGAGTTTAATAATTTAAAATAAATCCCCAGTTGAGATTAAAGTTTAAATTCAATTTGATTCAACTCGTTACACATGGCCAGCCATAACCTATGTAGATTCTATGAATGTACTTTGAGACAATTTTGCATGATTTAAGGAAAATATCTTTGACTTGGTACAAACTTATATATATATATATATAAATGTATATATGCAACTAGGTCGGTCTGATTAGGAGGAAAACCCTAACTAGATCATGTTTAGGAATCTAATTAAGGCCTATAATCCTCTACTATTCTATTGAATTCAAACGAAATCTAAACTATTCAACCCAATTCCAATCCAATTCCAATGGGCATGTATGACATTTTGCACCAAATTCATTATGAAAACAACCCCTCCTATAACATTTTACATGCAAGAACACACACATACACACTATATTCAGCTGAGAGAGAAGAGAGGAAGGAGGGTGAGCTTGGTAGAAGAGATGAGAGGAAGAAAAAGTTTGCTAGCAATTCAATCAAGCCTCAAGTAAGCCACAACACAACTCTCTTTTATTTTTCCTTTCGAATACATGCTCTTAGAAGTTTTAAACATTCATTTTAGAAGAGTTTTGATGGTATTCTTTTGTTAAAAATGAAAAGAGTTGAGCCTTGATTCTACCCTTCTTCTATTTCTCTTAATCGGTATAAGACTACATTTTTCCATATCAATCTCTCAAAATTCACAAAGGCACACTTTCACCTTAAATTTTTGAGTTTAATACATATTGTTTAACATGTTTTCATCACAAAAAAAGTGAAAATTTCCCCTAGTGGACCTCCTTTCTCACCAACTTTCTTATTTCAATAACTGTGCCAAAAAAATCTGTTTTACATCCAACTTTAGAAAATTCTAGACAAATGTAGAAAAATCTTCTGGACCTTAGTTTTAGATCAAAATCTTCCTTAAAGAGTTATCTTTCAAATGAAATTGGTTTCATTGAAAACGAGTGAGCGGTTTGTAAGAAAATTCGCTTTTCGTAACGGTCGACAAATCTGGACAGAGCTGGAGTATTTCTGAAATAACTAAAAATCTTGAACAACTATTCCATTTCCAAAATATGTTCTGAAAGCTAGATAAAATTATCTACGAACCATAAGAAGGCCAAGCTCGGCAAAAATCTGAAATGGTCCTTTTAATTTCAATCTTTAAGTGGTTTTGAATCTAGAAATTCTGTTTCACCTTGGTGATATAGTAGATGAGAATTATAGATTTTATCAAAGTAAGATTAGAGTTATTTTTGGAGATCTATGGAGAAATATCGAGATTAGAGTGTTGGCGACGGAGGAGATTGATTTGAGGTAATTCGGGTGGTATACAATATGCTTCTTTTAAATCTCTTTTGCAAATAGTGTTATTTTAATCACCTTCAATTTTTACTCCTCTTGATGATTTTGATAATATGATAAAATTTTTGGAATTATTTGTTGTTGATTCGTTTGATTACTCTAGTCATTTGATGAACTCTTTGTAGTTATTCTGTGTTGGAAATGTTGATTTGTCTAGATAAAAGATGTGGAAATGCTTCGTACATGGATCGAGTGGACTTTGCCAATATGCTCTTTACCAATAGCCCGGATAAACGGTTGTGCTTGGGTGAGAGGGGTGAGGCGGTCACTGGTCATGTACGGAGTAGGACCAGGTATTTGGTCCTGGATAAATTATCATATGTCGAATTGATTTGTTTGTGCAATTTGGTAAATTGCTTGTTATCTCGAATTAAATCATTTGTGTAATTATTGGATCCCTGTGAAATTATTCATTTTCTGAGCTTTGTTACTCCTGTCATATTGTATACTTCCAGAATTAATTTATTTTTCAGATGTGGAGAAAATTTAGTGGCAGTTGGAGTTGAAGAAAGGATTATTGAGTTAGCGATTTTTTGTCTCACCACTATATATTGTTTTTAGAGATTTGTATAAGTTATATTTTGGAGACTTTTGTGTAATTATTTTGGAGGACAATTTTGTATTTTTAAGGTTATTAATTAGTTAGAATTTTAAATTTGAAATTGAGTTGATTTATTAACGGCCCAGAAATTGGGGGCGTTACAGGAAATTTCTCTGGTTGTTTATTGTTTGATTTTTTTTCTGCATGTGTATATCTAATATGCTTGTTCCTATTTATTTTTTATGTTTTTTTCCTATAGCTTTTGCCGTTGTTGATGCTTAGAATAAAGACAATTGGTGTTGGTTCCTTGAACATTTATGTGAATTATTGGGATTGGAGAGGATGATAAGTTTCATATCAGATCGACATTGTGGTTTTGTGGAAGGAATTGCTAAGTTTTTCCCTAATTGCTATCATGGATTTTGTCTTGAACATCTAAAGAAAAATTTGAGGGATAGGTTATCATGTGGAAAAGCAAATTTGGTTAGGGAGACGATTGTGTCCAAGTTTTTAGAATGTGCATATGCGCCAACATTGGCATCATTCCATTTTAAGTTAAATGAATTAAAAAGTGAGGGGGGAGACATTATGAGTGTTTTCTTGAGAAGTTTACTATATGAAAATTGGAGTGATCCATATTTTGAGGGGAAACGTTATGGTGAAATGTATTCAAATGTTGCTGAGTCATTTAATTCATGGATACAAGAAGCTCGGTACTTACCAATAATAAATTTGGTGGACATGATATGGTTGCAAATCATGAATATGAGGTCTGATAAGATTCTGCTTTCTAGTAAATGGAATAAAGTTCTTTGTCCTCATATGGATAGTGTGTTGGAGAAGGCTTTCATGGACGGGAGGACATGGAATGTGAGTTTATCATATGATAATGTGTTTAAAGTGCGTTGTTGTCCTTCAGTTATGGTTGATCTTGGGTTGAGAACTTGTTTATGTCGAAAATGGGAAATAAATGGATATCTATGTCAACATGCTATTGCTGCAATTTTTAAGAGTGGAAAGAATTTGAATTCATTTATTGAACCATTTTTTCATGCTGATATGTATCGTCAAGCATACTCGTTTTTGATTATGTAGACCCGACTTTCTTCGCGTGCCTCTCTTTCGGAGAGGGTGTGAATTTGGTCTTACTACAATTCGGACTTCTGTCACGATTCTGAATCTAATCTCATAAAGTGCAATGTGAGATTGATAAACACCAAAGAGTCCAATCCGGCAAATCATTTTGGAAAATTAGATTTGAATCAAATAATGCCAAAACTGGACTACTTTACCAGATTACAGAGTCGCCACCTATATGTTTTGTTTTGGAAAATTTAGGAAACCCTGACTCGTGCCAAAGACCATGTGTCCGTCATCACCAAAGTTGCCTCGCTCGGGAACTTGGATACGAGAGGGGAAGGTCATGCAATGAGCACCCCTGCTCGCCCGATCAAAGATCGGCCTCTACTAACATGATATGTTGTTTGATAAAACACATGTGTTCTTATTCCGGTTATTAGCTATCTTTACTATGTGATGCGCACAACATACAAGTATAGACTCAATCACGAGAATTGGAACAAAACAACTCATGTTTGTTTCGAAAATGGTTTGAAAGTGCTACTCACAAGTAGGCTAAAGTGCGAATTTGCCACCCTCAAGTGGCTTGAAAACATGATTTTGCCACTTCGCAAAGTGGGCTTAAAACTCACAATCATCGAATTGTTCCAATTCAGGCAATCAAGCCTCCACCCACAGGCATTCAAGCAGTTAATCACTTAAGCAAATAGCATCATGGCAACACTCACACTCATGCAAGTATGCTAAAGCGTAACACTTACAGTGTACTCTAAGCCAAAACAAAAAGCTAGTTAGAAAATCATGCATGATCCTAGCTATGTTAAGATGCCTAATGCAACACATGCAACATAACATAATAGGCTCGGCTACCTAAGATGACATATGAATGCAACAATTGATGCACGTATTCAAAGAGGTATTGAAATACAATGTAGTTTGTATGATGCGCCGAGCCCGGTGCATGCAAGACGAATAAATGATGCACGCATACAAAGCATAAGGTATGCTAATCGAAAAATGCCCTAAAATTAACCATCTATAGACACCCCATTTTTAACCGACCTGAAGACTAAGACGTCACCGATTGAGCGCTTGGTGATGTTGCATATTGTGCTCATTCTGAGGCTGCGAGCCTTGCCTCTGGACTTCCAGACTCTTTTGTGCTTTGCCTCGATTTGCGAACCAAGCCCTATTTTCTTTGTTTTCTCTTCCCAAAGGGAGGGAGAGGTCTTGTAGATCATCTCTCAGTGGCCGTAAGCTACGTTTCATGGTCGTAGGCCATTTTTTTCCCATTTGGAGCCCGGTTTTTGGTTTTCGGAGCCGTCGGTCGTGTGCCTCGGTTCGGGACCGCTTAACTACCTCCGTTTGCTCCGATTTTTGGCACACACCTTATTTCCTCCCTTTTGAGGAACACTGTGGCCCGAGAGACCAACTTCCTGGTTGAACGCCACTTTCGGTGCCTAACAGCCTGTTTTCGGGGCCCCGAACTGCGTGTTTCGGCCCCCGAACCTTCGTTTTGCATCCGTCTTGGTCCATTTTTGGCGGGGGACCTTATTTTCATTGTTAGAAAGGTTGTAGAAAGGTGGGAGGCCCAGCAATTTTTCTGAAAAGTCAGTTTTATTTCTTCATCGCTCTTCGTCGCCCGTTTTCTTCGCTAAAAAGCTGGTTCTTTCCACTCCCGGGCCACTTTTTATGGATTTCCACCACACCATTGTGTTGTACACACCTGGGAGGCAACCAATATGGGCAGGCCGGCCAACAATTATTCCTGACCCTTTTGAACCCCTCTAAAAAGCTGGTTTTCTCTCTCCTGGTTCACATTTTCTGGGTTTTGACCATATAGCTGTGTTGCATTCAACTGGGAGGCCACCTTTTTGGGGTGGCCAGCCAGCAATTATTTTGACCCTTTTGACCCCTGGCCGGCCGACCAGGGGAGGTGGCCGGCCGGCCACCTGAACCTCTTGAACTTGGCCGGCCAAACTTGTCTCTCCTGGTGCATTCCAGCTGTGCCAGCTGTTTTGCACCAAACCCCTGCCCGAGGGTCTGCCCTTTTGGGGGGGAAATTTGAATTGATTTTTCCCCCCTTTTCTTTCACTCCACTCCCTCTATATAACCAACACCCCGCTTCCATTTCTAAGGGTTAGAAAAATCAGTGGGAGCCTTTGCATACAACCCTCCCTCTCTCTCTCATCCAAGCTTAAAACCACCTTGTTCTTGCACCATTTATACACCAACTCATAGCCTATCACCTCCACACTCCCATTCCAACATCTTGAGGCTGATTTTTCAGAGGTTAGGAGCTCCTTTTCTTGGATTAAAAGCCGCTGGAAATCTGTACTACAAGGGTGAGTCCCTATTTCCTCTTTTCTTGCTTTATTTTGCATGATATTTTAGCTCCTTTTGCTTACATTTTTAGGCTTCAGCCTGAACTGAAAATAGCCTTATTTTGAGCTCATCTTCATGTTTGATTAAGGACTTTTTTCTGTTTGAAGTCTTCTACTCCCCCTTTGTGCTTTATCCCTCTTTTAAGGCTTATTTTGCATGGTACATTAGCCTTATTTGTAAGCATTTCTGGGCTTCAAGAGAAACTATAAAGTGCCTTAGTTTGAGCCCCTCTTCAACTTTGTTGAAGGGTTCTTTGCTGTTTGAGGCAGCTACTACCTCTTGCCCTCTATCTCTCTTTTAGGGCCATTTTTGCATCATGTTTTAGCCTCACTTGTAAACTTTTTTGAGATTTGTTATAAACTGGAAAAGGTCTTGTGTTGAGGCCCTCTTGATGTTTGATTAAGGGCATTCCTTCGTTTGAGGTCATATGCTTCCTTGTATGCTTGATTGCCTCTTATTTTGAGCCTTACAAACTAAGCCCTTGTTGCATGCTTTGTTTGGCCTTCTAGCCACTGAAATCCAGTGGATTTTAAGTGGCTAACACACTATTTTGAGCCTCAAAAGCAGAGGGGGGTGACCCCCTCTCAACTTGTTTTGCTTGATGGTCTTTTTGGCATTCCAAAGAGGCCCTATCTTGCATGCTTTGTTGACTGATTTCAGGGCCAATTTGATGAGTTTTAGGGCTATCATATTTGATTTCCAGAGTTAATTTTTCCATGCTAAGTGTCCTTGATGCATGTGCTTAATAATCCCTTGTATGCCCTTCCAAAGGACCCCCTCATTTTTACATGCATTGGCTGCATTTCCATGTTTATTTGGGCATATTTTCATATATTTTGTTCACTGATTTTTGCTGGTTTGATGAGATCTCACATGCTTCACATACATGCCATGTAAACCATGTTTGCTAGTCAAACTCGCATGCTATTTTAGTCCATCATGCTAGCATACTTTTGGTCATGCTCTGAACTGGAAATGTTCATGTTTTGAGACTGCCTTGGCTCTGTCTTTGTGCTTCATAGTCAAATAATGCACGGTTTGTATAGCTACAAGTCAATATATGTGCCTAGTTTCGAGTTTCGGGACCATTCCATGCATTGCATGACATATATCCATGATTCGGATTCATTTTGCATCATGATTCAGTGCTGGAAATTGCATGTTTGAATGCCATGTTTCATGCCTTGCCATGCCTTGTTAGAGTTGCATGCTGTGCCTTAGGTTCGGTCCTCGGTTTGCGTGCATGTGTGCACGCATTTCAGTAATCTCATTTTCATCTTATGGCCACTGATGTGAGTGTGGCTGAGGTCCACTCACGTTGGTGTAAGTCCATCGTGCATTTTGTATGCCATTTCAGTCCATAGCATTGCGTATGCTAGGTTGTATGTTAGAGCATTGTGTATACCATGTTACATCGAGCATTGTGTATGCCATTTCATAGCATTGCGTATGCTAGGTTGTATGTTAGTCGCATTGTGTATGCCATCTCATTTGCATTGTGTTTGGGATAGGAGTTAGCCCAAGCACGGGAAACGAGGGACGTTTCGTACTCCGAGTGACGGAACGTGTCTCAATTCCCGGTCGCCGACACTCCAGATTACTCATGATGGAGTTTAGGCCTTGTTGTGTTTTCATGTGCATTCATTTTACATTGAGTCATGCAATTTGACTCCTCGGCCATCATGCATCGAGATACGTGATTGGTGGCACGAGGATTGAGGACTACACTCTCTGAAGAGTAGTCAAGCATACATATGAGAAAATACATTGCCATGCCCCTTTCTTGCTCTCTGTTGCAGCAAATCAGAAACTAGCAGTCTTTTGGAGCTTCGTGCAATATTCCGGGCTTAATTGTAAACAGAGGCTAAATGGGGCATCGCAATGGATTTCCGCGCGAAACAACTCAACCATGCATCATTCATTATTTGGAACAGAGCTGAGGCGGTCCATGGATTTGTATGCTAATTTACCTGCTTTCCTAGATTAATTTGTTAATTAATTAGGATTTTGTATTCATTCGGACTGTAATTATTCATTCGGGGCTGTATATTATTTATTCAGACCCTCCGCGCGAGGGCAATGTTGTAATAAGTGTGCATGTGTGTGATGTATGTCTTCCAACCCCACGTCTTTCTCCCTTTTATTTACCAGCTTATGATAGTTAGATTAGGGCATGTTTCAATTAGCATACAGTATGATAGCATGTTTGCATTCATTCATCTGTTTTGCATGCACTGGGCTCGGCGCATCATACTCATTACATTGTATTTCAATTCCGAATTGAATACATGTTAGCTGTAACATTTCATATGCCATCTTTAGAATAGCCGAGCCTATCTTAGTTGCATTTTGCATGTGTTGCATTAGGCATTTCTGTATAGTTAGGATCATGCATGGATTTCTAACATAGCTTTTGTTTTGGCTTGGAGTACTCGGTAAGTTTTATGCTTTAGCATCCTTGCATGCGTGTGAGTGACTGCCATGATAGCATGCTTACCATGAGGCTATATGCTTATGTGATATAACTGCCTGAATGCCTGTGGGTGAAGGTTGGACTATCCGAATTGGAACAATTCATTCACTGTGAGTTTTAAGCCCACTAGATAGTGGCAAAATCATCTTTTCTAAAGCTCACCTGAGGGTGGCAAAATCTGCATTTTAAAGCCTACTTGCGAGTAGCAAACCACTTTAAAAAATAAACAGGAAATGTTTTGTTCCAATTCAGGTGACTCAGTCTATACTTGTATGCTGTGCGCATCACATAGTAAATCTAGGCTAAATAACTGGAATAAGAACGCATAATGTTTTCAAAATTAGATATCATGGTTAGTAGAGGCCGATCTTTGATCGGGCGAGCGGGGGTGCTCACGAAGTGACCTTCCCCAATCGTACCCAAGTTCCCGAGCCGAGGCAACTTTGGTGATGACGGACACGTGGCCTTAGGCAACGAGTCGGGGTTTCCTAAATTTCCCAAAATAAAATATTTAGGTGGCGACTCTGTATTTGGCAAAGCAGTCCATGTTTGGCACTTCTTTCTGAAAATCTGTTTTCTTAAAATGATTTGCCGGATTTGGACTCTTTGGTTCAGATTAAGAACCGTGACAATTTGAGTCCGAACTGTAGTGAGCCCAAAATGAACAGAACGGGACTCATCCTCCCGGGGCGTTCGGAAACGTCTACAGTTTCTGGCGACTCTGCTGGGGAGTTAGAGAACTTAACTCGAACTCATGATATCTTGTTTTGACTACACTTATGTGTTTCTTTGCATTGCATGTACATTGATGCGCTTAGGACACCGTGTTTGCCATCTGCTATTCCTAAGCGGTTAGCCTGAGGCTGCGTGCCATAAGGTTGACCGGTTACGGGCTCTGCCAGTATGGGAACACAAACCCCGGTTTTACCGGGGCACCCTTTTGACCATTCGACCTAGTGCATATTCGGAATCCATAGTGACCATTCCAAGCTAGGACAGGTTGCTTACCCGATATAGGTTGTTTGAAACCGCTGCGTGCGTAGTGAAACCCTAGTTCCTGACAAAATAGGATAGGGAAACCCTACCCCAACATAGGGGTGTTTTGGCTCTCACTTATCTGTTATGTGCTTTTAGAGTGTGTCTCTACAGGAATGCATGTATCAGTTTGCAAGTTTGGGCATCAGGCCTGCAGGCACCAGTTTAGTATTTTGGGAATCAGTGATCTGTGGGTATCAGATTCAGTTTTGGGGACAGTAATTTGAGAATAGTGATCAGTGGTCAAATACCGTTATTCAGCTATGCTTACATCTGTTCTGGTAAAATTGGACTGAGATGCTGCCTGTTTTCTCTTCAAAGGGGGATCAGAGATTCAGTTCAGAGCAACCAGTGTTCTCCTTTGCTGAGGCAAGACAGGAAAAGGCTCACCAGTTCGACAGATCCATCAGTCACCAGTCCGGTCCATCTGATCCGTCAGTCACCAGTCAAATCATCTCTGTTCAGTTCAGCAGACTCGTGATGACCAAAATCCAGAAGAAATTGTGGTCTTAGCAGCAATATTGAGCCACGGCCAGGAAATCACCATGCAGGGTGAGATCGATGTCGACATGCCACACCCACCTAGGTCACCTGCCGCGCGTCCGATCTGGGAACCCCAGTATTTCCAAGCTCGTGAGCCCACAACCTTTGAGCTAATGGGAATGAACGGCGACCTTCAGAGATCTATGGCTGATCTCGCCTATGGAATGTCGGCTTCGCCACCGACCACGTTGTATGCCGGGAACTTCATGCCGCAGGAGCCCCCGCTACTGGGGCGAATTGTAATTGAGCTCAGCCAACCTGAAGCTGCCTCAAGCTCTGGCAATGACATGTCAACAGCAGCCGGACTTTGCACTGGCCAAGCAACCCAAACCTTCCACCAAGATGAGGCTAGCAGAAAGAACAAGATGAAAGTGGACATTGATCCCTATGAACGACTTCAGCAAGCTGTTGAGGCTCTAAAAGCTGAGGGGTTAGATAAGCAACAAATACTCGCAGCTGTGGCTAAGACTGTGAATAACATCTTCCCCACTCAGGCCGAGAGCAGTTCAAGCCAGAGGGAAAATCGAGATGGGGACCGTCGTGCCAGGACAGTTCCTTTCGATCCTAACCCTGCACCTGCAAAAGATCAGAGAGCCAAGGCAGCACCTGCCGACCCTTTTTCGAGTGCGTCCAGCAAAAGCTTGCAGACTTCGAGGTATCTGCCTCAAGGACGCAGGGTTTTTCATGCCCTCTACATGCCTTTGTCTAAGGCCCTTCAAATCCTTGTCAAAAAAGGGCATCTCAAACCCCTCGAGCCTCGGCCTCTCCCGAATCCCCTTCCAGCTAAGCATGATGGTACCCAGTACTGTGCATACCATCAACAAACCGGTCACAGCACCGACAATTGCTTCCGCCTTCGCCATGAAGTACAGGACTTGATTGACAGTGGGGTTGTCCTCCCGCCAAGCTCGGCGAAGTCTACCATCACTGGGTCAGTGAACTTCGAGGATAGTATGAGTATGTGATCAGGGGTTGGACCACCTACAGATAGTGCACGGTTTACCATAGATGTGGCGTATGGCACGCACTATTTTGAGCATTCGTGAAATGCTGGGTTTTGTAGTTTCTGGCTTGGGTGTTGAGTCAGTTCTATGGTTTTGTTTTGAGTCTATCTCACTGCTTTGAGTCAGTCTTTTTTGCTTAAGGGTCTGTATTGTTGTATCGAGTCAGTGCTGTTGTACAAAGGTCGGGTGATTCTGGGGGTGTTACCTTAGGCATCACCATTTTGTTTCGCGTTTTTCTTTTCGTTTTCTTTTGAGTCTGTTTCTGCTGTGGAGCCAGTTACAATCAGGAAATCTGAATGAAACAGCTGTGGCTATCATGTTTTTGTGCTTATTGCTACTTTGAGCCTGTTGTGCTGACGAAGTTTGGATGAAACGACAGTGCTTCTCACCTGCTCTTCTGTGCCTTTTAAATTATTGCATTGACCTAAGTTTTTCAAAACGTTTTGAACACTGTGAGGAAAACGAAGAGGAAGGAATTCCTCGGGTTTTGCAAAATTTGATCAATTGAGAGAAAGAGAGGCATGCTAAGCCCTTAATGAGCGAGATCATGTTTGTTAAACGTGAGTCATTGTTGCTGATTTGGATATTTTCAAAGCTGCAATATTTGTTTCAGCCATCAAGGCTCTGTCAAGCACATCAACATACTTTTCCAGCTTCAATACATTTACTCGGTCAAGTACCTCAACGTGCAAGCCACCCTCAAATTTTCTTGCCTTTTTATATTCTGTGTCAACCATATGTGGGGCATAACGAGCCAACTCTGTAAACTTACTCTCATACTCGGCTACTGACATAGTGCCTTGCTTGAACTGTTCAAATTCAGATATTTTCCTATCCCTCATACATTGTGGAAAGTATTTTTCATAAAATATTTCCTTAAATCGATCCTAAGCCAAGTCTCTATTTGCATCCCGAACAAGCATCCACCATCTTCGAGCTTCCTCTGTGAGAGTAAACGTTGCCAACAACACTTTATACACGTCATTACACGGAAATACTTCAAAAATCTTTTCTGTTTCCAAGACCCAGGCCTCTGCCTTTAAGGGTTCAATTCCCCCTGCAAACTCTGGCGGTTTCAGTTTCTTGTATTTCTGTGTTAAACTGATAACATCATCATTGTTCATCTGTTCCATTTGCACCGGTGGTGGAGGAGGAGGTGGAAATGGCTGTCTTTGTGGTGGTTGTTGACCTTGTTCTAATTGTTGTCTGACCAACCCTGTTAGAACTTCTACCATTCTTTCTAATTGAGTCATTCTTGTATCCGAGGATTCTGTTTCATCTACATTTCTTGCATTGGTCTCTTCCATTTGTCTATAGAACCATAGCAAAGCACATTTCATTTTCCATATACTGTTTCCTTTACTGACTCATCATCATTCAGTTCTTGTTTCTCATATTCATTGTTCTCATTCTCCATATTCAGAAACACACACACACATGCACATATGCTCATGCCATGCTCCATTTCTTTTCTAATGCACCTAACAGCTCATATGGACACGTGTGTGAGTAATTAACTCGTGCGCTCTGATACCACTCTGTCACGCCCCAAACCCGCCCCTAAAAGTTTGGTGACGAGACCGGCCAGTAATCCGTGGATTACCACAGGCCTTACTGTACATAACATAATTAATAGGGGCTCGCGGAAGCGACAACATACAACAAATAGTCCAAAGAGCTGTGCATAAGTATGAACAAGTATATACATGACAAAATGATGTTAATTACCCACTACTGTGCATAACATGATCATCCACCATATATACAGCTCAGTTGCAATGTTCACAAAGTACAACAAAAACAAGACAAAAGCTCACAAAACGGCCTTCCAGGCCTAGCCCCGGCTCTGAGGCATCCAAAACTCTGGTTGGCTTACAAAACGGCGGCTCAGCTAGAACTCCGCCTAGGCTTGACTTCCCGGCTGCTCACCTATAAATACATATATACGGGGGTGAGCTAAAGCCCAGCAAGTAACAGTAACGTAAAGGGGTTAGTGAATGAAGTCTAACATTTTATATAAAACCGTAATAAAACATTTCATAATCATAATCAGTCATCATATAGAACATACGTAATGGCATACTCCATAGAACATAACATAACATAACATATCATGTGTCGACAAACGACTAGAGTAACCGGTCCCGGACACCGATTAAACACATACCGAGATCTCGTAAACTGGTCGTGGGCTTGTCCCTCCATGCCGTCCCCCATGACTAAAGCGCATGGGCCTGCATGTTCTCGCCCCCACGACTACAACTACTATGGATGCCATACTAGATTCGCAATCAAGACATTCATTCACGTAAAACATCATCATAATCATATCATAACAGTTATCATTGAACATAATTCATAATAACATATCTTTACGAAAATGTTACTTACAGTGATTCTTGATACCGAGTGCACGGTCTTCACGTTGTCCTGTAACATCAACAATATAACATATTTCTTAGCATTTCTCATCAAACTTACATAATTCATGCCATTTCCTTTCTTCTTTACTTTAATTCATGCTCATAAGATGTTAAATAAAGCCATTAATACGTTAAAAATCATGTGGAGCAACTTGCCAAACTTTCCTGAAAATAAGCCTTCCCGCTCGAGCGCAACTTTGGCCGCTCGAGCGGCCAGTACAATTTCCCCAAAACTGCTGAGAGGTGGGTTTCTCCGCTCGAGCGGGCTCCCCTCCGCTCGAGCGCACCCTGCGAAATTCGGAAACTCTGGTTCGTCTTCTCCACTTCACCCTTTTCTTCCCTTTTTGTAAAACCACTTCCAATTTCATCTCAAGATACTTGATAAACATCATAATTTAACCATTATATCTTCAATTCATAACCCACATGAATCATTTACAACATCAAACCCATAAATCAAGATAGAAGTCCATAATTAAACACATCAAAGCTTCATTTCTAAACATCCATGAAAGTTTCCTCAAAGCTTTTCAAAAATCATAAATTCATGCCAAGTAAAACCATATATACCCAAATTAAACATAGCTTCCCTTTCCAATCCATCTATTTATCATGAAATCATGAAAGATTCAACTCTACTTGAAGAAATTAGAGATAGATTCTTACCTTGATCACTCTATTAAGCTTGATTCCTCTTCCTCTCTTCTTCTCCTCTCTTGCTTTCTCTCCTTGGTCTCTCTCTCTCTCCACGAATTCACTCTCTCTCTCTCTTAGATATTTCTTTCCTCTTTTGTTTGAGTCAAATAAGGTCAACAAGCCTTATCTCATAATACATATATCAAATAAGTAAGTATTTGAGCCATAACTTTGAGCCAAACAAGGCATTACGAATCAGACAATTTTCAGTCTTCAATTTATCATTTCAGATGGTTCTAAAAATTCCCGGTATCACTTAGGCGTGTTCAATTTCATTTTCTGAATTCATTACGGTCATCGATTTCAGTCCCGAAGTTATCATCTCAACAGATATTTTCCAATTCAAACAGATAATTCCCAATTAAATCACATAAATACATATTTATTTACCGGTAATTACGTCATACAGTTCCGGGTCATTACACTCTCCCCACCTTAAGAAGTTTGGTCCTCCAAACTTTTCTTATCCTGGCAGAATCCCCATCAGAAATCAAATCCCAATCAATAATCGTAGTCATGTGTCATTATTCATTTCGTAGTCATTCACTAGTTCACAGAAGTGTCATTATGTCAAGAGGATAATTCAACGGTTCTATTCAATTATTCAAATAGTTCATGCATCCATCCCATAGCAGTCCGACATATAATAAACATATTTCACACATGCTGACGTCAACTAACAAATTCTATAACGTTCAAGTCAAACGTAACTATAACAGTCCATAGCAAAGGTAATAGCAAAGGGAAGTTATTCCATCATAATCATAGTTATCTGTTCTAACATCATTTCGATTATATCCATGTTCAATATTCTCCATTGCATAGGTAACAACATTAACAGTGGAATAGATAAGTAATTGTACCTGTCTTCGCTTTGCCTGTCTCCTGTGTCTTATCTGAAATTAAGGAGTAAACTCTTGCCTGTCTCAAGGTATTCCCCTCGGAGGTAGCTATTGTAGTTGCCTTTGGCGTCATTGTTGGGTTAACTCCACTAGCCATGGATTTCTCATTTCTTGAATACATTTGCGGGCAAACTTTAGCTATGTGTCCCCTCTGTCCACATTTGTAACAGATCCCAGTTCCACGGCGACAAACACCCCAATGCTGCTTCCCACAGTCTTTACAGGTAGGTACACCTCCCTTTGTATTATCATTAATGGTTAAGTTTGATTTATCATTTATGGAGCCCACTGATTCACTAGCCATTTCTATTTTCTGTTTCTTGAATTTCTTGTTCTCCCCTTCAGTCATTGTTGCTGATTTGGATATTTTCAAAGCTGCAATATTTGTTTCAGCCATCAAGGCTCTGTCAAGCACATCAACATACTTTTCCAGCTTCAATACATTTACTCGGTCAAGTACCTCAACGTGCAAGCCACCCTCAAATTTTCTTGCCTTTTTATATTCTGTGTCAACCATATGTGGGGCATAACGAGCCAACTCTGTAAACTTACTCTCATACTCGGCTACTGACATAGTGCCTTGCTTGAACTGTTCAAATTCAGATATTTTCCTATCCCTCATACATTGTGGAAAGTATTTTTCATAAAATATTTCCTTAAATCGATCCTAAGCCAAGTCTCTATTTGCATCCCGAACAAGCATCCACCATCTTCGAGCTTCCTCTGTGAGAGTAAACGTTGCCAACAACACTTTATACACGTCATTACACGGAAATACTTCAAAAATCTTTTCTGTTTCCAAGACCCAGGCCTCTGCCTTTAAGGGTTCAATTCCCCCTGCAAACTCTGGCGGTTTCAGTTTCTTGTATTTCTGTGTTAAACTGATAACATCATCATTGTTCATCTGTTCCATTTGCACCGGTGGTGGAGGAGGAGGTGGAAATGGCTGTCTTTGTGGTGGTTGTTGACCTTGTTCTAATTGTTGTCTGACCAACCCTGTTAGAACTTCTACCATTCTTTCTAATTGAGTCATTCTTGTATCCGAGGATTCTGTTTCATCTACATTTCTTGCATTGGTCTCTTCCATTTGTCTATAGAACCATAGCAAAGCACATTTCATTTTCCATATACTGTTTCCTTTACTGACTCATCATCATTCAGTTCTTGTTTCTCATATTCATTGTTCTCATTCTCCATATTCAGAAACACACACACACATGCACATATGCTCATGCCATGCTCCATTTCTTTTCTAATGCACCTAACAGCTCATATGGACACGTGTGTGAGTAATTAACTCGTGCGCTCTGATACCACTCTGTCACGCCCCAAACCCGCCCCTAAAAGTTTGGTGACGAGACCGGCCAGTAATCCGTGGATTACCACAGGCCTTACTGTACATAACATAATTAATAGGGGCTCGCGGAAGCGACAACATACAACAAATAGTCCAAAGAGCTGTGCATAAGTATGAACAAGTATATACATGACAAAATGATGTTAATTACCCACTACTGTGCATAACATGATCATCCACCATATATACAGCTCAGTTGCAATGTTCACAAAGTACAACAAAAACAAGACAAAAGCTCACAAAACGGCCTTCCAGGCCTAGCCCCGGCTCTGAGGCATCCAAAACTCTGGTTGGCTTACAAAACGGCGGCTCAGCTAGAACTCCGCCTAGGCTTGACTTCCCGGCTGCTCACCTATAAATACATATATACGGGGGTGAGCTAAAGCCCAGCAAGTAACAGTAACGTAAAGGGGTTAGTGAATGAAGTCTAACATTTTATATAAAACCGTAATAAAACATTTCATAATCATAATCAGTCATCATATAGAACATACGTAATGGCATACTCCATAGAACATAACATAACATAACATATCATGTGTCGACAAACGACTAGAGTAACCGGTCCCGAACACCGATTAAACACATACCGAGATCTCGTAAACTGGTCGTGGGCTTGTCCCTCCATGCCGTCCCCCATGACTAAAGCGCATGGGCCTGCATGTTCTCGCCCCCACGACTACAACTACTATGGATGCCATACTAGATTCGCAATCAAGACATTCATTCACGTAAAACATCATCATAATCATATCATAACAGTTATCATTGAACATAATTCATAATAACATATCTTTACGAAAATGTTACTTACAGTGATTCTTGATACCGAGTGCACGGTCTTCACGTTGTCCTGTAACATCAACAATATAACATATTTCTTAGCATTTCTCATCAAACTTACATAATTCATGCCATTTCCTTTCTTCTTTACTTTAATTCATGCTCATAAGATGTTAAATAAAGCCATTAATACGTTAAAAATCATGTGGAGCAACTTGCCAAACTTTCCTGAAAATAAGCCTTCCCGCTCGAGCGCAACTTTGGCCGCTCGAGCGGCCAGTACAATTTCCCCAAAACTGCTGAGAGGTGGGTTTCTCCGCTCGAGCGGGCTCCCCTCCGCTCGAGCGCACCCTGCGAAATTCGGAAACTCTGGTTCGTCTTCTCCACTTCACCCTTTTCTTCCCTTTTTGTAAAACCACTTCCAATTTCATCTCAAGATACTTGATAAACATCATAATTTAACCATTATATCTTCAATTCATAACCCACATGAATCATTTACAACATCAAACCCATAAATCAAGATAGAAGTCCATAATTAAACACATCAAAGCTTCATTTCTAAACATCCATGAAAGTTTCCTCAAAGCTTTTCAAAAATCATAAATTCATGCCAAGTAAAACCATATATACCCAAATTAAACATAGCTTCCCTTTCCAATCCATCTATTTATCATGAAATCATGAAAGATTCAACTCTACTTGAAGAAATTAGAGATAGATTCTTACCTTGATCACTCTATTAAGCTTGATTCCTCTTCCTCTCTTTTTCTCCTCTCTTGCTTTCTCTCCTTGGTCTCTCTCTCTCTCCACGAATTCACTCTCTCTCTCTCTTAGATATTTCTTTCCTCTTTTGTTTGAGTCAAATAAGGTCAACAAGCCTTATCTCATAATACATATATCAAATAAGTAAGTATTTGAGCCATAACTTTGAGCCAAACAAGGCATTACGAATCAGACAATTTTCAGTCTTCAATTTATCATTTCAGATGGTTCTAAAAATTCCCGGTATCACTTAGGCGTGTTCAATTTCATTTTCTGAATTCATTACGGTCATCGATTTCAGTCCCGAAGTTATCATCTCAACAGATATTTTCCAATTCAAACAGATAATTCCCAATTAAATCACATAAATACATATTTATTTACCGGTAATTACGTCATACAGTTCCGGGTCATTACATCCCATCTTTGGGATACGTAGGCAACTTCATTCTGAAGTCCAGCTGTAAAACACTTCAAATTTGACTGTGTCCATGTAGTGGTTTTGATAATCTTTGCCGTATCTATATCTGAGAGTTCGGTTGTGATCGTCACTCTGAGGACTGATTACAATGCGCTGCGGCACCATTCAAACAAGGGGCAACTTTCCGTTGCCATACAATGCGCTGCGGCACCGTTCAAACAAGGGGCAACTTTCCGTTGCCATACAGTGCGCTGCAGCACCATTCAAACAAGGGGCAACTTTCGTTGCCGAACAGTGTGCTGCGGTGCTGTTCAAACAAGGGGGCAATTTCCCATTGCCATACAGTGTCGTTCAGACAAGAGGCAATTTTCCTTCGGATCTGAGGTTGTGCATCTCAAGAGTAAGGTTCCATGCTCGTTGAGCAGTGGCCATTTGCAAAAATAATTTTTGAGAATTTTTACTGAGGTTGACTAATTTTCTCGAAAAGTATTCCATTTTTCAAAACTGGACCATTTCTTGGACCCAAAAAAGGAAAATTTTCAGTGCTCATAACCTGACTTGCATGATTTCAAATCAGAAAATCGAACAAGCGTGTTAATCTAACTCTCATTTTGGTTGAAATGGTTTTAGCAAAAGCAAAAAAAAAAAAAAAAAAACAAAAAATGGTCAAAATGATGAACTAGGGGCACAGTTGAGTCAGGCGTTCTGTCTTTTCCCCTTTATCAACACACTTGCCAGAAAGGGCATCATACTTGCCGAAAAAAAAGGGCACAACTGAAGCTAACAAGCAAAGGGCTGAAAGCTCTCTCATCCTCCAAGCAGCGAAGTATCAAGTCGAGTGCGCAGCACGAATTGGAATGAATGAAGATACTCCTTCATCCGGGGCATCGACTAAATGTCACCGAAGGAGATAGCCGCGAGTTGATAACGTTGGGCATGAGCCCACAACTTCTTGTTTATCTACCAACCACCCAAGGGAGGGATAAAAAATGAGAGATTAAAGAATAGAGAGATGTGCGTGGAGAGAAAAAGTGAAGAAAATGGCTTTTTCAGAAAAACAGAGCCTGAGGGCCGAGTGATGTGAGAATCACAAATGAGAAAGGGTGGGAAACAATACCCGGAGAAACTGGCTCCTTGTGCACTGAGAGGTCTCTTGCTATTGGAACACGTCTGTGTGTTGTGTCAGTCGTTTTGTTTGTCTCGATTCTTGTTTCGAGTCGTTTCGGGTGTCTATAGATGTGTTTAGGTTGTCTTACCTTGTCTTTCTCTTTGTTGTTAAGTCGTGCCGTGCTGTGTTCAGTTGTAGGCTTAATACCCAGTTGAGAACTTATTCTCCCTCTCAATTTCAAAAAATCGTTTTGTGCTCAAAGTGCCGTGCTGTTCTCCACATTTGTGCAAAACAAAATTTTGTTCTTTCAAAAAAACCGCAGGGTTCAACCCAGGTCATGTGGAAGCAGTAAAACCAGGACCTATCTGAAGCTATATAGGTTCCAGACTTCGAAGCAAAAGAAAAAAGGGGAAATGTCAGGCATCTGAGTTTGTTTCAACTTCTGCAAGTTCCATCGTCGCATCCTGTATGTTCAGAATGAGCTGTGTGTTCAAAAATTAAAAGACCACTGTGTTATGAGCCATGTGTTCAAATCGAGCAGTGTCGTATTATGAGCTGCGTGTTCAAAATTAAAATGTGTGAGCTGCGTGTTCAAAATGAAGTGAATGAACTGCGTGTTCAGAAATGAAAATTTATGAGCTGTGTGTTCAGAATTAAGAATGAGCTGCGTGTTCAAAATTGAAAGGTGTGGGATGGGTGTTCAAAATAAAGTAAATGAACTGGGTGTTCAGAAATGAAAATTTGTGAGCTGCGTGTTCAAAATTAAGAATAAGCTGCGTGCAAATGAAATGAATAAGTTGCGTGCAAATGAAATGTATGAACTGTGTGTTCAAGTGTGTGCTGCGTGTTCACATTCAAAATATGGACTGGGTGTTCAGGAATCAAGAGTTTGGGATGCGTGTTCAACTTTCAACAACTGTGTGCTGCGTGTTCACATTCAGAAAACTGGGCTGCGTGTTTAACATCAAGCGTTTGAGCTGTGTGTTCAGACTTCCAAAACGGTGGGCTGTGTGTTCATCTCAAAATTCGAGCTGTGTGTTCAATATCAAGCGTTTGAGCTGTGTGTTCAGACTTCCAAAACGGTGGGCTGTGTGTTCATCTTAAAATTCGAGCTGTGTGTTCAACATCAAGTGTTTGAGCTGTGTGTTCAGACTTCAAAAACGGTGGGCTGTGTGTTCGTCTCAAAGTTCGAGCTGTGTGTTCAACATCAAGTATTTGAGCTGTGTGTTCAGATTTCAAAAGCAGTGGGCTGTGTGTTCAAATTTCAGAAATAGTAAGCTGTGTGTTCACCGTCAAACTGTGGGTTGTGTGTCTACCTCAAGAGTTTGGGCCGTGTGTTCAACTTTCAAAAACTGTGGGCTGTGTGTTCACCTCAAGAGTATGGGCTGTGTGTTCAACCTTCAGAAACAGTGGGCTGTGTGTTCACCTCAAGAGTTTGAGCCGTGTGTTCAACCTTCAAAAATGCGGACTGTGTGTTCACCTCAAGAGTTTGGGCCGTGTGTTCAACTTTCAAAAACTGTGGGCTGTGTGTTCACCTCAAGAGTTTGGGCTGTGTGTTCAACCTTCAGAAACAGTGGGCTGTGTGTTCACCTCAAGAGTTTGGGCCGTGTGTTCAACCTTCAGAAATGTGGGCTGCGTGTTCAACTTTCAAAAACTGTGGGCTGTGTGTTCACGACAAAAAGTTTGAGCTGTGTGTTCAAATTTCAGAAATGTGGGCTGCGTGTTCACGACAAAGGTTTGAGCTGCGTGTTCAGAGTTCAAAAGGTGGGCTGCGTGTTCACAACCAAAATCATGAGCTGCGTGTTCAGAAATTCAAGTGCTTGAGTTGTGTGTTCAAAAATGCGAACAGAACGTTGTGCTATGGACTGTGTGTTCAGATTGAGTAGTATAATTTGCTGTGCGCCGACTAAATAGAACGCTGTGTTATGGACTGTGTGTTCAGAGTGAGTAGTATAATTTGTTGTGCGCCGACTAAACCGAATGCTGTGTCATGGACTGCGTGTTCAGGTTGAGCAGTGTTATGTGCTGTGTGCTCCACAAATAAGCTGTGTGCTCCGAAATATGTTGTGTGCTCGAAATGAACTGTGTGTTCAGAAAAAGAGCTGTATGCCCGAAAATGAGCTGTGTGCCCGAAGAACGAGCTGTGTGCTCGAAAAGGAGCTGTGTGCCCGAAAACGAGATGTGTGCCCGAAAAACGAGCTGTGTGCCCGGAAATGAGCTGTGTGCTCGAAGAATGAGCTGTGTGCCCGAAAATGAGCTGCGTGCCCGAAGAATGAGCTGTGTGCCCGAAAACAAGCTGTGTGCCCGAAAAGGAGCTGCATGCCCGAAAATGAGCTGCGTGCCCGAAGAATGAGCTGTGTGCCCGAAGAATGACTTGTGTGCCCGAAAACGAGCTGTGTGCTCGAAAAGGAGCTGTGTGCCCGAAAACGAGCTGTGTGCCCGAAAAGGAGCTGCGTGCCCGAAAATGAGCTGCATGCTCGAAGAACGAGCTGTGTGCCCGAAGAACGAGCTGTGTGCCCGGAAATGAGCTGTATGCCCGAAGAATGAGATATGTGCCCGAAAATGAGCTGTGTGCCCGAAAATGAGCTGCGTGCCCGAAGAACGAGCTGTGTGCCCGGAAATGAGCTGTGTGCCCGAAGAATGAGCTGTGTGCCCGAAAATGAGCTGCGTGCTCGAAGAACGAGCTGTGTGCCCGAAGAACGAGCTGTGTGCTCGAAAAAAAGCTATGTGCCCGAAAACGAGCTGTGTGCCCGAAAACGAGCTGTGTGCCCGGAAAATGAGCTGCGCCCCCAAAATGAGCTGTGTGCCCGAAATCTGCTGTGTGCCCAAGATGAGCTGCGTGCCCGAAATGTGTTGTGTGCCCCAAATGAGCTGTGTGCCCAAAAGAGCTATGTGCCCAGATTAAACAGAGTGTTGTGTTTCGAGCTGCGTGCCGAACGAACAGAATATTGTGTTGTAAGCTGCGTGCCAAACAAACAAAGTGTTGTGTTGTGAGCTGTGCGCCAAATGAATGGAAGGCTATGTCGTAAGCTGTGTGCCAGGTCTTGCATTGTACATGCATTTCATTCGTGCTATTTTGCGCATCGCGCTATCTTGCGCACCTCCATCGCACTGTTTTGTGCATTGCATATCACTCGCGCTATTTTGTGCATCGCGCTATCTTGCGCACTTCAATCGCACTGTCTTGTGCATCATATCATTCGCGCTATTTTGCGCATCGCACTATTTTGCACACCTCATCACACTGTTTTGTGCACCTTACTTGCATTGTGCATGCATTTTATCGCGCTATTTTGTGCATCGCATTATTTTGTGCACCTTACTTGCATTGTGTATGCATTTTATCGCGCTTTCTTGCGCACCTTACCTGCATTGCATCGCGCTATCTTGCGCACCTTACCTGTATAGCACTATTTTGTGCATTCACCCTGCTCGCACTGTTTTGTGCACCTTTAGCCTGCACTGTCTTGTGCAATCCTTTGGTCTAGGAGACCTTAAATCCTGCATCTTCATTCGCACTGTCTTGTGCACTCTCTGGTCTAGGAGACCTTAAATCCTCTAAAGGTGCAATTCCTTTGGTGTTTGTCGTGCCCGAACGACTTCCGGTGGTCTGGTATAGCCACTTGCCTGTGTTTGCAGTGAGTTCCTAGGAGACCAACTGAGGCGGTGGAAACTAGAGTTCGAATGGCTCATGCCTAGAACGCAAAGGTTCGGGATTTCCGAGACTAAAGTCTGGTTTAAATACCCAGGGGTATATCCTCGGCTTGAAATCTGTATGACAGCCCCATAGATTGAGATAGCATGTGTATGCGCCTCAATTCTGGATACTAGACCAACCTAGTCTGTCACCCTGTTGGAGAATAGGGAAAGCTGCGACCATAGTCAGGGAGAAAAGTAGTACCTGTGGTTCAACTAAGAAGAAGCGAAAGAACCCCAGCAGCTTGAGGCACGATATTGTATGTACGGCTCATTTGAGGCTGGCACGACCAGACGAGCCGGACAGGTATTATGTTCTCCATGTGAGACGTAGCGAGAATTGAATAATTTTCTTACATCCTTTCTGCATGAAATGTAGTTAGATTTGTATATGCTTGCTTAAAACTGTTGCATGATATGCTTCATTACAGCTTTCTTTGCATGATCATAAGTTATGTTCGGCTTCTTGCATTGTCAGTTGCATTTTGCCCCTGCCTGCGGGCACATCTCCTTGATTATCTTGCCTGTTTGTCTAAGTCTTCGGCCTCGTCAAAAATGGGTCGTCTCTGGGCTTTGACATTCACTCCCATCAATTATGACTTCCAAGTTCTGTCAAAGAGGGGCAACTGTAGACATCCCATTTTTGACCGACCTTAAGACTAAGACGTCACCGATTGAGCGCTTGATGATGTTGCATATTGTGCTCGTTCTGAGGCTGCGAGCCTTGCCTCCGGACTTCCGGACTCTTTTGTGCTCTGCCTCGGTTTGCGAACCAGGCCCTGTTTTCTTTGTTTTCTCTTCCCGAAGGGAGGGAGAGGTCTTGTAGATCATCTCTCAGTGGCCGTAGGCTATGTTTCATGGTCGTAGGCCATTTTTTTTCCTGTTTGGAGCCCGGTTTCCGATTTTCGGAGCCGTCGGCCGTGTGCCTCGGTTCGGGACCGCTTAACTACCTCCGTTTGCTCTGGTTTTTGGCACACACCTTATTTCCTCCCTTTTGAGGGACACTGTGGCCCGAGAGACCAACTTTGTGGTTGAACGCCACTTCCGGTGCCTAACAGCCTGTTTTCGGGGCCCCGAACTGCGTGTTTCGACCCCCGAACCTTTGTTTTGCATCCGTCTTGGTCCATTTTTGGCAGGGACCTTATTTTCATTGTTAGAAAGGTTGTAAGAAGGTGGGAGGCCAGCAATTTTTCTGAAAAGCCAGTTTTATTTCTTCATCGCTCTTCGTCGTCCGTTTTCTTCGCTAGAAAGCTAGTTCTTCCCACTCCTGGGCCACTTTTTTTGGATTTCCACCACACCATTGTGTTGTACACACCTGGGAGGCCACCAATATGGGCAGGCCGGCCAACAATTATTCCTGACCCTTTTGAACCCCTCTAAAAAGCTGGTTTTTCTTTCTCCTGGTTCACATTTTCTGGGTTCTGACCATACAGCTGTGTTGCATTCAACTGGGAGGCCACCTTTTTGGGGTGGCCGGCCAGCAATTATTTTGACCCTTTTGACCCCTGGCCGGCCGGCCAGGGGAGGTGGCCGGCCGGCCACCTGAACCTCTTGAACCTGGCCGGCCAAACTTGTCCCTCCTGGTGCATTCCAGCTGTGCCAACTGTTTTGCACCAGACCCCTGCCCGAGGGTCTGCCCTTTTGGGGGGGGAAATTTGAATTGATCTTTCCCCCCTTTTCTTTCACTCCTCTCCCTCTATATAACCAGCACCCCGCCTCCATTTCTAAGGGTTAGAAAAAATCAGTGGGAGCCTTTGCATACAACCCTCCCTCTCTCTCTCATCCAAGCTTAAAACCACCTTATTCTTGCACCATTTATACACCAACTCATAGCCTATCACCTCCACACTCCATTCCAACATCTTGAGGCTGATTTTTAGAGGTTAGGAGCTCCTTTTCTTGGATCAAAAGCTGCTGAAAATCTGTGCTACAAGGGTGAGTCCCTATTTCCTCTTTTCTTGCTTTATTTTGCATGATATTTTAGCTCCTTTTGCTTACATTTTTGGGCTTCGGCCTGAACTGAAAACAGCCTTATTTTGAGCTCATCTTCATGTTTGATTAAGGACTTTTTTCTGTTTGAAGTCTTCTACTCTCCCTTTGTGCTTTATCCCTCTTTTAAGGCTTATTTTGCATGGTACATTAACCTTATTTGTAAGCATTTTTGGGCTTCGAGCCAAACTGTAAAGTGTCTTATTTTGGGTTTTGAGTTTCGGGACCATTCCATGCATTGCATGACATATATCCATGATTCGGATTCATTTTGCATCATGATTCAGTGCTGGAAATTGCATGTTTGAATGCCATGTTTCATGCCTTGTTAGAGTTGCATGTTGTGCCTTAGGTTCGGTCCTCGGTTTGCGTGCATGTGTGCACGCATTTCGGTAGTCTCATTTTCATCTTATGGCCACTGATGTGAGTGTGGCTGAGGTCCACTCACGCTGGTGTAAGTCCATCGTGCATTGTGTATGCCATTTCAGTCCATAGCATTGCGTATGCTAGGTTGTATGTTAGAGCATTGTGTATGCCATGTTACATCGAGCATTGTGTATGCCATTTCATAGCATTGCGTATGCTAGGTTGTATGTTAGTCGCATTGTGTATGCCATCTCATTTGCATTGTGTTTGGGATAGGAGTTAGCCCAAGCACGGGAAACGAGGGACGTTTCGTACTCCGAGTGACGGAACGTGTCTCAATTCCCGGTCGCCGACACTCCGGATTACTCATGATGGAGTTTAGGCCTTGTTGTGTTTTCATGTGCATTCATTTCACATTGAGTCATGCAATTCGACTCATCGGCCATCATACATCGAGATACGTGATTGGTGGCACGAGGATTGAGGACTACACTCCCTGAAGAGTAGTCAAGCATACATATGAGAAAATACATTGCCATGCCCCTTTCTTGCTCTCTGTTGCAGCAAATCAGAAACCGGCAGTCTTTTGGAGCTTCATGCAATATTCCGGGCTTAATTGTAAACAGAGGCTAAATGGGGCATCGCAATGGATTTCCGCGTGAAACAACTCAACCATGCATCATTCATCATTTGGAACAGAGCTGAGGCGGTCCATGGATTTGTATGCCAATTTACCTGCTTTCCTAGATTAATTTGTTAATTAATTAGGATTTTGTATTCATTCGGACTGTAATTATTCATTCGGGGCTGTATATTATTTATTCGGACCCTCCGCGCGAGGGCAATGTTGTAATAAGTGTGCGTATGTGTGATGTATGTCTTCCAACCCCACGTCTTTCTCCCTTTTATTTACCAGCTTATGATGGTTAGATTAGGGCATGTTTCAATTAGCATACAGTATGATAGCATGTTTGCATTCATTCATCTGTTTTGCATGCACCAGGCTCGGCGCATCATACTCATTGCATTGTATTTCAATTCCGAGTTGAATACATGTTAGCTGTAACATTTCATATGCCATATTTAGAATAGCCGAGCCTATCTTAGTTGCATTTTGCATGTGTTGCATTAGGCATTTCTGTATAGTTAGGATCATGCATGGATTTCTAACATAGCTTCTGTTTTGGCTTGGAGTACTCGGTAAGTTTTATGCTTTAGCATCCTTGCATGCGTGTGAGTGACTGCCATGATAGCATGCTTACCATGAGGCTATATGCTTATGTGATATAACTGCCTGAATGCCTGTGGGTGAAGGTTGGACTATCCGAATTGGAACAATTCATTCACTGTGAGTTTTAAGCCCACTAGATAGTGGCAAAATCATCTTTTCTAAAGCCCACCTGAGGGTGGCAAAATCTGCATTTTAAAGCCTACTTGCGAGTAGCAAACCACTTTTAAAAATAAACAGGAAATGTTTTGTTCCAATTCAGGTGACTCAATCTATACTTGTATGTTGTGCGCATCACATAGTAAATCTAGGCTAAATAATCGGAATAAGAACGCATAATGTTTTCAAAACTAGATATCATAGTTAGTAGAGGCCGATCTTTGATCGGGCGAGCGGGGGTGCTCACGAAGTGACCTTCCCCAATCGTACCCAAGTTCCCGAGCCGAAGTAACTTTGGTGATGACGGACACGTGGCCTTAGGCAACGAGTCGGGGTTTCCCTAAATTTCCCAAAATAAAATATTTAGGTGGCGACTCTGTATCTGGCAAAGCAGTCCATGTTTGGCACTTCTTTCTAAAAATCTGTTTTCTCAAAACGATTTGCCGGATTTGGACTCTTTGGTTCAGATTGAGAACCGTGACAATTTGAGTCCGAACTGTAGTGAGCCCAAAATGAACAGAATGGGACTCATCCTCCCGAGGCGTTTAGAGACGTCTACACCATCGAAAGCAGTTAAGTAAAGGGGAGAAAGAAGTGAGGTTGGAAGACATGCACACACACACGCACGCTTAGTACAACATTACGCCCTCTCGAAGGAGGGTCCGAATAAATAAGAGCTAAGCTACACTGAGCTAAGCTAATTATTACAAACCAACTAATTAACTAACTAATTAATTACAAATTGAATTGAATAACTAGCTATGCTAAGCTAATTAAAACAATTAAACTAATTAACTATCGAAGCTAATTAATTACAACACTTGAATTAAATAATCAGCTACGCTAACTAATTAAAGCAATGAGAATGGCCTCGCGGGCGAGGGAGACATGCATTCTCAGTTCGCTTCTCCCGAAAATCCACCACCTTGCCTCAAGATGCCTCTGTTTGCACATCTTTGAACCTCTAAAAATTGTGACAACCTCCAGATTGCTTCTGTTTGATCTCAAGAACACACTGATGGCCGATCGGCCATGGTTGGTGATCATCGGCCAACACTGGTGGCTGGTCGGCAAATTTAATGGCCGGTCGGCCACTGCTTCCCTGAATTTCCTCCTTTTGCTGCAACAGAGGCATGGCGATGTATTTGCAAGGGAATGTGTATACTGCCACCCTCCTTATCATGTCTCAAGCTTAAAGGAGTGTGACACTTGGCTCTCAAGCTACCAACCAAGCATTTTCAATGCATGGTAGCCAAAGTACCAAGCTTGTACAAGCTTAGTTGAATGCGCACATAAGACTCAAGTGCCTCCACCCTATCATGCACGATCAAGGGTGTTGGCGACCAAGAAATGCGATACGTTTCATCACTTTGAGTATGAAACGTCCCACATTTCTTGTGTTTGGATTAACGTCCGATCCAAACACAAGCAGTGCAACATACATATGTTATCTTGGCATATTTTACTTTGCTCAATTCTTGTTTACACATTTTAGCTTAGCAATTAGTCCATTAACCGGTTAAGTTCAATGTGAAAGGTCCTCTAATTTGAAAGATGACCTAAGCTTCGAGTGCCTTGAGCATGAAGGAAGAATCATGCTATTGGTAAGTAGAACTCCTCAAGGGAGGATTAAAACCAATAAGCATGAGAAGTTCATGCTCAAGCCAACAAGGGGCTTAAGGCCACTTTCAAAGTGAATGAAAGTTTAAAACAATGGGGTGCAATGACACATATTTCAGCACTGAAATAGCATGCTAAGTGACTTAAAAACAATGCAAACAACTCATGTAATGCATGGTTAAGGACTTAACCCATTAAGCTAATGAAAGGGGTTATACCACAACCTTGCAACACAAGCCTCAAAGGGCCAAACCAACTCAAAACAGATTTAAAGCATGGCGAAACAAAGGCTAAATCATGCTGAGATTAAAGTTTAAAAGGCGAGAAAATCATGCACACTAATTAGCTCTCAAGCAAGGCATAATACACAACCCTCAAAAGCAATGAAGAAGTGAAGTATGTGAGAGTGTGACAGAGGTATATGTTCTGAAATCACATGCCAAATGATGCCATATCATGCAAACAACTCAAGCAAAGCATGTTAAGGGCCTTGAAACACAAAACTAGTTAAGGCACCTTCACTATGGCTATACAAAGCAAGGCTCAAGGGACCAAGACCACTCAAAACAGAGCTTAAACATGTCAAAGCAAGGCCAAAAACATGCTGGAATGGAGCCAATACATGCTAGAATAATAGGCTACAACATTAGGCATTCAAGGCTATTAAGCAAGATTACACTACAAGTGTAAGATTTAAGCAACAAGTGGCCAAACCAGCCGAAAACAGAGTTAGAGCAAGTCCAAAAAGTCACAAAAACATACTTGAACTAGGCTTTAAAAATGGAGTAACTGTCACGACCCAAACCCGGCCCTATGGGTTTAGCACCGTAACTGGCCAGTAATCCGAGATTACCGAAGGCCTGCTGAACAGTTATACAGTAAAACAGAGTACAGGGCCTGGCGGAAGCCAACACAGTAAGTAACTAGTGTCCATTGAGCTGTGACAATCTGTATGCCAAAAACATGTTCATGCATTCATACAGTTCAAACAGTACAGTCTATACAATTATATACAAATATTCAGTACGGGGACCTAATCCCTCGATAACAGTATGGTCAAACAGTAAACAGTTTATATAATAATACAAAACAGTCAAGAGACAGGTGGGGAACACAAAAACACCCCAAGCCATAGCATGGCGTCTCGGAACCTCGCAATGAGGCACATAGGCTGGCTTGACAAAACTGGGGACTAACCCACGCTCCTAGCTCCGGTCTGGCTGCTGAGAACCTACATATATATATAAACAGTGAGCTAAAGCCCAGTGAATAACATAATGCGTAAAGAGGTTATGAATGAATGTCCTTACGGTAATGAAAACAGTTCATTAAACAGTATTTCAGTCTTTCAGTATTTCAGTCAATCAGTCATATGTGGTACATCCATTAGCCTATAAACAGTGGGTCCAAAAGGACAGGGCCTCAACAGACCCAACAGTAGTGATGGCCATCAATCAATAAACAGTATGGTTCCACAAGGAAACCGACAGAGCTCTGTAACAATAACAGTAAGTAATAAGTGCTAAGGATGCCACAGTACAGTTCACAATACAGGACATACATTCATTCAATAACAATATCAGTTCAGTAAACAGTTCTGTTCAGTATTCAAAAGATAACCATTTTGAACATATCTTTACACAATCTGTTACTCACAGAGATTGGGCTACAGTATGCTAGAGCGCGTCCCCGAGTGCCAACCCTAAACAATTAACAAAATGAACACACTCTAAGTTTAACAGTTGGGGAAGTACAATAATTAACTTCCTATTATGCCTCGGTGTGTTCTACATCTATAGCCTCATTAAGATGTCTTAAACTAGGCCTAAGAATGCCTAGGATGGAATGAGGATGTGAAAATACACTTAGAAAACATTTCCAGAATTTTCAGTGAAACAGAGCCCCGCTCGAGCGCATGTTTCCCCGCTCGAGCGGACAAGCAAACAAAGGTCCCCGCTCGAGCGCAACATCCCCGCTCGAGCGGACCAAAAAGTACTGGATAGGTGAAATCTCCGCTCGACGCCCGCTCGAGCGCATCACCCAGTCCTCCTGCTCGAGCGGACTGATGCACAGAGCAAATAAGCAAGATGCTGAGATTTCACCTATCCAGTACAGAGCGGACTGAAATTTCACCTCAGTACAGATGCTGAGATTTCACCTCTTCACCTATCCAGTACAGAGCGGACTGAAATCTCAGCATCTGAAATAAGCAAGATGCTCGAGCGGACTGATGCACAGAGCAAATAAGCAAGATGTGGACCACCCCTAACTCCAACAAGGACTGAAACCAACATTTTTAATACTTAAAAATAGAGGTTTTTGTAGTTGACAACTAGGCCAAAACAGCATGCAAAGGTGGCCTAAACTAGTGTACAAAAAACAAGCTTAAAATGGGAAGAAGCTTACCTTTGAAGAACAGCAGCAAGACAGCAACTTCTGAGCCAAAAACCAACCTTCAACAGCCTAAATAAGACCCTCAAGCACCTCAGCAACAAGGTAGTGGTGTTTGTCTAGGTGTTCTAGTGCAAATATGTGAAGAAAATACACTTTCAAGCACAATATAGAGAGAGAGAGAGAGAGGGAGGATTCTAGAGAGAGAGAGAATTTTTGCTGCTCAAAATTCAGAACCCTTAAAATGGAGAAGGGACCTCCCCTTATATAGACATTGCAAGCAAAAGCTTGCTTGACAAGCTAAAAGCTTGTTTCCATCCCTCCATACACGTGTATGGAGGATGGCTTCAGTGACCAACAACTGGCACAGCTGGCACACAAAATATCTGAAAAAGCAGAAAAAAGGCCGCCGGTCATTATTAGTAAGGCCGACCGGCTATCAATGTAGCCGACCGGCGACCACTGATGGCCGATGGACATAAGCCCTGGCTGATGGATTGTAGGGCTGGCCGAGAGGCCACCTTCTTCTCCCAGAAGCAAAGCCACAAGCCCTTGGTCCACAACTAAGCACAAAACAGACAAGTTGAGAGGCTCCAAGGCAAGGCGCACAACTGAGACCTTCAGGAACTCAAAACGAGCACGAACATGGATGATCATCGAGTGTTCAAACGATGACGTCCAAGTCATGAAGACGGTCAAAAACGGGGTGTCTACAGTTACCCCTCTTTGACAAAACTCGGAAGTCATGAAATGACATGAGTGAATGTCAAAGCCCAGAGACGACCTATTTTTGACAAGGCTGAAGACTTGGACAAACGAACAAGATAACAATACACAGATGTGCCCGCAGGCCGGGGCAAAATGCAAACGACATGCATAATGCAAGAGCATAACTTATTATAATGCAAAGAAAGCTGTAATGAAGCATCTAAATGCAAGTGTTATGCAAAGAAATGCTACAGCAAACTCGTACATAAGCAAGTAAGCAAACACGCCACGCGTGAGAATTACAGACCGAACTACATTTTATGCAGAAATGATGTAAGAAAATTATGCAATCTTGACTGCGCCTCACGCAGAAAAGGATAAAGAACAACAACGGTCGGGAGCACTCGAGGCGGTAAACAAGATCTCAACATGTGGCACACGCGAGGAAAGAAGTGGTGTAAACCTAAGGACACACCCTGGGTTCCAAATTAACAAAAGCACATAATAACAATTGAAACACATCCAACTATTATGCAACCAAAACAAAGAGCGGTATAAGCATTGAAGTTCATCCAAATGCATTTGACCGAAGCATCCTAACGCGCCACGTGCGAGAGGGAAAAGGGAGCGGTGTAAACACCGGAGGGTGGCATAAACATTAGGCACACGTCCCAAGTGCTTCTAACCAAAACAGAGGTGGTATAAGTGTCAGACACACAATCCAAACGCTTCTAACCGAGGAGTGGTATAAGTGTTGGGCACACGGTCCAAACACTTCTAACCAAAACAGAGGTATAAGCATCGGGCACACGACCCAATGTCTTCTAACCAAAACAGAGGTGGTATAAGCGTCGGACACGCAATCCAAACGCTTCTAACCGAGGAGTGGTATAAACATCGGGCACACAACCCAATGCTTCTAACTTGAGAGGCATAGATATCGGGCACACGATCCAATGCCTCCAACCAATGAGGTGGTATAAGCATCGAACACATGGTTCATACGCTTCTAACTGAGGAATGGTATAAGTGTCGGGCACACGGTCCAAACACTTCTAACCAAAACAAAGGTATAAACATCGGGCACACGACCCAACGTCTTCTAACCAAAGAGGTGGTATAAGCGTTGGGCACACGCCCCAAACATTTCTAACCAAAGCCAAGAGGTATAAACGTCGGGCACACGCCCCAAACACTTCTAACCAAAGGAGAGAGGTATAAGCGTCGGACACACGATCCAAACGCTTCTAACCCGGGGGGGTATAAGCGTCGAGCACCCGCCCCAAACACTTCTAACCAAAGCCAAGAGGTATAAGCGTCGGGCACACGCCCCAAATGCTTTTAACCAAAAGAGAGCTATAAGTGTCGGGCACACGCCCCAAACACTTTTAACCAAGGAGTGGTATTTAAACACCGGGCATACTTGAGTGTTTCTCACCGAAGGGAGGGAGGGGTATAAACACCGGGCGTACCCGAGTGTTTTTAACCGAAGGGATGTTCAAAGGATAGGAATGATCTTACCTGGAATCCTCTTGAATGAACCGTACATACAATATCGTGCTTGCAAGAAAGCAACTTTGACAAGTACAATGCAATACAATGCATGTTCTATGTAAGATACCAAATGCATGTCCCACGCGAATGCAATAAGTGCATATTCCATGCAAGTGTAAGAAGTGCATACTTTAGCAAACGTGGCGAATGCATGTTCCATGCAACATTGAGATGCATATTCTATGCAAGGTAAGAAATGCAACTGGTATGGACAACTTCTATGCGAGTTGAAAGAGCCCGTACAATGCGACACAATGTGTACTCTATACAAACAAAGAGTGCATATTCAATGCAAGAGTGAAAATGTGCATAATAGCGCAAGTCTCGCATACATGACAAAATGCACTAACGCAACATATTCAAAGGCGATTCATCGATCTTGCGGTATACAAAAGGATACGAAAAAGGATACACTTTGTTCGTATTGAGTGCCACGCACTAGAGACAGAGTTCGGAGCTTCCACGGAGACTGCTTGAGCTTAAAAACATATTTTCTTGAACTTTCTTGAGAGATGAGGGCACAAGTAAACAAAACAACCCCAAAGAAGAGCATTGGGGGTCCATCAGCCACCATAGGGAGCCATTGGCCGCCAATTGGCCACAAAACAAGTCCATTGGTCAACAATTTGGCCGGTCGGCCAACAATTTGGCTGGTCAGCCATGAATGGCAAATTCGGGGCAATTTTGCCATTTTGCCACGGGTCTTTAAGTATAGGGCTCTAAACCCTTTTTCTTCACTTCCTCAAACCCGAAAAACACTTATCCTCTTGTTCTAGACTATTTCCCCCTTCTGATCCACGCTTTACACATGTTTTCAAACCTCTCAAAACTTTCGATTCGTAAAACCCTCGTTGTTCTCAACGTTTTGAACCGATTGAAAAGTGTTTTCGGTGCCTGTTCCTTAATTTTCATCATTTGGGGTTTGTTTTCCCCGAGTCACCCTTGATTTCCGTGCCCTCTTCCGAGCCTTGACATTTTCTTCCATTTTTCACCTCTCGAAGTTGACTTTTTGTTGACTTTTGGCCTTCCTACCCATTTTCCTCATTTTCGACCATTTTTCCATCCCTCTTCGAGGTGGCGGACGACATCTCACACGGCGGAGCTCCCCTGGGGATGGAGATGGACCCCGAGTTTGAGCCATTGCCACTTAGCATTCGACCGTTCGACCCTGCGACGTACCATCTGGAGGTACACGTGCTGCCTCCTGATGGCATCTGCCAGTTTAGGGGGTTTGTGTGAGGTGTACCGGAGGACCTCTTGCTACGCGAGCCAGAGTCACATTTATCCCACGGTGCCTCTGAGGTATACACTTCCTCTCTACTTTCCGCAATGTAGATCGTATTCATACCGCTCTTCAGCTATTCAACCTAAACACACTTGTGCACTGTATTCTCTTATACTACCTTGCATCTATTTATCCTGAGCGTACCCTTGCACTATATTTCTTACACTGCCTTGCATCTGTTTGTCCTGCTCACAGGAGGATTCGTATGTCTTTCGCGGGTACAGGACCATTGCCGCACGGGCCTGGTACATGGAGCTACCCAACGCCGTTTGTCACATCGTCGACCAAGCCGGTTTCGGCGCATTCTGCATGGGACTGTCATGTCTTACTGCCAGCCGGCCTCTTCTAGGCGCTTTAGTAGAGAGGTGGTGAGATACCATCGATTCCTTCCATTTCTTTACAGCAGGGGAGATGACGATGACTCCCTTTGACTTCTCTATGCTCACCGGTATAGGGGTACGGGGTCATCAGATTCCTTATGACACAGACATGAGGGAGTGGGAGGCTGCTCAGATTTATTTGTTGGGGACTCGTCCACCCTTCTCCTGACTAGGGATGGTGCGGTATTCATGGTTCGCGGACTACTTCAGAGGGGAGACACCGACGACCCGTAAGGAGACCGAGTACTATGCCCGGGGGTTCCTCATGTTCTTGTTTGGCACTACTCTCTTCGCCGACCGGGCGAACACCGTCGGGCTTTACCTCCTGAGCGCCTTGGTGGACCTGTCACAGGTTCGTTACTATGACTGGGGCGGCGCCGGCCTCGCCACATTATATGGATACATGAGCTCTTCTTTTCACCGGAGAGGGCACCTACTGGGAGGATACTGGAGGGGCCTGGGAGGTATGTCCTTCCCTTCTGCTTTACATTTCCGCTTTACATTACCTGTACTCCGTACACTACACATTGCACACATTGCACACATTGCCTACTGCTTTACATTATCTGTACACCGCACACACTGCACAATACACTGCCTACTGCTTTACATTATCTGTATTTGTCCGACATATACTCACCGTTACTCTTTTACACTCTGCAGTTATGGGTATATGCCTACTTCCCGAGGCTTGCCCCAGAGCCGGAGGTAGAGACACCTCCCATGGTCCTGTATTCATACAGATACGACGTGAGATGCCAGCGGAAGCCCCGAGAGTCTTTCTCATTCTTTCGCCGATATTTCGATACTATAGCTGCAGTAGAGGTAGTTCAAACCTTACAGTCATTTCAGTTCTACTTCATATTGACATTGTATCTCTAATGGCAGCTAATAACCTGTACGTTCGTTATTTGCAGATTACCTGGCAGCCGTGGGCTGCCTGCCGGGGTCAGAGATCAGTTTGCCGGTGCTTGGGAGACGTCCCGATTTCAGGTTTTGCTTGAGGGCCCGGTCTGTCGAGCGTGGTTCTTGGGGGAGCACTTCCTGCGACAGAGCCTTGGTTTACCCGAGCCAGTGGTTCCGATGCTGCCTCCCATGTACATGAGGATTACAGAGAGGTACACCCTGCAGGAGATGACCGATTTCACGATAGGTTGGGACGCCGACCTCTTCAGGCTTGACGGCGACTACACTATCTTTATCCAGACATATCTCATGCTGCCTTGGACAGGCACTCGCAAGGGTGAGAGAGACAGAGCTCCAACCGCAGCAGAGAGAGCGAGAGGATCCAGGGTGACTCAAGCCCATAACAAGAGAGGCTCCCAAGCGAGACCGAGAGTAGGATGGCCGGAGCTGCCTACTACCATGACCTATCGGGGACGCGCTAGAGAGACTTATTAGATTCCCATCGCTCTTGCCCCAACGGGCCACGAGCTTGTCGGAGTTCAAGGTCCGACCTCGGTATGTGCCATACGTTACATTCTACATATTCAATTCATTTCAGTTTACGTATTGCAAATTACTAATCATCTCAACACATTTACAAGCATCCATAGAGTACACCGGGCAGGCTCTCAAGCTGTCAGCTTCTCTGATGGGGATGGTGCAGACGACCATGGATCTGCTCAGTATTTACGGGGATCCTAATAAGTTCTTTCAACCTCCGTTCCAAAACCCTCTATAATCTGCTCCATACTGATCTGACGTATTACATTATCAATACTGCATTTGATACACCGTACTCATATACCGCTCACGGCATCGATACACTATATCCCATATACTGCTCACGGCCTTCATACACTGCAATCACTTACTACTCACGGCATTCATATACTGCAATCATATACTGCTCACAGCACTCATATACTGTATCTAATACACTGTCCTTTTCAAATTCCTTTCCAGATGCTAGCCCCATCGAGCGCCTCAGCAGGAGTTGTAGCAGGACCTTCAGCGCCTCCTCCAGCAGCAGGAAGAGAGGGACGAGGGACGTCGGCACACAGCCGAGGTAGGGATAGGCGCACTTATACCGAGAGCAGTTCACGGGGGCCTGTCCCATATGATGATGAGCCTGACAAGGACGAGGAGCCAGCGATTCCACAGTCAGTGTCGTCTTAGAGTGGTAACGATGCTGGGGACGGCTCCGAGGAGGGGAGCGAAGATGGTTCTGGATCTGACCCCGGCTCAGGTGCAGACGGCGGCGCTGATGGTGACAGCTCTAAGGCCATGCCCAGGAAGAGGGCAAAGACGGCCTCTCGATCTTGACGTGGCCGAGATTGATTCAGATGCTTCTTTTTCAGTTCCTTTTCTTTTTTGCTTAGCTTTCTTTTTGTTAGTAGTATCAACATATTGTACAACCTTAGGCAGTTTTATTTCTTAAAATTTGTACTCTTTTGCAAAAAGAAACCCTGATTGGAATGGAAACAACTTTTTGTTTTAAAAGTGTTGCATTTTATATTCTAAGCATCGCATAACATAGCACAACACCATTTTACACAAAAATGGGATTTTGATGAAAATTGAATGTTGTATTGGCAATTGCTTAATCAGGTAGTAAACCGACTGACACACAACGAAAGAGTAAGAAAACTCAATAAACAAAACAACAAGTGAACGACCAAAACAAAAACAACTCGATAAGTAAAACAACAACTTGATAAGCAAAACAACAACTCGATAAGCAATTTGACAAAATTCTTAAAGAGAGACGGAAGAAAGTGCACCAAGTGTGGAACAAAATACAGGTTCTTGGCATTTCCAATACATGGATGGCCCAAGGAGAAAAAGAAGAGGCGGCCGGCCATAAGAGGAGGCTGTCGACCACCAGAAATGGCTATCGGCCACTAGCCCTGGCCGGCCGGCTACAAAAATTGGCCGGTCAGCCACCAATACTAGCCGGTCGGCCACCAGTGTTAGGAACCCCCAGGATGCTGCCACCTGTCTTCCACTCACTGCCTTATTTTCTACAAAAACTCCAGCTTCGGGGTTTCTTCACTTCAACTCTGTTTTTGCCCCAAATGGAACCATTCTTTGCCGAAAAACTCTCCAATTGGATTGCGACTTTAGATGGCTCGAAAAAGTTGAATTTCCGAGGTTTTGGGCTAAACACATTATTCACGCTGAGTCGCACCCCGTTGCGTTTTCTGTTCCTCCATGCCGCGGCTAGGTGTTGGAATCCGGTAACTCATGTTTTTAGCTTTGGGGGTCAAGAGATGTGCCCCAGTTTTGAAGACTTCTTTGAATCCATCCTTCCAATGGTTAGAGCTTTTATCAAATACCAGAATGGGGCCTTTTGAAGCTCTACAAATTGGTTTGAATTGAATTTAAGTGTTTGAAAAAAGAAGACAACAGATGAGAGGTTTGATCGGTATTGAATGTTGTAATTAGCTCTCTTTTTTTGGAGTTTAACAAGTTTTTTTCCCCCTTGAGCTTGAGTCTTATGAAGTTGGGGTATTCATCTTGATATTTGTTGCTTCATCACCTTAGACTTCTATTTTTTGACGAGGAGTTTGTTGTGTTTTGTTGCTTTTTGATCTAAGATCATAAGACTTAGGGAATTTTTGTTTCTTTCTTGGTGTTTCTGGTGTTTTGCTGATTTGCGTTTCATCATTTATAGACAATGAAAACATAAAGATGTCAACATTAAATCCCAGAGAAAATTAAACATGCTAGAGAAAATTGAGCATGTCAAAGAAAATTACACATAAGGGAGAAAACTAAGGTGGACAGAGAAAATTAAAGACTGAAAATTAAATGTCAGAGTACTAATATACATGGCAAGCCAGAGAAAATTTTCATTCCACAATTAGCAAGATAAAATAAACAAAGTAACGTAAACATGCCATAGAAAATTACAGAACAGAGAAACCAAGAATTGAACAAAATAAACATACTAGAGAAATTTTCAAAAAAAAAAACATAAATTTAGCAAGCCATATAATATTAAAATGTCAGAGAAATTTACAGACACAAACAGAGAAAATTAAACACGACAGACACACATAAGGGAGAAAAGTGATGTGCCCAGAGAAAATTATAAATTGCAGAGAAATTTAGACACAGACAAGAGAGTAAAATTACATATAGATGTAAAATATAGCCAGAGAAGATTCAAAAAAGAAACATAAATTTAGCAAGCACAGAAAATGAAAATACCTGAGAAAATTACACATTCCAGAGAAAATTAAAATGTCAGAGAAATTTATAGAGCAGAGAAATTTGAATGAATTGAAGTTGAAAATTACACAGAGAAATACAGAGAAATTAACCATGCTAGAGAAAATGAGGGAATAAACAAGAACAAATGGGAAATAAAAATGCCAGAGAAAATTCAAAGAAGAAACATAGATCAAGTAAATGCCAGAGAAATTCAAATGTCAGAGAAATTTACAGGCAAAATCACACAATAATCTTCAAGAATAAGTTCAAAACGCAGAGAAATAACATTTTTCAAATTCATGTAGCTTTTATTACGAAATTGAAACCCTAATTAATAGAAGGCTAATATAAAATGCAATTAATTGTGTTTTCCAAAGAAAAACTCGTTGGATTGTAAAAAAACTTACTAGAGTGAGGATGAAACCCTAATTACGAACTGATATGCCCTGAGATGAAGATACATTGCGATGAAGATGAACTGAGATGACGATGAACAGTGAAAAAGGGTTGGAGAAATTTGTGAGGAAGGAATGAAAAAGATTTTCGTAGGAGATAATGAAACCTTAATGTCGATAGTGAAGATGATTCTGAAATCCTAATTCTGCTCCTCTTGTTCATGAAGATGGTTGGATGTCAAGACTGGAACTGAGTCGTCGGAATCTAGTTCAGGTTCTCCGTTGATTATGAAGGGTATTTTGGTCCAAGAAGTAAATAAAAAGTGTGCATTATTAGTTGAGGGATCTGAGGCATCATTCCTTTTTTTTTGGTGTCCTTTATCCTTTAAATTACTATTATTAGGAACCTTAGAAAAAAATTCCGATTTTAAACACTCTCGAAATTGAATTTATCATTATTTCACAAATCGTGAACCTTTCACAAACAAAGGAAAAAAAAAATATTCATCCTAAATTAGATTTATCACCAATTTTCTCATAAAAAAATTATGAAAAAATAAATTTTATTGACGTCGGAATATATTTTATAATTTCGCCTAAATATATTTCCGGGCTAACAAAAGCAATACAAGGAGGGAGCCATAAAAGGTAGAATTGGTCATCTGTTAGCACCTTCTACTTGAAGGCTGCATTGGTTGGCATTGGCAGCACCTTGTGCCCATGTCCAACCAAGACCAAGGCATGATGGTGGCATGCCAAGACAGCAAGGTGAAATATTGGCTAAGTGCTGAGGCAGCAGCACAGGACCCTTCCTAAGTGTGGGCAGCAGTGGCACAGATGCAAGGCATTAACATGACCCGAATGTGGGCTGCAGCATGCTTGGGGGTTCAATACATTCAGTAGGCAAAACTTGGTCTGGGGGCCAAGACAACCAAATTCGTGGCTGACTTGAAGACAAACAACATGGGCAGTTAATAGCAGTTATGTTGGTCTGCTGGCAGCAGTTACAGATTGTGGGCAAAGACAAGGCAAGACAAGGCAGGACTTTAGGAAGCATGGCTGTAAAATAGCAGCAGTTGCAGGCAGTTATGTCCAGAAATGATCCTAAGTCCCTAGGCAGTTGGGGGTGTCAACTGCCATGCCACTTGGCATGCTTTCCTTGTATTACTGGTTGTAATCTGAAAACTGAATGTAAGCCTATTTAGGCATAGGCCATGGAACTCGAAAATCATCTAAGTGTTGGTAAGAGTATCCATTGGCATCCTTTGTAATTGTTGGTGCAATTTAATAAAGGTTGGGTTTTTCCTGTAATCACCTGTTGCCTATTCTCTTATCTATTAGAACACTTTGTGTGTGTGTGTATACATAATTGGCTGAGACTAAGTGTGAGACTAAGTGTCCAACTTAGTGCCATTGCAGGCTGGAATTTTGAAAACGAAAATTGACCCTGTAACAATTGGTATCAGAGCACGGTTTTGCTCTAATGGTTTCTGGCATGGAGGCCTTAAGAGACAGAGTCACGCGGTTAGAAACTCTTGTTGGTGACCCTGCTGATGAGAATGTCTCGCTGGCGGATCGATTGGATGCTGTGGGCTCAGGGTTTCTTGCCCTTGAGTCCTCGACAGCAGATCGGTTCAATGAAATGTTGACAGATTGGCTGGCCATTTCAGAATCTTGGAAAGACAAGTTTCAAGAAGTTGTTGACGAACTGTCCCTTCTGAAGAAGGCCATCTGTGGGCATACGAATTCTGAAAAGACTCCTTCGAAAATCAAAGTTCCAGACCCTAAAGCCTTTGGTGGAAATCGGAGTGCGAAGGAACTTGAGAATTTTCTGTGGGACATGGAGCAGTACTTTAAGGCTGCTCATGTGCGCGAAGAGGAGAAGGTAACAATCACAAGCATGTACCTTACTGGTGATGCTAAACTTTGGTGGCGTACTCGTGTCGGGGATGATGCTCGGCCAGAGATCTCTACTTGGGATACTCTAAAGAAGGAAATGAAGGAACAATTCCTTCCTTGCAACTCATCTTGGGTTGCAAGAGACGCCCTGAAACGGTTGAAGCATGCTGGATCGGTGAGGGACTATGTGAAAGAATTCAGTTCCTTGATGCTGGACATCAAGAACATGTCGGAGGAAGACAAGCTCTTCAACTTCATGTCTGGGTTGCAGAATTGGGCCCAGTTAGAACTTCGGAGACTCGGTGTCAAAGACTTGCCCTCTGCCATGGCTGCTGCAGATGGTTTGCTTGACTACAGGTTGAGCAAGGAACCCACTTCAGAAACCAACAAACCCAAGAAGAAAGGGAAAGAGAAGACGGGTGAGAAGAAATCTGGTTTCAAGAAGTGGAAGGAGGGTTCCAAGTCCAAACAGAAGGGGGATTCTTCTCAGACCAACGGTGGGAAATCGAACAAAGGGTGTTTCATTTGTGATGGACCCCATAGAGCGAAAGACTGTCCCAAGCGTGAGAAACTCAACGCTATGGTCGCGGAAGATGGCAAAGGGGAGTCGGATTCAGAGGGGCCGACTAGGGTAAACCCCTTACAATTGCTCAATGCAATACATGCGGACAAAGCCCCTACTACGGGTCTGATGTACATCAAGGTGGCATTGGCTGGCACCAACATTGCAGCGATGGTAGACACCGGTGCCACGCATAACTTTCTGTCAGAAAAAGTTGTGCAGACCCTCGGATTGCAAGTTACCCAAAGCACCAGTCGAATCAAGGCAGTAAATTCAGTGGCTCAATCGGTACAAGGAATGGCTTCCAATGTATCGATCACAGTTGGAGATTGGACTGGACGGGTTAATTTGATGGTGGTTCCTTTGGATGACTTCGACGTCATCTTAGGAAATGATTTCTTTGTGACTGCAAAAGTGGCTTTGATGCCATATTTGGGTGGAATACTCATTTCGGATGAAGACAAGCCTTGCTTTGTTGCTGGTTGCAGCAAATCAGACAAAGGCAAGGGCGCAAAGAGGAAGACGGAGACCCTCTCGGCCATTCAAGTGCACAACGGTTTGAAAAAGGGCGCAGAAACTTATCTTGCTGCCTTGGTGGAAATCAAACCTGATCTGTTAGTAGAAGTGCCAGATGAAGTGGTAGAAGTATTGAGGGAATTTGAGGATGTGATGCCTCCGGAGTTGCCAAAGTCCCTTCCTCCTCGGCGTGCCACTGATCACAAAATAGAGTTGGTTCCGGGTGCTAAGCCTCCAGCAAAGGCACCCTACAGAATGTCCCCAATGGAACTTACGGAGTTGCGAACGCAATTGACGGACTTATTGGATGCTGGACTGGTTCAGCCATCCAAAGCCCCTTACGGTGCCCCAGTGCTTTTTCAAAAGAAGCAAGATGGAAGTATGCGCATGTGTGTGGATTATCGGGCTCTCAACAAAGTGACTATCAAGAACAAATATCCAGTCCCTTTGGTGGCAGACCTATTCGATCGACTGTGCAAAGCCACTTACTTCACAAAATTGGACTTACGTGCTGGCTATTGGCAAGTTCGTGTGGCTGAAGGAGATGAGTCAAAGACAACCTGTGTTACAAGGTATGGGTCTTTTGAGTTCCTAGTAATGCCGCTTGGGTTAACTAATGCCCCGGCTACATTCTGTAATCTTATGAATGATGTGTTCAATGATTATGTCGATCAGTTTGTTGTTGTTTATTTGGATGATATTGTAATATATAGTGAGTCCCTAGAGGATCACTTGTCCCATCTTCGGATGGTGTTCACTCGGTTAAAGGAACACCAGTTGTATGTCAAGAAGGAAAAATGTGAGTTTGCCCAGCGGGAGATTAAGTTTCTTGGGCATATCATTTGCCAAGGCCATGTCAAAATGGATGGAAGGAAGGTGCAGGCTATTATGGAATGGACTTCACCCAACAATGTTGCGGAGTTGCGATCCTTCTTGGGCTTGGCAAATTACTATCGGAAATTCATTGAGGGATATTCAAAGAAGGCTGCTCCCCTCACTGATTTGCTGAAGAAAGATAACAAATGGAATTGGTCCATTAATTGTCAAGAGGCCTTTGACAAACTGAAAAGTGCAGTGGCAAGTGAACCGGTCTTGCGACTGCCTAGTTTCGAGTTGCCTTTTGAAGTACACACGGATGCCTCAGACAAAGCACTCGGAGGAGTATTGGTGCAGGAAGGACACCCGGTGGCCTTTGAAAGCAGGAAACTAAACGCTGCTGAGAAGAATTATTCAGCCCATGAGAAGGAAATGACGGCAGTTGTGCATTGCCTACTCACCTGGAGGGTTTATCTGTTGGGATCAAAGTTTTTGGTTCTTACGGACAACGTGGCTAATACATTCTTCAAAACTCAGAAAAAATTGTCTCCAAGGCAGGCCCGTTGGCAGGAATTCCTTGAAGAGTATGACTTTGAGTGGCGACACAAGCCTGGACGACATAACCTAGTCGCTGATGCCTTAAGCCGGAAAGAGATAATTGAATATGTGGCTGCTATCTCCAACATTGAATCACAGTTGCTGGAAAGGATCAGGGATAGTGCTGCCATTGACTCAGAATATCAACGGTTGGTTCAGCAGGTAAAGGATGGAATTGCTCGTCGGTATTGGCTTGAAGATGGTCTTCTCCATGGCAAAGGAGATAGGCTATATGTCCCAAGTGTTGGGGGACTACGAATGGAACTTCTTAGAGAAACACATGACCCGCAGTGGGCTGGTCATCCGGGGCAACAGCGCATGATGGCTCTTTTGTCACGTTCATATGTTTGGCCAAAAATGGAAGAAGACATAGAGGCTTATGTCAAAACATGCATGGTGTGCCAATTGGACAAGATCGAAAGAAAGAAGGCAGCTGGGTTACTACAACCACTACCTGTCCCTGAGAAGCCTTGGGTTTCCATATCCATGGACTTTATCTCCGGGTTTCCCAAAGTCAATGGGATGCGCTCCATCATGGTAATTGTTGACCGTTTCTCTAAGTATGCTGTTTTTATCCCTGCTCCTCATGCTTGTCCCGCAGATGTTGCTGCTGATTTATTTCACAAGTATGTTGTAAAATACTTTGGTTTGCCTGAGGACATAATAAGTGACAGGGATACCCGGTTTACGGGAAGGTTTTGGACTGTGCTCTTCAATTTGTTGGGTTCCGAATTGAAGTTCTCCACAGCAAATCACCCTCAGACGGATGGTCAGACCGAGAGGATGAATGGACTGCTAGAGGAGTATCTCCGACATTATGTGACCGCAAGTCAAAAGAATTGGGTCGAATTGTTGGACAGCGCACAGTTTTGCTACAATCTGCATAGGTCATCTGCAACTGGGATGAGCCCGTTCGAATTGGCCATGGGGCAGCAACCTTTAACTCCTCACGAAGTGGCTAAAACAGGCTCCGGTGGTAGATGTCCAGCAGCATACCGCTTTGCAAGGACCAAACAGGAATTGCTGGAAGAAGCACAAGACAGTTTGGCCAAAGCAAGGAAACGGATGAAGAAGTATGCTGACAAAGGGCGAAGACCCTTAGAGTTCAAAGTGGGTGACAAAGTGCTACTGAAACTTACTCCACAGATTTGGAAGAAGATAAGCAGTAAGACAGTGCACCGTGGCTTAATTCCAAAGTATGATGGACCCTTTGAAGTCTTAAAACGCGTGGGCAATGTTGCATACAGGCTAGTGCTGCCTGATCGGTTGAAAATCCACCCAACGTTCCATGTCAGTTTTTTGAAACCATTCCACAAGGATCAAACAAACTTGACAAGGAAACAAGCTCAAAGAGCACCGCCGGTGATTAGGAAGCAGTTTGACAAGGAGGTGGAACAGATTCTTGATCATAAGACGGAGGGCCAAAGCAAAAAGAATCGAAGAACTCATTACTTGGTAAAGTGGAAGGGTTCCTCAGAATCAGATGCTAGTTGGGAAAAGGATGTAACATTGTGGCAATTTGAAAAACAAGTTCAGGAGTACTTGATGACCCTACCAACGAGGACGTTGGCTTCTTCTGGTGGGGGTGGTCTGTTAGCACCTTCTACTTGAAGGCTGCATTGGTTGGCATTGGCAGCACCTTGTGCCCATGTCCAACCAAGACCAAGGCATGATGGTGGCATGCCAAGACAGCAAGGTGAAATATTGGCTAAGTGCTGAGGCAGCAGCACAGGACCCTTCCTAAGTGTGGGCAGCAGTGGCACAGATGCAAGGCATTAACATGACCCGAATGTGGGCTGCAGCATGCTTGGGGGTTCAATACATTCAGTAGGCAAAACTTGGTCTGGGGGCCAAGACAACCAAATTCGTGGCTGACTTGAAGACAAACAACATGGGCAGTTAATAGCAGTTATGTTGGTCTGCTGGCAGCAGTTACAGATTGTGGGCAAAGACAAGGCAAGACAAGGCAGGACTTTAGGAAGCATGGCTGTAAAATAGCAGCAGTTGCAGGCAGTTATGTCCAGAAATGATCCTAAGTCCCTAGGCAGTTGGGGGTGTCAACTGCCATGCCACTTGGCATGCTTTCCTTGTATTACTGGTTGTAATCTGAAAACTGAATGTAAGCCTATTTAGGCATAGGCCATGGAACTCGAAAATCATCTAAGTGTTGGTAAGAGTATCCATTGGCATCCTTTGTAATTGTTGGTGCAATTTAATAAAGGTTGGGTTTTTCCTGTAATCACCTGTTGCCTATTCTCTTATCTGTTAGAACACTTTGTGTGTGTGTATACATAATTGGCTGAGACTAAGTGTGAGACTAAGTGTCCAACTTAGTGCCATTGCAGGCTGGAATTTTGAAAACGAAAATTGACCCTGTAACATCCATGGCGAGTGTGGGCATCATCCTATGCAACTACTCGGCAACCACGACTCCCACTCTCCATTTTGGAACCCCCAAATCAACATCAATCCCACTCCGACGACTTGTACTTAACTCTCTCTCCATACCCATAACGCTTCGGAAGACGACCAGAGGCTTGTCTGTGGTGACCCGAGCAGGTCCCGGCACTGGCACCTACATCTTTGCATTCGTTCTTCCTCTCTCTCTCCTCGCCGTCACTGTCTTCACTGCCTCCCGAATCGCCGATAAGCTCGACCGTGACTTCCTCCAGGAGGTTTTTTTATTCTTTTTCTTCTTCTTCTTCTTCTTCCTCCTACCCATTTCATATCCTTTTTTTTTGTGTGTTTGTTTCAATAATTAGAATGTTCTACTTGGTTTTTTTGTTAACTGGTTCAAAGAAATTTTGAATACTTCGGTTGATTTAAGGTCAATTGACGAGTGTCGCTATGCTGTTGAACCACGGTTCTTCTGGTTATTAGTTATGTAATAAAAGTCTTTTCTTTTGTCCTTCTCAAATATAATAAATTCTTGTGCCTTTTTTTTTGGTAGATAGACGGTTAGTTTTTAGCAGCCTGGGGCAAATGTTTCCCCTATCTCTAAATGGGTTCGACTCAATATTCTTGAAGGAATCCTTTAGCTACTAACACCCAAGCCACATCCTTCAATGAAACTCTACACCTCAAAACCCGTGAGGCTGGGTGAAAATTAGCACACCATTAGGCAAACAAGCTAAGATAGCTAAAACAAGGGAGTTGGGCAACAGAATAGAAAATTAAGCAGATTCATCACCCAGACAAATCTGCATCCACAAATCCATCAAAGCCATCCCACATCAGACAACTTGTATTTACAACTCTATAGTGTAACTCATTACACCTCTAAATGCCATCCTTGATAAGGACCTCTTTTGAAGGTCCTCATGCCAAATATTGGCCACGACCAGAACAAAAAACCCAAAATGGAGGAAACTGAAGCGAATCCGAAGCATCTGGCATCAATACACTAAATATGGCCACAGTTGGAATAGATCCCCAAGAATTCAGTAAATTTGTACCAGAATTGGCCACAGTCTATCACACACTCCAATTGAGAGACGATGAACAGGCTAAAAAGTATTCAGCTCTCATCCGAAAAAATAGGACCAATGGAGGACTACACCCCCACTCCATATTCATTGAACCTGATTGTGAGCAATGTTGATAGCGGCCTTATTATCACAGTATAACCGCATAGAGTCCATCTAATCAATACCTAGATCACTAAACAATAACTTGATCCATAAGAGCTCACACACCCCTTGTGCCATAGCTCTAAACTCAGTTTCTGCACTTGACCTGGCAACCACATTCTATTTCTTACTCCTCCAAGTAACTAGGTTGCTTTCAACAAAGGTGTAATACCCTGAAGTCGATCTCTTATCAGTTACTGATCCAACCCAGTCAGCATCTATATAGGCTTCCACATGAAGATGATCATATTTTGAAAAATAAAGACTCTTACTAGGAGCAAATTTCAAGTATCTCAAAATTCTCATGACAACCTTGAAGTGAATTTGACGAGGAGCATGCATAAATTGGCTAACCACACTGACAGCAACAATAATATCAAGACGGGAGTGAGATAAGTAAATGAGCTTACCCAATAATCGCTCATAGCTCTTAGTGTCTGCTAAAGGCTAGATTTTGGGTTGTACTGAATTAGTAATCAAAATAATTAATCCTTACCGAAAATAAATTATATCTACATTCTTAGCTTTTAGTGTCTGCTAAAGGCTAGATTTGTGCCTTCAAATACTATGAAAGGGTACTGCAAGCCCCCTTGAAAATAGCTTAGCTACAAAATGTTAGATTCCTCTTTTGGGTGTTGGCATTTCTATTGCTGACGAGGGTGGGGGGTTATAAGTATCTGGGCCCGAGAAACTGAAGAGTGAAAGAGACTAGAAAAGCACTGTACCTTCCTGGACTGAAATTTGACTCTGCTACCTTACAATTGGACTGGAAATGAGCATTCTGATCTCATAAAGATCTCTGATAGGCTGATACTGTCAAGACTCCTATTTTTATGGCGAACCAAGACAAGAAAAATAATTCTTTCTGAACTCCGATCACAACCATGTCAACCAAATGCCTGCAACCTTGTTGGCTTTGTGATAATGGTGACAAATACTCCATATGTGCTATGGAGGCATGCTGCAATCTGCCATAGCAAGTATAATCCATTTTCCATGGATTCTCATGATCTCCCTTAAGAATATCAACAAGGGAATTTGGTCCTGGGATAACTGCATAATCAAACATAGAAAAATAGACACTAAACCGTTTGTGAAAGTTTCCAATAAGTTTCCAATATCCCATGCAAGGAGTTCCAGAATTTTGTGTTGTGAAGCCATGGTGAAAAGAACCCAACTCATATCTCTACCAGCTGCACGACTCAGATTGACACTAGCTCAACCATCCGTATCAATCTTAGAAAGGAGGCCTGTTATGTTATGTCAGCAATGTAAATAATTTTCAATGATTCAATCAGTTGTTTGTTGCGCCAGTCTCTAAGACATATTTTGTCTTCTGATTGCTCAGTCTAGGAGTCTAGGATGCATGTCTTAGATCTCGCGGCCCAAGCCATTATGTTAAGATCTCTGTTCTATTTCTGTGTTCACTGGATAATGTTGAATTCCTTTGCTGGATTTGTGATGGACATTAATCCTGTGGGTAATATTATAATTTAAGAGTACTTGAATGTTTCAGGGATTATTTACACTATAGTGAGAAGCACTAATATCATTTAGCACACTTCAACTCGAGATGTCCTTAAGCAGATTGACTTGGTGTTGACTGTATTTTTTTTTTTTTTAATCCATTATATTGGATATGGTGCCTTGTGTACTGTTGGTTGATTCATGGAACACAGTTTCTTTAATCACAGCATCTCGTCATGTTTCTGTGAACTTGTTCTTTCTCACATTACTTGGCTAATGAGGAGGAGGATGATGTCGTTGGAATATTTACAAAAATTTGGAGAATGCATCACAATTTGGTGTTAGCAAATATGTTATTTTCTTCAAATATTTATTTGCTCATGGTATTGTGATTGACTTGTATCTGTTCATTGGACTAGATGGCAATTAATGAAGCAATAATGGAAGCAGCAGATGAGGATGGTGATGATGGTTTATCTTTGGAGGAAAAACCTGCACTTCCTCGCACTCGTAACCGGCCCAAACGGGAAGCTGAGACTTCATCCATGTAGAATGGTTTTGTGAGTTTGATATTTTCTGGTATATCTATATGATCTTTTTTTTTGCTGTACTTGTTTCTTGGAAACCAAAGAATGTCATGTGGTATTCTGGTAACTGATTTTGGAAACAAAAATGGAAAGCACCTCCATTAATTGAAGAAATGTGATCCAGGAGAAAATTTCCCAAAATGCTTGATGCATAGTTTTGTATGGATGTTTCTATCGACCTGATGCTCTCCTTGAACATAACTTTATGAGATCAAAGGATGTTTCACTTACTTGTTGAATCTGAATTATGTATTTTATGATCGATGACATCCAACCAGAGTTGAGCCCAGAATGTAGAATGCATTGAGTTAACCAAAGGTCATGCATAATCATACTAACTAATGAATAGTTTGCAATGAGCAATAACGATAAAAGATTATTGATACCCTAAAGTTCACTATAGAATTTTTACTCTGAATGTGAAAGTGTGGTCCAGGTCGAGATGAATTGATGTATTGTAGGGGTCTATGCAGGCATACAATGAATTTAAATCACATATTAACATTTCTAAGTAAAATATTTGAATAGTATTTCTAAGCAATAAAAAGGATCAGGTGGACAAACAATTTCAATAACAAGAGCAATGTCACCATATGAAGTTGGTGCATCCATATAGCAACCTATGAAGCATATTTATACAACCATATCAATATATTAATTTATTTAATTTTGACTTTTGTATACAACCTTGGATAAACATAGGTACATATTATACAACCATGCAAAAGCATCTCTTGGCCTAGACACTCACTCTGCCATAACTTTCTCATTTTTTATCATTATACAACATATACAAATGCTCTCTCTCTCTCTCTCTCTCTGGTGTACTTTAACTTTTAGTGATTCGGAAGCTATCTTCAACTTTTCTTGTATTTGCATTCACATACTGCAAAAATGATACAGAACATTGAGACAATTTTAATCTAACCAACGCACACTAATAAAGAGAATTTCTGACAAATTGTTGTCTAAGAGCTTCAAAATCATAATCGAAATTTATCAAAATTTTAAACTTTCAATATTTAAGAAATACATTTGGTGATAAGGCATAAAACTAGTGACCCATCTAATCATAACTAATTTAAAAACTTCTAAACAAAAAATCGAAAATATAATTTTCAGTCTTGAATAGTAATAAGTTAACACCATTACCACATATCATTCCTAGTGAATTCGTGTTAGAAATTCTGTCTGTAAAACTCAAAAGTTAAAAATGTACATCAGTTACCTATTTTCATTTGGTATTTATATAAAGCTATTAAAAATTTTGGATTTGTGATAGGAAAAAGATACGAAAAAAACAAAATGAATTCGAATTGGAAAATGAGAAGAAAACGAATACACTAACCATAAAAAAGAACGGTTTTGTAATATAAAAAATTAAATGTGTAAGAACTTTTTATTTTTCCTTGATGAATTTAAAATTCAAATTTCAAGATCCAAACATAACATAATAGAGGGAAGATTTTCCAGAATACTGACCTCGAATGTCAAATCTTGCTTTGTGGCATGTACTCTTACATATCCAAATTCTGAAATCCTTGTCAAGCTCCAGCCATCAGCCTGCCAACGGAGTAAAATTGATGCGATTAGAATTATAATTGACACAAGGTATAAACTTACAATAACTAAGAATATAATTTGTTTCTCTCTCCTCTGTATGAATGTGTAGAGAGAGAGAGAGAGAGATGTGTAGTGCGGGGGGTTAAGTAATCAACTTACACTAGCTGGAGACTTGTCCAAAGTGAAGCCAGCCATTCCAATAACTACCTGAACTGGGGCACTGTAGTTGGTATTATCGTATGTGTCAATTCCATGTCCATCTTTCTTAGGCATAGCCTTACATTCGTTTTGATAAACAGCGCAGGTTCTCTCATAGTTGTGAACATGCCCAAAGAGCACCAAATCAACCTAATTATTCATGATTCCAAATATATAGGTAAATCCTCCAAAGAGTAATGCTGTACGTACGTACATAAACAAAAATGATATACAAAATATGTATATACTTATATATTGAAATCAGTTGAAAGGGCTCATTAGTAGAGTGGTTTAAGAGGATTTACTAACCTTGTTGGCCAGTAGTAATGGCTCCACAGCTTGAACAAAATTGTTGTCAACACTTGGAAGAATGCCACTAGAGGAAGAATACATGGGTCTGTGCCTGTAATTCAAAAATTTTCATTTCAATCCAATTATCAATAGGAAAATACATACATACATACATATATATATATGTATAATTGGTACATTTTTTGCTTCCATTTGTCCATGTTGTAGAGTCCTTGGATTCAGGATGCTTCCCAAACCAAAGATTAATAATGATATGAGTTACTTAGGATATCAATAATGGAATGACTATTTCACTATTTGTGCATGCCTAGATCAAGTGCAGATGACAATGATACCACTTACCCAGCAAAAATTATCCAAGGAGTTTTTGATCGATCAACTGAAGCCATGTCCTTATTCATCCAGTTATACTGTAAATTAAGAAAGATGACGAAATTTTAATGTTAAAAATCTGGGAATTATTTTTTGTTGCAAGACCGGTAAAGAACAAATTAAGCAGATCATTAGTCTAGCAGTAATGGGTTGGGTCTGATCTGATGAATGATGAGTGGTGAGTATGTATGTATGGATTGGATTATATATATTGTAATGAATTTTACCTGCTCGGAGTTCTGTGACCAATCATGCTCTGTTGAAATGACAGTGAAATGTACAGGACCTTGTTCTATAGAATACCATGGCTTATCCTTTGCTGGGGTTGGCATTGGAAAATAAGTCTCATATGGAACTCCACATTCCCCACCTGAGTCTGGAGTTGTGTATACTGATCCAGAATCAACATAATCCCTGAAAAATGTCATCCATTAATTAAGGCAAGCAATTAACATTATGAAAGAAAGTGAATTAATATTTCAAGAATATGTAGACATATATATATGTGCATACATAGTAATGAGAATATTAAGGCAACACACCTCTCATGGTTTCCAATTGCAGTCATGTACGAAACTTGAGAAGCCACTGGGCTGATAAGGTGAAGGAAGAAGTCCCATTCTACTAGAAATCCCGTGGCATAACTTATGTCTCCGATGTGGAATATAGAATCCACATTCCCTGAAGCTACTTCACTAGCCATGGCTTTCGTCACTGAGAGTGATCCCGGCTATATATGTAATGTCATGTCGTGCCACAGACAAAATCAGAACCTAGCTAGCTTGTTAATGATGGATTTTTCAACTAGATTTATAAAGTACATGAATGATACATCTTTAATTATGTATGCATGTTATTGTTACCTGAATGTAGTGTTCAACAGAAGCATCACGAGGTGCCTTGCCCATGTCACCAAATGCAAGAAATCTGAGTTCATCCGATCCCCCAACGGCTGGAGTTGTGAATTGGATTTGATCACTCCAGCCAACTGAATTACTACATTATTTATAATAACAATGAGAGATCACAATCCATGTTGTTAATTCCATCCACATGTGTAAACAAGAACAAGCTTGCATAAAAGATTACTATCTAGAAACAGTCGTTAGTTTTTTAACCCAAACACTTGTAGGGTATGGACTATATATGGATTGCAAAATAATAAAATTGTTGTTTCGTACCTTCCATATCTGTAGGAGGAGGTGCTTGAAGGCTTAAGTCCTGTCATCACAGCTGAATGAATGTATCCTGGGTCATGCCACCCAAAATCTTTGGCCGGACTTGGTAGAATTGATGAACCTGTCAATTTCCCACAACCAAACAAGAACCACCAAAACAATTTTTTTTTTTACTTCACCACAAAATTTATAGTTTTAAGTAATATTGAACACTAGGATAATTATGACAAAGACATGACATTTTAAAGTGAACAATAAGAAAGAAGAAAGACAAATTAAGACCAAGTGGCAAGAAAAAAAGATTTTAAGGAAATATTGAGGAACTCACTGCACATATTATCTGGCGAAAATGTAGTAACTTGTGATGTTTGTGATTTGCCTCCTCCATATTGAACTTGTTGAGGCTCCTTATCTCCACTGACCCATGTTAGTCTCATCTGCAAAAATAGTAATCAACTTGTTGATGCATGAGAGTGAAGCACGTGACAGTCTTTCATTTCATATTTAGACTAAACACATTGAAGTTGATTACTATTTTGTTTGAGAAAAAAGTTTATCTATTGTCAATCAAGTGGTTGACAATGACATCTACACTAAGGTCTCACTTCCAATTCTTTTCTTCTTCTGCGTGATAAGCTCATGATTCACTTGAGGTGACTGTTAGTGATATTTCCGACTCTTTTCAATCTTATTCTTAATTAAAGGAAGTCAACTCCACTGCAATCTTATTAGACAAATTAATTTGTGGACGGTAGAGTTGGTCTCTCGGATTAATCGGTTCAATGTATCAAATATCGAGTTATAAAAAAAAAAAAAAAAAAAAAAAACAAATTAATTTTACAATGTGAAAAGTGAAAGGGGTATGGAAAGTGAATTGAAAAAAATTTAGAGCAGAACGTAGATATGTTCCACAGAATATAATACAAATGTGAACCAAATGGTGTGTTTCATTTTGTGAAACACATCTGTGTTCCTAGAATTATTGAAAAAATTAATATATATTCTTGTATGAATTTGGTTAAGACAAGTAAATTTTGCAAGGAAAGAGAGAGAAATTATAAGTAACAGTATCTTTTATAAATAAATTTAAACATTATTTTATATATATATATATATATTTTGTAAGAAACTAAAAACTTAGTTACAATGTTATCATAGGTTGTATAGAAAAACAATTTTTCTAAAAGTAGACCTTTCTTTTTTCTTTTTTTTTTAGTATGGGTGTATGACAAATGTGATATATTAAATAGATTACAATTATCGGATTGATCTTATTTTATTTTATTTTTTATGATATGTATGAAGTAACCGACAAAATATATGGTTTAAAGGTGACCCTCACCTCCACACATATATGTACGTACGATACTATTAAATCAACAGCTGAAAATTCGGTGTTTATAGAATTCAAATATGATTAGTTAAAATATACAGTAAAATCCGACACCCAATTAAGAAGCGGACTGTTATTAATGTATTTAGCTAATGATTAATTAATCTGTAGTCAAAAAGCATATCCAAATGAATATCCCTTTTTGATAACTCAGGGTGTCCGGACCAGCTTGCGCGCACTTCGACTAATCCCGGGGACCAATCCCAATCCAAATGAATATCCTTAATCAAGCTATTAAACAAAACAACCTACAATAATTCCAATAAAGTTGGCAGAAATTTATTGGAATTGAAGACGTAATATTTATATATATATATAGACATATTACCGATGTTGCGGTTGAATCAATGCTTGAGAGATGTCCATATAATGGTTGTTTTGGATTAGCAAACTTCAAAGGGACTGATCTTTTGAGAATGCATGGTGTGTCGAATCCAGCAGTGAAGAAGACGAATTCAATGTCCGTTCGGATGTTGATAACGTGAAACGATAGCGAGCCACTGCAAGTGCTCACTACACATTCCCCCTTCTTGTTGTGTTCCTTGCATTCCTTCTTCTTGCAACTAATATAATCTGGATCATTGTTCACGTATTGTGCCTGCATTTGCCATTTGCATGTTTGAGTTATAATGAAAACTATATACAGCAAGAAATAACGTATGTGAAAGGCTTGTGTGCATATCACTTTGAAATAAAAACAAAAACAAAAACTCATCAACATGCATTGGCTCATTTCAAAGAAAGCATTTCACAAAAATTTTGTTTGGCAAATTTGCCAATGCTTAAAGCAAGTAAACTCGGTTTTCTAATGTAAGAATATTTTATATTAATTAGCCAATGATATATGTGGCACATGGTATCATAGTTATACCCAAAATTGTATTTTAAGAAGGATGCCAAATTACTTACTGCAACTCCAAAGTGTCTAGATTTGCAGCCTTCTTAACAGTAACAAAAATGTTACAAAACAATCGTTTTACAATAATCTATCTGCACGCCGAATCCAGTGTTACGCATTGCATGCTAACATTTCTTACATTTTTCTAGATGACCGAGTTCATTAGAAGACAAGTCAAAACACTGGTCATCTTTGATTTTTTTTTGTTTGGTATTTAAGTGGGGGGGGAAAAATCTCAAGTTTTGCATAAATGAAGAAATAAATATGGATATATACAGAAAGCGCTCTAAAAATGACATGACAATGTCAATTTTGTAAATAAAAGCAAAAGGTTCAAATTAATTCATGTCATTCTATATGATAATTTGTTTTGTTGGATGAGAATTATTGAGTGATTTTACTTGCACTATTACTTTATCTTTTTGCACCTTACATTTTATTACATGATTAAAAAAAAAAATGTGATTCTCATTACACCTATTATATTATCAAAATTAACCTTAAAATAAGATTCTTCAAGACCTTTTCAACTCTTTACACTAATAGTTTTTGGAAGAAAAATAAGGAAACAAAAAAAGACGCGGTAAGGAGAAGAGAACGACGCAAGGAAGACAGTGAGTGGAGCGTACAATGAAGTGCTTGTTCGGTCACACAGTGCTAAGCAATTTACATTTCTTCAGTGTTATGTTGCCGGAAAAAATAAATTTCTCCAGTGTTTTGTTGCTATAAATTTACAAAGCCATTTTTTTTTTTTTTTTTTTCCAAACAATGATTTTTAAATTTGTGTTGCACCTGTTTGGTAATACAATGCAAATGAATTTGAATTAATCTAGTGTTATGTTACCAGACAAATTTTTTTTTCCTAGTAATATGTTGTCGTTCGTAAAAAAATCGTATTCATAAAAAAACATAATAAATCTCGTCTGTAATGAATTCATAATTGGAGTCCACAAATAATGTAGTACTTGTATTGTTGTAATGAGTAGAAACATAATCCATCCAAGACAAAAAAATATAAAAAATAAAACTGAAAATACACGGTAATGAATAGTCGAACAAATTAAAAAAATTCGACCTTAAGTTACCGGAAATGTATCTTTTATTCGGCAGTTGATTACCAAACATATATTTTTTATTCAGTAATGTGATGCCGGACTATTTTATTTTATTCGATTTTGAAACACCGAACAAAAATCGAAGAAGAGTCCAGAAAAACGAAACAAAAACGTACTAAGTAAATAAAAAATTCACTATTTCACTTTTTTTATGGTTCTTCACCACCGTTTCTTCATCCATTCTTTCTTTTATGATCAAAACATTATAATTCTTACTCTTTGAAAAGAGATATGTAAGAGAAAAAAAAATTAATAAACGAAGAAGATGAGTAGAGATTGAAAACTAAGGGGTGTAAGGAGATAATAAAATATATTTAATTTTAGTGTTTTGTCCTTAAAGGTAATTTCACATATGGGTAAAATTGGAGAAAAAAAAGAAGAAAAACATCTCATATAGGGGAGCTTCTATTTCCACATACCACTTCCTCTCTTTCTACATATTTTCTTAACACACACACACACCTAATAAATTTGAATTATTATTTTTCACTTAGTACACATCCTATTATACCAAAAATACCCTTACTTTTTTCATTCTCCAAACTCTAACCCTAAACCAGCCACCCATTTTCACCACAGCCTCTTTTTGCGTCGCCATCATCTCTAGCAACTCATTCTGCCGGTGAGGGGTTGCAGCAGTAGGGGGAGGGTGGTCAGCGGAGGGGAGAGAGAGAGAGTGACAGAAAGAGAGACAAAGAGAGAGGCACTCGTGCCCGAAATCAGAGATCGTGCGATTGCGTGACAAAGGAGAAGAAGAAGAAGGAGGAGGAATGCGACAGAGAAAAAGAAAAAGAAAATGAGGAGGTAGAGAGCGCTGACGACAGGCGGCTGCAACGGCAACCAACGATAGTGACAGAAAGAGAGACAAAGAGAGAGGCACTCGTGCCCGAAATCAGAGATCGTGCGATTGCATGACAAAGGAGAAGAAGAAGGAGGAGGAATGCGATAGAGACGAAGAAAAAGAAAATGAGGAGGTAGAGAGCGCTGACGACGGGTGGCTGCAACGGCGACGATAGTCGCGAAGGGGGAGAGGCGACGACAGCGACAACAGAAGGGTGAAGTGAAGGAAGAAGGGTGTTGCGTCGATTGTGTTCTTAGATTTGCAGGTGAAATGGGTCGCGATAGTGGAAGAAAATGTGACGGAAAGCGACGGATAAAGGGAGAGACGGCGGCGGCAATAGCCATGACAACAATGAAGGGTGGTAGTAATTTTAAGGTTAGGGTTTGAGTTGAGAGAGAAAATTAAGGTTAAAGTTTTGGTTGAAGAAGAAAAAGGGAATTTTGATAATTTTATTTTAGGACAAAAATGTAAAAAAAAAAAAAAATCATTAAGTGTATGGAATGAGAGGAAGTGATGTGTGGAAATAGAAGCTCCCCTCATATAGAAGATGTAAAGAGGTAAAGTAGTGGTATAAGTAGAATCACTCAAAATTATTTTATGTTCAAAATTTGAACTTGACTGTTATGTTAGGACTTGTGGGCCCACCATAGATTTTGTTTTGATGTTCAGAATCATTCATTTTGTAAGATTTTACACATATATCATCCTTAGAAAAATATTAAGTCGATTCATTAATCATAATATTTTCATTTTATCGCATTTGTCTAAAACAAATAGATGCATGGCTTATTTTTAAAAAATATACTTGTTGTCTTTCGGAGAAAAATGCGATAAAATAAAATGATTACGATTATCGGAATAGACTTAATATTTTTTTTCATGAATGATATACACAAATGACTTTATAAAATGAATGATTTAGATTATCAAAATAAGACCGTGAGGAACCATATAATTTTTTTTTAATGTTATCATGGACATACATACCTTTGGGTTCATCCCCATATAGGTATAGTGCTCACCTTAACAGGATAATGGCAAAGAAGAGGAAGGCTACTTAGATCACCAGTCTGTTTATATTGAAGGGAGCTAAGAGGACAGTCTGCGACACTGCATGTGTAACAGAACACAAAACAACACAAACCAAATAAACAAACGGACCATAAACATTGGAAACGAAATATAAAAGCAAATTAACAAAGCTTAGTGTTGTTCTTACTCAGAAGTAGAAGGTGAGATCATGGCAACCCAATCACTGTCCCCTGGAACCAAAACTCCGCTGACAGTAACCATAACAAATTCATCGTCAGAAAGGTCAGAATTCGAACTGACATTTATTTGAAGATATGGGTTTGGATCAGGACATTGACCCAAAACTCTTCTATTTAGTACCCGGAACTCCGATATTGCAGTATAGTTTCTGAATTCATGGGTAGAGTTGATAATCACTGGAAGCAAGGATGATGATGATGATGATGATGAAGAAGAAAAGTAAGAAGTAGAAGAAAGACAAGGCTTAAAGAAAATAAGGAAAGTGAAGGCAAATCTTAAAGAAAAGTGCAGCTCCATTTGTGGGTTGGTGTTCATCATAAGGTACATGTGTGCATACTTATATATATTGACTCTCTGTCGCTATCTATAACTATGTGTATGAAATTAAATTAGATAATATATATGTATGAAAAGATGTATGAAAGTGTGCAGGCAGTTGATGCAGAATTCCCAGTATGGACAAGTAGATGGGGGCATGGGACTCTCTGGAATCTCTCGATCCTATTTTTATGGTATACAACGTGCAAGGCATATACTAGGCGAACATTACGTTGGACAGTTTTGCTTATTATCGTTTTGCAAATTATGTTTGGTGCTCTCAGGACATTTCCCAATCAAAAATTCTAAGTGCCTGAAATTTATTTGTAGAATCGATCACAATTTTTTTACATGTCTAGTATCATAGACACAAGTCTTTGATTTTGTGATTGAAATTTGTGTTACATCACAAGCGTTGTGTAACTAACTATAAAGAACAGCAGATAATTTCTTCCAACAACGTACCCTGGTGGTTGTGTAGATACTATCTAGAATATACATTGATGTTATCTATCTCTCTTTCTCGTCCTTTTGTTTTCTTAGGATATAAATTGTATTGTTTGACGCCCCAAACATTGACCTGCTAATTTGATTGGTTTATTGTCTCATATTGTGGGGGTTCTTTTTTTTTTTTGGGTATTTGAGATTATTGTATATCACATTAACTGACAGGTGGCTTCATTGTAGATCAAGTTCCCACTTTTATTGAACCATCTTATTCTAATTTCTAACACATGCAATTGATAACTCTTTGCGTATTTTAAAAGCGGTGATAAGAACAAGTTCAATACGGTACTTGAAACGTATTGCGAAACCTAGAGTAAACTTACAAGCAAGGCATGAACAATGAGTCGCCTTGTGGATAAAATAATTGTATGCATACACTGGAATGAGAAATGTTAGGGATCATGAAAAATTTGTGACCCTTAGATTACCTTGATTAGTGTGTGGTGCTTTATTGTAAGTGTAATCTAAAAGTCACAAATATTTTTTGATCATTTTCATGAAAGACTTTTCATGATACCTAGCATTGCTGCATTGGAATAGTCATACATACTCTAATTAAGCAGTGGTAGTTCCATAAATTTTGAACAAAATATTTAATAATTTAAACTAAAATTTATATAAAATAAATCACACTTACTATATCTATCATCTTTCCAATAAATTTCCTAGTTCAAACTATTCAAATTACCACTACAAGAAAGTATACTTTTAGCGATATTTTTTGCCGACAAAAAATATTTTGGTCGCCAAAAGTTATGGAATTAGCTACCAAAAATTATTTTACTCGCCAAAAGTACAATATTTAGCTACTAATTTTTTTTAATCATGGTATATTGATTATTGGCGACTAAAAAAAAATTTAGTCGCTAAAAATGGCACAATTGGTGACTAAAAAAATATTTTAGTCGCTATATAGTTAGTTTTGGCTACTAAAATTATTTAGCCGCTGAATGAAAAACAAAAATTAACTTTTTATTTTTAGCGACCAAAAGTTTGGTCGCCAAATATTTATTTTCAGCGACTAAAAAATATTTTAGTAGTTGTATAGTTAGTTTTGGCTACTAAAATTATTTAGTCGCCGAATGAAAAAAAAAATTAACTTTTTATCTTTGGCGACCAAAAGTTTGTTCGCCAAAGATTTATTTTCAATGATAAAAAAATATTTTAGTCGCTGTATAGTTAGTTTAGCTACTAAAATTATTTAGTCGCTGAATGAAATACAAAAATTTACTTTTTATCTTTGGTCGCCAAAAATTTATTTTCAAAGACTAAAAAATATTTTAGTCGCTGTATAGTTAGTTTTGGCTACTAAAATTATTTAGTCGCCAAATGAAAAACAAAAAATTACTTTTTATCTTTGTGGTCGCCAAAAAATTATTTTCAGTGACAAAAAATTATTTTAGTCGTTGTATAGTTAGTTTTGGCTACTAAAATTATTTAGTTGCCAAATGAAAAACAAAAATTTACTTTTTTATCTTTAGCGACCAAAAGTAAGGTCACCAAAAATATTATTTCAGCGACTAAAAAATTTTAGTCCCCAAAAAATTAAAATATTTTGGAGAGAGACATTTCAAATTTTGAAGGGATTTAAGAAATTTAATTGGTGACCAACATATTTAGTCACAAATTGTGTAAAATGACCGCATATATATATTTTGTTTCCAAACCAAACTCTTTCTTCAACCTCTTCCACTTCATCTCCCTCTCCCTCTCATTCTCCCTCTCCTCTGCTCCTCTCTCATTCCTCTCTCACTGCCATTCCACCGGCCACGGAACAGTTCTCCTCTGCCGCTCCTCCTCGCGTTTGTGGGCAACCAGAGTACCGATTCACCTCCTTGTTGGTCACCGTCGCCTGAGATCCATCACTCACGGAAACTCGATCAGAGGCTCCTTCATCACCTACGGAGTGCACGGGTGTGGGTGTGGGTGTGTGTGCTGGGAGCTCAAAAGGTGATGTAAATCCTTTTGACTTAAAACATTTGAGAAGTAAAGAAAAAGAAAAAGGAAGAGAGAACATCGAGAGAGACAAAGAGACAGAGATAGAGACAAAGACAGAGGAAGCTTACCTTCATGTTGCTGGAGGAATTTTGATGGAAGCTTAGAGGAAAGGCTAAGGTTAAAGAAAGGAAGAACGACAAAGAAGAGAAGGGAAAAATTATCAAGAGATTATCAATTTAGTTGCCAAAAATATAGGCAGGAGGGTGGAAAATTGGACGTGAGAGTATAATCTTTTAGCGACTAATACAATTTAGTCGCAAATGTCAAAACGACGTCGTTTTGATATCTAAATGTACTAACAGACAATGGCCGACCAAATTTAGTCGCCAAATAACGGTGATATTTTTATGGTTACTCGTTGGCGATCAAACAATTTTGTCGGAAAATGTTAAGTTTTAGCGACCAAAAAAAATATTAGTCGTTGTATATTCATTTTTTCTGACCAAAAAAAATTAGTCGCCAAATTAGTACTTTTGGTGACTAATATTTTAGTTGCCGTTGATTGAGATTTGGCTACCAAAAATTTTAGCCGTTATATTTTAAGATTTTGCGACAAAAAATGAATTTAGTCGCTAGTCGCTAAAGGTTAAATTCTTTTAGAGGGAAATCACTTATTGGCGCCCGCCCCTATTCTCTGTTTACGCGCAACAATGTGTTCAAATCTCTCACACTGATTCTCCTTCACTACCTCATCTCACCTCACCGCACCGCAGACCACCGCCACCGGTGCAGATCGCCACGGCCACGACCACCACCGCAGATCCCTACTGCCGTCGATGATTCTCCTCCGTCCTCCGCTGGTGCCTCTCTCTCTCTCTCTCTCTCTCTCTCTCTCTCTCTCCTAAACACCCACTGCCGTTGATGATCCTCCTCCTCCACTGGTGCCTCCGTTGGATCCGAGAAGATCGTCAAGATCTAAATCAGATTTGAATCCTAGGCCAAGATCTGATCGTCGTAAGCGATCCACAACAACGCAATGGCTTTCAAATTCTATGACAAGATTGTTTATATCTACAACGACCTCATCTTGCAGGCACACACACTACCCCTCATTTTATGTCATTATTGATCTCTCTTCTTATCAAACCCTAATTTACTCTCTCTCTCTCTCTCTCTCTCTCTCTCTCTCTCTCGCTCGCTCGCTCGCTCGCTCTAGGTTTCAACGCAGGAGATTACATTCCAAGACGAATGGCCCTACTCAATTCATCTTCTAGGCCACATCTACATCGACGACATGTGAGTTGATTTTGTATGACTGTGTTGTTCAGTGTCATTGATTTGGGTTTTACGATGGTTTTAGGGTTTATGTATATATATATGTTTTGTATTGCAACAATAGTGCTCGATTTTTACGAAAATCGATACCTTCGTGGGTTCAATTGGGGTCAAGAGACTCAAGATCTTGTAGCCTGTTTCTCTAGTGAGTTTGTACCTACACCTATTTTTGCATACATTGTTATGTTCTTGCTGAAAAAGTACACCATAGGAAAACATTGTCTAAATATATTTTCGATGTTCTTGCTGAAAAGTATTTGATGGGTTTATGAAATTAGTAATGGATTTGGGGCTCATTTTCTTATTAGGGACATTTGTGAAACAGAAAGAGTGTAAAATACTTTTGGTGCTACTGCTTTAACGTTTATAATAAGGCAATAAAATTTTAACAAATTTGGGTAATTTTGGCTATGTATCTTTATGTACCCGGTAGTTTTGTTCAGTAAGAGGTTTTGGTCCGAAGGTAGTTGCTTTGAGTGATTTATGTACAGACTATAAGTGGTTGAAATGGGTTAGATGTGGATCCGTAAGTGGTCTAGGTTTAAATATGCGAGTGTTTACTTATTTGGTCATCTGGATGGGATTTTGTTTGTTAAGCATTGTTCTATGTATTTCCTCTTGTGTGTCTTTATGCATTGCAATTCACCTTTTGAGTCATGTTATGTAGATAAATGAAGGTGATGGTGCATTTTATGGGCCAAAGATTGATATCAGTGTTTCTGATGCACTAAATAGGAAATTCCAATGTGCAACTTTGCAGGTTAACTTGTTAATGCCTTTTGTTTTGCTGTCTTTCTTTGTTTCTTTTTATTTTATTTTAATTTTATTTATCTTTATCTCCTATTTTGTCAGCGTCATATAGTTCTCATTTAATTAATATTATTGCAGCTGGATTTCCAACTTCCTTCTCGTTTCAACTTAGCGTACTCAGCGAAGGATGCAGCTAAGAAGGAAATACCTGTTATGATACATAGAGCCATTCTAGGTTTCGTTGAACGTATGCTCGCTATACTTGTGGAACACTATAAGGGCAAATGGCCTTTCTGGCTTAGTCCGCGTCAAGCAATTGTTTGCCTTGTTTCAGAGGAATTGGAACCATATGCTCTACAGGTTATTTTGCTTTATGTGCTTTCATTGTTCTTTCATGTTTCCCATTGACTCATTGTGATATTATTTTAGTTATGATTAAAAAAATATTTCGTTTTACATTATGTGGTGTTTGGTTATGAGTTTTTTTTTTAGTTATGACTCTTGTGGAAATCAATCCCATAAATATTATAATTTGCATAGCATAACCAGTAATTTAATGTAAGTTATATTTACCGAGAGAAGCTGTCTTTTAGATATTGCCTTTTTCTTTTTCTTCTTCATCCTTTTTTGTTTTTTTTTTCCCCGTCTAGTGTGAATAAAAGCATATTTGTTTAGTTACATGATTTTTGTTATCTAAGTTCTAAAGTATTTGTTTAGTTATATGATTAATGTTAAGTTCTAAATTACCATTTTTCCTGTTATATTAGACTTAGGTGGCATTTGATAAAATTAAAAAATAAAATTGAATGCTAAAATTTTTAAATTGAAAAGTTATTTGATAAAAATTTAATTGTTGAACTAAAAGAAGTTTTTTGATATGTATAGTATTATTTAAAATCATATTTTCTTATTTTATATTGTGATAGTGAGTTAGTGATGGTTGTAGTAGTAGCAAAAATGATGCCTATAACACCAATAATAATGGTAGTAGAGATAAAGAGATAGTGGTTGTAGTGATACTAGAAGGGGTAATGCAGGAGAAATAAAAAGATGATGGTGGCGATGGTGGAATGGTGGTGATTATGGTAATGGTGGCAATAGTTGTGAAAGTGAAGGGTTGTAATAGTAGTTGTTGTGGTGATGGTGATAATGACAGTGGCGATTATGATAATGGTAGTGAAAAAACGGTGATACTTACAATAATAATGACAATATTTCCCTCTTTATTCATCTGATTGCATTCCATGGGTCTTTCCATTATGAGCCTTATCTCCGTAAGTATGATTGTCTTGATCTTTACTTCTTGAAATTAGAAGGTTTGGTTTTTCTCTTTTTATGTTCTTCAGTTCTTTTTTTTTTGTCCGAGTGATGAAGGCGGTGTGTAACAACCCTCGTACTGATTACCGAAAAAACTACTGAATTAGCTACTGATTACTGCTAAACTGAACTGATAATGACTGATAATTGACTTAACTGAAGTACTGAATGGACTGATTGAAATCGAAACTGAAATTGAATAAGTATATCTATTGTATTGCATTTCTATCTGTTTGATTGATTGGTTATCTGTTCGTGTTTTATGTTTAAACTGTTAATTGAAGGCCTTATCGGCGGCCGAATTAGAAACCGTTTAGTGTTTTGTAATCAGTGTAATTTTTATGATTTAATGGTATATTTATCTGAAAATCGATTAGGAATGATTAACGTAGATTAATTTAAGCCTAATTAATAGAATTGCCAAGTTTAGCTTATTTACCAACTTGCCACCATAGTGGACTATTGTTTATTATTATCCTAGAGCCTTATTACACTTAGATCAGCAATTGATCAGCTCCTTCTTGCCTTTACAACCGACCAAGAGTTAGAGAGAGGGAGAGTTAAGAGAAAATTGGGTTCATTTGGTGAATTTGCTAAGGAACTTGAAGATTTGTAGCATAAATTGACAAATTGAGCTTGCAAGACTTGTAGTTGACACTCTAGGTAAGGAATTCATTGTCTTCTTGTTATCTTTAAGCTCCATCTTGCATGTATCATGGTTATAGAGAAGTTGAGTCTTGATTTTGTTCATAATTGTTGAATTGGAGTTCCATTCATGCATGCATGGCCATTTTAGTGTATTTTGAAGTTAAATTCTTGGAGAGTTATACATGCATGTCCATGTTTATATTATAGTTCATGTTTTCAAAATGTTTTCCAACTATTGAGCTCTTTAGAGCAAGGATTGAAGCTTGAATTTGGTTCATAGTCCATGCATGTCATGTTTGTAGTTCACTCTTGAAAAATGGTTTGAAATTGAGTTTGATTAAACACTCTTGGGCTTTGATTTCTTAAATTGAGTTTTGAAACATGTTATTCTATGTGTTTAAAAGAGTTTTTCCAGAAAATAGCCCAAGAGGATCGAAAATGTTGCTTTTGAATTCGGTTTTGAGCTTGGGACTCAAATCTGGGATTTCCAGATTTCTGTTGTCCGCTCGAGCGGACGAAGTAGCGCTCGAGCGGAGAAATCGAGCTCCCAGCATCTTGCACTGTGCATCAGTCCGCTCGAGCGGAGAATTGGGCGCTCGAGCGGAGGACTGGGTGATACGCTCGAGCGGGCGTCGAGCGGGGATTTCACCTATCCAGTACTTTTTGGTCCGCTCGAGCGGGGATGTTGCGCTCGAGCGGGGACCTTTGTTTGCTTGTCCGCTCGAGCGGGGAAACCTGCGCTCGAGCGGGACTCTGTTTCACTGAAATTCTGGAATTGTTTTCTAAGTGTATTTTCACATCCTCATTCCATCCTAGGCATTCTTAGGCCTAGTTTAAGACATCTTAATGAGGCTATAGATGTAGAACACACCGAGGCATAATAGGAAGCTAGTTATTGTACTTCCCCAACTGTTAAACTTAGAGTGTGTTCAATTTGTTTACTGTTTAGGGTTGGCACTCGGGGACGCGCTCTAGCATACTGTAGCCCAATCTCTGTGAGTAACAATCGTGTAAAGATATGTTCAAAATGGTTATCTTTTGAATACTGAACTGAACTGTTTATTGAACTGATATTATTTACTGAATGAATGTATGTCCTGTATTCTGAACTGTATTGTGGCATCCTTAGCACTTACTGTTTCCTGTTACTGTTACAGAGCTCTGTTGGTTCCCTTGTGGAACCATACTGTTTACTGACTGATGGCCATCATTACTGTTGGGTCTGTTAAGACCCGGTCCTCTTGGACCTACTGTTTATAGGCTAATGGGTGTACCACATATGACTGATTGACTGAAATACTGAAAGACTGACATACTGTTTAATGAACTGTTTTCATTACTGTAAGGACATTCATTCATAACCTCTTTACGCTTTATGTTATTCACTGGGCTTTAGCTCACTGTTTATATATATATGTAGGTTCTCAGCAGCCAGACCGGAGCTAGGAGCGTGGGTTAGTCCCCAGTTTTGTCAAGCCAGCCTATGTGCCTCACTGCGAGGTTCCGAGACGCCATGCTATGGCTTGGGGTGTTTTTGTGTTCCCCACCTGTCTCTTGACTGTTTTGTTTATTGTATAAACTGTTTACTGTTTGACCGTACTGTTATCGAGGGATTAAGTTCCCGTACTGAATGTTGTAATGATTGTATAGACTGTACTGTTTGAACTGTATGAATGCATGAAAAATGTTTTCGGCATACAGATTGTCACAGCTCAATGGACACTAGTTATTTACTGTATTGGCTTCCGCTAGGCCCTGTACTCTGTTTTACTGTATTACTGTTCAACAGGCCTTCGGTAATCTCGGATTACTGGCCAGTTACGGTGCTAAACCCATAGGGCCAGGTTTGGGTCGTGACAGAGTGGTATCAGAGCGATACTTAACCACGAGTTATACCGCACACACGTGTCCAAATGAGCTATAGGGTGTCCTAGGAAAACAATTAGGGCATCTCATGAACTTGAAAAGTGTGTGCTTATGACTGACTGATTATATGTTACAATGTTAAACTGTTTAATTATACAACTATTTATAATGATAACTGTCATAACTGTTTATAGTGAAATGGATAATGCAAATGAACCTGAATCATCATCCTCTGAGGCCAGAATGGCCAGACTTGAACAAATGATGGGACTGGTAATTGAAAGACTAGATCAACAACAGAACCAACATCCCGCACCTCCTCCTCCTCCGGTTCACCCGGAACAGAATGTACAGAATGTGAACGTTAATGAGGTGGACATTATTGCACTGACTCATAAATTCAGTAAGATGAAACCGCCGTCCTTTCAGGGAGGCTTAGAACCGCTAAAGGCTGAAGCTTGGGTTTTGGAGACTGAAAAATTGTTTGAAGTTTTTCCATGCTCAGAAGCACATAAGGTATTTTTAGCCACCTTCACATTGCAGGAAGAAGCTAGAAGGTGGTGGATGTTGATCCGTGACACCAACACTGTGGTGACTTGGGCTCAGTTCAAGGAGTCCTTCTTTGAAAAATACTTTCCTCAATGTGTCAGGGATAGAAAGGTAACTGAATTTGAACAACTGAAACAGGGCACAACGTCTGTTGCCGAATATGAGAAGAAGTTCACCAAGCTTGCTAGATATGCACCGCATATGGTGGACACCGATTACAAAAAGGCCAGGAAGTTTGAAGGCGGCCTGAATGTTCCTATCCCTGATAGAGTTAATATGTTGAAACTGCCAACTTATGTGGGTGTTCTTGATCGAGCCTTGATGGCTGAATCAAATATTGAAGCACTGAAACAAACCGAACCACCAACAACTGAATGGCGCAGTAAAAGACAGGGTTTCAAATTCAAGAAAGGCAAACATAACTCTGCAAACAAGAAACAGAACACGGGGTCAACAACTAGCCCCAGCCAAGGGAGTGGGTTTACCCCACCCTGCTCCGTATGTGGCAATAAGCACAAAGGGGTTTGCTACCAGATTTCAGGAGCTTGTTTCAGATGTGGCAAGGTGGGCCACAGAATTAAAGACTGTCCCTCTGCCCCGCAAGCCAGTAGTAAAGCTGCACCAAGCGCAGCAGCATCAAATGTAGCACCAAAGCCTAACCCCAAAGCTACCGGGAAAGAGCCTATGAGGCAGGGCCGAATATTTGCCCTGGTACCGGGAGACGTTCAGAATACTGAGACCGTTGTGTCAGGTATCCTCCCTATTTGTACTCAAAATGCATACGTATTGATTGATTCGGGGTCTACACATTCTTATGTGTCGCATGCTTTCTCACGAAAATTGAATAGACCCTTAGAACCTATGAATTACTTGCTAGCTGTATCATCACCTGTTGGGGGATCCATGACATGTGCATATATGTATCCTGCTTGTGAGATTATTGTTGGGGACATGCATCTGTTTATTGATTTACTACCGTTGAACATAGATCATTTTGATGTAATATTGGGGATGGATTGGTTACAAAAATATCATGCTACTATCGATTGTGTGACCAAGCAAGTTGCTTTCCGTCCACCGGGTTTACCTGAATTTGTATTTAGTGGGGTTGGAGTAGTACCTCCTCCGTATCTGATTTCTTCTGTAAAAGCTGTCAAATTGATTAGAAAGGGATGTAAAGGATATTTGTGTTCTGTACTGACTGTATCTGCTAATGATAATGTTAAAACTGATGTGAATTGCATTCCTATAGTGAGAGAATTTCCAGATGTATTTCCAGATGATTTGCCAGGGGATTTGATTGACAGGGAGATTGAATTCACCGTTGATGTAGTTCCGGGTACACAGCCGTTATCTAAAGCTCCCTACAGAATGGCTCCAACTGAACTGAAAGAATTGAAAGTACAATTGCAGGAACTGTTAGACAAGAAGTTTATCAGATCCAGTACTTCACCGTGGGGTGCACCTGTTTTGTTTGTAAAGAAGAAAGATGGCTCACTGAGACTGTGCATTGATTACCGTGAATTGAACAAGGTAACTGTAAAGAACAAATATCCATTACCGCGTATTGATGATTTGTTTGACCAGTTACAGGGTGCACAAGTGTTTTCCAAGATCGACCTCAGATCAGGGTATCACCAACTGAAAGTTAAACCAGAAGACATTGATAAAACTGCTTTTAGAACGAGGTATGGCCACTATGAATTTTTAGTTATGCCGTTCGGAGTTACCAATGCCCCAGCTGCATTTATGGACCTTATGAACAGAATTTTTAAACCATACCTTGATGATTTTATTGTGGTATTCATTGATGACATATTGATTTATTCTAAGACTGTAGAAGAACATGAACACCATCTGAGACTTGCCCTGCAGACCTTAAGAGAACAGAAATTGTATGCTAAACTGTCTAAATGTGAATTTTGGCTTGATCATGTAATGTTTTTGGGGCATGTTGTTAGCAAAGATGGAATTTCTGTTGATCTGCAGAAAATTGAAGCTGTAGTAAACTGGCCTAAACCAACAAATGTGACTGAAGTCCGAAGCTTTTTAGGACTGGCTGGATATTACAGAAGATTTGTCAAAGATTTCTCCAAAATTGCCTTACCATTGACTCAATTGACACAGAAGGGGACATCATTTGACTGGACAGACCAAAGGGAATCAGCATTTCAAGAATTGAAAACCCGACTTGTGACTGCACCAATTCTTACCTTGCCTACAGGTACGGATGGTTATACTATTTTTAGTGATGCTTCTCATAAGGGTTTGGGATGTGTTTTAATGCAGAATGGGAGAGTTATTGCTTATGCTTCCCGACAGTTGAGACCACATGAAAAGAATTACCCAACCCATGACTTAGAACTTGCTGCAGTAGTATTTGCACTGAAAATTTGGCGTCACTATTTATATGGAGCAACATGCGAAGTGTATACTGACCACAAGAGTTTGAAATACTTTTTCACTCAGAAAGAACTGAATATGAGACAGCGGAGATGGCTAGAACTGATTAAAGATTATGACCTACAGATTTTGTACCATCCGGGAAAGGCCAACACCGTTGCCGATGCTTTGAGCCGAAAATCGATTGGGAACTTAGCCTGCTTGCTGACTGGACAGAAGGAGTTGCTTTGTGACCTTGAAAAGTCTGAGATTGAAATTGTTTTGAAGGAACAAGGTGGAACCTTAGCTGCTATTTCTGCTCAACCAGCATTGATTGAAGGAATTAAGGAGAAACAACAATCGGATGATTACTTGAAAAAGATCATCGAAGAAAGAGAGTCTAAACCGAAATCGGGGTTCAAATTTGAGAACAATGTACTGAAATTTCAAGAAAGACTGTGTGTGCCGAATGACACTGAACTGAAAAGAAGAATTCTGCAAGAGGGCCACAATTCAAAATTGTCTATCCACCCAGGGAATACGAAAATGTATCAAGATTTGAAATTGAATTTCTGGTGGCCGGGAATGAAGAAAGAAATTGCCGACTTTGTGTCCAAATGTCTTCATTGCCAACAAGTCAAAGCTGAACATCAACGACCTGCTGGATTATTGCAACCTTTACCCATACCAGAGTGGAAATGGGAGCATATCACGATGGATTTTATCGTTGGGTTACCTCGCTCCAGGAAAGGTATGGATTCAATTTGGGTTATTGTTGATAGACTGACTAAATCTGCTCACTTCTTACCTGTCAAGACAATTTATAATGCGGACAAATTGGCTGTTATCTATATTGATGAAATTGTGAGACTGCACGGAGTGCCTGTGTCTATTGTTTCTAACAGGGATTCGAAGTTTACATCGAGGTTCTGGCAAAGCCTACAGACTGCATTGGGTACTGAACTGAGGCTGAGTAGTGCCTATCATCCTCAGACAGATGGACAGTCAGAAAGGACCATCCAAACTTTAGAGGATCTACTGAGAATGTGTGTCCTAGATTTTCAGGGAAACTGGGAAAGTCATTTGCCGTTGGCTGAATTCGCCTACAACAACAGCTACTATTCGAGTATTGGAATGGCGCCTTTCGAGGCATTGTATGGCAGAAAATGTAGATCTCCAATTTGTTGGGCAGAAGTTGGAGATGGGCCGTTGCTTGGGCCCGAGATTGTGTATGAAACAACTGAAAAGATAAAACTGATACAGCAAAGACTGAAAACTGCACAGAGTAGACAGAAGAGTTATACAGATGTTAGAAGACGAGACCGAGAATATGAAGTGGGTGATCACGTTTTTGTGAAAGTGACACCAATGAAAGGCCAGACTCGTTTTGGAGTCAAAGGCAAGTTAGCACCGCGGTATGTCGGGCCGTATCAGATTGTTGAGAAAATCAATCCGGTGGCGTATCAAGTTGCACTTCCTCCTGAAATGGAGCATATGCATAACGTCTTCCACATCTCTATGTTGAGAGATTATCTTCGGGATCCATTCCATGTGATTGAGCCTACTCGGATAGTGTTGAGCGATGACTACACTTACGAGGAGAGGCCTATACAGATTGTAAATAGACGGATCAAGAAACTGAGAAACAAAGAGATCCCACTAGTGAAAGTTGATTGGCAGAACCATGGTGGTGTGTATGCCACTTGGGAAAGGGAAGATGACATGGCTAAAAGATACCCAGAATTGTTTCCACTGAATCCTATTTTCTTCCAAACTGAAGGTAACTCAAGTTTAGAGGACTAAACTCCTTATAAGGAGGGGAGACTGTAACAACCCTCGTACTGATTACCGAAAAAACTACTGAATTAGCTACTGATTACTGCTAAACTGAACTGATAATGACTGATAATTGACTTAACTGAAGTACTGAATGGACTGATTGAAATCGAAACTGAAATTGAATAAGTATATCTATTGTATTGCATTTCTATCTGTTTGATTGATTGGTTATCTGTTCGTGTTTTATGTTTAAACTGTTAATTGAAGGCCTTATCGGCGGCCGAATTAGAAACCGTTTAGTGTTTTGTAATCAGTGTAATTTTTATGATTTAATGGTATATTTATCTGAAAATCGATTAGGAATGATTAACGTAGATTAATTTAAGCCTAATTAATAGAATTGCCAAGTTTAGCTTATTTACCAACTTGCCACCATAGTGGACTATTGTTTATTATTATCCTAGAGCCTTATTACACTTAGATCAGCAATTGATCAGCTCCTTCTTGCCTTTACAACCGACCAAGAGTTAGAGAGAGGGAGAGTTAAGAGAAAATTGGGTTCATTTGGTGAATTTGCTAAGGAACTTGAAGATTTGTAGCATAAATTGACAAATTGAGCTTGCAAGACTTGTAGTTGACACTCTAGGTAAGGAATTCATTGTCTTCTTGTTATCTTTAAGCTCCATCTTGCATGTATCATGGTTATAGAGAAGTTGAGTCTTGATTTTGTTCATAATTGTTGAATTGGAGTTCCATTCATGCATGCATGGCCATTTTAGTGTATTTTGAAGTTAAATTCTTGGAGAGTTATACATGCATGTCCATGTTTATATTATAGTTCATGTTTTCAAAATGTTTTCCAACTATTGAGCTCTTTAGAGCAAGGATTGAAGCTTGAATTTGGTTCATAGTCCATGCATGTCATGTTTGTAGTTCACTCTTGAAAAATGGTTTGAAATTGAGTTTGATTAAACACTCTTGGGCTTTGATTTCTTAAATTGAGTTTTGAAACATGTTATTCTATGTGTTTAAAAGAGTTTTTCCAGAAAATAGCCCAAGAGGATCGAAAATGTTGCTTTTGAATTCGGTTTTGAGCTTGGGACTCAAATCTGGGATTTCCAGATTTCTGTTGTCCGCTCGAGCGGACGAAGTAGCGCTCGAGCGGAGAAATCGAGCTCCCAGCATCTTGCACTGTGCATCAGTCCGCTCGAGCGGAGAATTGGGCGCTCGAGCGGAGGACTGGGTGATACGCTCGAGCGGGCGTCGAGCGGGGATTTCACCTATCCAGTACTTTTTGGTCCGCTCGAGCGGGGATGTTGCGCTCGAGCGGGGACCTTTGTTTGCTTGTCCGCTCGAGCGGGGAAACCTGCGCTCGAGCGGGACTCTGTTTCACTGAAATTCTGGAATTGTTTTCTAAGTGTATTTTCACATCCTCATTCCATCCTAGGCATTCTTAGGCCTAGTTTAAGACATCTTAATGAGGCTATAGATGTAGAACACACCGAGGCATAATAGGAAGCTAGTTATTGTACTTCCCCAACTGTTAAACTTAGAGTGTGTTCAATTTGTTTACTGTTTAGGGTTGGCACTCGGGGACGCGCTCTAGCATACTATAGCCCAATCTCTGTGAGTAACAATCGTGTAAAGATATGTTCAAAATGGTTATCTTTTGAATACTGAACTGAACTGTTTATTGAACTGATATTATTTACTGAATGAATGTATGTCATGTATTCTGAACTGTATTGTGGCATCCTTAGCACTTACTGTTTCCTGTTACTGTTACAGAGCTCTGTCGGTTCCCTTGTGGAACCATACTGTTTACTGACTGATGGCCATCATTACTGTTGGGTCTGTTAAGACCCGGTCCTCTTGGACCTACTGTTTATAGGCTAATAGGTGTACCACATATGACTGATTGACTGAAATACTGAAAGACTGACATACTGTTTAATGAACTGTTTTCATTACTGTAAGGACATTCATTCATAACCTCTTTACGCTTTATGTTATTCACTGGGCTTTAGCTCACTGTTTATATATATATGTAGGTTCTCAGCAGCCAGACCGGAGCTAGGAGCGTGGGTTAGTCCCCAGTTTTGTCAAGCCAGCCTATGTGCCTCACTGCGAGGTTCCGAGACGCCATGCTATGGCTTGGGGTGTTTTTGTGTTCCCCACCTGTCTCTTGACTGTTTTGTTTATTGTATAAACTGTTTACTGTTTGACCGTACTGTTATCGAGGGATTAAGTTCCCGTACTGAATGTTGTAATGATTGTATAGACTGTACTGTTTGAACTGTATGAATGCATGAAAAATGTTTTCGGCATACAGATTGTCACAGCTCAATGGACACTAGTTATTTACTGTATTGGCTTCCGCCAGGCCCTGTACTCTGTTTTACTGTATTACTGTTCAGCAGGCCTTCGGTAATCTCGGATTACTGGCCAGTTACGGTGCTAAACCCATAGGGCCGGGTTTGGGTCGTGACACGGTGGTCATGGAAAGGTGGTGGATGGCGGATGCGGCAGTGGCAACGATGATTGTGGTGGCGGTGATGGTGGCGATTGTGAGTTTATAATGGCATATGTTAAAGTATTTATAAATTCAATTAGAATTACAAAAATTTCTTATCACTTAATTTTTTTTTTTTAAAAAAATTTAGCCTACATTTTAAGAGTTACTTAAATTTTTAAGTAATACCATTTATAGTTATTAAATGGACTTTTAATTAATTTTCACTTAATGCATTCAGTTTTAAGTGTTGAATTAGTTTATCAAATATCGCTTTACACTGTTATTGACACTACAAAAAATTAAGAATTTAGGGACAAAAATTTTAAAATAAAATCACCTTTTAGGGACAAAATATTTTAGTTGCCAAAAGCGTTCTTGTTGTATTTTTAGCGACGGAATTGTATATTTAGTGATGAATTATTATGTTTTTGGGATCAGTTTTTTTTGCCTAAAAAAGTAAACTTTGGGCACCAAATTATTTTTTCTTTATTGGTGACTAGGGATGGCCATGGGGCGAGTTTGGAGCGGGTTTGCCATTCTCCGCCCCCGCTCTTACGGACAAACTCCATCCCGGCCCCACCCCCGCTACAGGTGAAAATTTTTCAACCCCATTCCCGCCCTTGCGGATACCCTATACCTAACCACATTTCAAATAGCCAAAAAATTGAGAACCATTTAAACCCTTAGCATACTAAATAATTTTCCTTATTTCCATATATATAAACAATGAGACTTTTAGAATTATTATTTATTTATATTTAAATAAAACCATAGGCTTTTAGTATTATTTTTTTATATCTAATTATATTATATATACATATATATATATATATTATTAATCATATTGGGTCGGGTTTAGATCAAGGGAGGCGATACCCACTCTGGCCTCACCTCCGTTGCGGTTGACCAAAACATAATCCACCCCCGCCCCACATAAGTGTCGGAGGTAAAATCCACCCCATTCGGCCGAGTATGGGCGGGCTCCCGCAGATCGGATTAAAATGAACGTATTAGTGACATTTTAAAATTTTTGTTGCTAAATGATTTTTTCTTGACTTTTTAGGATGACATTTTAGTTTTGACCCTCGGAATGACATGAATTGGTTCTCTTCTATAACAAATTTTTTACTTTTACAAATTAAAAAAAAAAATTATTCCTAAAACTTTTACATATTGCAGTGTGAGTTTAACAAACATTTCCCACTAAACAATATGAACTGAAATAAATAAATAAATAAATAACTCATGGAACTAAATAAGTAAAATTATTAATTTAGACATGAGATATAAAATATTGACAATCAAAATATTACACATTTAGACCCTCAAATGTACATTTTAAGTCTTTTTTTCTGTATTCCTAGAAGTAATGAGTTTTTCCTTGTCATGTAAGTCTATTGTGCACCAGAGTTGAGAAGTGCAAAAATCATATGGAAAATGCAAAAAATTGTTGTTGACTCGATTCTCTAGAGCGGAACGTGCGGGTTGCTTGACGTTGTATTTAGTCAGAAGATTTGGAAAAGAATTTGAAAAATAAAAAGGAAAATATATGTCAAATATGAATAAAATATATCGACATTTCACCTAGTTTCACACATTTTTTCTTTCACTTTCCAAATCCTCCAACCAAACACAACGTGAGCGATTTTTTCTTATTTTACGTGCGCAAGCAATCTAAAGTTATTAATTTTATCTCATTTTAGTTTAGTCATTAATATACTAAAATTCAATCCATTTTTACTCGTTACGAGATTGGTGGTGGAATCAAAATCATGAGAACCTCCAAATCTAATTTTTACTTTTTAATTAATTTAAGTTTTGCTAAAATTTCAATGTGCAATTTAATTCACTCCACTTCTATTAGTTCACTCGGTTTCTATTATTAATTTCAATTTGTAATTTAATTCACTCCACTCAATACTCAAATTTCAATACAATTTAGCGTATTAGTTTTGCGGTGGTGCTACATGCACCAATTAATATACACACTAGTATACTAATTAGTGTTATATCATTATTACTGACCCCACATATTATATAAATTATAAATATCTAAAACCTCTAAAATTATCCCACATCATCTGTTAGTATACTAGTTAGTACATTAATTGGTACATATAACATTATTCTTAGTTTTGTGGTATAATGAACCACTATTCTAATGAATTATTATTGAGTACAATGTTTTGTTTTTTTATCAGAAAATGCCCAATCAATAATAAGATTACCTCTACCTCGCGAGCTAACAACTATTCAAAAACTAGCAACAATGCTCGAAACCATCTCATAAATCAGCATGGGCCCGTACCCATGGGAGCCAGTATCTCTAATAATCTTGGGTATCAAATTTTGGAGGAATTGGGGCAACTAAGGAACAATCGGCAAAACGAAAGGACTTGACTCTTTTCGGAGTTCAGAAAACAAAGGCCCCTGAAGTTCACAAGAGTACCAGACTCGAGGGTGGCCGAGAATTGGCTTCGACAGATAGAGAAGATACTAGACACTATGGGCATAACCGAGGATGCCGATAGAATAGCCTTGGCCGTGTTCGAGCTTAATGATGAGGTCGATCATTGGTGGGAACTAATTAAGAATATGCGTGACATTACCAACATGTCATGGAACCAGTTTAAGGAATTGTTCCTAAATAAATACTTTCTAAGTACAGTTCGCCGAGAGCGAGTCAGGGAATTCCAAAACCTGGAACAAGGAAATATGACCGTAACGCAATACATTACAAAAATTGAAGAATTAGCTTGTTACGCAAGTAGATATGTAACAAATGATGAAGACCAAGCAAGGATGTTTGAATGGAGGCTAGACCTTACAATCAGGGGAAGAGTTCTCTTACAACGACACCACTCATACACCGAGGTGTTGGAGACAGCATAAGAATCTGATAGGGAAGTAGCCGACGCTAGGAAAACTTGGAACAAGCGGAAAGGAGGTCAGACATCTGTAGGACCTCAGAGGAACCAGAAGGGAAATATAGCCTTGAAGTCCTACTTAAAACCACAACCATAACAGCAACAGCAACAGCAACAACCACAGCAACAAATCCAGAAGGGAGGTTTTTATCAACCAAGGCCGGCAAGACAACTCTAGTGCTTTCATTGCTAGCAGTTGGGGCACAAAAAGAGTGAATGCCCCCAACTCCCTCTATCAGGATACCAAGGAGGAGGTTCCGGAGCAAATGCCCAGGCATTTGGTGGACATAAGCCTTGGACAAACAAGACATGATTTACTGGGCAGTAGCACCAAAAGAGTGGAGGAACTCAGCACGCTAGGACTAATGGCAACCAGAAGGCAACTGGTAGAGTCTTTGCCTTGCAAGAGGAAGAAGCGGACCCGTCTATAATTGAGGGTAATCTAGTGCTATATAATTCTTGGGTGCATGTTTCATTTGATACTGGTACATCGCATTCTTTTATATCCTCTGCTTGTGCTAAGTCATTAGAACTTGTATGTGAACCCTTAAAAATTGCCTTAAATGTAATGTCATCTATGGGAGGATGCATTCGGATAGGGTTGATCTGTAAGGATTATAAGATAGGAGTGTTGAACCTACGTTTAACTTGCGACCTTCGTGTCATGGAAATGTAAGACTTCGATATCATTTTGGGCATGGACTGGTTGTCTGCCCACCGAGCGGTGATCGAATGCCGTTAGAGGAAAGTAGTAGCTCACCTACTTGACGGAACACGTTTTCAGTTTAAGGGAGATAAACAAGACTTTATGACTTCAACAAAATATAAGATGCGGTGGCACGATCAACTTACAGGTAGGATAGCAAGTTTGATTTTAAATGAGGAGAGCCAAGAAGAATTAGAACTTCTATGAGTCGTATACGAATATGCAAATGTATTTCCTGCGGAATTACCGGGATTGCCACTAACCCGGGAGGTAGACTTTAGTATTGAGCTACAACCTGGAACTACCCCAATATTCATGGCCCCATATTGTGTGGCACCGGCAGAACTGGGAGAATTAAAGACGCAATTGCAGGAGTTGCTTGAAAAAGGATTCATTAGGCCAAGTACTTCACCATGGGGAGCACCTATGCTATTTGCTAAAAAGAAAGATGGGTCGTTAAGGCTATGCATTGATTACCGTCAACTCAACCGAGTCACGATCAAGAACCAATACCCATTCCCAATGATTGATGATCTTTTTGATTAACTTAGAGGCTCAAGGTACTATTCAAAGATCGATCTCAAGTAGGGCTACTATCAACTACGAGTCAAGGAGGAGGATATACCAAAAACTGCCTTTCGAACCAGATATGGTCACTACGAGTTTTTAGTAATGCTTTTCAGACTAACTAATGCGCCGGTAGTATTTATAAGCCTAATGAACAAGATCTTCACATCGTATCTTGACCAGTTTGTAGTAGTGTTCATTGATGATATCTTGGTATATTCAAGGTCTAAAGAAGAGCATGAGCTACATTTAAGGATTGTCCTTTAAGTTCTTAGGGACAATCGGTTGCATGCCAAGGCAAGCAAATGTGAGTTTTGGTTGAATGAAGTGAAATTCTTAGGGCATGTAGTGTCTGAGAATGGGATTGCGGTGGATCCAACCAAGGTGGAAGCAGTCTTAAATTGGAGACAACGGAAAACCGTGTCAAAAATCCACAGTTTCTTAGGATTGGCTGGTTACTACCGAAGGTTCATCCAAGATTTTTCCAAACTAGCCAGACCAATGACTTGTTTGATGCAGAAATGAGTAAAGTATGAGTGAGACAAAGCTTGTGAAAAATCCTTCCAAGAGCTAAAGAAGAGATTGACTAGTGTGCCAATTTTGACCATCCCAGAACGGGAAGTGGGGTACACTGTGTATTGCAATACGTCTAAGGAAGGGTTAGGTTGCGTGCTTATGCAAAATGGAAGAGTGGTCGCATATGGTACCTGTCACGACCCAAACCCGTCCCTGTAGGTTTAGCACCGTAACCGGCCAGTAATCCGTGGATTACCAAAGGCCTTTGAACAAATTAGCAAATAATAAGGGGCTGCGGAAACAATAATACGAAATAGACAAGGTCCAATGAGCTGTGATAACGTACATGGGACAGAATATTTTAAAACTTAATTATATATATAAGCATGCTAATCAAGGACACCAATATTTACAAAATATTTACAAAAGTGAACTTCCCAAGATCTGACTTTACAACAGTTACAGAGACTAGCATGAAAACAAAAAAATAGCCATGGCAATAAACTTCGATCAGAACCTCCTCGGGAGGCACAACGGTTGGCTGACAAAACAGTACAGAAGGCTATCAACTCTGGCCCTGGTCACACGCCGGCTCACCTACATATATAATATAAACAGTGAGCGAAAGCCCAGTGAATAATAACAGAGTAAAGGGGTTATATGAATAAGTCCATACAGATTCAGAATTCATAATTTGGTTTCGTATCAAAGCCATAACTTGTCTATGGCCCTGTTTGGTAGAGCTGTGGGAAAGTGCTTATAGCTTATACCTAAACAGCTTATAGCTTATAACTATGACCATAAGCTGATTTCCAGCTTATTCTTAAAGCATCTCCTGCCCCACTCAAAGAATAAGCTGATTTCTGACTTCCAAAAAGCTATAAGCTATAATCTATAAGCTAAACCAAACACATCAAAATAACTTAAATTAAGCTGAAAGCTGAAATAAGCTGTAATTAAGCTTTGCCAAACAGGCACTATATCATATACAGACAGAAATCATAAGCCTTGTTTAAGTTTATGTGATACATTCTTTAGCACTAGCAGAAATAGTTGACCCATAAGGGACGGCCATAAAGGCATAGAGTTGACTCACGTGCACGGAGACGATACAGTTGACTCATAAGATGTACAGTTGACCCATAAAGGGACGTAAGGATCCATAACAGTTGGCTCATGAGACGTACAGTTGACCCACAAAGGGACGTAATAGAACAGATAACAATTATCATTTGAGGCTAAGAATGTCACGAATACATTTCAGAAACATTGGACAACCATTCATTCATACAGAAAATATTACCTCGGCAAACAGATCATTTTACATTACTCAGAAAATACTTATAATTGAACATAACTTTACAAAGTTATTACTCACAGTGGGCCTTGAGACAGACAGACGGAGTAAGCTTGGTCAAACGGTATGTGGCACGTGACCTACACAACACATAACAGATATACACTTGAAATACACGTTCCAATTGTACAAAACTTATTTCGTTGGCTCCTAGCGTGTTTCTAATATCTTATCCTCATTAGAGAGTCTTAAACATGGCCTAGGAATGCCTAGGATGGAATGAGAATACAAAGATGCACTTAGAAACATTTTTCAAAGTTTTGCTGAAATAGGGGTCCCGCTCGAGCATGGATTACTACGCTCGAGCGGACATGTAGACAAAAGGAATCTGCTCCCGCTCGAGCGGACTGCAAGCTACAGTAAAAGTACTGGATGCATGAAATTCACGCTCGATACTCGTTCGAGCGTGAGACACACGTCCTCGCTCGAGCGTGCATTATCCCGCTCGAGCGGAATGTAAACATGTGAAAACTACTGGATACACGAAATTCCCGCTCGAGCGTCACTTTCCCCCGCTCGAGTGGACTCCATGAACTCAGTGTGTACGCTCGAGCGCGGAGTTCCCCGCTCGAGCGTGAGTCCAAAATCTGGAAGTTCCAGATTTGAACGTCAAGCTCAAAACTCAACTTCAAAGCATCAAATTCGATCCTTTTGGGCTAATTTTCTGGAAAACTCTTGTAAACTCATAGTATAACATGTTTTGAAGATCAATTTGCAAAATCAAAGCCCAAAGGTAGTTCAATTAAACATAATTTCAAGGAAAACTTCAAGAACATAATTTAAATGTAACATGCATGAATTCTCATGACTTCTAATGCTCCAAAACATGATCCAAAACAAGATTAAGCTCAAGAATAGGATGAATTCATGGACTATAACAAAAATGTGGACATGTATATGGAAATTCATGAAAAACAACTCCAAAATCCAAAAATATGTGCATGCATGCATGAATTAATCCTCAATTCAACATTTTAACCCCATTCTTGACTTAGATTACTAATGTCTCATGAACTATGCATGAATTAATCTTAAATTCACAATTGAAAGGGAAATCTCCTACCTTAAGTCTTGAATTCCAAGCCTAGAAGCTCAAATTTGCAAAGCCTCTTCAATTCTCCTAAGCTCCAAGCCAAATCTCTAGATGAATCCTATTTTCTCCTAGATCTCTCTCTAGTCGGTTTTGACAAGGAAAAAAAAATGGCTGAGGAAATATGTTTCAAAGTGTAATAAGGTTGGTCTCCAAATCAAGCCACTAAGTGGCATAATGGTAGATAAGTCCAACTAATGTAATTTAGCTTTATTTAATCGTACCAAATCAAATTTAAATTAAATCTACCATAAAATTCTATAAATTCTAACTAGCAAATATATCAAGCCAATTTCTGACTCGGACGCTGATAAGGCTTTCAATTCGCTAACCGAAACTAAAACGTGAACAGAAATTTCTACACCGAACAGATAGAAACACAAAATCATGCAATCACACATGCAATTTAGTTCCAAATCCTTCCTAAATTATTGTTAGGCATAATTGAGCACGAATTAACGTTAATCTGGGGTCGGGGTTATTACAGTGCCAGGCAGTTGAAACCACACAAGCGAAACTACCCAACACATGACTTGGAATTGGCGGCTGTAGTTTTTGCTTTAAAGCAATGGTGACATTACCTGTATCGGGAACAATTTGAGATTTTCACAGATCATAAGAGCTTGAAGTATCTGTTCACATAGAAGGACCTTAACTTGAGACAAAGACAATGGATAGAGTATCTTAAAGACTTCCAGTTCACTCTCTCATATCATCCTGGTAAAGCCAATGTAGTAGCAGACGCCCTGAGTCGTAATAACAGAGGGATGATAGCTAAATTAGCTGTAAGTGAATGGGATATGGTCAAGACGCTCAATGAATTTAGAATTCGGGTAGAATCTCAAGACACGAAGGTATACCTTGGTGCACAGAAGGTGATGCCTAAGTTGATCAGTGAGATCATGGGGGCCCAAAAGCACGACCAAGAAGTAGCCTATATTAAGGAACGTCTAGAATCAGGAGAACAAATGCTTGATTGGGCAATTCACCCCAATGGGTGTTTAAGATATCAAGGTAGATTGTTTGTACTAAGTAACGAGTTGCATAGAGAAAAGATACTTAAGGAATGTCATCACTCTGTATTTGCAGTACATTCAGGAGGGACAAAAATGTACCAAGATTTGAAGAGGCAGTATTGGTGCAGCGGAATGAAAAAGGATGTGGCTAAATTTGTAGCAAACTGTCTAACATGCCAACTAGTGAAGGCGGAACATAAAAAACTAGGAGGAATGTTGCAACCCCTGCCAATAGCCGAATGAAAATGGAAATATGTGCTTATGGACTTTGTGACAGGGTTGCCCAGGACACCCAGAGGGCACGATGCTATATGGGTAATAGTGGATCGCCTCACTAAGTCAGCACATTTCTTATCTTATAAGATAACTGACACTTTAGAGTCTATGTGCAGGCTGTACATTGGAGAAATCATTCGACTACACGGAATTCTGGTGTTTATTATGTCAGATTGTGATCTACAATTCACCTCCCGATTTTGGGGAAGTCTGCAAGAAGCTCTGGGTACTGAGTTATGTTTCAGCACCGCTTTTCATCCACAAACGGATAGGCAATCTGAGCGCACCATCCAGACACTCGAAGATATGTTAAGAGCCTGTGTAATGGATTTTCAAGGAAGTTGGGAACGACACCTACCCTTAATTTAATTCGCCTATAACAACAGCTTTCAAGCTAGCATTAGTATGGCGCCTTTTGAAGCATTATATAAGCAACCTTGTAGATCGCCAATTTGTTGGACTGAAATAGGTGAAACAAACCTAATAGGACCTGAACTTGTCCTAGAGACCACTGAGAAGGTCAAATTGATCCGATAACAGTTAAAGACTGCTCAAGACCGTCAAAAGAATTATGCAGATAGGAGGAGAAGGCTATTGATGTTTGAAGTAGGCGACCACGTATTCTTGAAGGTGCAACCTAGGTGTGAGATCGTACGTTTTAGAAAGAAGGGGAAGCTATCACCACGATATATCAGACCTTTTGAGATATTGGAAAAGGTAGGTGAAGTGGCATATCGACTAGGTCTACCCCCACAGTTAGCAAGGATCCACAACGTCTTCCATGTATCTATGTTGCAGAAATACATTGCCGATCTATCACATGTCATCAACTGGGAAGAAATTAGTCTCGACAAGAACGTTACCTTTGAAGTAGGGCCTGTAGCAATACAAGATAGTCGGGAAAAGAATCTTAGGGGCAAGACAGTTCATCTAGTCAAGGTGCATTGGTGTCATCGAGGAATCGACGAGTCTACTTGGGAACGCAAGGATTGGATGAAGGCAAACTACCCCAAACTATTTGAAAGTATTGTATAGTTAAATTTCGAGGACGAAATTGTTTTAAGGGGAATAGGTTGTGAGGCCCCTAAAAATTTTATTTTTTTAAAAGTCCCTCACTTTTAAATTATTTAATTGAAGTCCTTCGTTCTCTTAATTAATTTCAATTTTAACCCTAGTTTCCGGTAATCGCTGTTTTAGCTCGGTATCTCGCCTTTTGTTGCAAATCGGCATCACGTGGCTCGAATTAATTTTCCTATTATTGATCTTCTAAATTTATGACTTAAATATATGTTTTATTTTAAAATTTCAGATTTGTACCCTCTACTTTCCTTATTATTGCATTTTAGCCCCAAAAATCCTAATATTTTATTCAATAAGAGTACAACTAATATTTTATTGATTTATACAAATATCTATTATATTTTATTAAAAAGAAATCAAATTCTCACATATGGGAGTGGTTGTCGGTTGTGGTTAGGTGAGAAAGACCAAAAAAATTATTTTTTATATAGCAAATCTTGAATTGAATATTCAAGAAAATCTTTGAAAACATGAAGAAATTGGGAGCAATAAATGCAATGTACTCTTGTCTCCCAATTAACTAATAAATATGATTACTTTTTCTTAATCAAGATTAATTAACACTAATTCTAATTGGATCCAATTACAAACCAACCAAACTAGATCAATTCCATTGAAATTCAACCAAACTATTCAATCATTTTCTCTCTCCTTCTTGGCCTAGAAATACAAGCCTTACTAGCTAATTTTTCGTCGCTCCATACACACACAACCCATGGCTGAAAAGAGAAGGAAAGGGAGAGTAAGTGAGTTTGAGAAAAAGAGAAGAAAAAGAGAGATTTTTCTGGTCTTGCCTCCGGTTGCCTCATCTCTATAGCCTTCCTCTCTACTTTCCGCCCTCTAGATGCCGCGGCCATCGCCATCAACCCTTATTGTCGTAACCACTACCAACCTCTCTCCTCAAGCTCGTCGTGCTTTCCTTAGTCCCGTCATCCACCCATTTGCCGTTGTATGCACTTATCTCGCCATCGCAAACAACCCTGTTTCGCCTTTTTCGATCGCGAACAACTTCACCACCTACCCCTGCCATTGTGATCCATCTTCCCTACCTCTTCATCACGACTCTACCCCCCTGTATCTTGGTCTCATCCACTGGAGAAAGGGAGAAAGAGAGAGAGAGAGAGAGAAAGAGAGAGAGAGAGAGAGAAAGAGAGAGAGAAAGAGTGAGTGCCCTAGGGTTTTGAGATCTAAACAATGAAGAAGAAGATGAAGATAGAATATGGGCCAAAGAGAGGTGACAAAGGGGCAGGGGTGAAGGTCAGTATTTGACGGTCGACGATATACAAGGGTTTGGGTTTGGGTTTGCGTTAGTTGAAGAAGATGAGGGCAATTTGGTATTATTTAAAAATTAGTGGAGTGTATTGAGACAAAATTAAAAGTTTTAATTTGTATATGGTGTAAACTGAGCAAGTGTTGTGTATTGAAAGGATTTGTGGTGTGTAAATAGAATCACCCTATAACTTAATAGTGACCTTTCATTTTAAAACAAAACATCCATAAACATGATGTATATTTATATCAATATTACTATCACAACATTTTTATGATATTTTTTTGTATAAATGTTTATATATGAATATAATTTTTCATTTTTATTTCCACCATTATATCTAGCTTAGATCAATTTAATCTAAATATATTTAAAAAGTATAAAATTTGAACAAAAAACTTTTAAAAAATCACTGAATACAACAAAATAAGATAATGTATTAAATTTTTGTATTTTGTATTTGGTGAATTAAAAAAAACAAAATATTATAATTCTTAAGTATATCTAGATTAGGTGTATCTAAAAAATAAAAAAATTACTTAAAATATTAAAAAAGTTCAGTAAAAATAAAAATACTTAATTTTTTTATGTAAGTTAAATGAAAGAAGATGATTGTTATTTCTCTTAAAATAACATGAACAAAATATCTGTATTATTTTGTTATTTTATATGTATAAAGGCTACGGGACAAATATGTCATTTTAATCTGATAGAGAGTAAGTGTAATTTTTAAAATACGAGGGTGGAGATCTGTATTAAACAGAAACCCTAGGGGGTATCAATGTAATTTACCCTTTGTGTTATTTTTTATTCATGTTCGTGTGGTGTTAATGTGTCAAAAAATTTCAAATATCAAATATATAGAAAATTTTAGATTTATCTCCATAATAATCTCTATTTAATTAAATTATTCGTATAAATATTTGATTTTAACTAAATTTCATGTTTCTAATTTATAAAAATTATATTTTATTATTATAATTTTTATTTGATAATTAAATGGTGGGTAAAAAAATACATTGTCTTCAATTAAAATTTAAAAATATGTAGTTTTAAAGTCTTATTTTAAATAACTTTTGATAAGTTGGATAAAATTAGATAATAATTTAAAAATATAATAGTACCTTTTAATCGAAATAATATTAAAATATACAACTAATTATCCAATACACAAATTGCTCGTATTAATTTCGTGTTATGCAAAATATGTTTATTAAGAATCGTGTCATGCATCATGCATATATGTTGTGTTGAAAGATAGTAAGGTAAATTATAAAGAAAAATAGTTAAGAACACTAAAAGTGGTTATGTGGCAGTGGGTTATGCCTTTTTTTTTTTTTTGACATTCCCAATGCATTAGTGCTATTAATATTCTTTTTTTAGTGGTATGAATTATTGTTGAATTATAAATACCTATTTTGAGATTTACTTAAAAAGACAAATTGGCCTTATAGTTTTGAAAGTTACATCCCAGTCTTTCAAATTTGTAATACCGTAATAAATGACTCATTTTGTTAATAAACAAATGATTAAGTCAATTAACAATTTTTAGTGTCATAAATATATTTCAATTAATAATTATGATAATTTTATTGTTATATAGGAGAGTAGTTAGAAATTTTATTTTATTAATTAATTATGTTAAATAAAAATTTATGACAATGGGTATTTATAATTTTCAAAATTATAGTGGCAATTCATATTTTAAGTAAATTTCAAGAATTATATTTGTAATTTGGATAAATTATACTTTGCCCTTTTATGTTTGACAATTGTTTCACTTGGCTCTTAATTTTTTTTTCCCCCCACTTTGGCTCTTCACATTTCAAATTTTTTTTTTTTTTTTTTTTTTCAATTTACTCTTGAAACTAATTTATGCTCAAAATTAGATAGAAAATTTAATCTTAACTATCACATAACATAAAAATACATTATAATATGGATAAATTACATTGACACTCCTGAGGTTTCTGTTTGATACAAAGTCCCCCTCATATTTAGAAAATTACATTCCCTTTCCTGATGTTAGTAATCGCATTGCAAATTTTTTTTTTTTATTAGCAAAGTAAAAATTTCATTAAAAACATAAAATTAAAGGTACAGGAAGATGAGTAATCTCATTGCAAATTGCTTCATAGATTGCTGATGTCATACCTTAAAATTTTGAAAAAATTACCAAGAAGTCTTCTTTGAAAAACGTGTAGTCTATTTAGTCCCATAACTTTTTGTTTGTACCCAAAAGTCCAATAACGTTATTCTTTTTCTCTACCTTTCTTCTTCTCTTTGTGATTTCCGGTGATCGTTGACGGGTAACCATATCTTGCTTCTTCTCTTTCTCTTTCTCTTTCTGATATATAGTCACCGGTGACCAACGACTACCATCAATTGGGATTCACTGGCAACCACCGACTGCCGACTCCTTACCTCACCGACGGCAAAGAAGATGTGTTTCCGATGAAGAAGATGAATAGATCTACTTCCGACTAGATCTGACCAAAAAATAGTTGTCGGAGTACAATCATTTCTCTATATCCGCCTCTCTCCTTCAATCTCTTATTTTTTTAAAATTTTCTTTGCTATACACTTTTCTTTTTCTGTTCTAATGGAGAAATTTTTCAAGTTTTGAACAAATTGTTTTCGAGTTTTAGTTACAGGCGGTGAAAAGTGTAAAATTTTGCAGTTTCAAATTTTTTAGGTGATAAAATGAATTATGGTTTAAAACTGTAAAATTTTGCAGTTTCAAAATTTTTTGGTGCTAGAATGAATCATGGTATCAAACTGTAAAATTTTGCAGTTTAATAACATTCTTTAGAACTGTAAAATTTTGCAGTTTCATAACATGTTTTTCAGTTTGATTAATAAAGATAAATGCTTAATAGATTTTTTCTTTGAAACTGTAACATTTTACAGTTTCAAAACTTGTTTTTCAGTTTGATCAATATTGGAGATTATTTGCTTAAATCTTACAAAAATTGAAAAATAACATATGTTTTTCCCATTGTTGCTGTTTTTGTCGTTCCATTTTTTTCTTTTCTTTTAGTTTACCAATATTTAGCACATTTTGCTTAAATCTTCCATTAATGTTCATAACATTCCGGCGATACTCCAGCGATACTCCAGCGACTTCCCGGCGATACTCCGGTGACTTCCTGGTGATGTTGAACATTCCGACGAGTCTCCGGTGACCGTCGACGGAAGTCCGACGATAGTAGGATGTAATAGCGACTGTAAATTTTTTTTAAAAAAAAAAAAAGGGATTTTTTTGTAACAATTAAAAATATATAGGACTAATTGGTGCAAGTGTTTTGTTTGGGGATTAGATAGGTCTTGAACTTTGTATATGGGACTTATTGGTAAGTTTCCCTAAAATTTTCTAAATGACCATTTTGCCATTTTTTCTATCATTTGTTCTTTCTATCATCTTAACTATATTTTATAACTTTTCATCATTAAATTCTACCTAAGGAGTAGTTTGGAATGATCTAAATAAGTATATTTTTTGACTTTTTATGAAATATGGGTTGAGTCTGGGTTGGTTTGAAGTAATGTGGTAGAGAGGTGATGTGACTTAAATAAGATGATATGACTTAAATAAGATAGTGACTTTTTGACTTTTTTAAGTTATGACAAACAAGGCCTAAATATATTCTTACTGAGTCATGATATATACACCTAAATTTTATATAAAATTTTGAAACACAATGATAGAGTTTAATAGTGGCATTTCATTTTAAAACAAAACACCCATAAACGTAATTTATATTTACAATAATATTATATCACTATCACAATATTTTTTGTCTAAAGTTTTATATATGAATATAATTTTTATTTTTATTTCTACCATTATATCTAGATTAGATAAATTTAATCTAAATATATTTAAAAAGTATACAATTTCTGTAAAAAAAACTTTTAAAAAATCATTGAATACAACAAAATAAGATAATTTATTAATTTATTAATTTTTTTGTTTTTTTTTTAATTTTTATTTTATATTTGGTGAATTAAAAAAAAAATCAACAAATATTATACTTCTTAAGTATATTTAGGTTAGGTGTATCTCAAAAATAAAAAAATTGCTTAAAATATTAAAAAATTTCAGTAAAAATGAAAAACAGGAAAAATAAAAATATATATTTTTTTGTGTGAATTAAACCAAAAAAGATGGTTATTATTTTCCTTGAAATGATATGAACAAAATATTTGTATTATTTTGTTATTTTATATGCATAAATACTAAGAGACAAATGTATCATTTTAATTTGATAGTGGGTAAGTGTAAATTTTTGAATGTGAAGGGAATATGTATTAAACAGAAATCTCAGAGATGTCAGTGTAATTTACCCTTATTATATTGATGTAGAAGTTGTGTTTGAGGTGCGAATTATACATAATAAAATATTTTTATGGCACATGATCGTCAATGTATTATTTTCATTATAATTTTAAACCTAAATTTTTTAGAATAAATTGAAAAAACACTTAAAATATAAAGAGTTAAAATGATAAAAAAAAATAAAATTTTATGGTAAAAATGAAAAAATAATTAAATATAAAAGGGGCAAAAGTGTTATTTACATAAAATAATGGATCATGCTAGGGAGCCCTAATTTTTGGCCCCCTAATTTCCCTAAGGCCAAGTTTGGCTAAACAAAATAAGTGCACTTATTTCGTCTTTTTATTTTTTTTGGATCACATCAATCAACATCTTCTCTCTATTTTTTCTACACATAATACAATAAAAGTCAAAAAGTGCACTTATTTAGTCTTCCCAAATTTATTCAGACCAAGGCCAAAAAAAAAAAAAAAAAAAAAAAATCCTAAAACGACGTCGTTTTAGACATTAGGAGATTAGGACTTTTTTTAGGGGACAAATCATTTTCCCAAAATAATATAGTGTGAGATGTTTTAGCCCAGACCAGACCACTCACTACTGCTCTTTCTGCTCGCAACTGTTCGTGTGCAGCACCGTATCAAACGATCCCTTTTCTCACCTGGGGTTTATCTAACCCAAAACCCTAGCATTCTAAACCCTAACTTCACAAACTCGTAAAAATGACGAAGGTGTACGGAACCGGATTGTTTGATTTCAAGCGTCACCGGGTGGCGGAGTACCCGGTGGAATCACAGCAGATCAGCGAGAAGCCTCCGGAGTCGCAGACCGGTTCGAATTTGCCAAACTCAATAACGCTGATCGAGATTCAGAGGGACCGTCTGACGAAGATTGCGTTGGAGAATTGGTCCAAGGCTGGAGGCGGAGAGAGGCCGAAGAAGCCTTTCAGTCCGGATCTGGTGAAGGAGATTTACGACATGGAGTTGCTGGTCAAGGGCGGTCGGAAGCCCGTGCCGCTGCAGAGGGTGATGATTCTGGAGGTGAGTCAGTACTTGGAGAATTACCTCTGGCCCAATTTCGACGGAGATAAGGCGACTTTTGAGCATGTCATGTCGATGATACTCATGATCAATGAGAAGGTAGGGCTTTGGCGTGCTTTCTTTTGCGTTTGCAGCTGTGGGTTTTGCTTTTGGTTTTGGTTTTGTGGGTTTTGCTTAATTGTTGAGGAATTTTAGGAAAAAAGGAAAATTTGATAATTTAGGGTTTAAGGCCTCGTTTGACAAGTTAACATGTTAGCCCAAAAAGTGAAAAAGATACTTAAAAAAGTCAAAAAGTCTATGACCCATATTAAAAAGTCGAAGATTTTCATTTTACTTTTTGTATAATTTTTTCATAAAAAATCAAAAAGTCACCTAAAACATACTATTTTTTTTAACCCATATCATATTTTAGCCAAAAAAAGTTAAAAAATTACTAAAATAACTTGTTCCCAAACGAGTCCAAAGTAGTCTGAATTGGGCTATTGTTTGGTTACTGATAAGTTTTGAGGATAATGGGGAAGAAATTGATGGGTTTTACATTCTATGCAGTTTTGGTTCAGAGAAACAAATAATGGAAAATTTCTTTTAAAATCATTATAAGATTGTTTTAAAAAAGCTTACCCACTCCCTAGTTTTATCCACTCAAATCAATTGGCAAAAGAAATGAGAAAGGAGAATGCACCTAAACGCAAGTCTAGTTGCTGTTCTTGTAGTATTTTCCTGGTTTTTCTGTCAGCAAGAAAAATAGAGTATGCGGCTCATAGAGAAGACACAGGAAAAAATAATGTAGCATTGTGCCAAGTATTAAAAGGGACTTACTGTTAGACAAAGAAAAATTCCGTAGAGTTGAATTTTTCCATTTTATTGAAGTTTAAGGTTTATTTTATTTATTTCTTCTTAGCAACCGAATAGGAGATTATGGAGATTTATTGTGAATACACGGAACTATGATGCTTACGAATCACAAATTTTAAACTTGCAGTTTCGGGAGAATGTGGCTGCTTGGATTTGTTTTTATGATAGGAAAGATATGTTTAAGGCATTTCTAGAGAGGGTTCTTCGGCTGAAGGAGGTACACATTTCTTGTCTTGTTTTTACATATTAATTTGAGAATCTTGTTCATTCGTTTATTTTTAGTAATTTTAGTACCTGAAAATGGTTGAAATTGATGGAAGTGCAGTGTACATATTATTTTTAATTATTATTATTTTTTTCATATTGCTTTTCCATTAGTGAATGAGATTAAATTCCTGACCGACAACTTTTAGAGAAGACATTGTCATGTTCTCTGAACAATAATCCAACATCAATATATATATTTTGAGGTTGTCTAATCTGCATAGAAGGGTATTTAATTGAAATGGCCCTAGTGCTTGCATGGGACTCTCTTGATTGTCTATACCTTGGTTTTCTGAGTTTACTTTATGAAAGTTGCTCTGAATGCCAGCTTTGTAATGGGAATACCTCTTCTGCTACTTTAGGTTTTGACTTCTTGTTAGTTTTCATCCAAGTAGATTAACCTCCTTGTTTGGTGCAAGGGCCCTTGGTCAACTAGGCTAACCATGTTGGTTGCATTTTTTACTAGCCAAGCAGATTGATCTCAATGCAAGAATGGGCATATATGTGTTAATTAGACTACAAATCTCTCCAATTGTAAGGACAGAAAAACCAGCCTCAATATAGTAGGTCGTAGTACTTCAAATATAACTTTAATTATGAGCTTTTGATTGCTAACCATAAACACATTCCCCAATAGTGAGAAATATTCAATGTATATCTTATACTATTTGCTCCAATCCAATAGTTGACTTGCCTTGAATGAAAATTGTGATCGATCCCAGTGTACGGTTGATTGTAGTGTACATGCAGCTATTTGCAACATAGACCAAGTAGTTTATCATATAAATAGGTGATTTTATTCAAGTTGAAGTACTAAAAGGAGGCTTGGAAGAATGTAGGTAGACATTTGAGAGACAAAAGTTAGGGACAGAAGTTGGAGAAGTGTTAGAGAGATTGCTTGTATGTTTTGGTATTGTTGCTGGTTCAGGTATCTTTATGAAAGCTTATTTTAATCGATGGAGAAAATCTTCATTATTCAAATTGATGAAGCTTCAAGGGGGCAGCTCATTATAATTATGGAAAGGAATAGGTTTAGAAGTTATTCATTGCTTGTGAATATGGGATGTGCTTTTTGGATCAGTACTACATTAAAGGAACCTATTAGGTTCTTTGATGGATGCTATTTTTTTTTATTATAAAGAAAATACAGAAATGAGGGCTAATGTCAGTCCTAGTGGTTCTCCAATAGTAAAGGAGTTTTTATTGAGATCTCTATGTGGGTTAGTGGGAGAAATAGTGCTACTGTCAGTCCTAGTCGGTAGCTCAGGGGTGGACTGATTTGGAAAATTTGATCCATACCATAGTGTTTGGGGAAGTGTCTGAAAGGAGTGGGTAGAAACTAAGGTAGGTTAGCTGGGGAGGAGGGATTCCAGAATGTGGCGACTTTTTTTCCTTTGTTTGGCACCCTTAAGAAATCAAAGACTTTGGACATTGAAAGCTAAAAGATTTGATTGGAATATGACTATTGTGTACTAGAGAATTTGCATGATTCTTGGAACATGATTAAGAGAGCTTTGGATAAAATATTGAAGCAGAGAGTCCAGTGTCTTCCATTTCGTGTTAACAAGTCCTTGATTTTGTGTAAGTGTAATAGTATGGAGACCGTGATCAAATATGGTGACATTGATCAACGAACTAGAAAATTTTCCAATTTATTCTAAGCAAGGATTAAGGTAAATGGATTTGATTTAGGATTTCTTTTTTTTTCTTTTCTTTTCTTTTTTTTTTTTTTTTGGTGGTGCTTTGAATTTGTCAGTTTGTTTGAGAGTTGTTTCAAAGCTGGAAGGGTTGGTGATGGCTGTCAAACAGAGCTTCTTAGAGATGGCTGAACCAAAATTTCATTCATCCAGTGGGAGGGGGAAGAAGGCAACCCAAAGTAGCTATTACCTGGCAAAAGTTGGATGGTCAATAGACGAAATGTAGATGCTATTCTTGGTTACATCGACGATCACAACATTTTGGATGTAGTTTGGATTGCTAATGTGGTTGTAAAAGAGTATAGTTTTGGGATAGGTCTGGAGTTGTTTTCGAGGCTGATTTTTAGAAAGCATATGACTAAGTGGAGTGGGATTTTCAGACTTTTTTTTATCTAAAAGAAAGGTTTTAGTAAGAGATGGAGAAGGTGGATGCATGGCTGTCTTGCCTCTTCTAATCTTTTACTTGTGAATGGGAAACCAAGTGATACTTTCAATGCGCCCAGGGGCTCAAGGCAAGGGATCCTTTATCCTTGTTCTTGTTTACTATTGTTGTTGAGGTGCTAAGTAGATTGGTTGATAGGGCTTCTAAGAGGAGGGTTCTTGTGGATGGCTTTGTGGTAGGGATAGATTGTGTGTCAGTGTAACATTTGCCGTTTGCAGAGGATGCCATTTTCTTTCTTTGGGTGAAGAAGATAAAATGATTAACTTGCGTTAAATCATTAGAGTTTTTGAGATGGTTTCTAGGCTCAAGGTTTATATGAGGAAAGGTTCAGTAGTGGGGATTAACTTTTCACAATATAGGTTGATTAAAGTGGCTGAGATTATGAGTGGTTCAATAGAGTCTTTACCAATTAAGTGTCTTGGTCTGTTGGGATGTTGTCTCACTCCCTAGATGTAAGGGAGGTCTTGGTTTGGGCATTGTTGTTGACAATATTGCATTGCTTAGTAAGTGGTTATGAAGATTTCCAAGGGAAAGTTTCTTTGTGGCTTGCAATTAAAAAAGTATGGGCTTCAGGCGAATTGGTGGGATAGTGGTGGAGAGAGGGATTTGCCATTCTCCATGAAAATTTATCTCAAGTCATTTTGAGGTTTTCTTTTCTTAATCAACTTCTTCTTGTTGGTGGGAGTTAATTTGATTTTGGGAGGATACTTGGAAGGGGGGAGAGTCCATTTGCTCATCTATCTCCCTGATTGTATCTTTTATTAAGAGCTCATAATGCTTCAATGGTTGCAGCTTCTTCAGTTTCAATTTCATGGTACTTCAAGTACTTTCGGAATCTAAATGATCGTGAAACCACCAAATCTGCTTTTCTGATGGCAATTCTTGAGAATGTTTTGTTGTCTGATGTGTCTTTTGATAAGAGGGTGTGGAGTCTTTATTCTTCCTAGTTGTTCTTCTGTAGGTCCTCTTTTTATTGTCTTATTGACAATCAAAATGTACAATTTTGTCCTCACCATAAGATGATTTGGGATGCTTGATGCTTGTGTACCTATTGAGGTTTAAGTATTTGCATGGACATTGGCTCATAAGAAACTGAATAGCAATGAGTTTTTGCAAGAGAGACGGCTGAGTTCGTACTTGTTCGTGCAATGGTGTGTTATGTGTAGGGGGCTCAGGAAAGTATGGATAATTTATTTTGCATTGCCCTTTGGCTCTATTTCTATGGTGGAGAGTATTCCATTTGATGGAGGAGGATTGCGTTATTCCACCGCCTTGTGAGAAATTGTTATGCATTGAGTTTTGCAAGATTCAGTTCAAATGCCAAGGCTCAGGCTCTTTGGAGATGAGTTGTTTGTGCCATTCTTTTGGTTTTATGGCTAGAAATGTATGCTAGGATTTTTGAGGAGAAAAGTGAAGAAGTTGAGAGCTTCTGGGAGAAATTTGTTAGCTTGTTTTTTTTTGGGTTTCAAGGGCTCCTTCTTTTAAAGAAATTCCATTGTTATTAATTTCTAGAGATTGGAGTGCTATTTGTAAAGTGTGATGTTTCATTGTTTTTCTTTCTCTTGATTTCGGCGCACTTCTTGCCCCCCTTCTTCTTGCATTTGCTCAACTTTTTAAGAAATTTCTTTGCCAATCAAAAAAAGAAAAAAAGAATGTAGGTTGACTGGAAGAAAGTTGGGGTTCTCCTTTGGTTAAGCTTAGATCCTTAGGATATGGCTTTACATGGAGGATGGATCCATAGCTGATGTCAAGTAGTTGTGTTAATGCTTATTCTGTTGAATTTGGCAACCTTACTTTAGAATTATCCCTAGTATGACTAATTAATTTTTGAATACTGAGACCTTTACATAAATTACAGAAAATTGTAAAGAATTTCAAATCTTATTGAACATGCTGGGTTCATGTCAGTGAATATGACTCACTAATGTCTAGGAACTTTTGGTATCTGTGTTACTTTGGCCAAACTATCATTTATTTTAGCAGTTGTATCTGGAATGTGACCAGAGGTTTGTCTTTTTGATGGGTCCTGGAATTGCCCCGGAATTTTAATTTTAAAGTGATTGATGGGGTTGGTCACCTATATTGACTTTGTTTAAGCATTAATTTGCGGTAAACATGTATGACAGTTTTCCAAAAGTCAGGCCCATTTGGTGCACTGTCTTTTTTGGCCTTCGGTGCAGATCTATGTTTGTTTTTTGTTTTGGTTTGTTTTGTTTTTGTGACAAAAATTGTATGAATTCAAGAAATTTATCTGATATGTTAATTTTTGTCATCAAGGTATAGAGCTGTGTTTATTGTATTGAATATTTGTTGCCAAATTTACTTTTAGGAAATGGGAGGTAGCTTCTATTTATGGTTCTGATGTATATGCCAGAACATGTAGCGACACATTTTGTGCCTCTCAAAAAAAATAAAAAATAAAAAATTTAGACACTTTGATCTCAAGCAATCATATTTTCAATTGTTTCAATTGACTGCCTGGTTGAGCAAACAAATTTTTGAATATTTATAAATATCTTAATGAATGTCTGACATTTTCAATGTGGCTGTAGGGTAGAAGCTTAAGTATTGCTGAGAAGACTAATTACCTGCTTTTCATGATTAATGCCTTTCAGGTATGGCAATTTTGTTATTTATGTTGGCATTACATGTAGTTCATTTGTTTGAAATCATTTTTTTTGGGTATGATGCTTGCTTTTGAGTAACATTTAAGTGTCTGATTCCCTTTCATATTGCGTTTACCAATTCAATGACTAGATAGGACATTGTCTTCAACGTGTTTAGTTAATTCATCCATGACTAATGCAAACAGGTCAGGATTCAAAGATGACCTTTGATTTAATCGTAGAGTGAAATTCACTAGTTCTTTCTGCAGGTATTCTAATTGTAGTCACAACCTCATCATACATGTCTTTTATCACATCAATATACCTTGCGGCAGGGGTTGAGGGGGGTAAACAATGTAAAGTGGCTTCCTTCGTCATAAACTTGGTAAAGCTTTACTAAATAACTGAGAAACTTAACGAAAAGAAGGGGGCCACTATGACATATTAAAAACAATAACTCTCTTATGTGAAAGTGCATAACTAACATACTATGATTCTTTCTTATACAACTTTATTACTGTCCTAAACAACAATTATTCCTTGCTATAGATGTCTATCGGATCACAAAAAGGAGAGATGCATTGAAAATGTTTTGTATACTTAATGCTATTTTGTGCCATTTGAATATGTCACAAGTGTTGTTTTCAAATCGTGAATTGAATCGTGAATAGTTGTGCTAAAGTAGTCAATCGTGAATCCTATTGAATTGTGAATCATAAGATTCACTTTGTTTAATATAATATATAGTTATCTATATTATAATGCAGGAGAGTTTTTGAAAATGTATCAAAATGTATTAGAGATAGATTTTGTATCAATGGTTGAGATCAATCCTAAAGCACATCTAACGACTGAGATCAATCCTCTCAAGTGTACCAAACACTTGGTTCCCGCCCAAACACTCCTCTCTCTCTCTCTCTCTCCTTCTTGATTTTAAACTCTCTCTACCCATTTCTCTCTCAGCTTTTGCCTCTCCATTTCTCAGTTCCCATTTCTCACTCTGACTGTCATTCTCCAGCAGCTCGTTGCCACTGTTCACTCCGACAGCTCGGTTCACTCTAACCGTCTGGCATCGAAAGGTTTCATCATTTCATTGAATGTTTCATTGTGTAATTTTTTATTCTTGTTGATTAGGTATGTGTTTGGATTTGTGTTTCTAAGATTTCAGTTTGTGTTTTTGTTTCTAAGATTTGTTTTTCTAAACCTTAATCCACGTATTCAATGGGACCACTCTTTGTAATGAAAACCCATAAAAAGTTGAAATAGAGCATTGAAAATTAATGTCGAAATCATATACAATCAAGTCAAATATAACTCAAATCATTTGAATTTGTCATAACTTCAAGTTTTTAGAGCAGAGCATACAAAGAAACTGAAAGGTAAAGCCAAAAAATAAACGAGTGATAAGTCAAAATTGTTGGAATCAAAGTAAAATTCCAGTTTTTGAAAGCAAAAGAGACACTTGATATACATTAATTTGGGTTTGTGTTTGTTTTTCTAAACCTTAAATCGATATGTGTTTGTGTTTGGTTTGTGTTTCTAAATCTTAAACCGATATGTGTTTGGGTTTCTCTTTCTTTTTTTGTGTTATGTTTCTTTTTTATTTTTTATTTATGTAGCTTTCAATTTATATGGGTTTGTGTTCAATTCCTTTTATTTTGTGTTATGTTTCTTTTTTATTTTTTATTTATGTAGCTTTCAATTTATATGGGTTTGTGTTCTATTCCTTTTATTTTGTGTTTTGTTTCTTTTTTATTTTCTTTTTTTGTGTTCTTTTTTTTTTTTTTTTTTTTTTTTTGACTAACCAAATGGCCATTGATAGAGTCGAGTGGAGAAGAAGAATTCATGTAGCCGACCTCATTTGATGGGATTTAAAGCTTGGTTTGGTTTGGTTTGGTTTGGTTTGTTGTTGCCTATAAAATCTCATAGAACCATGCAAAAAGTACTCAAGATTTTGGGTTCAAAATACCACTTGAAATTTTGTTTAATACTTCTTGAGGACTTTTTCTACAAATTAGTTTAAGCAATATGAGAACTTTGTTTAAAGTAATCCCACTCATTAACTTTGTTTAGAGTGCACATTATACACAGAGGCAGATTTAGATAAACAAGACAATAAGGTTGACATATTTTTGTAAAGCATATTTGGGTGCTAAACCACCAAAGTAATAAGAAATCAATATATCCAAAGTAATACGAACTCAACCTTTAGAAAATTTATAAATTAATTGAATAGTGCTGTTATATAAATTAGTTTAACAAGTGTACAATAGCTTTGATTTGTGTGTTTTGTTTAGTGTTTACAATTTTTTTTTGACTTGCTTGGCTAGTGTGCTTTTATTTTCTTATAATTGCAAAACAATATTTCTTTTATATGTTTTTTTACTCCACATTTCACTATTTTGATTTGCAATATTGGTGAACATTATAAATTATATATTTATTCCTTAATATTGGTGAACATTATAAATTTTATATGTTTATTCCTTAATTTGCATTAAGGGTAGGGGGAGTTGTTATTTTTAATTGAGTTATGTAGAGCGTGTGATACAAGTAAAATTGTTAAAAGTTCTTTAAGAAGAATAATATTTCTTTATATTTTTTCAGTGTCTTTATCAAAAAATGCTACACACACCACAAATTTCAACATGATACATATAAATTACAACTACATTTTGATCCCAACATTATTTACACTGTACCTTTAGGCATAGACATACACTAGTATATGTACATATCAAAGTACACATGGCGTTTAAAATGAAATAAATATCAACATAACTAAATTGTATATATGTATATATATGTAAAACCGCGCATATCTATATAATTAAAAATAAAATAGAAAACATAACGAAACCACAATGAATCGCGTGACTTGCTTTAATTTCGATTCAAGAACACAATTCAAATTTGAGTGGGGTAAAACTCATATTGAATTGTCATTCACAAGATTCTAACCACCTATGAAGCACAAGTACGAGTACGGGTATCCATATGGTATGAGTATGTTGATACAGTAAAATCTAAAAAAAGTAGGGTATAGGTACAACTTGGTACGTCCTAAAAAGATAATTATTTTTAATCTGAAGTAATGCAAAAGTTTAGTTAAATGGTTTAGTTGGTTAAAATCCAACTTACAATTCACATTTAATGCCAAAAGTAAGGTTTAAATCAAAATTAAATGTCACTATATTAAATAACTTACAAACAAAAGCTTAATTTTAAAATCATTCTAAGCATAAAAAAAGTCCAATGAAACTAACTTTACCTTTGTATGGAAGAAAATATTTTTCTAGCTGAGGTACAACTTGGGTATATATTGGGTACTTCTGTTGTATGGCAAAAATTAAGAAGAAAGATTTAAGTTTGTGTTTCATGAATTTGGTACATATGCAGAAGTACTATGCAAAGTACCAGTATTCAGTACAAGTACAAAATGCTTGTCAAAGTACCCATACTTTATAGCTAACAACTGTTGCCAAGTTTGAAGACTCTTACATGTTAATGACAATAATGAAAACAATAATCTCCCAATTACGATTGGAGTGCCGTTGGGATTATGTTTGTGTGGGACCAAAGAATGTGAATAGTCATTGCTCTTTGGTTTTCTTGTGCTACCCAATATAATGATGAATTTGACTTTGTTAGTGATAAAAATGAAGTCAGACACTTTCTATTCCTGAGATGCATTGGAAAGTGAGAGAGAAGGCTAGCATGTGTTATTGAAGGAAGTCAATCAGTTGGTATGCTTGTAGAAATGCACATGAGGAACTAGAAAACAAAGCAATCTGTTGGCACCGGTTTTTTGTTTTTTTTCCCCTTAAAAAAAAAATATTATTGGAATGTGGTAGTCAGTTTTGGAAGATGAAATTGTGATAGAGAATAGAGTCATAGTTGGCAGAATTGTCCTTGACATCATATGGTTCCTTTTTTTTTCTTCTCTTTTTTTCACAAGGCATATGGTGGAATGTGAAATGATGGTCCTTGAAAAATGCAGGATGTTTTTCAATCTCATATATATATATATATATGGTGGGATGTGATGGGTCGGTACATGTGTAAAAAGGGGAAGGAAATAGTGTTATCTGGCTGTGTGATAATAGTGTGTAACACTGGTGTGTGATGTTGAGAGCAATAATTGTAAGGGGCTGTCGGAAATATTCGTGAAAGTGTATTTGTCTTAACATTTGTAATTTCTACTGTGAGTAGATTCTTCTTACTCGCCAGTGGATCTATGCATTTTTTACCCAACTACATAAACTGTGTTCTTTTTTGTGTCTATTTTATTTTTCTTTGCTTTCATTGCTTGAGTGGGTTTATTCCCAACAAGTGCAGCGCATACAATGTTGCTCTATGAAGCACGAACACCTCTTCGGAGGTCACGTGCTGGTGTTTGACATGTGTTGGACACAGACACTTCAGACTTGGCGATGTCACATTGATTCTTTTTATAGTTTTTAGTTTTTATTTTTATTTTTCACTAGGGTAGCATACCCAAGGTTGATGAACCAAACCAAACCGAACCAAACCAAGCCTTAAGTCCCATCAAATGGGGTCGGCTGCATGAATTCTTCTTCTCTACTCGACTCTATCCAAGGCTATTTCGTTAGTCAGATTAAGGAGATTCATATCTCTATTTACTACACTAGTCCACTTCAATCTAGGTCTACTCCTTCCCCCTAACACTTTCATCTACTGTCACTGTATCGCATCTCTTCACTACTACCTTTGTTGGTCTCTGTTGTAAATGACCAAACCATCTTAATCTATTTTCTTTCAACTTGTCTTCTATCGGTACTACTCTTACTCATTCTCAAAGATACTCATTCCTAATTCTGTCTTTTCTAGTCTTGCCACACATCCACCTTAGCATTCTCATCTCGGCAATACTCATCTTATCTACATGTTGTTTCTTAGTTGTCCAACATTTCGTCCCATACAACATCACTGGTCTAATAACCGTTCTATATAACTTCCCTTATAGTCTAATGGGTATGCATTTATCGTACAGTACTCCAGATGCACTCTTCCACTTAAACCACCCCGCCTTTATTCTGTGGATCACATCCGAAGATTTGTGTGTCCTTGTGTCTGTTGTCTCATGTATTTGTTTCTGTGCTTCTTAGATGCTGCTTAATGCTTACTGACAAGAAATTTGAATGCTTGTAGAAAAATACTTATCTTTTATTCTTTACTAATAAATTGTAAATGTCCTTTTTTTGAATTACTTCCTGGGACAGAGCTTGGAAGATGAGATAGTAAGTAAACACATCTTAAGATTAGCAAGTCTGCAGTGCTGGCATAGTCTATCATATGGTCGTTTTCAGGTAAGCTTTATATGGCATATTTTGGTTGTCTTGAAAGGAGTTGATATTTTCTCACACCTTTTATTTGGTTTTTGACTTGCTTCTGTCAAGTGTAGATGGAACTTTGTCTTAATCGAGATCTGATCAAGAAATGGAAAAGGATCACAAAAAAGGCTAAGGAAGCAAACAAACGAGGAGAGCTCTTTGATCCTTCAACTTTGCTGGAAGTGACTTTTGTGAGAAATCTCATTGAAGAGTTTTTGGAGGTACTATTTCACTGAAATCGAACTGTTTTTGATCTGTTATGTTTGGTAGTCAAGATCTGATTTAATTTTATTTAAAATTTCTTTACAGGTACTTGATTTGAAAGTTTTTCCTCGTAAACAAAGTGATAATGAGGATGATACACTTGATGTAAATGGTGATGCTTGTGTATTGTACTGTGAGAGGTTTATGGAATTTCTTATTGATCTCTTGAGCCAACTACCAACAAGGAGGTAATGCTGCATCCTGGAATTATTATTATTTTGTTGTAATTAAGTTTGACAGAATTGGTCTCATGCTTCTTTTTTCTACATCATGTTTCCAAAAGCCTCATTATGTTTTTCCATATAGTCTTCTAGAAAGTTTGTTGCGGTGTTTTGCTTGTGATGATATGTGCTCTAGTGCCATATGAAAACTCTAATTTTCTAATATAGAAAATTAGATTGCTATCAGTAATATTTATGAGTTTATTGTACAGTAAGTTTGGTCGGTAAAAAAGTGAAAACATATTTTAAGAATTTTTTTTAAAAATATCTAATTTTGGAAATTGGAAAAAAGAAAAGTAATTTCGGCCATAAAGGGTACTTATCTTGACTCAAAGAATAGGCCTTGTGGTTGATTAGGTATGGCCACGGGGCGGGTTTGATATGAGTTTGGTCTGATCCTACCCTGCTACTAATGGAAAAACTGTCCCCATAGCGTCCCAAACCCACGACAGGTTGGAACTCAAGACCTCATCCCCGTTTATGAATTGACCCCTCATCTCGTTCCCACCACATCACCACGGTTTGTTTTTGTTCAACAGCAAAGAATCTTATATTAGAGAACATGCCAAGGGGGTACCACCCTTACATGACCAAATAAAAGAGAAATAAAGAAAGCATGACAAAAATGTACAAAAGATAAACCCAAAATCTAAAAGCATCCACTCCAGATTATTGTTATGCTTTAATAAATGCCCACTCCACAAAATATTCTCTCTCATTCTTTACTCAACTTATGCAATACAAGGGGCTTTCTCATCTTTCAACTTCGATTTTTTTTTCTTTCTTTTTTTCTTTTTTTTTTTTTCTGAAACAACAATACCCTAATTGTGTTCTTGATACATGATTGAAACACATGATCTTCAAAGAACAAATTTCGTCAACCCAATTGCCGAACATAGAAAGCAAAAATATGGGATACACAGTCAACAGAGAGAATTTTGTGAAGGAAACAACACAGAATGCCAGGAAGATGATGTTTCAGACTGAGAAAGCTGAGTGAGAGAAGGGGCAACCTTGGAGGTTGGAGCCTTGCTGGTGGCAAACTCAGTTCCCTCATTAGGACAATGATCAACAGTGATGATTGAGGCGGTGACTGTGGTCATGATCGAGGTGGTGACTGTAGCCATGATTGAGACGGCAACCATTGGCAATAAGCAACAATGGTGTTTGGTGAACTGGTGGGTAGGGGTAGGGAGACTGCATCGTCATCATGAAATCAGGATGTGGAGATGGAAACCTAGATTTTGAGTCATATAGATATATATATAGCTATGTATATGCAAGGGTATATCTGTTATAGAATATAGTTTAGAGTGGAATTTATTTGTATACCAGGGTGCATTCGGGATGGGGTGGCCTAGACCCTAGCCCATCTCAAACCTACTTTGAGTTTTACCTCTTCACACCATAACCCGCCCCTACTCCAGTAAAGCCCTGGAGAAAAGGCAAATTGCCATCCTATGGTTGATACACCCCCATCCACCTGGCAAGTTCAAATTGTAGAAGCAAATGGCATTTGGCTGTCCAGTGAAGCTTGGACAGAGAATTGGAAATGTATATTTTGTCATTCAAAAACACCAAATGGGTCAATGATTGAGGGGAAATTGTTTAAGACATGACAAGTAATGTGTCCTTCATTGAGTCAGACCCTTCTCAAAAATCTCCAATGAAATAGCCTTGAATGATGAACTCAAAGGAAGGCTGAAATGCTGTGTTTGAAGGACCTATCATGACACCCCAAATAGTTGCTAAATGAGCTACCTCCATAACATTCCGTACATAATCAGTTCAATATATTTATTATTTCGGATTTGCTTGTAAACACGAGACTTTTGAAATAGAAAAGGATACATCTTACTCGCTACCTAAGTGCCTGAACTTATCAATGTTTTCCTTACAAAAGAGACCTGTATCATTTATAAAAAAAGAAAGAAAGAGAGACTAGATATGGTACTTCCCATTTGCTAAAAATGTTGTTTTGGAAGGAGTAAAACTGGATATAAATTTAACATTTGCATCTTAGTGGACTGCTTTAGACTCAAAACATGTTTTTTTGTGTTTGGCACGTTAAGCTTTTACCATTGCACCAAGCAATGCTCCTTGTCATCTATCAAATTTATACAACTTTCTTTTAAATGTATACAATTATATACACATTTAAGTTCAGATACAATATTCTATATATTTATGCTGTGTTAGAGTGCGTTTCCATGTCATGTCAACTTTTCCAAATATCAATTTAATTGCCTTTAATAATAAAAATATATGCACTCTCATAACAACTTCTTATGCTATGCATTATTTTTTTTGGTGGTGCTGTCACAGATTTTTAAAGCCTCTTGTTGCTGATGTTGCTGTTGTTGCTAAATGTCATTTAAGTGCTCTTTATAGACATGAAAAGGGGAAACTCTTTGCACAACTGGTTGACTTGCTGCAGTTCTATGAAGGTTTTGAGATTGATGATCGTTTAGGCAGACAAATGACTGACGACGAGGTGCTCCAATCTCATTATGACCGCCTCCAGGCTTTTCAGCTATTTGCATTTAAGAAGATTCCCAAGGTCTGGTTTCCTTTTAGATAATTTCTAGAGCTGCTGCTTTTCTTCACAAATTATTTATGGTTTTGACGGGTAATTATTTTTACTTGATTTAATTTTATGTTTTCCCCATGTATGTAGTTGCGGGAACTTGCATTGGCTAATATCGGCTCAGTTAACAGGCGCTCTGATTTATCAAAGAAACTCTCTGTGCTTTCTTCTGAAGAGCTGAGGGACCTAGTCTGCTGCAAGGTTCGTAAACCAATTGATTGGCTGGTCTGTTTTGGGCAAAAACCATTTAAAATGAGAGCATTGCACAGATTCTGCATTAATGAGTTTATTTGTTTTGGATCTATTCTTTAGAATATTAGAATGGATTCCAATTGAAGTTCTACCGACATTCTTTATTGTTTCGCATTGTAAAGCCATATCCAGTGTATGCTGATTAATTAATTCTAGAATAATTCATTGCTAGGAATAATTTGGTGGCTTGTTCATTCAAAGTGAGACTCTTGTCAGAGTAATACGTATTTGGTGGGAATGCCTGTCAGCCGGTTCCCTATACGTATTGTTTACTAGCTGACTCACAACTTGATTCACAGCATATACGGTTGATTCAACTGCTACAAAACTACTCTCTCTCTCTCTCTCTCTCTGTGTTTTTCTTTTTTTCTTTTTGCAGTTGATAATTTTAAAAAATTCACGACCACATCACCCCAATTCTTAAGTATCAGTCAATACTCTCGATTCTGTTACGCCACGACCAATAGCTATTTGTCTCCCGATATTGCTATTTAGAACCTTGGGTCCTGCTCTTGTTGCTTATCAACAAAAAATTAAAAATGTTGGTCCTGGTTTCTGTTAGCAAAATCCTGGTCTGACATAGTAGATCTTTTTTTTTTTTGTTTGTTGCCATTCAATTTGGAAACTTTTTTTTTTTTATTGCCTAAGTGCTAAATGTTGCAAAACAATAATGGCTAGGTTTGCCAATGATGTATATTCATTATCTTTCTTCTTGGCTGACCACATTGGTGATAATTTTAGAGAATTCAAGATTAGGGAATGATTAGGATATCATCCTCTATTTATATTAATGAAGATTAATAATTATAAGGGAGTCCTAAGGCATAGAATAATTACAAAATAATAACCCAAATAATAATATATTATGCTAACACTTCCCCTCAAGCTGGTGCGAAGATATCTCTCATGCCCAGCTTGCTTAAGATGTCATGAAATGGCTTACTCCCAACTCCCTTGGTGAGGATGTCAGCAAGTTCTTCACCAGACTGCACAAAGGGAGTACATATGGTGCCACTAGTCCCTTGGTGAGGATGTCAGCAAGTTCTTCACCAGACTGCACAAAGGGAGTACATATGGTGCCACTAGTGAGTTTCTCCTTACTGAAGTGGCGATCAATCTTAACATGTTTTGTCCTGTCATGTTGAACTTGATTGTGAGCAATGTTGATAGCGGCCTTATTATCACAGTATAACCGCATGGAGTCCATCTAATCAATACCTAGATCACTCAACAATAACTTGATCCATAAGAGCTCACACACCCCTTGTGCCATAGCTCTAAACTCAGCTTCTGCACTTGACCTGGCAACCACATTCTATTTCTTACTCCTCCAAATAACTAAGTTGCTTTCAACAAAGGTGTAATACCCTGAAGTCGATCTCTTATCAGTTACTGATCCAACCCAGTCAGCATCTATATAGGCTTCCACATGAAGATGATCATATTTTGAAAAATAAAGACTCTTACTAAGAGCAAATTTCAAGTATCTCAAAATTCTCATGACAACCTTGAAGTGAATTTGACGAGGAGCATGCATAAATTGGCTAACCACATTGACAGCAACAATAATATCAAGACGGGAGTGAGATAAGTAAATGAGCTTACCCAATAATCGCTCATAGCTCTCCCTATCAACAGCTTCTCCTCCTTCATCATCTCCCAATTTTTGATTGGGTTCCAGTGGAGTGTCACAGGCCTTGCAGCTAAGCATCCTAATTTCCTTCAACAGGTTAAGCACATACTTTCTCTGTAAAATAAATATCCCATTCTTAGGACGAGCAACTTCAATTCCCAGAAAATACTTCAAACTTTCCAAGTCTTTGATTTCAAACTCATAGGCTAAATATTTCTACAATAAAGGTATTTTCTCACTATCATCACCCGTAAGAACTATGTCATCTACATAAACAATAAGGGCTGTAGTCTTACCACGTTAGGAATGTTTCACAAACAATGTGTGATCTGCCTGACTCTGTTTGCAGTCATATTTAAGTATAGCTTGAGTGAATCTCTCAAACCAACACCTTGGAGATTGTTTGAGATCATATAATGACTTCCGAAGCCTGCATATTTTGCCTTCTGTTTGATGATCCTCAAAATCAGGAAGAATGTTCATATATACCTCTTCTTCGAGGTCACCATAGAGAAATGTATTCTTTACATCAAACTGATGAAGTGGCTAATCTAGATTAGCTGCTAGAGAGAGAAGTACTCTGATTGAATTCATCTTAGCCACGGGTGCAAAGTTCTCTTGATAGTCAACGCCATATGTCTGAGTGAACCCTTTTGCCACAAGTCTAGTCTTGTAACTCTCAATAGAACCATCCGCTTTGTGTTTCACAGTATATACCCATTTGCATCCCACAGGTCGTTTGCCCGTAGGTAACTCAACCAATTCGCAAGTGCCATTCTTCCTAAATGCTTTCATTTCCTCAATCATGGCAAGTTTCCATTTAGAGGTAGCAAGAGTATCCTGAAAATGGTTAGGAATGCTAACAAAGAAAATATTTGACCCAAATACTCTATATGAGGATGACAAATGAGAGTAGGATACAAAATTGGAGATGGGATGTTGAGTACAAGATCTCACACCCTTTCTCTTGGCAATAGGAACATCAAGATCGATGGACTCGAGATTCAAAGTTACCTGGACTCTCATTAGAAGCAGGAGATGGTAGTGGAGGAGCAGGAGTGGTCTCTTGTATCTAGTTAACTTTCTGTCTGTCTTTGTTTCTGACATACACTTGCCTTTCCCTATCCTTGGTGACATTGGGTTCTGTAGTCCCAGTAGGAGGTGGTGGTGCAAGAACAACTAGTTCCACAATCGGTATCACAGGAATCACTTCACACTAAGGCTCCCTCTGAAGGGAGGACCGGGACATTGGGACTGGGACTTAAAGAAAGTGACATCCATAGACACAAACCACTTACGAGAAGGAGGGTGGTAACACTTATACCCTTTTTGAGTAGGAGAGTAATCAAGGAAAACACATTTGAGGGGGCGAGGATCCAACTTACCACGAGTGGAAGAGTGATTATAGACAAAACAGATACAACCAAATATTTCAGGAGGAATAGAAAATAAGGACTGGGAACTTAGGAGGATTTGAAGAGGAGCTTGTTGTTGTAAGACCTGGGTAGGAAGACGATTAATAAGATAGGCAGCGGTGAGAACAACGTTGCCCCAGTAGGACCGAGACACACTCATAGAAAAACACATGCACTAAGCCATGTCAAGAAGATGGCAATTCTTGCGTTCCGCCACCCCATTTTGTTGAGGGGTATTGGTGCAAGAGGTCTAATGGATATTGCCATGAGTAGAAAAATATTGTCTTAACCCAGAATCTATGTATTCTCCCCTCATTATCAAAACGAAATATTTTGACAGGGGCCCCAAACTGAGTACAAGTTATCTTTTACAGAGAAAACCTCACTCTTGTCTTTCATGAGATACACTCAAGTAGTACGAGAAAAATCATCAATAAATGTAACAAACCATCGATGACCTTTCACAAACATAACACGAGAGGAACCCCAAACATCAGAATGTATTAATGAAAAAGGAACTAAACTTTTATTAAAACTGGGAGCAAAAAAAGTTGTGTTGTTTTCCAAGTTGATAAGACTCACAAAGAAACTCAGACACATTATTGTTTGCGAAACTAGATGGAAATAAATACTTAAGTAAATAAAAAGAAAGATGCCCACCACGCCGATGCCACAACCCTAAATCATCTTGGGTAGTAGGACTCATGGTGAAAGAATGAGCAAGCTTGTCCGGTTGATCCAGGAAGTAGAGACCATTTGCTACTACCACTGCTAATCGTCTTCCTAGTGACAAGGTCCTGAAAAAGACAATAATCAAGAAAAAACGTCACACTACAATTCAAATCCTGGGTAATACGACTCAAGGATAATAGTTTAACAGAAAAATTGGGAACATGAAGCATAGAAGATAGATGTATGGTAGGAGTAACATGGACTAAACATTTCCCAGAAATGGAAAAAACAGTACCATCTGCAATCCTAACTTTGTCCTGACCTAAAGAGGGCATATAGGCAGAGAAAAGGTCAGAGGATCCAGACATATGATCTAAGGCACCAGAATCAATAATCCAGGGCAAAGACTTATGAGACAGGAAAACACGAAGAGAATAGGCTAAGTTACCTGAGCGGGCAAACGACGAGGAAGATGTACTGAGAGCAGTAGAAGACCGGCGGTTCAGCAAATGACGCAGAACATCCTCAAGCTTAGGAGTAGTCATGCCACAAAGACCATCAAAAACCTGGCTAATAGAAGCGGAAGTAGCATCAAGTTTATCAATGGCACTAGATTGATGAACCCGTGGATGGGAGCCACGTCCTCGAGACTGGCCTGACCGACCTCCTCTAGAACTAGACCGATCACCTCGACCCCCGGATGGAGGCCCATGAAGCTTCCAACACGTCTCACGAGTATGCCGCTGTTTTTTCCAATAATCACAAAATACAAACTCCTTGGTGGTAGACGGGGGAATGGGAGTTAAGCTGAGGCCATCTCGAGGGGTAGATAGTAAGGTTGAGCGGTCAGTAGAGACAAGGGACATCATGGCAGACCGACGACTCTCCTCATTCTGTACATAGGCAAATGCCTCCTGAAGTGAAGGAAGAGTGTCCATACCCAGAACTCGACTCCTAACCGAATCATACTTCACATTGAGGCCCGCCAGAAACTTGAAGACCCGTTCCTGTGCGATGAACTTCTTGTACCCGACTGAATCAATAGTGCAAACAGGCTTATAGTCCTACAGGTGATCAATGCATTTCTAGTCGTTGGTGAGGAAGGTGATGAACTGAAGAACAGTCTACTCCCCCTGAATAGAGCTTTCAATAGAGCGGCACAACTCAAATGCCTGTGAGAAATTCTCTTTGTGGGAATAGGTGGCAGCCACAACATCCCAAACATCTTTGGTAGTCTCCATAGACAAGTAGTCCTCACCAATTTCTAGAACCATCGAATGAATAAGCCAACCCATAATCAAAGAGTTGGTAATCTTCCATTGGTCATAACCCGGGTGAGTGGTGTTGGGTGCCTGTATCCTGCCATCTACATACCCTATCTTCCCTCTGCTCTTCAAAAACATAGTCAAACTCTGCGACCATGCAACATAGTTCTGACCATTAAATAGAGAGGTAGTGATTTTAAGACTAGGGTTGGGGTTATCAGTCATATTAGTAGGTATAGGGAAACTCTCACTCCTAGGTGTCTGAGAAGTAGTGGATACATCGGTGGAATCTGCTATGAATACTGTACTACCGAACCCTCAACAAAACTAGTGTCAATCACAAACCCGGAAGGTGGAGGAATACAAACAAACACAATGACCACTTAGAAAATTAAAGACTTAAAAATTCATCAACTATTTTTTTTTTTTTTTGTATTTTTTTAAGAAACCAGAGACAAACAGAGAATAAAGAGAGAAGAAAGAGTGGATAACAAAAAACGACAAAGCAAGAACAAACGACGAAGCAAGTTGGGCACTATATCAGCATAACGAAGAAGCTATACACCATCAGAGGCTGTCGACTAGGTTTCTCGAGGTTATCAGAGGAGTCAACTAAGCTAGGACAGCCAGCATGAAGGGGCGATGAGGGTAGGAGGCCTGTTGGAGAAGACCGTCAAGGCTGGGTAGCTTGCGATAGTGAGCGACGAGGCTAGGGCTGCCTCTGGCAGGCTTCAACAGTGACTGACTGGGCCAAGAAACACTTCGGCAGTAGCCGATAGGGCTGGGGAAAGGAGTTACACCTAACAAAACTAAATGGGTTGTTGTGTGGTGGCTGTGTGGTGGGGTTGGGGTGGCTGACGGGTGTGGTGGAGGGATTTAGGGGTGTGGCTTTGATACCATGATAATTTTAGAGAATTCAAGATTAGGGAATGATTAGGATATCATCCCTTATTTATATTAATGAAGATTAATAATTACAAGGAAGTCCTGATGCATAGAATAATTACAAAACAATAACCCAAGTAATAATATATTATGCTAACAATTGGATCATATACATTTTTAAAATTGATAATGGTGAAAAGGAGCTTTTGCTTAGTGAAGTAGAAAATTTTGGGGCATAGGGCTGAGTGGCTGGGTTGGATTTTTAGAAATTCATTGCAGTGGTCCAGAGGTTTGGCTGCAAGAACCAAAGAAACAAAAACTAAAAAATGAAAAAGCATATAATTGAATCAGTAGGATAAAATATTGATTTTAGGTTGTCTCTTTTTCTGGTCTATATTTGTGGCTAGTCTTTGCATTGACTCCATTGAGCTAGCACCAATTTTGGTCCTTTTGATGTGCCATTTCCTTTTTCAAATTTTACTGCTTAGTCTAATTCTATACATAAAGGTGACCATAATAAAGTGGGGAATAACTGAATGCAGAAAAGAACAGTATGGTGAGGTCAAGCTGATGCATGTGCCATCCTCTAGTTGATGTGAAAAGAAACAAAGGACAGAAAAAACGACAAACGGGTGAAAAAGAAAATGGAAAAATAATTTGAAGTTCGTGTCCTTGTGGGCTTATTAACTGAATTGTTTGTTCAATTGTAGTTATTTTATTTGTCACTGATCTTTTAAGTTTATATGTTATATCAAAGAACTGCCTTTGTGCATTCATTAATGCTTTTAGTCACTTCCATTGCATGTGTATGCAATTCCCATGAAGATAACTTTGTTTCGCTTGGTTGATGTTTTCTTTTTGTTCCTTCAGCTCAAACTGGTATCAAAGGATGATCCATGGTCAGAAAGAGTTGATTTTCTTGTTGAAGTTATGGTTTCATTCTTTCAGAAACAACAGTCGCAGAAGGAGGCCATAAATGCTCTTCCCCTTTACCCAAATGAGCAGATAATGTGGGATGAAAGTCTTGTTCCAAGCATCAACTACACTGGGGAAGGGTGTCTGGCTCTGCCAAAACTTAATTTACAGTTTTTGACACTTCATGATTATCTTCTTAGAAATTTTAACCTCTTCCGCCTTGAATCAACATATGAGATCCGGGAAGACATTCAAGAAGCTGTGCCTCACCTCCTTGCTCATATTAATAATGAGGGAGAAACTGCTTTTCGTGGTTGGTCTAGAATGGCTGTGCCCATTAAAGAATTTAGAATTACTGAGGTAAAGCAGCCAAATATTGGAGAGGTAAAGCCATCATCTGTTATGGCTGAAGTTACTTTCAGCATCTCCAGTTACAGAGCACAAATAAGATCAGAATGGAATGCCCTCAAAGAACACGATGTTCTCTTTCTACTTTCTATCCGTCCTTCATTTGAGCCTCTAAGTTCAGAGGAAGCTGCAAAAGCAACTGTGCCACAAAAACTTGGTCTTCAATTTGTACGTGGATGTGAAGTTATTGAGATGCGAGACGAGGAGGGAACCCTCATGAATGATTTCACTGGGAGAATTAAAAGGGATGAATGGAAGCCTCCCAAAGGTGAACTGAGAACTGTGGCAGTTGCTCTAGATGCCGCCCAATACCATATGGATGTCAGTGATATAGCAGAAAAAGGAGCAGAAGATGTTTATGGTACTTTCAATGTATTGATGAGGAGGAAACCCAAGGAAAACAATTTCAAAGCAATTTTAGAATCCATAAGAGATCTAATGAATGAATCTTGCATTGTTCCTGATTGGCTGCATGACATATTTTTGGGGTATGGGAATCCATCTGCTGCACAGTGGATGAATATGCCAGATCTTCTAGAGACAGTAGATTTCAAAGATACTTTCCTTGATGCTGATCATGTCAGAGAGGGTTTTCCAGATTACGAGGTTGGTATTATCTATTCTTGATGTGATTCTATTACTGTTAGTCTATTTGTCAATTGTCGATAGTTACATAAATTTAATTTTTTTGTAATAATTTTGTTTTCATTGTTATAGGTTTGTTTTATAAATTCAGATGGAACAGAAAACTTGCAGTCAAAGCCTCCTTTTCGAATTAGGCTTCCCAGGAATCTTAAAGGCAATACTCATGCTCTTCTTGGAAATGAGAAGTCTACCATAGCGTCAATTAATGATGCCAATATGGTGGATGCCGGTTCTGAGAAAGAAAAACTTATTGTTGAGGCTTATGTCCCTCCTTATCCAGGCCCATATCCCCAAGATCAGCCAAAACAGAATTCTGTCAGATTTACTCCCACACAGGTGCTTAGCAATCCTTATTCATTACAAAAATTATGCATGCTATTGAAGGGTTTTATTTTCTTTGCTGTGGTCTATATATTTCTTTTCCTGCACAGTTTGTTTTCCCTATTTTTTTAGCTTCTTGTTTTTGTTGTTAAGTTTTGGGAATTTAAGACAGTTTAACTTCATAAAATCAATTTTATCTTATGCTCCATTTGTTTCAAGTGAACATGTTTTTGGGAAACTATTTTCCACATTTTCTGCTATTGACGCGATGCAATATGGACATGACATGGACATGCTAACACATTGATTTTCAAAAAAATGTAGGACACGATATGCTTGGGACTTGTTAAAATTTTATATTTTTCAAAATTTATTACATGTCAATATTTTATTCAAAGATGATAAAAAATATGTCACATTTTTTACATAAGAAGCTATATATTTCATAAATTAAAATATGATGATATCATTCACCTAGCAATTACATTCTAAAGAATGCAAAATATTTATAGAATATTGTATTACACATAATGTATTCATCTTATAAATATTTCAAAACATATTTAGAAATAGTTTTGTTATGAAAAATGCAGAACATTGTTATAATTAAGGGGTTCATCATATAGGATGTATTTGGAGGGTTTTAAAAGTGTCGTTGAAGTGTCCGATATTATGAATTTGATTTTTTAATTAAGATCTGTTGAAGAAATGTCGGACACACTTTTAGGAGTGTCCAAAGAGTGTCGTGTCTGACGTGGGTGTCATGTTGGACATGACACACTTCCTCCATAGAAGTGTCCGTGCTTCTTAACAAAAAATGTTTTACAAAGATTTTTGTGAAAAATGAGTTAAATATGACTTGGATATATTTTTTATTTTTTCTTGTTAGTTATTTTCTTGATAAACTCTTTGATCTAACATGCCCAAAAAACGTGTACACAACGAATAAAACATACAAACATGTATAGACCCTTGGCATACATATGTACATTTACACATTTTTTTATATGCATATACTTGTAGACAAACGTAGATTTATATATAGGTTATATCCACATGCACAACACACATGATTTTTTTTAATGTAATTTCTTATATACATGTCTATATATAAACTTATATATTTTGTAGTAGTACCTGTTAAGTTACCAATTCTCCTAAAAGCCTAAGTTGTTAGAAAATGAGTCCAACAATGTATATTAAGCTGTCTAACACCCTTACTCACGTGCAATCTCGTAATGTACAACCCCGTATTGCATGTGGAGAAACAAACAGAGAAGCAAACAACCAAACAGGGAAAGAATACAAAATGCCAACAAAAAGAGACTTGAACCCAAGACCTCTTTCAACCTTAGCTCTGATACCATGTTAAGTCACCAATTCATCCAAAAACCTAAGCCGTTAGAAAATGGGCCTAACAATGTATATCAAGCTATCTAATAGTACCAAGGTCATGTATTTGCATTGATAATTATGCTTGTAATCACATTTTTTTAAGGTTTTTTTTTTTTTTTTTTTAAAGTATTATGAAAAGCTTTAACCAAACACCAGAAAATGAGGGGGAAAAAAAAGATTTTTGTACATAAAACTTGTTACATACTAAGGACGAACACTTATAAGAAGGTGTCATTTCTGTGCTGGACGTGTTTAAATGTGTCATTATTTGAAGATTTTTTAGAACTGAACACACTTCAGACAGGAGGAAAAATCACATTTCTATAGCTTAGACACATATAAATTACATTGCAAGTTTGAAGAAAGTAACTTGGGAGGCAATGACTAAAATCAAAACTATTGGGATTTGTACCTATTAATTCCTCCTTTATGCATTTAATTTTAGGAACTCTAAAATTTAAAACTTCCATCATGTATAGAGCCTTTTAAAACAGATCTTAGTATCTTACTATCTTTTGTTCATACTTCTCTTCCAATGTATAGAATGTGGAAAACATTTCTTGTTATTTTGATATAATAAAGTATAATTGTATTTGTAACTTCTATGTCACCAATAGTGCCAAATATTTAAGTTGTTAGGAAAAGGGCCCAATAATGCATATCAAGTTCTCCAACACCTACCCTTATGTGTAACCCTGTCTTGCATTCAAAGATTTAGATATTCAAAAATGGAGAGAAACAAATTGTTGTTTTGGCGTATCAGTATCGTGTTATATCCTTCTCTTCTGCCCATATATGTGTTTCTTAGGTACATAAAAAATGTTTATGTTGAAACAAATGCATTATTTGGGAACTTGTCTATTTTAGTTGGCTTTTTGGCTATTTTATGAGATGGAAAAAAGTTATATTTGAGATGATTTGTGGATTTTTTTTGTAGTTGAATAGATGGTTTTGAGAGAAAAAAGTGATTGATTGATGCGTAGGATGTGACATTTTGTCTTATTGGCTATTTTAGCGCCCCCGCCCCCCCCTTTCCTTTTTTTTGTTGTCTTTATTGACTATTGTAGCCGAAAAAGCTATTCCCAAACATGGCCTTAGTGTAATATGGCCCTGCCCTTCTTTCTCAATGGAAGAGCAACATTAAGATATCTGACTGATAAGCTTCAGATGCGAATTTGCATAAGCTATATTTCTATAAACTGTGAATTAACTTAATTATAAATTGTTGTTTGTTGCTACAAAGTTGATTATCGTTAAATGTTCTTCACACAACAGCCCTGCTGTGCTGCCCCCACATCCATGCAACACACACACACACACAATTAAAAAACAAAAAAAAAAGTAAAATTTATTTTTGTTTCTACTAAACTTATTTGGAATTTTAGAGAATGAAAAATGATCCAGTAACCTATCACTTGGATCTTTATTTAACTATTACAAATGTTTATAATTATGTTATACGACATTCTATGAAAGCGTAACTTTATGCCCTCTTAACCAGTAAGCAGTACCTTTCTGTTGGTCCTGCAAGGAGATTTGTGATAGATCATAGTTGCATTTTTGTTGACTTTTTTTAAATTTTATTGACACCAATATCAAACTGTAATTTTAGGTTTACGGAATAATTTCTATTCTTTTCTAAATTTCATTTGAATTAGTTCATTATTGTTCTTGTGTGTTAAGTAGTTTTTGTGTGAATCGTGGCAATTTTCCCTAAAGTGACATCTTTAAGGGTAGCGAAACTGATGTAATTTGCTTCAAAAGTCGATGTCAGCGGTAATACTTTGATCTATGGTTCTAGAATTTTTTTCCCCATTTATGTCCCCCATTTTTCATGACTTGCTTCACATTTATCATAAGAATATTTATAGAAATGTGTTCTTCCCTGATTATAGGTTGGAGCAATCACGTCAGGCATTCAGCCTGGCTTAACGATGGTTGTCGGTCCACCTGGTACGGGAAAGACTGATACGGCTGTGCAAATCCTGAATGTGCTTTACCATAACTGTCCATCTCAGAGAACATTGATAATTACTCATTCGAATCAGGCTTTGAATGATCTGTTTGAGAAGATAATGCAGGTATAAGTTTTTATTCAAGTGTCATTTTCTTTCTTTCTTTCTTTCTTGAAGACGATCAATTTTACTTAGTTGTTATTCACTTCTTAATGCACGTGAAAATTAATTGACAGAGGGATGTTCCTGCTCGCTATCTTCTTCGACTTGGTCAAGGTGAACAAGAATTAGCAACTGATCTTGACTTCAGTCGACAAGGCCGTGTGAATGCAATGCTTGTTCGGCGGTTAGAGCTGCTTAGTGAAGTAGAGAGGCTTGCTAGATCTCTCCAATTGCCTGAGGATGTAGGTTACACTTGCGAAACTGCTGGATACTTTTGGTTGCTGCATGTCTACTCACGCTGGGAGCAATTCCTAGCAGCTTGTGCGGAGAATCATGATAAACCAACATTTGTTCAAGACCGTTTTCCTTTTAAGGAGTTCTTCTCCAACACACCTCAGCCAGTTTTTACAGGCCAGTCCTTTGAGAAAGACATGCGAGCAGCTAAGGGTTGCTTTCGTCATCTTAAAACTATGTTCCAAGAACTTGAAGAGTGTAGGGCATTTGAATTACTCAAGTCCACAGTTGATCGATCAAATTACCTAATGACCAAACAAGCCAAGATTGTGGCCATGACTTGCACTCATGCAGCTCTTAAAAGAAAGGATTTCCTTCAGTTTGGCTTTAAGTATGACAACCTGTTAATGGAAGAAAGTGCCCAAATCTTGGAGATTGAAACTTTTATACCAATGTTGCTCCAAAGGCAGGAAGATGGCTATGCTCGGCTCAAGCGCTGCATATTGATTGGTGATCATCACCAGCTGCCTCCTGTTGTGAAGAATATGGCTTTTCAAAAGTACAGCCATATGGATCAGAGTCTATTCACAAGGTTTGTTCGTTTGGGAATCCCCTACATTGAGCTCAATGCCCAGGGTAGAGCTAGGCCAAGTATAGCTAGACTTTACAACTGGAGGTACAGAGATCTGGGTGATCTTCCATATGTAAAAGAGGAAGCTATTTTCCATAGAGCAAATGCTGGATTCTGTTATGAATATCAGTTAGTGGATGTTCCTGAATACCGTGGCAGAGGTGAGACTGCCCCTTCTCCGTGGTTCTACCAAAACGTGGGGGAGGCTGAGTACATTGTCAGTGTATATATGTTCATGCGTTTACTAGGGTACCCTGCAAATAAGATATCCATCTTGACAACATACAACGGGCAGAAACTTCTGATCCGTGATGTTATTGCCAGACGATGTCTTCCATTTGACTTCATTGGTCCACCAAGCAAAGTAAGTTATATTAGGACAATTGTCTTGTTATTCCCTAAAATTTACTGAATTCCCATGGGAATAGGCGATGAATGTTGAAAGTGTAGAGAATTTTCAATCATGAAGTTCTGCACACCTCTTCCCAAAATAAAGTTCTCACAACATATATATTATGTAGAGTAGGACGAATTACACTCTCCATGTGGTTAGGCCTAAATGAAGGTAGTCTGAATTTATATTGCGACACTAATATCACCATATTGTGGCATCTAAAATTAAAATATATATATGATTGCATTGTATTGATGTTTTTTCATTACTTTTTTTAGGTTACCACAGTTGACAAGTTCCAAGGTCAGCAGAATGACATTATTTTATTGTCTCTTGTGCGTACTCGCTTTGTGGGCCACCTTCGTGATGTTAGAAGATTGGTTGTTGCCATGTCTCGTGCTCGACTTGGGCTTTATGTTTTTTGTTGCCGTTCTCTGTTTGAACAATGTTATGAACTTCAGCCCACTTTTCAACTTCTGCTCCAGAGACCTGATCACCTTGCCCTAAATATGAATGAGACTGCGCCATTTACTGACCGTCACGTTGAAGATACTGGACCCATCCATTATGTCAGCGGCATTGAAGAGATGGAGAACATTGTCAATTATAAAATCTATCAGGTATTCTTCTTCATACTGCTAAATTTATAAAGTTTGATTTTTATCATTTCCATTTTCTAGCCTTAAGTGGTAGGTTGATGCCTGAATGAGGAACTAAGAGATTTACAATCATTTCTTGTAGTTTGTCTGTGTTTAGTATTTAGCCGTGGATGAAAGATGTGCTTCCTGTGTGTGAGGCTCGGTAGGATGCCTTTAGCATTTTGTAGTTACCAGAAAAGACAGAATTAGGAATGAGTATATTCATGAATGGGTAGGAGTAGCACCGATAGAAGATAAGTTGAGAGAGAATAGATTGAGATGGTTTAGTCATATACAACGGAAATCAACAAAGGCAGTAGTGAAGAGATGTGATACAGTGACGGTAGATGGAAGTGTTAGGAGGAGGAGTAGATCTAGATTGACGTGGGCAGATGTAGTAAATAGAGATATGAATCTCCTTAGTTTGACTAAGCAAATGGCCGTTGATAGAGTTGAGTGGAGAAGAAGGATTCATGTAACTGATCCCATTCGATGGGACTTAAGGTTTGGTTTGGTTTGGTTTGGTTTGGTTTAGATTTAGGTCCTGCTTTTTGTTGAGGCTCTAACTACACATATGGTCTAATTAACCAAATAGTTGGGCTAATTTGCTTAACTGTGGTGTTTGTACTTGTATGGTTATTTTGTTACACATTACATGCCATCCATGGACTTGTTATGAATCAACTCACCAATCTCACCTTTTATTTCAAGCACTTTGCTTGTTGACTCTGTTCTGTATGTACTTGGACTATGACAAGAACTTCATACTGTCACTCTCTCCCAAATTCAAAAGCACTAAAAAAAGAGAAAATGCTGCTAGTAGCCTCATGTTATTTATTTATCAAATAATGCTTCATCGGTCATGCTATTCATTTTTATGATCTCAGTTGTGCCTTCTTTGTTGAGCCTTCTGGACTGTGCTATGATATCACAAATGCTTTAATATAGTTTTGGAAGCTAGCCATTGGTATCTTACTCTTTTTTGGCTTTAAGCATGTCTATCATTGGGGACGGCTCCATTGGTGTAGAAAATAAATTGTAGATTTTGGCTTAGGAGATGGATTGTGGCTTTGAGCATAAGCTATTAACCTATTTGGTGTGGTGGTGAGATTGTGGATTTAAGCAGCAGAGCAAGTGTTTCTTAGAATAAGCTATAAAATGGCTTGCGTAGCTAAAAACAAATTCTCAATTCATGTGTCTTGTATTTGACTCTCTTTTTAGGGAAAACATCAACTCACCCTTACAATTTTTTATTTAATTAAAAAAAATCTACAAATTTATTTGTCTATCCTTTAAACTCTTAGTTTAATTATCAAAAAATAACCAAACAAAACCAAACTAAATCTTGTATCCCTATTAACTGGGGTTCCCTCTAAGTCACCAATACACGGAGCGTGAGTGAGAGCGAGAGGGCGGAAGCGTTATTCCTAAAAATGATGCAAGAGTAGGAGCGCTCCAAAGCATGTAAATATTTTTATATATATATTTGAAAACTTTTTATGGTCTAATACATTTGAAAAAATAATAATCAGAATGTTAGTGCCCGTGTGTATTTGTAAAATAATAAATATACACAAGTATGACACAAACAACATGAGTAGATTGATGGGGGTTCTCTTGGATTTGATGTCCATCATTCTTCTTTGGTTGGAGAAGAAACGTCCTTGAGTTAAAATGTTGTTAATGTAGTAATATCAAACAATGTACATTTCCATTAGAGGACATTAAGTGTGGAACGGTTAATGCTTTATCTTTCTTGGATGTCTTGTCTAATTTGTCTAGGATTACAAAAATATTTCTTGTGGTTGCTTTTGTGGGATATCCATGGATTAAACAATAACTTGAACAGTAGTGCCGTTTTCATTGTTTTTTATTTTTATTTATGTTTTTATCCTTTTTTTTAATTATTATTATTATTATTATTATGAATATTCTATGTCAAAAATTGGAACTGGCAGCATGAACATGACTTTGATATTTTACTTTTGCTCGCTTATTCTTTAACACTATTACAAGCTCAACTAAGTTGTCAATTTGCTGTGTTAGATGGTAATCAAAATGGTTCCATGATTCTGTCAATCAAGGCTTGTAGAATATCTACGGCTGAAATATTGTTCTGGAACCCAAAGCTCTGGTTCCAAATCAATGCGTGACCAGTACTTGAGATTTACTAAAACAAACTGTGTAAGTAGATAAGTTCATCTTGTCAGGAGTGTAAGCACCTATTTATTGAGATCATATTGATCATAATGGATTTACTGACTTTTGATTGCCACCTTTATCGGCTGCATTACTCTCTCTCTCACACAGACACCAAAAAACAAAAAAGCACTTTTAATGATCGAGTACTTGCTTCTTCACGTTGTTAACTTCTCTGTTCACAAACCAAAATTCGTACTGACATATGAAACACCCTTTTCTGAGTACATACTTGAGCAGAAGGCATGAGCTAATTATGTCTTCAATTTTGAAGTCTCAAACCCAAGTCTGGTCTAGTTCTGTTTTGTTGTCCAGGCCAATAGTGGCCTCGTGCCCCTCTCTCTCTCTCTTTCTCTCTCACACGCGCGCACGCGCGAGCACACACACAAACTAGTGAGCGCCACTCAGACAAACATATTCTGAAATAATTTGGAGGTCAGACTAACAAACCTTTTCCTCATGTCAGGCACAAATGATGAGCCATCAGTTCTCTGCATACTCGAGACAAGTGGGTGATTCAGAGCAAGATGGCCTGCAGAATTTGGCATCCTCACACACTTTCATGGATTCTGGTATACCTGCTTTGGAAAATAGTGCACACAAGGATGTGCCATCTGAGGACAAGTCAGATGGAATTACACAGATGGAAACAATTGCTAATCAAAATGGAGATATTCCACTCACAAGCCATTCAAATCGGGAGGCTGATATGGAAGTTGCTACTAATGACAAAAATGCTATGGAACTTGAAAGCAGTTCTAATGAAGAAAGCAAAATTGAAGAGTAATCTGATAAAGGAGAGTGAGCTCACACTTAGAGATTTCTCTTGTGCAGGAGACCTGAAATAAGTACAGGTACCGACACATCTGTAATGACTACAGTAGCCTCTATTGGATGCTTAGTCCAAATGATCACAGCTTCTATGATTGTTGAATATGCTATGTCCAGATGACTACAGTAGCCTCTACCAACCATTGCTTTTTGTGTATCTGCATCAATGATATAAAGTTCTGAATCAAAAAGCAGGGGAAAACATGTGTCTTAGGACCCAAAGCCTATAAACCAACACTCCAGCCCTCAAATGTGATCATGCCATTCAAAGTTGTAGAAATCAAAATTGGGATTATTATCTGAGACTGCATTCTGCCTCTCTGCTGTGCAAAAATATTTTAATGATTTTTGCAGTCACTACTCTTGGGAAACTATTAACTGGGTTAGGCAGTGGCAAGGTAAAAATTGTGACAGCATTAGTTTTTTTATGTTAGGATGATGGTGCACAAACAAAAATTCTGTACAGAATTTCTATACAGGAAGATGTATCCCTTCGTTCTCCCTTCATTTTCAACTAAAACACCCATTATGACGTTGCCACTGCTACTTGATTCTGATTGAGTGTTTTCTTTGAATCTCATGTTTTTAAATCATTTTTGCTTTACTATGAAAATATGGAAATGTGTTTTCTGTCTGGTCGGTGTATTCAATTAGTTTTGGGAATCATGTTTTTTGGCCAAAAAAGCTAAAAAGTGACTATAAATTATCACCTCTACACTTTTTTTTTTGTACAATTTTTTTTTCTTTTTTTTTGTAAAAACTAAAAATAATTAATTCCCAAGTGGGGCCTCCTCAGTGCTTGGGAAAGGGATAAACAGGGTACTGGTTCTTAATATGTTTGATGAGAGAAGGAAAGTAGTTAATTATGAAAGTGCCATTTTGATGCGTGTTTGCCATCAAATTGCAGTATCTGACGCGTCAATGATTTGACAGTAGGTGGTCTGTTAAGGATGATGATGCCTCTTTGCCAGTATGATAAAGCTAATCACAAGTGCATTAACGTGGTTTATCTTCATCCACCGCAGCCATTGCTCGCTGCAGCTCATGAGCTTATCGAGGGGCGGAATGAATTTTTGTGGCCTTCGTCGATCTTCATCCTATTTTTATATTATTTATTAGATTGTAAATGCAATTCACATTTTTTTATTTATTAAAACCTAGCTTTTATAAAGGTTCATCTGGTTGTGTAAATGAAATTGCCATTTTTTGTATCAATAATAGTGCACGTGTTGCACCTGAATCAGTTTTGAAGGGTGAAAAATCAAGTCAAATAAGGCTCGAAAAATAGCATCAATGAGCATATCTCCAATTAAAGATGTAAAATCATAAAGCATCTTCACCCGTTAGCCATTTGGGCTGTTATTGCTAAAATTTAGAAATAGTTGTACTTTTATGCTCTCCCTTTCACCATTTTTCTCATCAAAATCAACCACCACAAACTACACAAAATTTATCAAATATTTATGAGAAATAACCACAAACCCAAATTTAGGAATTGAAAAAAAAAAAACACAAACCTAGATTTCCACATAAATACAAACCCAAAAAAATGTGGGATTTTGGTGATTTGATCTATCTAATCAATTTTTCCAGCAATCACTCACCAGAAAATTACCACAATCACCAGATGAGGTCTTGCAAATAAAATAAAAATACAAACCCACCAAAAAGAAAATATAAATTGAAAAAGACTCGGAGCAAATATAACTTTAAATCAACTCCATGACCCACCAAACACAAGTTTTTAGCCAATAGCTATCTCTGAACAACTAAAAAACACCATCACCATCATCCAACACCCTACTCCACATCATCACCAGCATCTCAAAACCACCATCAAACATCTACCACCATAGCCCCCTCAAATCAATACCATCAAACGAACATCTCTCTTTCTCAAATTTGATTTCGTCTAGTAAAATTGTGTCAACAATAACTCAAATAATATAGTAATGTACATATGTTGAGAAAATTGTCTTCCTATTCTTTGAACAACATACATGACAAAAGAAAGTTCATGGATAAGCCTTATTGTAAAATTTGTGCAATTTGTCAGTAAGTACTTCAACTTGTGCCTCAGTGTTCTTATTGATATAGGAACTCCATTTCGTATTTCAAAATCTTTACAGATCCATGCATTTGTGCACCTTTGGCATGACCTTCACAAGCCTATTAGTTGAAGAAATAATTATGTTAATCTTAAGAGATGTAGCATACTGAACAATGATTAAATAATTCACTTAGTAGGATTGCACTAACCTTGGTGGTGAGTGGTTAATTTGTTTTTTCCATCAATTGATTCAAGGGTTTTGAGCTGACCAATATATTGCATGCAACTTCTTTTTCTTGTTGAATTTAACAACACAAATTTCATTTGTAGGCTCTTTGGTCAACCATTCTTGCAGATTGTCTAACTTTGACTAGAAAACCTTCTCAATCACATATTTTGTATATTTTTTTGATTCGCCCTCTTTTTGCTCATGGTCGGCTTCTTCTTGGTTGACATCACAGCTCATTGTGATAAGAGTATTTGGTTGAGCACGAATATGATCCAATGGCAAGTCCTTGAGAAATTTGAACCACATTGTTTGTAGATCATGCGAGTTCATTTCCTGTAATGAAATAAGAGTGGCACATTAAAACCAATGATATTACAAGTATAATACCCCACAAACAAACTCATTCAATTCAAAGGAATAATAACAAAATATTTTGATCTATTAACTATAAAAAAACAAGGTTTGTTCCTAAGTTTCATTCACAATTAATGGAAATCCATACCCAAAGAATTGCTACAAAAACAATCAGTTGATCCCAAGGAATATATCATTTCTTTTTCTTTTATTTTTTTGATCAGCAAGAAAATGAACTTTCATTAAAAAGAGGAAAAATAAAGAGGTTCACAAAAGAGGACCAGGAGTCCTCAAAACACAAAAACAGAAAACAAAAACATCTAAGAGTCGCACACTGGTTTCCAATCACTAGAGATCAAGAAAAGCGGAATCCCTTTAAACGGAGGAGCCACTGAAGCCAAAAGATGCCAACAATCTAACTTTAAATTAACAGTTATATTCTGCCTGCACCTCACATCAAAAAGGAATTGAATGCTGCTTATAAATTAGGATGCAAGCATTACAACATGGATCAAGTAAATGACAGTGCAACAGAAATGGACAACAATGGTAAGTATGAGAAAGACCTACAGAAATAGATGACAATCAAAAGTAAGAGAGTATTTATCAACAAAAAAAAAAAAGTAATAGAGACCTATTTCATAATTCATAGAAGACATCATATTTTTCTGACATCCACTTCTTTGGTAGATGCCTGGGAATCATATAAGACACCATTCATATTTTATTTCCATGGGACTTATGCCATGCAGCTTCATCATGCAGAATAAAATTATTAGAAGAAAAAAAAAGACATCACAAAAATACCAGCTGACAACTAAATTGATAACAATAATGGCATTCATAAGATGAATGAAAGCAGATAAATTTGGTTTAAATCAATAACGAAACAGATTGATCAACTTTTTGGGATTAAACTACAGAGTTTTCCATGTATAGCTTGGAGACTGATTGCCTACCACGTATAACAATATTCACAAGCATTTTAGCATTTTCATATCTTTTTCCAAATTATGATGAAAAACATTGAAAACATAAAACGGAAAAAAATACAGGACCATTTATAAGCAGATAACTCTTTGTGGTCAAAGCAAAAGATGGTTTACTTTCTGCAGAATCACCAGATCTGCAAGCCACATACTCAAGAGCCTTCAATAAAAGGCCATTTGCAACATACAATTATTTAAATACACATGATAAAAACTGTGATTCTACATTTTATGCACTAGAAATGAGGTGCTTTTATAAACAATATTAATAAAAATATAACTTCTTTACTTCTCTGGGAGAGGAATATGGTCAGGAGAAAGATTAATACTCACAAGACAAATAGTTAAAAGCATTCACTATGATCAAAATTTACAATCTATCAACAAATTCTAATTATTACCTTTCCGCAAAGACTTGCTTGGGAATTCAAATTTAAGCCGAGAAAAATAAATCCCTCATGCCAAGCTCACTGCAGGTAACAAAGAGAGCAAGTAAGCTATATGTCAAACACAAAACTAAGGCACCTAAACTAAGTTGGACTTCAGTTTTTTCCCTTTTCATTTTCTTTTCTATTTTCAGAATGAGAACTCTATAATATATGACAGAAAGGTTTGCCACCAGAATCAATCTGCATTCCACAACTTTTTCTTGGGAGAGAAGCAATAACCAAGGAAATAGCTGAAAGCATCTACTAGCATGAATATAACATAAAGTACCTCTGCATGCAAAGAATTGGAGTTTCATGAAGACAGCTTGAACTTTCGAAAGCACAATGATAAGATCTGATTCTTTTTTAAGTCTGAATCTTGGCTGGTGAAATAATATTCTCAATATAACTTCATAACCTCACAGACTGACTTGGACATGCAAGCAGAAAACATTCATCCCAAACACAACATCTCGTCTTCAATGACCCATCAATGGAGTCGTGAAAAAAGCAGCAGATTGTCCACTATTTGGGAATTTGTATCAGGAGGTAAAGGTTGGAGCAGTCCACTATTAGACAAGTCCTCCAAACCTTTGATGTCTTGTTGAAAGCGTGTTGCATGTAAAATGGCGTGATCAAGAACCAGAGGATCATCTGGGGTGTTTTGCAGAAGGTTAAGCAAGGATTGCCGATAAACTTGAGCTGCTAACAATGGCCTAGCAACTTGCCGACTTTTACACAATATTGCTACCTTAACAATGTGCTTACAAAGGTTCCCCATCCTTGACCAGGGGCAATCACAGAGCGAGAATTCCGAACCAGGATTCCAAATTGTATATGCCACAGTCCGGTCAGTTTGAGAAATGACTTTTGCAAGCTGGAGATTTTCTTCATCTAACAACACATCAACATCTGGGATGTGCATAGCCTCATACCAAGAGTTGGTTGAGAAGGACCCATCCCTCAGATTTTCAAAGTGTCCCGTCTCTACTATGTACTGATCAAGCCAATACGAGGAGTGAAATTCAGTTGTCAATGTGTGGATCAACCAGTCAACTCTCAGCCAGAAACTAGCATGCAGCTTGTTGAAAACTTTTGATTTCAATCTTAGGTGATACGCCTCGATTGCAGAATAAGGTTCTTGACTTGCCACAGGGAGGGTTCTTATGCTATTCGCCCACAGTTCTGAGAGGCAAGCTAACATGTTAATATTTGTTGTCTGAGATAATATTAATACAACTATCAATGTTAAGAGGCTGTTTGGTGGAGGATCTTGGTCATTATATAACATATAAAATAGTATTTGCAATCTTTGATTTTTATGGATACTGTACTACTTTCTAATTTAAAAAATAAATGAATACTATACTACTTAAAAATAACATCAAGCATGTGATTTAATGAGAAGAACATAAATTAAACAGGAAAGACTAACTAGGATATTTTCTGTATGACAGTGAAGAGGTCGGTCTGACCAGCACAAGAGGTAAAATTTGTTAATCAGAGAACAAGAAGTCATATTGAATGGACAAATACCTATCTTTGGTAACCACTGATTTCTAAAATAATCCATAAAGGCGCATTGATCAACAAATATTTGCATAAACTCTTCAACTGCATCTAAAGTATTTGGCGTGTTTCTTGTGCAATACAAAATCCGGCCTAAGTGCTTAAACATCTCTCGCTGCACGTCAAAGTTGCAACATTTCTTTAAAAGGCATTTTAACCAGGCACGGCGGATATGCCATAGGCATACTAGGACTCGGCATTGGAAGGCCTCTCTGCAAATGAGAAGCATGATATCAGAATTTGTCATTTCCCTCTAAAACCAACATTGTGTAAAAAAGACAATCAAAATTTGATGACGAATAGTTTACCTAATAATAGATGTCTCCAAAGAAGGATCATCCACTAAGAAGGCATTAGGTCTAAATCTGGGGTCCTTGGTTCGGATCCTCTCAACAAGGGATACCATCCATTTATGGATATCTTGACCAACATCACAGGAAGTGATGACCCATGCAACTGGAATTGCATTCCGTGATGAGTCAAATACAAGTAATGAACACAGAGGATACTGTGAAAGGGAAGAGAAAAAATGCAAAATCAGAACTACCAATTACTAAATCACTATAAATGAACCATAAGCATGAATTGCAGAAGCAGCCTAGCTGTAAATGCATAACAACATATGAAACCTATTCTTCCTCTACCCCAAACCAATTAAAAGATTAGTGAAGATGGATTTAAATTGTGAAATCTCCACAATTTTTATAAAGGTACATGTTCCTGATTCTTTCCCTTGAATGATAACGTAGTTTTGCATTTTCACCCCTTTTGTAACATTCATTTCCTACCATGATACCACGGGCTTCATTGTTGGATAGCTTGATGGACTCCTTTCCTAAAAGCTTAAACTTTTACACTCTGTTTTGTTGGAAGATTTTGGGAGGGATTTGGAAATGGAAAGGGAAAGGGAAAGGGAAAGGGAAAAAGTGTGTGAAACTAGGTAAAATATAGGTATATTTTATTCACATTTCACCTACCTTTTCCATTTCCCTTTCTAAATCCTTCCTCAAATCCCCCAACCAAACACAACATTAGGATAATTGGTGATGTGACATGTTATCAAAACTTTGGTTATCGGAGGTCTAGTCTTCATGTCCCTCCATTTGCATTTGTTCGTCGTTTGAATTCTACTCCTCTCTATGTATGTTTTTTTGCATCTCCACGTTGTTGAACCCCTTTCCTAACAGCTAAAGCTTTTGGGACAATTGGTGATCTACACTCATAGCCACTGATGTGTGCAATTAATTCTTTTGTGAACTGCCCAATGTTGGCCTTTTTTTTAGCCATTACTGTTTCCTTCACCATCTTTTATTAATTATTTACTATATTTCAAATTATTTATACGCCAGACACAGACTAAAATTCCAAAAGACTATTGACCTTTTTTTTGACATGGCTTGGACATGAGATGAGGAAGAATGAAGCATAAGCATGGCAATGCATATAAACATAAAAAGTAGAAGACAGAAGTCCAAAACCTTAAGTTTCTTCAAGCCAAATGCTGAATGAGAAGCTACTGAACCATTATGTCCATAATGGAGCATCTGCTGCAGCTGCCAGTCAGTTTGTATCCCTAAAATAAATGGTTCCGAACCACAGTTATCTTGGAAGAAGAACACATGTTTCTGGTGGCGTTGTACCCACATTCTTACACTGCATTCATCATTTCCATGTAACTCATGAGAGGAGTTACGAATAAGTCTTTCCATGTTACGGACATCATTGCGAGTAAGGAAATCGTCACGGTTGTGGGGCCCTCCGTGCCTCTGCACCTCTTCCATGTGATGTTGCATTACATTGTCCAGAGATATACCAACATTAAGCATAGACATAACTTTCTGGCGTAATTCCTCAGAAATTCGAGGAGCATACATAGCTCTTGTTCCCACAGCATCATGATCCAGTATCCCATGGCATGGAGCCCCTGTTTTATCTACATGGTTTCGCTGGTTGTAGATGATCAGAGCTAAAAGGGGGCGAGTGTATAAGCGTTTTACAGTAAAATGGCAAAGGCAACCTCTCATCATGTGACGTCTCCCTGGCCTGCTTCCCTTGCCTGAGGCAGGTTTAATGTTTGCACTATCCCCAATACCAGACTCACTGTCCCTGTAGTCTTCTGGACCATAGGAACACCAATATCTAGAAAATCCCAAGAAAAGATTGAATATAATATGCAAGTGTCCTAGGACAATGTTGTTTTGTTAAAGATATAATAAAGACAAATGAGCTTAGTTACGATTTAGAAATCAGGAATGAAATCATCTTTCACACAACCTTTGACTTTTAACGACACAAAAAGAGTTTCTTTGATGCATAATGAATATGAAAGAGATTAGATGTACCATTCAGACACTGCCTAATAAATATGACATGCAGCTTACAAGGTTGAACATACAGCGTATATTCAAGATAACCATCAACCCTTGGTTTGCTGACACTCCCTTCAGGTCTTTTCCTTCTTGACTCAACCCGGAAGCTAGCGGGGCATTCTGCATTACCAGATTCTCCTTTCACAAAATTATCCACTCTAGCATAAGGGATTAAAGCAATATCGTCACCACCTTGCCGACCACCTTCTACTTTTACCCAATTTAGATGAGCTGCAGAAAAATCTGTAAAAGGAGGATCCTGCACTGGCAGGTTTAGAATATCCTCCATTCTTGGCATCTGTTGCAAAAACAAAAGCATAAGCTTGTGACATGCACAGGAATGCCAGAAACAATGAGAAAAAAATGGCAATTCTAATTTTAATCAAATTATGTAAAGACAATATAATTGCATCATTTTCCCTCTCACTAGATCAGTTTGCAGGATCGATGAAAAGGAACAAAAGGAAACTGCAAATTCATAATGCATCAATTAAACAAAGTGTAAAAAGAGAGTTTTAGCATAAAAAGAAAAACTTCATTGAGATTATGAAGCTTTTTTTTTTTTTTTGGGGGGGGGGGGGGGGGGGGTTTCTTGCATGACTCACTTTTTTCTGATATTTTTCAATCTCTAGCTTGGTTGTTATAGCAGGGAGATAGGGTAGTACAAGGTAGGAAATATAAATAAAATAGGGATCGCATAAAACTTGCAATCACTGAAGCATATACAAACTCATCTCTCTTGATCCCAAAAATCACATATGTATAAGATAACTAAAGTCCACACTCCTAAAGCAATAATCCACATGGAACAATTGGGCAAGCAGTATGAGCAGATAGGACAAAAAATATATCAACAGAAGTTTGTTTAAGAAGAAAATAAACATTTTCTTTAGTGAAAAGTCCCTACAGATTCTGCCATGACCCATCCTTTCCAAATGCAATCATGACATTAAAAACTATGCCATTGTCTCCCATAGCTAATAACAGGAGTAACAGGAGATAAGGATTAGCTAATCAGCTGAACGTTTCATTGTTATATTTCATCATTACACTCTGAGGATATATACTTGCAGAAGTTTTTTTTTTTTTTTTTTTTTTTTTTAAGGTTCAAGAAATTTTGGAAAACTTCATCATACAATGTGTAATTTAAGTTGTAAAACTAAACACCCAACTGATGCAGGACAACTAGAGACAGCAGCAAATCTAGGCTTTTGGGTCTGATTTTAATTGGATTTTAGGGCTGCAATTGCAATAACAATATAGGGGACAAGTAGGGTTTGTTTAGGGTAATAAATAGGTAAGAGTTTAAGCATGAAAGATGGGATTTTAGCACTGTTTAGAGGGGGCTGTTACGAGGTTGTCAGTAACTAGTGAATAGTAAACTAAAACAAAAAAGAAGAAGAAAGGAGAAGAAGAAGATAGATCTAAAAATTTCTCCTAGAATTCCTTAGGCATCACACCTAAGATTTGATTGCATCACACAACCCATAAAGAAGCTTCAAGCTCTCAACTTTTTTTATAAAATATCAACTCTATTGAATTAATAGCATTACATGACTTTATATAGAATTAAGAGACTTCCTAAACCAACTAGAACAAAAAAGGAAACTACTATAATATTTTAGATTTTCAAAACTAATAAACATAAATAAAGATTAATTAAATAATTTGACCCACAAGACAACCCATGGGTGATCCATACAACCCATGTCAGTAAATATAAAATTACCAAAATACCCTTAACCTTAAAAATACTAGAAAACATAAAAATAATAATAAAATAAAACTCTAATAATATCAGAAACATAATTATAGAATATTTCTATCAGTTTCTCTACGAAATCATGCCAATGTCCAAGTATCACCACTTCTCTGAATGTAGCCTTCCTTGAGCTTCTTATACTTTGCATCACCAACCCTACAAAGAAACTTCATATTTTATAATTAAATTATTACATCTGTTAGTTAATAAATTTTGTCTCCCTGATGATTCTTTAATAGTAAGGAGACTAATCAAACATGCAGTATATATCTCCCCTCGAATCGAAATCAGAAAGAGTGATTGCTTTTTCCCAACCATTCTTGAATGGCCCTTGGAATATTATTATGCCACCCAATTCAACTTTTTGCTATATCATCATCCACTTGGAGAGCTCTTATTACATTAAAATCACAAGAATAGGAATTTATGTAGGTTTGGTCGGTCATACATATACTCAAAAGTTGCTTGCATACCTACATACTTTCATGAACAAATATTGTGGGCCCTTGTGTGCTTTAAAAAGTGGGCACAACAAGATGAACTTGTATGGGTTAAAAAGTGTTTTAAATAGACGATATGCAATATCTTCTCTTCTTCTTCTTCTTCTTTTTTTTTTTTTTTTTTTTTGCCATGAACTTATTAAACTACAAATAAAATTTTGACTGCTGAAAATTCAGGGAAAAATTAAACTTATTTAGTGTGTTAATAAATTGTCTCTGACAAGGCTTTAATAGTAGAGGTGCAACTTGGGTGGGTTCCGGCGGATTGGGAGGTTGTCCAAGCCTAACCCAAGTTGTGCTAAGACCTGCTCAGGTCCGCCCAAGCCCAAATTGTAACCCAAGGTTGCCTGTCAAAATCCGACCCAAGTTACACCCGAATTGCCCGAGTTGCCTGAATTACCCGAATTGTAAACAAAATTTTTTTTTTTTTGCAGCCACATTATTAAATTATTAAATTTAATACCATCATAACAAATAATTTATATAATGTAAGAGAGATGTCGCTATAGTAGTCTTTATAATTTATGAGTAAAAATAAAAAAAAATAAGATTTTGTGTTATTTGTATATATAATATATATTCAATATAATTTAATAATCTAGATTACTTTAATATCATGTAATAACTAATAATTTATATGTATATTTAATATTTTTATATATCTATATATGTATAATTCGGGCTTCAGGTTGTTTGACGTTTTTGTCCAAACCCGCCCAAATTTAATTCGGACTTTTGAATTTTTGCCCAAGCCTGTACCGAATTTAAAAATATCTTGTCCAAGCCCTAAAAAAATTCGGGCTGGGTTCGGATTGCTTGGGTTAAACCTGCCCAAGTTGCACCCCTATTTAATAGTAAGGAGACTAATCAAATATGCAGTTCCCTAAGGAAATGTATCTCCCCTCAAAAAAAAATCTGAAAGAGTGAATTTTTTTTTTTTTTTTTCCTTTTTCTAACCATTCTTGAACAGGCTTTGGAATATTATTAAGCAACCCAGTTCAAATTCTTGATATATCAGCTTTCTAATCTTGGGGAGCTTCTAAATGCACCTCAAAAACATCAACGCTAAATTTTCTCTCTACACTCACCCCAGCCACCACCTTCTCCACCTTCGACAACCACCACCACCTTCTACCACCATTCTAACCCCTCCCATCCCTTCCCCACCATCCACCAACCCTTCCCCTTTCCACCCTGCTACCCCTCAGCTCTCCCTACCCCACTCTTGCGACCCACATCCCCCTCTTTAATTCCCAAGTCAGCCCCTCTCCCTCCCTCACCTTCTTTCTCTCTCACTAAATTTTGAAACCCTAGCCCTAGATTTTGAACCCGTGAAAGAAAGAAACCCTAACCCACATAGCACCACCACTTCCTAGCCCACCCTCACCACCACCCACAAAGTTAGATCTTTCAATGGTGTAACTCCAAATAAACACCATCAATTTGGTATGAGTAAACCGAACGGTGACCATTTTTTCAGGTTCAGTTGTCAATGTCTAAACATTAGGCATCGATTCAGTGCAAGGAAACTGCACTCCAAATATTTATCTGGTGCTGGTAATGTGAGCAGCTGACAAGAGAAGGAACTTTGCAGTGGCGGTCAGAGTTTGGAAGTTTACGAGGGTCGGAGTGGGCAATAGTGGACAGGTCTTGTGGGAAGGAGTTGCTTGGGAAGTCGAAGAAGGGTGGCAACCATGAGGAGCAGAAGGGGAGGGGCTAGGCGGTGGAAGGGGAGGAAAGTGAGGAGTTGGGGTGGTAATTGGAGGTGGTGGCAATGTCTACATGAGGCGGAGGACGAGGTGGTGGTTGCGGTGGGTGTGGGCTAAGGGTTTGAGTGGTTAAGAATGGGACAAGGTTGGAATTAATTGGGGTGTAAAAAAAAAAGTACAAAATTCAAATTTGGTAATGAAGTGTCCAAATAAATGGGGGATACATGTGTATAGATAAAAAGAATAATTAAATTCATTAAATGAGTCCCCAAAGATGTTTTTGGAGTGCATTTAGAAGCTCCTCTGATCTCGGCATGGGTGGGAGGGTGGGGGTGTGTGCGCATAGATAAAGAGAGAAGAATTAAATCTATACCTGGTTAAGCCAAAGAAAGTTATATAAAAACATTAAAAATGTGGAATTAACTCACAATAAAGCTGAGAATAATGTATAAGATAGCCCAAATCACAACATTAATATAACCCAGGACAGAGTGAAAATTTGCAAGGCACAACCTTATATAGCATATGATATTAAAAAAAAAGGCATATATGCACATAAATATACCTTTGCTTCATGACCCTTCATGCTTCCTCTTAGCCTTCCTCCAAAACAAAAATACACCCTGAGCCCTACATATACAAGCACAAACACACATTTGTAAAGCACAATTCATGAAGCAAAGAATGCTGAAATTGGAACAGGTGGTCGCTACAAAGCTAAGAGGACAATAGTGAATAACATAGAAAGAAAAACAACAAGATTACCGAAAGGGGGAAGATAAGTATAGAATCAAAAGTGCAAGAAACGATATGGGTAAAGAAAAGAAAAGAAAAGAAAAAAAGTAAGAAAATAAGAGAAAACAAAAGGAAATCTAATTCGTACACAAAGGCAAAAAAATCAAATTTGGTAAATTACCTCTCTGATGCTGAGTTTTCCTCAGATTATTTTAACATATAGCTCTTTTCTCTACTTTGTCTGTTCACTATTTGGGCAAAGGACCAAAAGGTTCCAAATTGTTCACATATAGATTTGAGGTGGTCCGACTTTAATATTCTACAAGGAAAAATCTGATGCGAACCGTTTCTATAACACGGAGGATGAATATTTGGGAAAATAACAAATCAGTGGCATTTAAGGCAACATATTACAAATAGGATGTAAAAAATTTTAATTACAGTAATGGTTGAAAGAACAAAAAATTACAAAAGGATGGAAACCACCCCTTGAATTTACTAAAATGGCCTCTTCTTTCTTATTTTTCTCTGTAACTCTGGCAATTTGCCTCCAAAGCCAACCACCACTCCTCCACCACCTTCAACCCCTTACCCCTTCCTTCTCCCAACCCGTCCCCACCCTACCCAACAACCTAGTCTTATCAAAACCCTAGCCACTAGAACCAACCAAACCCCTGAAGCCCCATCCTCATCGTGATCCTGCACACCCTCTCCATTATTGTTGCATAATAGGCTTGATACAAGTCTTCTTTTTTGGTGCTCGATACAAGTGCAATATGTGCATGGGTGCAAGTGACAAGCTTGCATTTGCACCGGGCACAATTAAAACTTGCACCTATGTACATGTTGCACCTAGCACAAATGACACTTGCACCGAGAATGTTTTGTAGCAGGGGGGAGGGGTGTAGGGTCGCAATAGATAGGGGTTAGAGGGGGTTGGGCAGTGTTTTAAAAAGCTCTAGGCGTATTGAGGCGCTAAGCGAGGTGTGCACCTCACCAAAGCGAGGCGTAAGTTATAGAAAATAAGCAAAATTTTAATATAGGCAAAGTTTTCAACATAAGCAAATATTTCTAGAATTTCAAAAAATATAAAACAGCATTCAATATTCCAAAAATCATAAAATTAACATTCCATATTCTGAAATTTCTCAAAAATGACATTCAACTTTACTTTACACAATACCTTATTACTATCTATCTTCTTTCATCAATTTATTGACATGATTCACTTCTTTTTTGAGATAAGGAACTCGCATTATATAGTAACTTAGTTATTTTGATTTCAAATTGAGATCAAATTGCCCGCTAGCTTCAATCATTGGCACAAAACTATCATAATTCACTACATTGAAAGGAATCCCAAAGTCATATATCCATGTAGCAATCCCAGAGTTTTTTCTCAATACCTAAAACTTTTTTGATATGAAAATTGAGACTCAAAGCATGTGTTTACATTTTATATTAAAAGGGTTGTTATTCACTGTGGCTACTCACACAAAAAATAAGGATGGAACAAAAATTCAAATGAAGTGCATGTGGCATGTGCCTCACGCCTGAGCCTAAGGCGCGCGCCTTAGATGTGTTTTCCTAGAGCGCCTCATCTCAATCTGTTTGAGGCACCCTAGGTGCGCCTGGCGTGCTTTTTATAACACAGGGTTTGGGTAGTTCTGGCGACTAGTGTTTGGTCAACTAGGTTGTCGGCTTGAGTGGAGCTGGGTGGGCTAGGGAGGAGGAGGAGGAGAATAGCAAGGGGAAAGGTGGGGAAGGGGTTGGGGGTGGCAGAGAAAAGTGAGGGAGTGGCTAGGGTGATGCGCAAGTGGTGGTTGATGGCAGAGGCTGGTTACTTGAGTTACAAAGAAGATGGCATTTTGGTAAATTCAAGTGGTGGTTTCCACTCTTTTGTAATATTTTTATTGATTTTTTGTTCTTTCAACAATTACTGAATTGCCCTAAATGCTACTAATTTGTTGTTTTCCCTTAATATTTTAATTCGAATCCAAATATGCTAGAAATCAACTCTCACTAATGATCGACTCTTCCCCTACCCTATCTCTTCTCTCCCCTTTTCTCTTGCATCACTCTTCCATTTTTTCAATTTCTTCTCCCTCCTTGGCCCCACATAACTCCTACCTTTTCTCTTTTTCTTCCCTAATTTGTCCTATCACATTTGTTACTTGGTGGTGATTAGCACTTAGCAATACCCAATTACAAATACTCCCGAGTTTTATCAAAAATACAAATTCCTATCTTTGGTATGAAAAATTATCAACACAGTAGAGTGAACAGAAAAAATAAAATAAAATAACCCAATTACCCTCCAGTACAAAACCAAATTTACCTAACTACCTTATTCTCCTTCCCCTCCCACCCAAAGCATTCTCCACCGCCATACTCTCCACTAGGGATGTGCACAGGTCGGGGTAGTGTGGTTTTGAAGGAAAATACTAACCGAACCACCATTTGTGGGTTGTGCATTGTTGTCAACCACCGCCGCAGCTCAGTAAAACCAGCAGGCGGTTTTGAATTTGGTTGGGCAGGTGGATGCAAAAATACGCTAAATTAACAAAACAACCAAGAATTTTGACCATCATTTTCAATCAACAAAACACGCTAAACAACAAACCAGCAAATTTCTTGAGCAAAATATGTAAATCTCTAGCTAGGTTACATGCAAACCGTCATTTGCAACCAACAAACCAGAAATTTGATGCAAAATAGGGATTAAAAAGATGTCAATTTCAAATATTTCGCAAAAGAAAAAAGCAAATTTCTTCAACAACAAAAAAAAAAAAAGACTGTAGAGCTGTGAGACAGTGAGAGCGATCAGAGTATGAGAGAGACTGAGAGAGTACCTCACTGTGAGATGATTCGGATCTGTGTTGTCGATAAAAAGTTGAAGACTTGTAGTAGATGTCCGGCGGAGTGGTGAGGCTGGCCGGCGATAAAGCCGGCGACGACGAAGAAGGTGAGTGTTTGAGATGGAGGGGCGCGGCAGCGTTGTCGTACAGACCAACAGGGATTGATCAAAATAAAATTAATATATTAAAATATTATCCATAATATTATCAATTTTCCCTTACTTATTTCTTTTTCTTACTTTACCTATTTTAACTCTCATAAAATAAATAATTGTGGGGAAGTAATTTGGAAATACTCTATGGATCCTGTAGGACGCTTCTGATCTTCAGCTAGTCACCTAAAAAAGAATGAATACTCTAGTCGGGGTGCCAAAATTAGCACTCTTACGGACAAGTCAGTATGTACTCTCTTGTTTGTTTGTATCTCAAGTTAATTATATTTGTTCTCACATCCATTTTCTTAGCGGATGCTCCTCTTATTTATAGTCGCCCTTGATATTAATGGTTGGGCCTACCTTTCGAACGAATAATTGCTTACTCGGCTATTATGTCCTATCTATTCGTACTCGGCCCAGTTTACAGCTGATTCTACGGCCGATCTGGTTATTCGGCCTGTGTTCCTCCAGGATAAAGTCGTATAATACATAACTTGATTTCTTTCTTTAACCTAAATCGGCTTCCCTACGAAATACATTATTCAGCTCCCACAATAATAAATATGTTGGTTTATCTCAAATTGTCATCTTAACTTGAGAAAATATTTGACCTTGATAGGCCTATTTTAGGACCGATATCGGTAATATAAACTATTCACTTTTTAGGACTCGTTAGTAGAATATTCATGTAAAAAATCAAAATTATTGAATATCGATGACTACATGAATATTTATGTAAAAAATCAAGATTATTGAATATCGATAAGATGAGTGTTGCTGAGATAAAAATGTTAAGGTGGATGTATGGTAAAATTAGAAAAAATAGAGTTAGGAATGAGTATAATCGTGAATGGATAGAAGTAGCACTGATAGAAGATAAGTTGTGAGATAATAGATTGAGATACTTTCGTCATATACAATGGAAGCCAACAGAGACAATAGTGAAGGGATGTGATACAGTAACGGTAGAAGGAATTGTTAGAAGAATGGACATATTTACATTAATGTGAGCTAGTATAGTAAATAGATATATGACTCTTCTTAATTTGACTATCCAAATTACCTTTGATAGAGTCAAATAGAAAAGAATGATTCATGTAGGCGATCTCATTTGATAAGACTTAAGGTTTGGTAACTATATGTTTAAATCATATTTGTTCTAAGAACATGAACGTCAAATATAATTTTCAAAAATAATCATTCATTTTTTTATAATATTTTAATATATTACATTATATTCGTAAACTTTAAATGCAATCATCGCCACCAACTTATACAAACCCTTCACTGTAATCGCCGCCACCAAGCTCCTTGCCCATTGACAATGTTGCGATTTGAGTTTGGGATGTTGATGGTTTTGGAATGGTGATGTGTTCTAGATCTAGGTTTTGAGGCGAGAAGAGGAATAGGAGAGAGAAGAAGAAGAAAAAAAAGAAGAAGAAGAAATGGGAGGAGAAGGAGGAAGACAATGATGACGAAGAGAGGGCGTCAAAGATGGCTTTGTTGGCCAAGCAAGGCACCAAAGATGGCTTTGCAATCCGTTTCTTTATTATTTTTTTCTCTTAAGCAAAACGACACCATTTCAAATCACTATATGAACACTTCAAAAAGTTGAACTCCAAAGAATGTGGGCGTAAGGTGCAATGAGAGATAAAAAAAAACGAATTAGAGATGGGAGATGTTTTTGTGCAAACCACATGAAACTACTTTTAAGGATAACTTTGTAATTTAAGATGAAGTAATGCCAGTCGTTGTGCAAAGTCGATCTTCAAGTTGTATATCATTTTGTAAAAAAAATTAAATTTGATTTGAGAGTTATTTAATATAAAGAAGTTTAATTTTGGTTTAGACCATAGTTTTGGCATTAAAGTGAACTATAGGTTGGATCTAAATCGAATAAATTATTTAACTAATTTTGTATTATTCTATATTAATCACTCATTACATAATCATCATCCAAACTCATAATAAAAATTAATTTGGTAAAAAAAAAAAATAGATAAATAAATGTCTAAAATATTTATCGATTTTATATAATTTTATCTTGGTGGGTAGAAATTATTTTTAAAAATTCAAAAAATATTTTTTTGACATTTATTTTTGTCAAATTAGTTTAGATTTTATCAAATTAGCGATTTTGCCCTTAAAATTGAGCAAAGGTATTTTCAATTGTCATTATTTGGAACAATATTCAAAATTTATAATCAAATGTGTCACAATTGAAAAGTCAAGAACCAAAGCGATATAAACTCCAAACTATAGGGACTGTTAGTGTAATTCGCTCAAAAATTAAATTTGATTTGTAAGTTATTTAATAGGGTAAATTACACTGACCTCCCTTGAGGTTTGCCTTAATTACAGGTACCACCCCTATGGTTTCAAAAATAACACAGACCTCTCTTACTTTTGAAATTAATATACAAAGATCCCCTTCTGTTACCCATCCGTCTAAATTCAAATAGATTATGCTGATGTCATTCATAATTATTCTTCAAATTCCAATAATACCCTTCAGATGAGGTAAGTGTAATTTACGCATACATATATATATATATATAAACACATACATTCCATCTATCTTCCCTCTCACTCTTTCTCTGCGCTCTGCCCTAAACCCTAGCTCTGAACGACATCTACCGCGAACGGTGGTATGCTCTCCAACAGGGCTACCTTCGGACTGTCGACTGGGACACGGTGGCCGCCACTGTCATCCTCCGCTGCCTCGACGGAAGATGACAACACAATCACAATATAACGCCCTCAAAACAAAGAGGATAAGCCAACCCAAGAGATTTATGAACATGATAGAAAATGTTATACTTTCATTCATCAGAGTTTATGTTACAAAAGTGTAATAACCCTCATCACTGCTTACCGATTAATTACTGATTACTGTTAAACTAAGACTGATTATGACTGGTAATTGAACTGCTTGAAACACTGGACTAACTGACTGGAATCTGAAACTGAATTGATTAAGTATATCTATTATACTGCATTTCTATCTGTTGTCTGTTTGATTATCTGTTCATGTTTTTATGTTTAAAGTGCAAATTGAAGGCCTTATCGGCGGCCGAATCCGAATTTGATTAATGTTTCATGATCATTGGAATTTATGTGATTTTATGGCATATTTAATTAAAATGTGATTTGGTATGATTAAATTAGATTAAATATTGATAAATTGCATAGTTTGACTTAATTACCATAATGCCATTGAGTGGCCCACTACATGGGCTATACTTGAAGCTTTGTTATACACTTAGCCAACATTTCATTAGCCAATTTTGAACACCACAACCGACCAAGAGAGAGAGAAAGTGAGAGGAGTGAATCCAACATAGAGAATTGGCTTAAATCTTGAGGAGATTGTAGAAGACTTGCAACATTGAGCCTCCATACCTTTAATTCAAGACTTAGGTAAGGAAATTCAACCTCTCATTGTTGTATTTAAGGTTGTTCATGCTTGGTTCTTGAGCCTCTAGTGATTTAAGTCAAGAATTGGTCTTGTAGCGTTGGATTAAAGCTTGTATCATTCATGCATGTGTTTATCCTTGCATTTTGATGTTGATTTCATGGCGATTGGTGCGTGTATGTTCATAATAGTGTGATAGTCCATGATTTCATCTTATTTTGAAAAGAATTGGGCCCATTTGAGCTAACATTGAAGCTTTGAATTGAGTTTAATTCATACATGTTTGCATGTTCATCTTGTTCATGAAATTGGGTTGAAATTGGATTTAATTAACTCACCATTGGGCTTTGATTTCTCAAATTGAGCTTTGAAACTTGTTGTATATTGAGTTTAGATGTGTTTTCCAGGAATTGGGCCCAAAAGGTCGAGTTTTGAGCTAAGGAATGCTTGGTTTGAGCTTGGGAGGCAAATCTGGAAATTCCAGAATTTGGCTTCTTCGCTCGAGCGAAGGATTCCACGCTCGAGCGACCATCGTTTATTCTAAGCTCCGCTCGAGCGAAGGAATGGTGGCTCGAGCGTAAATTGCAAGCTCTCAAATTCTTGGTGCACGCAGACGCACGCTCGAGCAAGAGAACCTACGCTCGAGCGAGGACTGTGTCTTACGCTCGAGCGGGCGTCAAGCGAGCATCGAGCGGAGATTTCCAACATCCAGCACTTTTTGCATTTTTGCAGACCGCTCGAGCGAGAAAGTCCACGCTCGAGCGACCCCACTGTTTTGACAAGCTCGCTCGAGTGATGAAAGCCACGCTCGAGCGAGACCCCTATTTTCTGAAAATTCTGAAAAATGCTTTTAAAGTGCATCTTTGCATCCTCATCCCATCCTAGGCATTCTTAGGCCTAGTTTTCGACATCTTAATGAAGACATAGAAGTAGAACCACACCGAGGCAAATTAGGGATTAAGTTATCATCTTTCCCAACTGTGTAGCTTAGTGTGTGTTCAATCTGTAAACTGTGTAGGGTTGGCTTTCCGAGGAGACGCTCTAGCTTACCGTAGCCCAGAACTCTGTGAGTAACAATTGTGTAAAGATATGTTCAACTGTGAATATTTCTGACTGTTTAACTGAACTGCTTTCTGAACTGAAACTGTTAATTGAATGAATGTATGTTCTATATTCTGAACTGTATTGTGGCATCCTTAGCAACTACTGTTACTGACTGTTACTGTTACAGAGATCTCTGTCGGTTCCCTTGTTGGAACCACTACTGTTTACTGACTGATGGCCATCATTTACTGCTCGATCTTTAAGACCTACTGTTTACTGTACTGCTATGCTAACGGATGTACCACATATGACGGTTATGACTGAACAACTGAAATACTGATTTAATGAACTGTTTTCATTACTGTAAGGACATTCATTCTTAACCTCTTTACGCATTATGTTATTCACTGGGCTTTAGCTCACTGCTCATATATATATGTAGGTGTACAGGCACCAGACCGCGGCTAGAAGCGTCGGGGTAAACTCCAGTTTTGTCAAGCCAATCTACGTGCCTCACTGCGAGGTTCCGAGCCTGTCAAGCTTTGGCTTGGGGGGTGTTTTAAGTCCCCGTCTGTCTCTGTATCTGTTTTGTAATAACTGTAGACTGTACCGTATTGTTTAATAGAGATTAGGTCCCTGCTCTGAATGATTGTATATAATGTATATACTGTTTTGTCACTGACTGTATATATGTATGAAAAGTCTTTTTGCATGCCAACTGTCACAGCTCATTGGACATTGTTTATTTACTGTTTTGGCTTCCGCCAGCCCCTGTACTCTGTTTTACTGTCTTACTGTTAAGCAGGCCTTCGGTAATCTCGGATTACTGGCCGGTTACGATGCTAAACCTATAAGGGCGAGTTTGGGTCGTGACAGAGTGGTATCAGAGCGATACTTAGCACGAGTTATACCGCACACACGTGTCCAAGTGAGCTATAAGGTGTCCTAGAAAAGTGATTAGGGCATTGCATGAGCATGATAAGTGTGTGGTTATGACATGACTAAATATGTGCTAACGTGATAAACTATTTACGTATGCAACTGCTTATGTTGATAATTGCTATAACTGCTTATAGTGAAATGGATAATGCAAGAACTGCAAATGAATCTGAATCCTCATCCTCTAAGGCAAGAATGGCAAGACTGGAAAGAATGATGGAACTAATAACTAAAAGATTGGATCAACAACAGAATCAGCAGCCCCCACCTCCTCCTTCGGTACAGCCGGAACAGAATGTCAATGTTGATGATGAGGACATAATTGCTCTCACCCATAAGTTCAGCAAAATGAAACCGTCATCCTTTCAGGGAGGCCTTGAACCTGTTAAAAGCTGAAGCATGGGTTCTTGAAACAGAAAAATTGTTTGAGGTTTTTCCGTGCTCTGAAGCACATAAAGTAACTGTTGGCCACCTTTACTCTGCAAGAAGAAGCTAGAAGGTGGTGGATGCTTATCCATGAGGACAACACTGTAATGACTTGGGCTCAATTCAAAACAGCCTTCTTTGAAAAATATTTCCCACAGTGTGTCAGAGACAGAAAAGTAACTGAATTTGAACAGCTGAGACAGGGCACAATGTCCGTTGCTGAATATGAAACAAAGTTCACCGAGCTTGCTAGATATGCACCACACCATGGTGGACATTGACTACAAGAAAGCCAGAAAGTTTGAAGGCGGCCTTAATGTTGCAATACTCGACAGAATTAACGTTTTGAAGCTACTGAACTATGTAAATGTTCTTGACCGAGCCTTGATGGCTGAATCAAACATCGAGGCACTGAAAGCTGAAACACCAGCGTCTGAATGGTGTGGCAAAAAGCAGGGTTTTAAATTCAAGAAAGACAAAAACAACCCGTTGAACAAAAGGCAAAATACAGGGTCAACGACTACTTCTAGTCAAGGGAACAGGTTTATACCGCCCTGTTCTGAATGTGGTAAGAACCATAAGGGAGTTTGTTATAAAATTTCTAGTGCTTGTTACAGGTGTGGCAAGGTGGGCCACATGGTCAAAGATTGCCCTTCCGCTGCTCAAGGCAATAGTAAAGCTGCAACAAGCGTAGCAGCATCAACCATAGCACCAAAACCTCACCCCAAGGCTACCGGGAAAGAGCCTATGAGGCAGGGCCGAGTGTTTGCCCTAGTACCGGGAGATGTATAGAATACTGAGACCGTTGTGTCAGGTATCCTCTCTATTTGTGCTCAAAATGCATATATTCTGATTGATTCGAGGTCTACACATTCATATGTATAGCATGCTTTTTCGCGGAAACTGAATAGACCATTAGAATCCATGAATTACTTGTTAGCCGTATCATCACCCGTTAGGGGATCCATGACTTGTGCATATATGTACCCTGCTTGTGAAATTATTGTTGGAGATGCACATTTGTTTATTGACTTACTGCCTCTGAACATTGATCATTTTGATGTAATATTGGGGATGGACTGGTTAACGAAATATCATGCCACCATAGACTGTATAACGAAACAAGTAGTTTTCCGTCCACCTGGTTTGCCTGAATTTGTATTTAATAGAAGTGGAGTAGTATCTCCTCCGTATTTGATTTCATTTATGAAAGCTGATAAATTGATTAGAAAGGGGTGTAGAGGGTATCTGTGTTCTGTATTGACTGTATCTACTGATGATAATGCTAATGTGGACAGTATTTCCATAGTCAGAGAGTTCCCAGATGTTTTTCCAGATAATCTGCCAGGGGATTTGATTGACAGGGAGATTGAATTCACCGTTGATGTGATTCCGGGAACACAGCCAGTATCTAAAACTCCTTACCGAATGGCTCCAACTAAATTGAAAGAATTGAAAGTGCAATTGCAGGAACTATTAGATAAAAAGTTCATCAGGCCTAGTACTTCACCGTGGGGCGCACCTGTTTTATTTGTGAAAAAGAAAGACGGCTCGCTGAGACTGTGTATTGACTACCGTGAACTGAACAAGGTAACTGTGAAAAATAAATACCCATTGCCTCGTATTGATGACTTGTTTGATCAGTTACAGGGTGCTCAGGTATTTTCTAAGATTGATCTCAGATCCGGATATCACCAACTGAAAGTTAAACCAGAAGACATTGATAAAACTGCTTTTCGAACGAGGTATGGACATTACGAATTTTTAATTATGCCTTTCGGAGTTACCAATGCACCTGCTGCATTTATGGACCTCATGAACAGAATCTTTAAACCATACCTTGATGACTTTATTGTTGTATTCATAGATGACATTCTGATTTACTCCAAGACTAGAGAAGAACATGAACATCATCTGAGACTTGCCCTACAGACCTTAAGAGAACATAAACTTTATGCTAAACTGTCTAAATGTGAATTTTGGCTTGATCATGTTATGTTTTTGGGGCATGTTATTAGCAAGGATGGAATTTCAGTTGATCCGTAGAAAATCGAAGCTATAGTAAACTGGCCTAGACCAACAAATGTGACAGAAGTCCGAAGCTTTTTGGGACTAGCTGGATATTACAGAAGATTTATCAAAGATTTCTCCAAAATTGCCTTACCGTTGACACAATTGACTCAGAAGGGGATATCATTTGACTGGACTGACCAAAGGGAATCAGCATTCCAAGAGTTGAAAACTCGACTTGTGACTGCACCGGTTCTTACCCTACCATCAGGTACGGATGGTTATACTGTATTTAGTGATGCTTCTCATAAGGGTTTGGGGTGTGTTTTAATGCAGAATGGGAGAGTTATTGCCTATGCTTCTCGACAACTGAGACCGCATGAAAAGAACTACCCGACCCATGACTTGGAACTTGCTGCAGTGGTATTTGCATTGAAAATCTGGCATCACTACCTTTATGGGGCGACATGTGAAGTATATACCGACCACAAGAGCTTGAAATATTTCTTCACACAGAAAGAACTGAACATGAGACAGCGGAGGTGGCTAGAATTGACTAAAGACTACGACTTACAGATTTTGTACCATCCGGGAAAAGCCAACACCGTTGCCGATGCATTGAGTCGGAAATCAATTGGGAACTTAGCCTGTTTACTCACCGGGCAGAAAGAATTACTTTGTGACCTTGAAAAATCTGAAATTGAAATTGTTTTGCGAGAACAAGGTGGAACAATGGCTGCTATTTCGGCTCAACCGGCATTGATTGAAGAAATTAAAGAGAAACAACAACAGGATGACTTCTTGAAGAAGATCATCAATGAACGAGAATCTAAACCGAGGCCGGACTTCAAATTTGAGAATAATGTACTGAAATTTCAAGAAAGACTGTGCGTACCAAATGATTCTGAACTGAAAAGAAGAGTTCTGCAAGAGGGCCACAATTCAAAATTTTCTATCCACCCAAGGAATACGAAAATGTATCAAGATTTGAAATTGAATTTCTGGTGGCCGGGAATGAAAAAGAAATTGCTGATTTTGTATCAAAATGTCTTCATTGCCAACAAGTTAAAGCCGAACATCAACGACCCGCAGGCTTACTGCAGCCCTTACCAATACCGGAGTGAAAATGGGAACATATCACCATGGATTTTATTGTGGGATTGCCTCGCTCCAATAAAGGTATGGACTCAATTTGGGTTATTGATGATAGACTGACTAAATCTGCTCGCTTCTTACTTGTCAAAACAATTTATAATGCGGACAAATTGCCTGTGATTTATATTGATGAAATTGTTAGACTGCATGGAGTGCCTGTGTCCATTGTTTCTGACAGAGATTCGAAGTTTACATCAAGATTTTGGCAAAGCTTACAGACTGCATTGGGTACTGAACTGAGACTGAGTAGTGCCTATCATCCTCAGACAGATGGTCAGTCAGAAAGGACCATCCAGACTCTGAAGGATTTACTGAGAATGTGTGTCCTTGATTTTCAGGGAAACTGGGAAAGCCATTTGCCATTAGCTGAATTCGCCTACAACAACAGCTATCATTCAAGTATTGGTATGGCGCCTTTCGAGGCATTGTATGGCAGAAAATGTAGATCTCCGATTTGCTGGGCAGAAGTTGGAGATGGGCCTTTGCTTGGGCCTGAGATTGTATATGAAACTACTGAAAAAGTGAAACTGATACAACAAAGACTGAAAACCGCACAGAGCCGACAGAAAAGTTATGCAGATGTCAGAAGACGAGACAGGGAGTATGAAGTAGGTGATCACGTTTTTGTGAAAGTGACACCGATGAAAGGCCAAACTCGTTTTGGAGTCAAGGGCAAGTTAGCGCCAAGATATGTCGGACCGTATGAGATTATTGAGAAAATCAATCCGGTGGCGTATCAAGTTGCGCTCCTCCTGAAATGGAGCATATGCATAACGTCTTCCACATTTCTATGTTGAGGGATTACCTCCGGGATCCTTTTTATGTGATAGAGCCTACTCATGTAGTACTGAGTGATGACTACACTTACGAGGAACGGCCTATTCAGATTGTAAACAAACGGATCAAGAAGTTGAGAAACAAAGAGATCCCATTAGTGAAAGTTGACTGGCAAAACCATGGTGGCGTGTATGCCACTTGGGAAAGGGGAAGATGACATGGCTAAAAGATACCCTGAACTGTTTCCACTGAATCCTGTTTTCTTCCAAAACGAAGGTAACTCGAGTTTAGAGGACTAAACTCTTTTTAAGGAGGGGAGACTGTAATAACCCTCATCACTGCTTACCGATTAATTACTGATTGCTGTTAAACTAAGACTGATTATGACTGGTAATTGAACTGCTTGAAACACTGGACTGACTGACTGGAATCTGAAACTGAATTGATTAAGTATATCTGTTATACTGCATTTCTATCTGTTGCCTGTTTGATTATCTGTTCATGTTTTTATGTTTAAAGTGCAAATTGAAGGCCTTATCGGCGGCCGAATCCGAATTTGACTGATGTTTTATGATCATTGGAATTTATGTGACTTTATGGCATATTTAATTAAAATGTGATTTGGTATGATTAAATTAGATTAAATATTGATAAATTACATAGTTTGACTTAATTATTATAATGCCATTGAGTGGCCCACTACATGGGCTATACTTGAAGCTTTGTTATACACTTAGCCAACATTTCATTAGCCAATTTTGAACACCACAACCGACCAAGAGAGAGAGAAAGTGAGAGTAGTGAATCCAACATAGAGAATTAGCTTGAATCTTGAGGAGATTGTAGAAGACTTGCAACATTGAGCCTCCATACCTTTAACTCAAGACTTAGGTAAGGAAATTCAACCTCTCATTGTTGTATTTAAGGTTGTTCATGGTTGGTTCTTGAGCCTCTAGTGATTTAAGTCAAGAATTGGTCTTGTAGTGTTGGATTAAAGCTTGTATCATGCATGCATGTGTTTATCCTTGCATTTTGATGTTGATTTCATGGCGATTGGTGCGTGCATGTTCATAATAGTGTGATAGTCCATGATTTCATCTTATTTTGAAAAGAATTGGCCCATTTGAGCTAACATTGAAGCTTTGAATTGAGTTTAATTCATGCATGTTCGCATGTTCATCTTGTTCATGAAATTGGGTTGAAATTGGATTTAATTAACTCACCCTTGGGTTTTGATTTCTCAAATTGAGCTTTGAAACTTGTTGTATATTGAGTTTAGATGTGTTTTCCAGGAATTGGGCCCAAGAGGTCGAGTTTTGAGCTAAGGAATGCTTGGTTTGAGCTTGGGAGGCAAATCTGGAAATTCCAGAATTTGGCTTCTTCGCTCGAGCGAAGGATTCCACGCTCGAGCGACCATCGTTTATTCTGAGCTCCGCTCGAGCAAAGGAATGGTGGCTCGAGCGTAAATTGCAAGCTCTCAGATTCTTGGTGCACACAGATGCACGCTCGAGCGAGAGAACCTACGCTCGAACGAGGACTGTGTCTTACGCTCAAGCGGGCGTCGAGCGAGCATCGAGCGAAGATTTCCAACATCCAGCACTTTTTGCATTTTTGCAGACCGCTCGAGCGAGGAAGTCCACGCTCGAGCGACCCCACTGTTTTGACAAGCTCGCTCGAACGAAGAAAGCCACGCTCGAGCGAGACCCCTGTTTTCTGAAAATTCTGAAAAATGCTTTTAAAGTGCATCTTTGCATCCTCATCCCATCCTAGGCATTCTTAGGCCTAGTTTTAGACATCTTAATGAAGACATAGAAGTAGAACCACACCGAGGCAAATTAGGGATTAAGTTATCATCTTTCCCAACTGTGTAGCTTAGTGTGTGTTCAATCTGTAAACTGTGTAGGGTTGGCTTTCCGAGGAGACGCTCTAGCTTACCGTAGCCCAGAACTCTGTGAGTAACAATTGTGTAAAGATATGTTCAACTGTGAATATTTCTGACTGTTTAACTGAACTGCTTTCTGAACTGAAACTGTTAATTGAATGAATGTATGTTCTATATTCTGAACTGTATTGTGGCATCCTTAGCAACTACTGTTACTGACTGTTACTGTTACAGAGATCTCTGTCGGTTCCCTTGTTGGAACCACTACTGTTTACTGACTGATGGCCATCATTTACTGCTCGATCTTTAAGACCTACTGTTTACTGTACTGCTATGCTAACGGATGTACCACATATGACGGTTATGACTGAACAACTGAAATACTGATTTAATGAACTGTTTTCATTACTGTAAGGACATTCATTCTTAACCTCTTTACGCATTATGTTATTCACTGGGCTTTAGCTCACTGCTCATATATATATGTAGGTGTACAGGCACCAGACCGCGGCTAGAAGCGTCGGGGTAAACTCCAGTTTTGTCAAGCCAACCTACGTGCCTCACTGCGAGGTTCCGAGCCTGTCAAGCTTTGGCTTGGGGGTGTTTTAAGTCCCCGTCTGTCTCTGTATCTGTTTTGTAATAACTGTAGACTGTACCGTACTGTTTAATAGGGATTAGATCCCTGCTCTGAATGATTGTATATAATGTACATACTGTTTTGTCACTGACTGTATATATGTATGAAAAGTCTTTTTGCATGCCGACTGTCACAACTCATTGGATATTGTTTATTTACTGTTTTGGCTTCCGCCAGCCCCTGTACTCTGTTTTACTGTCTTACTGTTAAGCAGGCCTTCGGTAATCTCGGATTACTGGCCGGTTACGGTGCTAAACCCATAGGGGCGGGTTTGGGTCGTGACAAAAAGATATTACATGCATTACACTTTCATAGCTGTTCATTCTTAAACTACAACATGTAACACTAGTTGATAGCAACAAAAATAAATGCCCTGCAAGCTTACATCTTTCCAAGATATCACTTGGTTACAACAAAAGAAAGAATCTTAGCTCTATACATATAAAGCCCTTGGCTTGAATAAACATTTAAGCATAAATGTAACAAAAACAAAGCCTTCAGCCCCTAGTCCTCCCAAGCTATGTTCTTAGAGGTGGCATATCACCAATACCTGAAAATGGTTTTCCAAGTAGGGTGAACCAAAGCCCAGCAGAGATAAACTAACACAATTTTTGAAATTTAACTAAGATATACATGTCAAATAGAAGTCTAATACCCAAGGCCAACTTACATTCTCCCCATTACCGTTCAACATTGATAATCACATCTTAATCCATTTCCATTCATTCATTTCAAATCAATGCATAAGTGTAGTTCATTATCATCTAAACAATCCCAAATGAGACTACGACTCATTCATTCACAATTCAATAACATTCATTATTCAAACACTTCAAACTCATTGCCATTTTACGGATTCTCATCCGTGGGAATCGGCACCCAAATGTACATATATAAGGTTTCAGGACTTTCACCCTAGACACTCCAGCCAACTTAATTTAAAATGGAGTCAATCCTCTATCTCCTCCCAAACAATGGAGTACATCTCCTATCTCCTCCCAAACAAAGATACATATACAATGTATTTAAAGACGTTGTCATATACAATGACTATCCAAATCACATATTCAATGGTTTAATCAAACCGTCATATTCAATGACATAATTCAAATGATTAGTTTCAATTTACTTAATCCTCATGCAGTTTCTTCAACAATAATAGCTATCCTCCACCGAGAGCCCAAAACAGATATTTCTAAACAGATATACAATCCATCAAATAGATAATTTATCAAATTTTCATAGGTGAATGATTTATTAAATTCAATTACACCATTCATTCATACACTTCCCCGATTTCATATTTTCCATATAAATTTCATTATTTATACAAAATAATTATTCAACACAAATTAGGGCAATTTTATCTATTTTTCAAATATTAACCCCAAGACCAAATCTCACAATTTCATCACTAGAGAACTTCATACACAAGGTCCCATAGTCATTTTAGAATCCAAGATGGAAAACCCCTCTTTAACTTTTGAGATTAAACCCTAACTTTACCCAAATCCTTCCAAATCCCACCATTTATACAAAATGACAAATACCTAGGTTAAAAACCATAACAAGGTGTAAAATATCCCTACCTTAAGTGTAGAAGCTCAAAGGAGATAAAGAAGAAACTCAAAAGTGCACAAAACCAAGCTTTGTTCGGGTGGAATGGAAGCTCACAAGGTGCTCCACCTTTTTCTCAAAGGAAGTTGGGTAGAGATGCTTAGATCTTGGAGTATTTGTAGAGAAAAGTCGAGTTTTAGAGAGAGAAGGTGTCGAATTAGGGTTTTGGAGCAAAAATATGTAAAATTTATGTGTGAAAATAAGCTACTGCGAACTGATATACGCGACCTTCGCTCGAGCGAAGGAGTTGTCGCTTGAGCGACTAGATACAATAAGTGACCTCGCTTGAGCACAAGAAGCGTCGCTCGAGCGCAGAATGCAAAGCTTTAAAAGTTTTACAGACGCACACGCTCGCTCGAGCGTAAGAAGCCTCACTCGAGCGAAGAAATTTACCTTTCCAAAAATTCTGCATCTAGGAAAGAAACCTAAGGACTCTCAATTCTCACTCGAGCGAAAGAGCAAATTTCACAAGACTCGCTCGAGCGAAAGAAGCCTCGCTTGAGCGAAGAAGCCAAAATCTGGACAACAACAATCTAAACCAACTAACAACCAACCTATTCCAAACACGCTCAACATATTCCAAAACTCAAATTCAAAGAGTTAAAGGAGGAAAACACGACATGGATACAATATTAAATCACGAAACCCGAATCCGGAATGTAACAAAGGTCGGGTCAAAACCGGAATCGCTATACACAAAATCTAACAAAACAATCACAACCACAAAAAAACTTGATCTCGTCTCTATCGAGAACCTCCCGAAGCCACTCACCATCACAGATCTCTCTCTGGCTTCGATGTATGGTGTTGATCTCACCACTACTCTCTTATTCCGGCCGCGATTCTGCAGCGGCGGCGCGTGCTGGTGCGATAGAGGATGCTGATCGATCGATGATGCTAGAATCTAATAGCGCGACCAACGACAGGGTAGAAGGCGACTCTCTCTCTCTCTCTCTCTCTCCTCTTCTCTTATCTCTCATCTTTTCGCCGTCTCTCTTGTAGAGCCGTCGCCACATCTTGTATAGCGGCTTCGATTCCTAGTCCGACTGCGCAACCGACAACAGGGTAGAGGATGACTTTCTCTTTCTCTCTCTTCTCTTCTCTCTCATCTTTTTGTCGTCTTTCTTGTAGCGCCGTCGCCACCTCTTGTACAGCGGCTCCGATTCCTCATGAGCTGCACTTCTTCACCAAGCTCCACTACCACGCCGCACTCTACTGAGGGTTAGGGTTTCGCACCACCCTCTTCCTTCCAATTTGCCCAATTCTTAATCTCTATTTCTCTCTAAATCTCTCTCTCTCTCTCTATATATATATATTTGTTGTGTTTGGGATTCAATTGAAATTAACTAAAAAGATTGAAAAACTAGATTGAGGATTGAGGGAACTACCAAGCTGAGAGAAGGGAATTGCCAAAGTGAGAGAAAAAGAATGGGGGTTGAAGGTTCAATTGTGTCTTTTCACAGTATGGTTCAAGGGTATTATGGTCAATTCATCTGTCAAGTTAACGTCGTTCATGTTCTTTTAATGGGAAGAGGGAATCTGTGTATTATTTTCAAAAGTAGGGGAGGTCAGTGTTATTTTTGAAACTATAAGGGAGGTCAGTGTAATTTATTCTATTTAATATGAAGAAATTTAATTTTGATTTAGACCATAGTTTTGGCATTAAAGTGAACTATAGGTTGGATCTAAATCAAATAAATTATTTAACTAATTTTGTATTATTCTACAATAAAAATAAAATATTTTTTTAGGAAATCGTACTCATATTTTATTTTTAATTTTTTTTTTATATTTATATATACGTATTCATATTGTATGATACCAATAGCTGTACACATACTTTATAATAAGTTAGTAATGCGTTTATGTACCCACTATGCATGACAAAGTTTAGGAAAAGTTGTTGCTCTCCTTTAGAATCATTTGGATATATGGTGATTTGGTAAGAAATAATGAGAAAGTGAATTTTTTTTTTATTTTTTTTATTTTTTTTTATCATATTTGATTTATCAATTGACTGAGAAATTGTAAGAAATGATGAAAAAAATAAAATTATCTTACTAAGTCTATTCTATTTCTCACCAAAAGTGATGAGATTTTGTGAAAACAAGTGATTAGTTGTAAAATATTTATAATATCAAGATTGTTCTTATATCACTCTTTCACATGTTTTAATTTCTTACTCATCCAAACATGATATTAAGAAAATACAAATTTTTTTCTTCTTTCACCCTCTCATCGTCCGATCCAAGGAGAGTGTTAGTGTGCTTTGTATTATGTTTAACAATAAATCTAGGAATACAAATACTAAACATAGAATGAAATATATATGTCTCTGTTGGCACCACATTTTATTTTTCTGTCGATTGTGACTTATTAATTATGGTCAAGTTCGATTATGGTTTATGGATTGAAATCATAAACTATTTTCAAAAAAATAACTTTGACCACATTTGTTTTTATTATTATTATTTCTGTCGATAGATATGCTAACGTGACATGATAGATGTGTTAAGGACGTGGCACGATGACATGTTAAATGGAGAGCTAGAAGGTTAGCAATTGAGCAATTAGAAAGTTAGTTGCTAAGATCAAGAAGCCAAGATCAAATCAAACACCAAATCTGCAAAATGGTTCCTATCAAAGATGAGATATGTATTATGTTGAGGAAATCATAGGCTCGTTGAGGAAATTGTGGGCTTAAATTATCTCTTTCTGTCATGTGACTGAACCTATAAATAGGCTAAGAGAGATACAAAGAGGCATCAATCATATCAACCACCATTCACAAAACATGATATTTATCTAAGAGTAGTTTAACTTAGCATTTGTTAGAAGTAGATTAGTCATAACTTTTTCTAATCTCCACTTCTCTTCTTTCTGTCGATTGCTGTTTTTTTCATTTTTTTGTTCTTGTTTGAGTTCTTGTAACTAAAGTGACAATTTAATTGAATAAATACATTTTTTTTTTTGTTCAAATCTTTCTTTACTTAATTACCTCTAAGGAAGTCCTTAATCTATTTAAGGCATATAACTCAACCATAAACTTGATTTTTTTGTATTTATTAAAATTTGTTTAAACTTGTCGATCAATCACTGTCAATTGGACTTAAACCGAATTTTTGCTAACAGTCTCACATGGAATGAATTCCATACGTAGGTTTAGATCCATCCCATATGAGATATATGTATGTCCTATTTTGTGTTTGGTGTTTTTGTTTCCAGCATTACTCTTAAAAGTGCACTGAGCAGCAGGGGTGCGGTGGATGAAGATAATGGTCCCTCCAAAGCCTGCATCAGGCGTGGCAGGAAATACACAGTGTCAAGCCCGCGTAGATTGCGGAAGTGTTGATGACAATGATGAGATGGGGACGTTAACGAGGGAGGGAGGGATCTTCAGGGACAAAGAGTGCTTAGGTTGTCTTTTTTGTTCTTTTTTATTTTATACCGTGGGAGCCATGTGATGATGTGATTTGATTTGGGCAGTATTATTAATACGGAAAAAGGTTGAGATTTTTTTTTTTTTTTTACTTTCACTATCTCAATGTATTGGGATTGATCAACTTTTTGTTTTTTATTTTTATTTTTTTCTTCCTTTCACTTGCTAATATGTGTCTGTGGAGGTTGTGCGAGTCAAAGAAAAATGGGGTCTCTATCGTTTTTGTATTAATATTAACCCAAGCTGGTTCAAGTAGGACAGTGGTTTACATGCATTATGATTGTTGAAAGGGATAAAATTCATAATTTTATATTGAATGATTGACGAACATAAAAAGACATGATAATTTATAATTGATCAAAGACATAATTACGTGATGTTATGGACCAACGAATAAATATTCATTATACTATGCAACCCCTCATCATTACATGCACCATCAGAGCTGTCACAATGTTTCTTTTATTAAGTCTATCCTACTTTTTTTTATTTTATTTTATTTTAGGTTCGTGAGTTTATGAGAGAGCACTAATTATGAATTTTCTACAAGCTACACCAAACATGCTCATAGCATTGATTAATCTGGATTTCTTTCTTAGAATGGTTACCCCGCCAATCATCATGGACCATGGCTAGGAGGAATCATGCCGAATGATAGCTGTGTATCCCCACCACCTCCTCCTCCTCCTTTATCCTTATGATCTTTCTTTCGACTTAATTACTTTAATTAATTGCATTTTCTTTCTCTCTCTCCAACTGACTTTACAGATGAGAAAAAATAAAAATAAAACAGAAAAATCTATATAAAGGGGGTCATTCCTGGGACTATCCATGCAAGAGCCAACAAATATCAATATGAGTGGTCATAATAATAACATGAAGAATGCTGTGATAGCACTGTTGGCTCCTCTTCCCTCCATACTATTCTATATCTCCTTCCTTCACCAAATTAGCAGCAGTACTAGTAGTAGTAGTAGTGATACTTCAAGTGCTTGGCTTATTTGGAGTTGGTGCCACGATCACCCTTTCCTATTGGCAAACCTCCTCTACTTCCTCAATGTCAATCTCCTCATTTGGATCATTAGTCTTGTCCAGTCTAGCAACTGGGTGGGTTTTACTACTAATACTAATACTAATACTAATACTAATACTAATACTGCATGCATGGTTTTCTTTTTCTTTTCTTTTCTTTTCAACATTAATTCTTATATGTGCAGTTGATAGATGTTTATTGGACGGTGATACCAGTGATGTTAGTACATTACTATGCAACTCACCCTCTGGGAAAGTATAACCCATGGAGGTCGAGGGCAGTGATACTGATGACATGGGCATGGGCTATCAGACTCAGTCACAACTACTTCCGCCGTGAAAGGTGGCAACTGGGTGCTAGGGAGGACTGGAGATTTACTGATATGCGTCTGCAGTATGGCAAAAATTGGTGGTGGGTTTCTTTCTTCTCTGCCTACCTTTCTCAGCAGGTAATTTGTTTTTGCCAATAATTTGGCTTTTATAGTTCTAATTGTATCAATTTTGCTTTTTAGTTTTTACATTTTGTCAATTTAAAATCCAATTGATAACATTCGTTAAAAAATTACACAGAATTCTTGGGCAAAATAGTACATTTAAAAAAGAATTGATCATTTCAAATTGGATGTCAACCCCTTGAAGAGTGAACGGACTATTTTGCACTTTTAGTCCAAGTTCTAAAATAATGTGATCAGTTGGACTAAATTGATACAATATAAAAAAAATAAAAGGGTAAAATTGATACAACTAAAACTCAGAATATCTAGTCAATCAGTTTAAATTGTCTGTCAGAATGGGACTTTCTTGGAGGGAGACCTCAATGTATGATTTTTGGTTGTTAAAAACCAAAACTAAAACTTGGCGCAGGTGTTTCTGATTGGAGCGTGTCTACCCTTGTATGTTATCCACTCAGTTGACAAGCCATTGAATTTTTGGGACTTGATTGCTGTAGTTGTTTGCATGACTGGTATAGTTGTTGCCTATCTTGCCGACACACAACTCTACAACTTTGTTAGTAGAAATGAGAAACTAAAAGAACTTGGAAAGCCCATGGTTCCAAATCATGACAAGGGCCTTTGGCGGTACTCTCGACACCCCAACTACTTTGGGGAGCAGTTGTGGTGGTGGGGATTGGTCATCTTTGGATGCAATCTTGGATGTGCTTGGACCTTTGTCGGACCGCTCTTTAATAGCATGTGCTTAGCATATGTCACCATGCTTGTCGAGAGGCGGATGCTGAAACAGGATTATAGAGCTGAAACATACAGGGTGTACCAGCAGACAACCTCAGTGTGGATACCTTGGTTCAAGTTCAAGTCATCCCCAACCCCAAAGGGAGGAAAAGATAAGACCACTTGATTCCGTATTTCCCTGCTATTTGGACGCCTGTCTATTTGGCCAGAACTCTTACACCTCATCACTAAGAGGTCAAGGTTCGACTCCTTTGTCCCTGGACTATGGCATCCAATGTGAAAAAAATTAAAAAAAATAATTACGTGTACCTCTGTTATGCTTTATCTTTAAAACTTCACATTTGTGTTTGCACTCTGTAGTTACTTTGGCAGAAGAGTGAATGGTGTTGGAGTATGAGGAGTAATTTGTTGTATGAAATTGTATAAAGCACTTGTGCATTTAGTAAACGAGTTCCTTTCTTATCTAAAAGTTGCCAAAGGTGGGGGATGTAGCTGTATTCACTACAAAAAATTAAGGTTTTAGGGACCAAAATTTACTGGCAAAATTATTTTTTAGGAACCAAATATTTTTGTTGTGAAAAATGTCATCATTATATTTTTAGCAACGAAAATTAGACATTAGTAATGAATTATTATCTTTTTGGGATCAAATTTTTTGTCTAAAAAAATAAACCATTTTAAGACTAAATTATTTTGTCTATAAAAGTGTATTTATTAGTGACATTTTCAAAATTTTGTCGCTAAAAGTCTTATTTTTGATTTTTCGAGATGACTTTTTAGCGACTATCATCGCGACGATAAAAATTTGTCCCTAAATGTATTTTGCAACAAAATTTTCATTTTTAGAAACAAAAAAATTTGATCTCTAAAATTCTTATATGTTGTAGTGATTACCAGTTTAAGGCTATCATGAAACTGAAAACAAAGATACTCAAATAAAATTATAAGGGTCCTATCCTTGTAAGTTGTGGTTAAGTAGTCAAGAAAGAAATTTAATGGTCACACAACTAACATGTATCAAGCTTTTGCTGCCCCAAAACTGTGGCTATTTATATGAACATCAGTGTTTCTATACACAATCATTTGTGTCTTCTTTTTTTCTTTTTCTTTTCTTCATGTTTGTGATGTATCTTATTTTTCACACTTTGAGTGCCATTGCTTAAGCCAAGTGCATGCCTTTCTGAGTACATGGAGACAAATCAAAACAAACAGACCTGACGAGGCTGCAACACGCGTGAGAGATCTTTCAGGAGGGGAATTTACAATTAGATAGACACAATCCATAACTATAAAGATCCAACCTAAGTTTTCCAGTATGTTCTTGAATTTGATTAATATGGTTCTTCCCTTATTCTGTGTAGACGACAATTTGCAAATCATCCTAAAACCAAGAGTACCTACCACTAAAAAAGTAGTTAGTGACCAGCCCCTGTAAGAGACCAACTTCCCTCCAGCAACCAGGACCTGTTTCCGACACACACAAGATATACACTCCCCGGAAAAGGTTGATGACACTAGGGCATCAAAACCTGTATAGTAGGGCAATATGGTTGAATCAAGGTACAAGCTTGCATGCAAAATTCCAGAGATTGTGGAGGCCTTGTAGAGAGCATACTTGATATCCTTTTCGGCCACATTGTCAAGGGCAAGAGCAGAGATCTGAATCAGTTGGAGGATAGAGGGGCCAATGCATGAGAGGGGAAATATTGTGTTGATCCTCTGTCCCTTGGCAAGGGCCAAGAGGGTGAATGGGAGGGACACTGGACCAGATGGTAGCAAGCATCTTCTAATTATTTGACCAACACAATTACAATTATTTGTTCGCCACCCAGCAACAGCAGCAGCCCCATTGCCATTGACATACACGATCATCTCCATTACTAATGAGATTAGTGTTGCCAGGTACGAAGCTGTCACGAGGGAAAGTAGTAAAATATCCACAGCAGGTGGATAATTACCTGGGTAGGTGCTGTCGCAGTAGTAATGATAAGGGCAGTTGATTGGATCCAAAGTCTCTTCCACTTGCCACGTCGTACATTTGAAGAATATTGTGTTGCGGACGACATTATCATGTTGAAATATTGCTGGAATTTCTGGGTGCAGAAGGAGTGCTTGACTAATCATTTTGTTTCTGTCAAGTGTGGCCTCACCTCTTTTTTTTCTCCGTCCCTCTATTCCTTCCGTTTACTTTCCTTTCAATAAATATGTGAGGAGGTCTAATTTCCTGGTTTAATGGCAGTTGAGATGTTGTTTTGGCTGTAGGTAGATTGATGAAGGAAGACCAACTAACTATTTTCTTGTGTTCATTTATGTTTTCATATTAAATTTTTATTTATTTACTTTTTTCTGGTAATTCTGTTCATGTTTTCATTTTAAACATGTAACAGAATCACTCATCTTGGATAACGATTTCTTGTCTAATGACCTTTTTTACCAAAGTGCAAAAAAGATGATATTAAGATGTTGCTTCTTCTTTTTTATTTCTTTATCTGTTCTTCTTTGTGGTTGTTAAGGCAATTAGCCTCCATTAGGATATTAAGAACATTTGATTTTTATATATATTTGTAATTAGCCTCAAATAGAAGCAATTTGAGTTATATATGGTGGTGGGACCATGGGAGTTGGTAAGCAAGGAAGGGAAGGGAGGGAGAGGCACCTTCATTTCCAAGTGATGCAGTTTGGTGTGCGATTGCAACGGGTTTCCTTCTAAGATGCGTTCAAAACGATATCAACCCCTCTGATCCATGAGCAAAGATGAACTCTCAGAAAATAGTCAGACAAGTCCAATTCTACCTACCAACCACTTCGCTTCCAATGATGGACACTTATTAGATATACTCTATCTTGTCATGTTATCTTTATGTCGCTTGTATAGTTTTGAATTACAAATGTATCAACAGGTTTTGCAACTTTTAATATATATATCAATCACATAATCAATCCACAGGTGTAACAGTGAGGACTGTTTGTTTCAACAACATTTTCTAACTCAAATACATTTGTGCAATTTCAGTAAACAGTCTCTTTTCTTCTCAAAATTATTATATGATCATTCCATATAATAAAAACTCAATTGTAATTCTATCTGATAAAAACTGGGCTCTCTCCTCTATAAGATTTCCATAAAGAAAATTTATAAAGACAAAAACAACAAATTTTAAAAACAAAACAAAAAATTTTAAAAAAAAAATTAAAAAGAGAAAAAGAAAAAAAAAGGCTTCATTAAGATCAAAAATAAAAATCTTTTGTGCCTTTAATGCAACTGATTTCTGTTTATGATGTAGTACATAGTCATTCGCCAACTCCAATATTGTACATAAAATTATCGTTTTATGAAAAATAATGAAAAATTCACAACTTCAATATACATTTCACATATTTTTGTCTACAATTATATATTACTATACATTTTTTACACATTTCAATACACTTTTGACATGCATATATATCACACTGCCCTATAGGCGGTCTTTAGCATTTCCCTTTTACTAAAAGAAAAGGGCTGCACGTCATTAAATTCACAGACGATGAGTGTGTAGAGCAAGACCTTAAATATCCCCCAATACATATGGGGATTTTGGACTTACGATATCAATATTCACCGATATGTAATATATGACCATGTCATCAGTACCGATACATAAACTGTTATTTAAACCATGTATAGAGATCCAACAGTCAGTGGAAACAGAACATTACATTAACAGATGCAAACCATTACACTTCCATTTTGGCATGCAATCTACATAGACCAGTAACATGAAACATATTTTGAATACAAGTCTAATGGGAAAAATTATTTGGTGCCCCATGGACACCACGTGGCTATGCCACAAACCAAACTAGGACTAATAATTGTCCAAAACAAAGATGAATATTTGTCAACTTCTCCTTCAACAATATTGTTGACACCATTTATTAAGATTTAAGAGAAGCTATTTATGCCTACCGCTTCAGGGTATGCAAAATGTATTCAGCATAAAGGTCCCTGCACCAGATCAATTTAGATGTCACCTTAGGATAGAAGACACACACACGCACGCACACACACACATATTTATCGTAACAAATAAGCCAAGTAGTTGATACTGTATCAACCTGGGAATTAGTACTTGTAGAAGATGATTTTTTTTAGTAAAAAACTCAAAACTTTCTCATCTTTCTTTGATCTTGCAATGCCCATTTCCTTGAGCAGCCTCATTTTCAAATGCATTCTTCACTTATATTTGAAAATAACTAATTCCAAGGAATTTTGCCTGTTTACGGTACACTTACATTGAGTGCTGGATGGCTCCAATGGCAGCAGTTGAAGGTAAGAAATCGTTAACTGCAACCTCCTTGTTTTCATTCTTCTTGTCTGTGCAATGTGTTAGGAGAACATTACTCCACAAATTCTAATCTAAACCTACAAACAATTGCAATAGGCAAAGCAAAAGTTTATTCAACAAGTTTTAGAAAGGATACAGTCTTCAAAAAAGCGTCGGATTTCAGTGAGGCGATGAGGCGCAAGCTGATTGATGTCAGTGTAGTGCTTATACTCTGGATCATCAGCGCACACTGCAATGACCTTATCATCTTTCTCTCCCTGTTTTGGAAGTGGAACTAGTTATCATGTTGTTTACATTGATGGAAAGATATGCCAAAAGCTTAATTCACTTTAGAAGTTCAAAGAGTACCTGATCGATCATAGGCATAAGTCCAATGGCCTTGGCTCGGAGAAAACAGCCTGGAAGAACCGGCTCCTATTCAAAATGATAATTTGGCAAGTGTTTATAGTCATTTTTCAAACATGAAGCTCAAACCAATGTTACCTTGAACGTGGATCGTTCTAGGATATGGAATGGGAATAAGAATGTGATGTGCCACATCTCTAGAATATGGTACAATTTGGTGGGTTTATATAGATCACAATATTGAAATTCATCAAGTTACTGAACAAATAGACAATAATTGAAACATAATCTCTATTAAATTCCATTTCTACTTGTGTTGAAGTTTTCCTATGTTCAAAGGAAGCATGTAAAAACAAATTTCTAAGAGCATCATAAACCCCTTTCAAGATCTTCTTCTTCCAAAACCTTACTCTTTCAAGATTTTACTTCATTATATTTATTTATTTTTTCTCTTAAGAAAAACAAGAAAGGAAAAATAGTTCAGATCACTTTGGATCTCTAAATTCACTATTTTGGAATAAAAATATACAATTTTCTTGAATGTGCATTCTAAAACGTCACTCACCAGGGTATTACAATAGTATTTTGTAGTAATTAAAATGGCTCAAACAAATAGTAGCTGTGAAGGATTGACATGCCAATACTTCCTGGTTGTGGATTAGTAATCAAGGAAAAACTATTCAACTTGATAATTATTTGAATCATATTTGAAAAATATTAAATTAGTTTGGAGTGAACCCAATAATGGGAATAAAACTGATTAAAGGAGGAAAAAAATTTGTATATATATATATGCTCATATATATAAGCATTCTCCTTCAATTTCCATCTGAAATAATTCAGGTAAGGGGCATTATTTCCCATTTAAAAGGAGGTTTGTGTGTATTTAGGCATTATAAAGGTTAATGCATTGTTTTGTCACACTAGATGATGAAGTTAGGGAGCTTTGGAATCTTGGACATTAGTCAACAACTATGTCACTTTGCATTATATACCTATCACATTTGACTGAATTTAAGGAAGTTCTTTCTGCATAGAAGATGGCTGCAAAATTGATTGAAATTACCTGCATGAGGACTAAAACATCCAATGGGTCATTATCTTCACATAGCGAGCGAGGGATGAAACCATAGTTATGGGGATAGACCACGGATGAATATAAGATCCGATCAACCTGGTCAATAATTTAAAGTAATAAAATAAAAAAGCACATATTTAGACGTCTAAAGACAGATATGCAACACAGTTCTAAGATCCTGGAATGGAAATACTGATATCTTGAAATCACAATCATCCAATTTCAGCTGTGAGTTCATTCATACCTTAATCATCCCTGTCTTCTTGTCGAGTTCATATTTAACCTTACTTCCTTTTGTTATTTCGACAACCTGTAGCATGAAATTAAGCTGACAGTTCAGTAAGCATATATCATAACTGGGAAGGACCAAACTTGTAAAAAGAAATGCTAGCTAGATTTCAAAATTATATCGAGCACAACTAGGTCTTTGCAATGTTTGCTATCTGTTGGGAAAGAGAAATTCTTGGAGAAACTTGAGGGGGAAAAAATCAGTGATCTTAACTAATGATTTAAATTTTGATAATTTAATGTGGTCTTATTTTATTTGACAATTTTCAGATTTTGGCTTGAAGGTTGTGTTCCTTTGGTGATGCTTGTTGGATTAAAGACTTACGCAGTTGAAAATGTGGGGTGCTTCGGGTCCTGCAGCAAAGATTTTGCAAAATGATTAACATCCTCATCAATTTAATATACAAGTTATTCTGAATTATGAAAGATAATCATTGTGTTGTACCAATCTCAAGATCATGCCAAGGATGTGCAGCAACTGATCTTTTGGATAAAGATGATAGGATCCTCTCATTTAAACGGGGAGCGGGGCGACTTTCACTCATTTTTGGCCTAATAGAGAACAAAGATCTCAAATAAACAATTTAATATAGATAACATTATTTAAAAATAAATGCATATACTTTTGTGCTAACTGATTTTCATTTACTTAAAGTATGGGCTAAGGTTGCTATTATTAAATTACTTGCATCAATATATGTATGGGAAGATTCAGAAAAAATAAATTGGCCTCACAACACATGTATGGGAAGATTCAAGATTGTCAAGTACCAAACAAACAAAAATCAAGATTGCTCAGCTTTATAATGTAATATATGTCCACTGTAATGCTCGAATATTGAGCAGCAGATACTTCATTTACACAATAAAATCAATAAAAAAAGGGTAGTATCATCAAAAGTAAAACCAAGAAAGGCCTTATATATAATCATCAAAGTCAAAGATCCAAGTATGAACCTCAAGATACTTCTCTCTCCAAGTTTTGAAAATGGAAATTAAAATTAAGATATGTGAGTATACTTGGAAACCCAGAAGTGTAATGAATAATTGTTTTATATAGATAAATTAATCCAGATAGAAAAAGACAGTCAATACTCAACATTATGCAAGACTTATAATAAAAATAAAATAAATGGAAGAAAAAAGTTTCATGTCAAATAAACAAAAAGGAACTGAAAAACTTACCTGAGAATAGAGAAGAAGGAACAGGGTTGAGAAGATTATTAAGAGAATAGAGTTCCTGTGAGGTTTGTGAACAAATATTGTTAAATAAGCACATATGCATATATAGTATAAGAGTTCTCTACAAGAACACTAAAATGTCGCAGTGATGTGTGAGGTGTGAATGTGTTAGTCAAATTGTTCCTACTTTCGAGGAAATCTTGCACCTCTTCGCTTTAGGGTGAGGTGAGACAGAAAAAGTAGCTCCCCAAAATCAGATCTACCACACATTTTTTAAAATGAATTTATTTATGAAATATGATATTGGTGTTTGGAACAACTAAAAAAGTTATATATATATATTTATTTATTTATTTTTAGTATTTTTTTTTTTTTTTGATCCGTTGATAATCTAAAATGTAAAATAAATTAAAAAATTTCAAAAAAATTTGAGCAAGTCAAAATAAGCTCGAAATTTTTTTTATTTTCTGCTTATTTTTGTACTTTCAGAATATTTTCTAATTTTTCAATTCGTCCCGTTGAACTGAATCAACAAACCTAAAGTTTTTTGAATTTTTTTTTTTTTAAAAATTCACTAAAAATGAAAATAAGCCCCCCCCCCCCCCCCCAAAAAAAAAAAAGCAAACTCCAAAGATCCACTATCCAAAAAAAAGTACGAGGACTCTTTTTTAATTGATAAACTCTATTATTCTATACCAATTAAATTAAGGGGGGAATTACAATTAAGTGGGTTTTAATTTTTCTTTTCAGATGCATGAAATTTTTTTATAATTTTAATTATTAATATTTATAAAATTTATCACTTATATGTAATTTTATTTCCAAATCTACACTAAATGATGTTTTTTCCTTAAATTAAAATATGCGTATTGTTGGACCCAACATTTTCTAAGTAAAAATTTCGTATCACATTAGTATACATTATTTTTTTTTAGATAGTCAACTAAATAAACCAGAAACAGATAGTACACATTATTATTAACAGATGGTATAGTCAACTAATAATCAACTTATATTTGAAAAGATAAATCCTACAATTAAAATGTGACTACTCATTTCAGCATAATCACTACATATGTTAGGATTGATTATACTTATATATAACTTGTTATTGACGAGTGATATCACATGTTGATTATGACGTATATATATAATTTTTGTGTAATTTATTAAGTTATTTTATGATTTTTTATTTTAAAAAATTATGTCAAAGTATTTGATGTAATTTTTAAAAGACAAAAATAATTTAAATAAATTTAAAAAGAAATTATCCCACAATTAAGAGAGTCTTTTTTATGGAAAATTATAAAGTATTCTCGGAGTATTACGTGTCCATATTTTTTAACCAATAATCATTCATCATATCTCTTTATATTTTTCAATCATTCAACACAAAATTATAATATCTTATATTTTTTACCAATCATAATATTATAAAATGTTACGTGACCATATTCTGAGAGTAACAAATAATCATGCTATTTTTACATGCCCTTCACAATACTTCACTAGTTATACGGAGTTTAGTGCCGAACCGAAGGCGGAAAATGAGCCGGTAGATTAAAAAAATTGTTAAAAAATAGACTAGATGAGAAATTATCACATAGATCAATAAGATCATGTGGTTTTATGTCCATCCAATAAGATTTTATTATTTCTCTATAATTTTTTTATACTTAGGGTGAAGTAAGGAATTTGATTTCTTACACCTTTTATTTTAATTTTTTATTATATTTTGAAAAAATATCATTTTGCCCTTCAAATTTTCACTCCAAAATCAACATGTCTCCCAAATTATATATTATATCAATTTAATTCTTAACTATTTTAATTACAATCAATTCGATCCCTACTGATAGTGTCATGTTCCGTCAGAATCAAGCCAAAAAAAAAAAAAAAATTAATAAATGCACTTTTGCCCCCAAATTTAAATCCACTGATCGAAACCCACCCACTCTTCTCTTTTTTTCTCAATCTCTAAAACCAGACCACCACCTCTATCCAAACCTCTCCTCCTTTACAGTTATTAAATCTACACTTTGTCCCTCACGAGCGGTGGCTGCCATTGAGGTTTTAGGGGATATTGTATGTAGTTGTGGAAGTTGTTGTTTATAAATAAATAAATAAAAATAGAGAGAGAGAGAGAGAGAGAGAGAGAGATGAAAAGTAAGAAGAAAAGACGAGGGACGGAACATGACGGTAGGGGTTGAATTCATTGCAATTAAAATAGTTTAGGAGCTAAATTGATTAAATCCATAATTTGGGGGTCAAATTGATTTTTAGATGAAAATTTGGTGGGAAAATGAAATTCTCTCTTATATTTTTATCTTTTTTATAAAATTACTTTTAAAGACTACATACTTTAAAATCTTCTCTTCATACTCTTTACTCTTCCTTCTTATTACCCAACCACCACCATCCTTTCTGCTTCACCAACACACCGTTACCATCTTTCCCTTCTCTCACTCATTCCATTCATCTGCAACTCTCAACACATCTACCATGAAGAATATAATAACAAACAAAAAAGAAAAAAAAAATGATAGCTCAAACATATATGTGATAATTGTAAATAAATTATATACAATAAATTTGTGCTTAAGAGATGTTTTGATATGATTTTCTATCATTTTAATGTAATTTTGTGCTATTTGTAGAGGGAAAAAATGGAGTCTTTGAACTCTAGTTCGCCAAACAAACTACATTTTTCAACCTTTTGTAACATAATATTTTAAGATTATTCAGACTTTTAACGCCGAATGTTGCTAATTTAATCAATTCTAGCTTGTACAACTAGCTAGAGTCTAACAAACTTGATTTGTTACCAGCCAAACAAAACTCAAATGTAGAAAAAATAAATAAAGTCCCCAAAATGTCATTTTTCATTTCAATAAAAGGGCTAAAGAGGTGTTGTGATTGTGGAAGAGTATGTAGGAGGTATGAGAGGATAGAGAACAGACCAGGGTGGAGGTTGGAGATGATGGTAGATGCGTGTTAGGATTTAGAAACTTAGGATGTAAAGAGAATATGAAGGATAGGAATGAAGTTACTTTTATAGAATTATAATGGGATAAAGAGATGAAATAGAAAATTCTAATTTTTGTTATGAGTGTAAAAAGAAAAAGGGTGCAAGAAGAAAAATTTTGTAATGTAAATTGGCCCCTAAGTTATCCCCGTTATTGAGTTTGGGGTAAATTATGGCCCTTAAAATATATCATTTATTTTATTTTTGGTCTTTAATTTTTAATTATATCAATAATATCTCTAAAGTGTGAATGAATTTGTTCACACACTTTTTTTAGTGTGTAAACAATACATAAAAATAGATGAGTAAGATAAAATTAAATGCAACTCTGAGCAATTATCCAAGATTAGGGAGAGATCATTTCGTGGCAAGATGAGTGAGGTTTCAAGTTCAAATCCATGGAGAGACGTTGACTTACGTTGTAATCTAACTACTAACATAGTAACTGCCATTTTGTGAGGGAATTTTTTTTTTTTAATGCTATAGATCCCACAACTTGAGTCAAGTTGGAGATAGAGGCAGTACCATTTATTTGTCATTAGAAAAGAAAAAGACATGTCTATTTAGAGGGGAAGAGGAGGGCAGAACAAGGCCCATTCATTTCCTTGTAATGGTTAAGTCTATTCAAGGGGAGTTCTTAAGTACACCTGCATAGATTACAGTAGAAGTACATGTAAAATACATTATAGCACACACATCCACACGACAAGTTTCGTGAGCTTCAAGAATAGACAAATTAACTAGAAATGAAACTGGAAAAGGGGCTGGAATAAAAATGAAATGCAACAACAAAGGTTTCCCTTGTAAATTGCATATCCATTTGTCCACAAACAGTCATCAAGAGACGGTTTCCCTTGTAAATTGCATATCCATTTGTCCACAAACAGTCATCAAGTCGAAGCCTCTCCTTCCAAGCGTATTCTCTTGGGACATTGCTCTTCACCTTGGCTGCTGGCAGCACTTGCAACCTTGCTCTGCTTCGCCTCCACTGAACACCTTTTATAGGGCTTAAACCCTGTTCGGTGAGGCTTCAGCTTCCCATGCCCAAGCTCTATAGTCAACAGTCCTCCCCCATGGTTTTCGCTTCTCAAGAATGTGTTATTCTGCACCACTTGATGACTGGGACAAGTCCCCCACATCATGCTGTTAAGGTCTAACCGTGATGCATCTTCAGCTTTCTCATCTGCATTCTGCTTATTATCCTGTGGAGGTGAAAAGCTTTGTGGCAGTACTTTTCTAGAGAATAGTGCCCGAAAGGCTAACCGCCCCTGCAAGTGAAAAATTAAAAGCAACGATGAATACAGTGCGCAGGAGCAATATAGACATGAATTCTTTCATTAAAGAAAATATTATTTTCAGTTACCTCTTCAGAGACCTCCTTCCATGAATCATTTATAATGCAGGAGCTTCTACCACGTCGATTATTAGAGTCACCTGCTGGATGGCTTACATCGGGTTCTATTGGCTCTTCCTTATCTTTCTCGTGCTTCTGTAAAGCATCTGTCTCTACATCACTACTGGAAGGTGTATTGGAACCACAAGAAGAGCGATCCACCTGTTTTCTGCTCTTTGCCTTGTTTGAATCATGGAGGTCAGTTACTACAGCTGCAGCTTTCTCATCATGATCATCAGCAGCAGTTAACCCAGTATTTGGTTTTGCACCTTCACTTTCCTCAGAGTCTGATGATGACAAAGGTGGTGATTTGGAAGCAGAGTGCTGTTCTTGCCGAGCTTCAGAATATTCTGGGTCCAGCTGTGGATTTTTCAGGGGAAGATCATGAAGAGCATTCTCTCTTTTATCATTGTTTCCTGCTGCAGCAAGACCAACATTTGTTGGAGTTGCTGTTGTGGATGCAGGAGTGCAGGCAAAACCAGTGTGAAAAGGAGTGCACACTGGCAACAGTCCATTTGCTGCCCACCATGCAGCTGCAGCTGCTACTGTAGCAGCAGCAATAGCTGCCATACTAGGAGCTGGATTCATCTGCCTCAATGGAAAGCCACCTAAAGTGTCTACAGGAGAAAGTCCAGAAGCTTCCATATTTGCGGAAGGCCAGAATGTAGCTGCAAAGCTTGCTGCAGCATGGGCTGCTGGGTTTTGCAGGAGGGTAGATGCAATAAGATTTGAAAAGGTGGAAGCAAAATGAAGGTATGATTGGTAGTCATCTTGATCGTTGCGGATTGGGGTGAAGAGAGGATGAAAAGGAGGAAACTGTTGATGAGTGGAAGATCTTGGCGCATTAACATGATGTTCAGTGGTTGCAGAAGCAGCTGGATTTGAGAATGGGTTAGGGCATCCATGAATTCCTCCTATTTGGTGAAATATGGATTCTTGGCATGACATATCTGAAGAAACATTTTCAGTGTTCATTCCTAGGCTCCCATTTAGAACATGCACAGGAACATGTCTTGGGTAGTTATGTGTGGCTTGCATATCACTTGACGGCAATGCCCCAAAATTTTCAGGGTGGCACATTTCATCTGTATTCTTTCCTTGAACCAATTTCTCATGTGAAGGGATGGAACTCTCCAAGTTCGAGGTGTAATTTGTTCCATTATCCTGAACCGTTTGTTTTGCATCAAATTTAACCAACTTCTGAATTCCTCTGGGTTCAACAGTGACATAAGATTCATTTGTTTCATCCTGGGTACTTACCATCATAGGCACAAACTCCCTAAAAGTGCAAGAATTTCTGGGTGCCGCCAGTGTTCGAATGGAATCTTTGTCCACTGAAGACAAGGACGCACACGGAGCTTCTTGGAAAAGGGTTAAAACTTCAGAGAAATTGCCCTCATCCTGGTTTTCTTTGGCATTTTCTTGCTTTTCATCTCCATCAGGTTTCTAACAACAATAAATAGGCCAAAGAATTTCAGAAATTTAAAAATACGAAGGAACAAAATAAAAACATGCATGCAGAAGTAAACAAGAAAATGTGCCTTAAATCGCCAAACAAATAGAAGAGAAATGATGCAGGGGACATATATACCTCAGGAAGTGGTTCTCTTTCCAAGTCCAGTATTTGTTTACCAGTGGCAGTGCAGGAAGAAGAAACTGATGATGAATTATTCCCATCCTTTGCTCCCACATGCAGACTAGGTGTTGCCACACCAGTCTTTCGAGGATAAGGATTGCTTGGTTTCCTTTTAGGGCGCGGAGGAGGAATCTCTATGTCAATAGCTTGTCTTATTGGAACTCCTTTCACAAGAGCTTCCTTCTCCAACTGGAGTTGGAAAACAGTTGTTAGTACTTAGAACCCAAAGAGAAATTTTATGAAAAAATATTTTTGCGGCACAAAGAGCAGCAATCCACCATAAAACAGTATTAACTGTAATAACTTGGATTTTAGAAGTGCTTACATCTGAAATATATTTAACAAAACAATGACTCAGTACAGAATAGAATCAACACCTACTTTTTTGTGATTCTAGATATCATATGGAACAGTTTTAAACTTTCCCAACCACATAATGAATCATCATCATCATCACAGCCATATCTAATGAATTTTGTAATCTTCTTATTTCCAAGTGAAATTCAGTTTTCCATTCAACCAATCTAGCAACCTTTTTGGATGAAAATATCAATATGCCACTTCCTGCTGTTCAAATTTCATTTCGATCTTTTGAACAGTAGCATAACCACCAACTCCTACCATTCATCTTATACATTATGGAACCCCGGAAATGAGGGAAGAAGAAGTCCTCTCTAGAAATAAACTTGATAATCATGTGACAACATGCAAACCTAAAAGTTTTCTACCTTCTTTGTCCATTGGAGAAATCAAATTTCCTAATATAACTTCATATCTCATGCCTGAGATCCAATAAAGAACATCATCCACAAGTGTCATCTTAACATCTATGGTTAAATCCTATTGACTCCTAGTGAAATTCATGATCAAGGGATCGTAGATTGCAGCAAGTACTCAAAAGCAAATTTGCATACAAGTACTTAAAGTAGAATCATTTGACGGCATGTAGATGGTGGCACAGACTCCAAAGTAGATTTGCATCAAAAGGGCTCCATAGTAGATTCAAATTTCAATCAAGTTTGTTGACTTGTGTACAAGAACCATGGGATCAATCAAGTCCACAGAGTAGATGCTTTCAAATGATATCATACTACATAGATTTGCATAATAAAAACAATATGACATCTTAAGAAATTTGGTTTCTACGCACCTTATGTATGCAGAGTGTATGTTTTTGGTGTGCATTCAAGTTAACAAGGACAACACTGTTCAAGGGAGCATTGGACCATGCATGTCATGTTATCATAAATACCAATAACGTGATGGACCAAAATCATGTAAAAACATGAAACAACCACATCAATGAATACTGCTCCCGCATATTCATAACCCTTCAACTTTTGCTTTCCATCAAAGACTGTAAACAACTTGAGTATTTTAATTTCAAATGGAAGAAACAATACTCAAACTTCGAGGTTCGCCCTAATTCACCTGGCTTCTTTTGGTAATGGGATGCCACATGGATCATTGTACCATACAATTTTCATAGATCAAGGGCTACAGGCCTATCTGTCTGCAATGCAATGTGAACCGACCAAGTTTTTGTTTTGAAAAAATATCATGTGTACTAATTTTAAAGGAACTCAGTGTTACTTCACACCTCAAACTTTCACGACATGAAACTCATTCCAGACTCTGGTAACTCAGTTTTCTGAGAGAAAATGTCTAAAGAAACTACTTAACAATTGGGGAACTTACATGTAGGTCCTAATAGGTAGACTTATTGTCAAATAGATCCTATAATAATTAATGACATTTTTCATCAAACACTATTAAAAAACATCACTAATTGTTAATTTTCAGTGACAATTTGAAATTGTCACACAAATATCACTAATTATAAGTTTTAGCGGCAGTTTAAAAAATTGTCGCAAAAAAAAGTCACTAATTTTCAACTTTCAGCGATAGTTTGAAAAATTCGTCACAGAAAAATATCACTAATTGTAAGTTTTAACGACAATTTATAAAAACTGTGACAAAAAAAAGTCACTAATTGTTAATTTTTAGCAACATAAGCAAAAAATTGTCACAAAAAATTATTTTTAGCGATGATTTTACTAGGGCTTATTTTCAATAGAACTTGATAGGAATTAAGTCCAACTATTAAGACCTATTGGTAGTTTACCCTCAACTCTTCACTATCCACCAACTTTGCTCCAGTAGAAACACCGGAAGGGCCACTCTTCTACTACTAATTTAAGGTTTCCCACCGTTACAATCTCACCACGCACTAATTTCTTTCTTCCACCCAAAGGTCCCACCAGACCACCACCATTCTGATACCCATCCTTTATCCCTTTCTCTCAGTCCCCCTTCCAACCAAAAAAAAAAAAAAAAAAAAAAAAAAAAAAAAAAAAAAAAAAAAGAAAGAAGAAGAAGAAGAAGAAAGAAACTCCTTTATCTTTCTACTCGACTCCCTCCACCTCACATAATCACTCATCTTTTGCAAACATCACAACCATCTCTCACCCTACCACGTTATCACATTTATAAACAGAAAATAGAAAGGGAAAGTAGAATTAAAAATGAAAATTCTTAGACAGAGAATATGAGAATCTGGTCTTTTATAGTCAGAAAAGAAACAAGCCTATAAAAAAGAAAAGAAAAAAAAATTAAAAAAATTAAAGAAGGAAAGAAATCCATCAATTTTAGAACAGAAAAATGGAAATGAGAGATTTAAGAGAGTAAAAATTGGTGAACAGTTTCAGAGAGGAAATAAATAAAGTACAAAAAACAAAAAGATTTAAAGGGGAAAAAAAGCCACCACTCCCGGTGCAGCCGAACATCACATCTTGGCTTGTCTCCCTTAGGATACAATAGCTCGACTTATAGTCGTGTTGACCCAGACCAATCCTGCACAAGTGGGTGAGTTTAAAGCTCCACCACTAAAACGCCCTTACAGGTTGCCTGATAGTTTGTGTAAAAACACAATATATAGAGCAAGTACTTTCGTATTTACACACTGCCGCAACATTAGCTCCCATTTATATACAATGAGATTAGATAAACAGTCACATGTTATACATGAATTAATAATACAAACAATTAATCACTTCCATGAATATAATGTAACGCATATTGTGAGAATATTAATAAATGAGACTTGGAGGATGAGTTAATAACCCAACTGTTTCTTTCCTTCCTCCTACAGCTTCAGAACCTCTCACCCACCACATTCATTCTCCATTCATCATTTTAATTACCAAGCATTTTTTCACCTCTGCATTTCCATCACACTTAATCACATGCAATGATGAAATAAATAGATGTACCAGATCATTGATGGCAGCATAATACAAATGCAATTTAATGTTAAAATAAAATATGTGCATTGATAATGCAACAACACCCCCCTAAGAATAATTCCTGGTTCTGCCACTGTTTGTATACCATCTGTTATTGTCTTTGTTTCTAGCCAATACTCTACACATTTTCTAAACTGTTTGTTTGTGCCCTTGTACTCTGCCTCTATGTACCCCTGTGCCGGTGTGCTTTTCTTCATTTGTTTCATTTGTTTATTTGCTTGCCTGGTGTCTAATAATATCACCCACTGTTTCAACACTCCCTTCAAGCTTGTAAAACCATCTTGCCCTTCAGCACCATCTTTCCCGTATTAGTATCATCTTTCAAAGTCCACATTACTTCTTTAAACATTTTATCCTTAAATACTTCTACTTTCTCGCCTTTTAGATTCTGCCATCTAGTTTGTGGACTTTTAATATCTTTTCTAGTTTGATATTGCCCTTTGATGCATATACCTAGTATTGTCAGCTTATGTTGTTATAACATTGAACTCTCTCTGAAATGACCTTGCAATCCTTCAATTTTTTGACTCTCATTTGACGCACTTTTAAAAGTGATTAAGTGTTCCTCTCTTTTTAAAAATGGTATTAGTTACCACATGTTGTATCTAGCACTTTTTGAAAATTATGTCAGTGTGTCCATGTCTTGTCACGTGTTTGTTTCTGTGATTCTTAGGTTGCTCCTCTCTCAAACAGCTTAAGATTTTAGATGAGTTGTTGGCCAACCGTTTAATCCCCTTCAAAGAAAATGATGTTCCACCTTCGCTTCGAAATATTTGGATGAAGACCATGTAAACACTACATAAGGGCCTCCAACTCTCTAGCCTCAGAATCTTGCAAGGTCCATCTAAAAAACACATCCCAAAATAATTGACTACCCCCCAAACTAAGCATGGACACAGACCTGCGAACATGCAAATTTTCAAAAAATACACAACACGACACGCATGAAACACGTACAAAATATATAATTTTATATATTTTTGTTACATGGCATATATTTAAATATTATATATTTATTCTATGTCACACCTGTACACCCCTAGGGATTAGTCGGGCTTTGATCCGGACACCCTAAGCCAAAAATATATATATATATATATATTTTATGTCAAATATTTATTCTCGTCAAATTCAACAACCTTGGTATACTACTCCAAAGAAAAAAAAAACAAAAAACAAAAAAAAAAAAACAAAATAGTATCCTAATGTGTCAATCGTTTGTCCGGCGCCCATATGTAACCTCCAAAGAGGTGTCCGTGCTTCATAGGCCCCAAATGTAAATAAATTGGCACTATAGCATTTCTATCCACCACGATCTCATATAAAGTTGGGAAATTGACCTCCAATACCCATACTAATATGCCAAAATCAAACTCTCAACCACTTTGAATCTATCTTATACATGGCTTGAAATCCATTGTTTCACAAGTTCTAACCTTGAATCCTTTATGTCAATTTGTTCAATGACCAGCTTTTCCATTTTAAATCAACCCTAGAACCTAAAATACCTAGGTTTTCCAACATTACAAAGTCTTCCACATTTTACAGCAAGGAAAAACAATGCAAGGCATTTTGCTGGGGGGGAAAAAAAGCCTATGTTGTGCCTCATGCTTTATTGTTTATCATTCATAATAAACTCCCAAAGGGATGTGCAAGTGCATCTAAAGACCCAGACAGGAAATTCGTTGTTGCCCCTTTTATTTTGACAAGTCATTCTCGTCCCCTCTCTTCACTGGGAGATGAATATTGTGATCAATTAACATGGTCTAAAAAGTTCTGTATAAACACACTTAGAGAGGCATAAGAATTAATATCTGTCATTCAAGCCTTTGACAGCAAGCACTTTGTACAAATGATTACAACAATAAGGTCTGTATCCAATCCAGCCTTCCAAGTACCTTGTAGACTAATACAATACAATGCAATAGCTCTTTTACACATGCTCTCATGTATGTGTTAGATCACCATTAGTCCCAAGAAATTAAAACTATTAGGAAAGGGCACAACAATGACATGCAACCATATCTTGCACATGGAGACGCAAACATCCTACTACAGATAAACAAATTGCAAATGGAAAAAAAAATGCAAATGGAGAGATTTGAAGCTAAGACCTTTCCAAACCTGAGCTCTAATACCATGATAAAGAACCACTAGTCTCAAAAGGTTAAGTAAATAGGAAAAGGGCCCAACAATGCATATCAAGCTCTACAATAGTGTGAACATTGTCCAACAATCAATTCTTTATTCTTTCCAAAAGCACACAGTTCCTTAAAGGACCTTCTAAAATGATAAAAGTATGCTTATCACAATCCCCCTGTGCCTATGATACGATCAAACAATGACATTTCATACTCTTCTCACTCTTCAAGACACAACATCAGTTTATCTATTTTTCTTTCTATTTTCCCTTTTGTTGGGGATGGGTGGGGATACAAATTGCATGGAGATGAACTTCCTACTGCAACTAACACGTCTAGGAATTTCTTGAATAGTTAAGGAACATGTCTCGCATTGCATAAGCCATCTAACATTTCTGCATTCAATTGATAAGGAGATGGAAGCACAAAAAGAATTATTAATTTTTAGTATGAATGAAATTCCCTTTGCAATATTATCATTGCCACACAGGCTGTTTTAATATCATATTCTAAACATAATTTTCAAACTATAATACACATCAGAGTGCACAACAATATATTTCAAGACAGTAAAAATATGTCATTTGTGAGTACCAACAACAGCTCCCAGGATATTAGATAGATATATGACAAGACACCAAGATTCAATGCACATGAATGGAACAAAGGCGGCTAAAGCCTACTTGAGGCCTAGGACAAATATATAAGTGAGGCTCTTTATTAACTTTTACATTAATTTTTTCACTTTTTATGATGCAAAAGTACTAATTTAACTTTTATATTCAAGTTTTTCTAACATAATATTCATCTAGTGATTTACAGTTTATTATTTTAAATTCGACCAATAGCTACACACATAGAATCAACTGCAAAACTAACTACATAATGATATGTTGCAAGCTATGAAGCACAAACCTCTCTCTAGAGGTCACATACAGGTGTCGGACACGTACCAGACATGAATACGTGCCGAACACACTCTGGACATGTGTCGGACACGCTAGGGCACTTGGGACACGCTAGGACACTTGGGACATGATGCGAACACATTGGAACACGCTGAGGACACGTTAGGGATATGCTGAGGACACTCTAGGGACACATTAAGGACACATCGAGGACTTTTTTTTCAAAAAAAATTAAAAATTTTAATTTTTTACTAAAATAATAACATACTAAGGTTGATAAATTTGATAAAATTAAAAATTTTACATAAAATACATGTTAAATATTTAAAAATATGACATATAATAAATATATAAAATTATATATTTTGAACGTGTCCCTAACGTATCGTGTCCTGTATTTTTTGAAAATTTGTGTGTCCGTGTCTGTGTTGTGTCCGTGTCCGTGTCCGTGCTTCTTAGGTAGCAACAGATTTTGCACTTGGTTCTATGACTGATTCTTCTGTAACATTTCTCTTACTGATGTGGGCTTTTCAATTTGATCAAGAAAGAGATGATATAACGAGGGTTATTTGTTTTCACCAAGAAAGAAGTACAATGATGAAGGCCTTTTATTTGTATAATATATATATATATATATTTTAATAAATGCTTTTATTTGTATAATATAATACTATAATGCCAAAGAATTTGCTCTTTTCATCGCATTTAATTCTTGATTTTATGAGAGTATTAACTTTTTCTTTTGCCCTTCTTTTTTTTTGATGGAGAGAAATGTCTAAACATAATGACGCCTAACGAGATGTATAATAATGATAGGGTAGTTTGTTTTGAAATATATGAAATGCAATTTAATGAGAGTTTTTTTTTTTTTTTTGCCTGGTAATGCTTTTTCCATTCTCCGTTTCGACGTTGTTTTTATTTTTACTACTAGTTGTTCGCATTTGCAAGTTTATATCTAAATTTTTTGGTTATTTGATGAATGAAGAAGATGGATTGAATTTGACAACTTTTAGTAGTTATTTTCCAAAGCAATTAACAGTATGGTCATTTTTTGGGGGGAAAATGTTACAAAGCTTCAAAACCTTCTAAGTTATGTTATGTGCTTTACATAAATTATTTTTATGTGATACATACACTATGTATTAAACGTATATAAAAAACTGGGCCCTCTTTTGTTCAAGGCAGTAGGTGAGACATCTCCAATTCTTCATCTTTTCTTTCATCAAATTTGAATTTGATGAAAATATATTCAAAAATCATCTCCGATCCTTTCATCAAATGTTCATCAAATCAAGGGAGAGCCATTTTTTTTCCACCAAATTGAGAACTCATCAAATTTAAATTTGATGAAAATTTTAAAAGATGAAGCATTCGAGATGATTTTTTATATCAAATTTGATGAAAAGGAAAATTTGGTATAAGAGGGGAATTCTTAAAAAGATTTTGATAAAAATTTGATGAAAGAATTGGAGTAGTTCCTACGAAATCAAACTTTTAACTCAAATTTATTATCAAATTAGATGGAAAAAATTGGTGAAGGATTGGGGATGGTCTAAGTTGCCTAGTGATTGAGCTGCTAATGCAAGAGAACTACACAAAACAACAAATAATGGTGGTAATGAGTGAATAGTACGTCAGATCAGAAAGTTGGGAACAGAAAAGGGAAAATTAAGTCATAAATTTTTGTTTCATGGTGTGGTTGAAGTCAAGTCCTAGCAACAATAAGTGAAGATATATTTTCCACATAAGCATAAGGAGTGAAGGTACCGATTGACCTTTGTAAAGAATTTCTGTGCATGACTTCTGATCTGCACAGCAGTCTTGGTTCCTATATGTTCTGCGCAGCACCAGATAAAAACAAGAAGAAGAGCAAGAACAAATTTTGAATTAAGAGAAAATAAACATAAGAAATAACTCTCTCTGGATTATATTCCAAGAGGACATATCCCTTGGGATCTAAACATGCATCCCAGAGATAACAAACATTCAATATACAAAATTTTAATTGGGGATCAATCTAAGTCGAAGTTGGAGCACAAAATCAGTATCGACCAAAGAATAATTTTTAAGTGTGCAAGCAAGTTGTAACCTTCGATACGTTGCCACGCTCGCCCATAGAGTTTTAAGGCCTCTAGAAACCTATTATGCTCCTCCTCTGTCCATCGTTCCCGTTGCTTGGTAATTGTATACGGTTTTCGTGTCTGCGATAGAAGGTGCAATCATAAATCATATGTATTCGGATTCATAGCCAATTAGTCCCCTAATAATATCTGTGTCTATCTATCCATGTATGCATATATACAGATGTATAATTTTACCTTAATAACTAAATCTTCTCCAGAGGAGTAGGTGTCCATGTGATGGACCAAGGCAGCTGGCGCTGCTTCAGATCCTCACTGACAAGTAAGGGATAAAACAACAGCCTTCTTTCAGCTCTCGCCGCATCGAATGATACTAGAAATAGCTTAGCCGTGGCTGATGATGACAAAAACCTGATAACTTCCTACTAATACTACTACTGCAACAAAACAAACAAGTCGGTAGAGATCCTGTCTCTGTTTCGAATAAAAAGAAATCACTATTATTATTATTATTCTTGTTATAGTTGCTGATTATGATTCATTACCATATCCTACTCTTCTCTGAATCCGAAACAACATATATATAAATAAAAATAAAAATAAAATAGTAAATTCCTAATTCAGGATCCTCACCAAAACAACAACGAAGTGGACCACGCCAAAACCTTTAGGATGAAAAAAGAATCGATCAGTAATCAAGAACAAAACTGGAATGACCTCTCCGACTATCCACAATGCATCGGCAATCGCACATACCTTTCAAGTATATCACAAATCAATAAATAAACAAAAAAAACCCTAAGAATCCGAACCGCACCTTCCGAAAAAGCCATGATTGTTGAAACTCCGATCCAGTATTCGATCACTCATGAGGCAAATTCATCGGATTCTCCCCGGAGAACATGAAGTTCCGAATCAGAGAAAATTCAACAAAAGAGCAGAGAAGCAGTAGCAGTAGCAGTAGCAGTAGCAGAAGCAGACGAGAAGAGAAACGAGTTTGCGGTGCGAGTGTTAAAACAGGCAAGTTTTTTTTTTTTTTTTGGTGTGAGGAATAATCTCAACCACTATTTTTTGTTTGGGGTTTGTTTTTGGAGTAAAATAGAAAAATAAAGGGGGTATTAATTTGAGGCTGGCATGAATCGAGGACGAGGAGAGAGACTGCTGGGTGGTGTAGAGAGCGAGGATGATGCCAAGTGGTGACATTTGAGTGGCCAATTCGTAAACTCCAGAAAGCCCACCTTGCACTTTTTGGAGAAACAGTGTGGCTAATCTCGACCACAAACTGGCATTTGAGGTTAAAGCTCGAACAAGTACCCTCTCCCCCGTAATAGGAAGAGTCCAGCTCTGCCTCTTTCTGGGTCCCACCTCATACGTGGCCTTCAACGAAACTGTCGGTACCCGCTCATGTAGAGATGTAATTGGTTTTGCACTTAGGTAAAATTTTACCGAATTGTTAATGTTATTTTTATTATATTAAGAATCGGTATAGATTGATTTTTTTACTAAATCAGACCAATTTAAGATTATTTCTAACGGTGGATTAAATTTGGCATCAGATTTGAATTTTAGTAAAAAAGTTATTTTTTAGTACTCTAACGGTTTCAACAAATTGATATCAAAATGAGAATTGAACAAAAAAAATCAAACTGAGAATAAGGTATAGATTTCAGCAAATTACTGTGTGTGACCGTTGGAGGAGAGGCACCGGTCAACCAGCCGGCTGCCCGACCGGTGGACCAACCGGTCGACCGGTTCATCAATTCTGCGACAGGTTTGAACTGGTTGGTTTGAATTGTGAACTGGTTGGTTTGAACTGCTTTACTGTTTGCGTGACCGTTGGAGATCAACCGGTCAACCAGCCGATTGCCTGGCCAGTTGACCAACCGGTCGACCGGGTTGATCAATTCTGCGACAACAATAATGAACTTGTTTGAACAGGTTTGAACTGGTTGGTTTGAACTGGTTTGAACTGGTTTATTTTGAGATAGGTTATTTTGTGGATTATGAATAATTTGAAGGGTGATATAAATTTAAATTCCCTTCAAAATATAAATGAAATTGTTACCTGTCATATACATATTTCAGAACTAGTCGTTCTAATAATTTACCGTTGGATGGACAGAGTATTTTGAAAATTTACCGTTGATGATGTGCTCTATAAAATATATCTGTTTCTCATATACATATTTCAGAACTAGCCGTTCTAATAATTTACCGTTGAATGGACAGAGTATTTTGAACATTTACCGTTGATGATGTGCTCTATAAAATATATATGTTTCGTATATGAAGCTGACAGAGTATTTCATTTTCAGAATAGCATTATATTATATGCTGTGAATTTTGTTTCTTTTGTGTCATTAGAAATTTTTTTCCCTTGAAATTTTAATTTATATTATCTGATTAAATTATCTGATTCTGAGGTTGAGTGTATATCATTCTAATATTTTTTAGTAAGTTAGATATTGTATGTACTGTATTTTTTCCAAACTATGGAAGATTTTGAAATGTTTGAGGAATCACAAATGTTAGAGCATACTGATATTAATTTTATGTCGGAAACTTCACGAGAGCAGAACACACAGAACAGTGATCATCATTTTATTTCAGAAACTTCTCGTGTTTCTCGTGGTAAAGCGTTCACAATTATAGAAGATGAAACTTTATGTAGATCTTGGTTAGCAGTCTCTCAAGATCCCATTATTGGTAATAGTCAGACTATGGCTATATTTTAGGAACGAGTACTTGTTTATTTTAATTCACAATTGAGCGGTGAATCAAATCGAAACCGTATTTCTTTGTCTCACCATTAGTCTGGCATGCAAAAGGCAATTAATAAATTCTGTGGTTTTCTTGAACAAATTCAACTGAGGCAATAAAGTGGAACAACTGAGGCAGACATAGTAAAATTTATTTATGTTATTAAATATCAATTTTCTTTTCTAAATGTATACTTGTTATTGAAATGTTTGTAATTTTTTTTTGTAGGTCGCTGAAGCGAAGCGGATGTATCATGCAACACAGAAAAAACACTTCACAGTTGATACATGTTGGGATATTTTGCGCAGAAGTTGTAAGTGGGATGAATTTCGATCACAACCCAAAAGAAGCACGCAACATGCTGATCTATCTTCGAATCCACCAACTGAATATGGGGCATTTCAATCCAACCAGAATAATGCGGTGCACGAACAACCATCTAATACATCAACACGACCAATTGGTACTAAGGCAGCGAAAGAGAAGTTGAAGAATCAAACAACGCACGATAGCAGATTTGATGAAATGGCTGCTAACCAATCCAAAATTGTTGAAGTGTTATCAACTATCTCCGCTAGAACTATTGAGCGAGATGAACAAAAGGCGATAGACCGTGAGCAGAAGGTTGCAGAGCGTCGAAGAAGGGCCGAAGATAGGGAGGAACAACTAAAACTCCTATCTATGATGAATGAAAGAGAACAACGAAATGAAGATCATAAAATAATGTCAATGGACATGACAATTTTAAATCCTATGCAAAGGGCGTACTACGAAGATCTTCAACGACAGATTTTATTTCGAACAACTAATAGATTGCCTTGAAAGGTTCTGTATTAGTGGGTTTCATCTATTGGTTTTATTATTTAAAAATAGTAGTATATAACTTGTATTGGTTAGTTTTATTGGAATTATTCATGTGATAAGTAATCATGTAATCACAATTTTATTAAATGGAACATAATGATTTATGGAACATCATATTTCAAGTTCAATGTGGATTTATGGATATTTCCTATTCATTCATTTTTTAACTAAACAATACATATTAAACAGCAAGAGCAAGGCATAAAAGAACCTGCAAGAATAAAGCAAATCATCAGAAACATCATATTTGAAGTTCAATGTGAATTTATGGATTTTTGCCATAGTTTTTGCCATATTTAAAGTTCAAATTTTATGGATTTTATGGATTTTTATTAAACATCACATTTTATGAAACATTAGATTTTATGAATTTTTGCCATATTTGAAGTTCAATGTGTAATTGTTGCCATGTGTTTTTTTTGAAGATCTTTGGTCTGTAGTTCAATGTGGATTTTTTTTAATTAACCTCGTCTTCTTTAAAATGATATTTCAAGTGAAGGCCATTGACTACTATAGCATGATTTATACCAGAAAATCATAACTGAATAATGACCTTTTTGTAGCATTTTCAGAATGTACATAATCATATCATTTGCCAAATAGGCATTAAAATGAAAAACTACAATATGAAGTGGTAATAACTGAATAGGCCAATGTCATAACTAAATAGGTTTTAAATAACCTCGTCCTCTTTAACAAATTGACCCAACAAAAGGTTGTTAAAATAACAAAATACAAAACCATGCAAATACATAATGTCAAACACATCAACAGTCATTATCTGGTGGTGATGGTGGAGGAGAGAAGTAGTGATGGTATATGTCATTTACGCGATGCTCAATCCTATCTATGCGATTATTTGCCACTTCATGACGTCTTTCAATGTCCATACAGAACTCACCAAATTGTTGAATTAATGAGTTCTGCGCAGTGACAAATGTATCAAACTGAGTACCCAACGAATTGACCTGATTAGCCATTTGATGTTCCCATTAAACGCGTTGATTATAACGTTATTCTTCCATGGCCAAAAACTCAGTCCAATATTGAGGTTGTTCACTTGATGGCATCACATTGGTAGGAGCATCTTCTGGAGCATCATCTAGTGGGACTTCATCTTCTGAATCTTCTGGAGCATTAATACTTCCCATTAAATTGGAGGCTGCACCAGCACGGGTCACTGTATACTGATTAATGGGTGAACGGATTTTGATCTCCATTTCATCTACAAGGCAAACCCTAAAATGTTTGAAATTTTTTGTCAAGAGTGCCCCAGACAGTAATGACCGGCTCGTGAATTGAGCTTGATTTGCGAACATCATTTCTTTCATAATTATGTAACACACATCTAACTTATGGCCAACTTCAAAACAGTACAACAAATAGGCATTAAAATATGGGACCGCATCATGATGTTCTTTTTTTAGAGTGACATTTTCTATAATCCACCAGTGGAGAATCCGAAGATAAGGTTTTAAATGTCTTGCTTGTAAACTAGTCCCAGTAAATCTGTTCTGACAAATAGTAGTATATACATCAGTAGCATTACCAACAATGTTAGCTAACTCAGCCTCACTCTGAAAATGGATATTTTCATCATCTACCTCAACTCTAATAATGCTTGCCAAAGTAAGAATATCAAACTGTATACCCTTTCCTTTCACATATGACAAAAGAGTAAAATTTACATCTTCTTCCTGAGTACCTCTTAGGTGAACATAAAATAGAGATACCAGCCGTGGATATACCTTTTGGGATAAATTAATTAAATTTAGCCATTCCATTGCTTCAAGTTTACTAACTAATAGTGCATCATATTGAGGTGACAGATTTACCGTCCTCCCTGTTACAATAGGTCGGCTGGAGAAGTTTGAAAAGGCTAGTTCATGACTTTCACTGAGAAAATCATCAGTAGGATATGACTGATTTTGAGGCTGTTGTTCTTGGCGTCGTGGAGGGTTGGAACTTTCACCAACTTGTGATCTCGCTCTTTTAGTTCTAGGCATGATGTCAATATCTGTTGAATTTTAATGAATATGTGTTACATATGAAAGCTGAATTATAGTTGGCTTAGTGTTTTTCTGGTGTTATGCTGAATATAAATATAGAGTTCAAACATGAACTTAAAATGAACTTAGAATTCAAATGAATGTAGTTTTAATATTACAATGCATATTAAAATGGAAAAACATGAAAGCATTTAGTATGCATACTAATTGGTTTTGCATACTAATGGAAAATGCATATTAATAAAGTGCATACTGAAATGGAAAGCATTTTTATGCAATGTTTTTACTTCATGTTATGCAGTAATTGGTGTATGCTTAGAATGGCACATTAATTTTTATATTATAGTGTTTTAATATTAGAATGCATATTAAAGTGTTTTTACTTCATGTCATTTTTATACTGAAGTGCATACTAATTGGTGTATGCTTAATGGCACATTAATTTTTACTTCATGTTATGCAATGTTTGTTGTTCAGAAGTGCATACTGAAACTAAAAATCATCATATGCCAGTGAATGTGTTCTGTATCACAGAAGTTAATTTTTAAAATATTGAACATGAATGTAGTTTAATTAAAACATGAATTTGATGCTCTTGAGAAGGTTAAAGTTGAACAAATAAAGCATAAAGTTGAACAAATCAATCATGCACACTGAAAGGCAAAAAAAAAAAAAAAAAAACAAAACAAAACAAAGGACCGGTTGACCAACCAGTTGACCCGTGCCATGCAACCTACTCTGTTTTGGGATGCTGCCTTCTTGTTCCTGCTGATGTTGGCTTTCTTGATTCAGATGGTTTGTCTTGCTGATTCTGTGGATTCACACTTACAATATAGTGAATATGCAGAGTTTGGGATTAGAATTTAGGTAAGCCGAATTTGAAGGTGGTGGTGGAGAGAATACAGTGAATGTGTTCTTATAGAGGCAATCTGTGGGCAGAGGTATTCAGTGAATAGAGTGAATTTTTTGATGACAGGTTTGTATACAATCTTGAGCTGATATAGAGGGTGAATTATTGAGGTAGGTAGTGAGGAAATTAATACTCAACAACCGTGGGGTGTGTAAAATGAGGCATGATAGGTGGAATGAATTCAATGAATGATAGGTGGTGTGTGTAAAATGAATGTTAGGTGGTTCAAACGTATGCAGTATCTGTAGTATGCCATGAATGTAGGTGGAATGCATTTATCCACTGACTAAATGAATGGCAACATTATTAAGTATTTTTTAACTCTGTATGTTGAATGCATTTCAACTGAGGCAATAAATGAATGGCAAGATCAACATCAGTAAATGAATGGCACATCAATAAATTTGTATATGCACAAATAATGATTATGCAGTAATTTAAGACATTATTATTACATTAAGATCAATAATTTAAGACATTATTATTAAATTATGATTATGCAGATTAACACCAGTAATTTAAGATATTATGATTATGCACATGAACATCAGTAATTTAAGACATTATGATTATGCACATGAACATCAGTAATTTAAGACATTATTATTAAATTATCATTTAAGACATGATTATTAAATGTGCATAAATGGATGTGGTATTATCATTTGTGGCACATCAATATTGAATTGAACACATAATTGAAGACATGCTTATTAAATTTATGTGGTATTATCATTTGTAACTGATTAAGACATGATTATTATCATTTGTAATTCTCATGAATTGAACACAGAACAATTCTGAATATTAAAGATTGGATCATTACAACAGCACATCATCACATAACTTCTGAATTACTTGGTTAATATAGTGCATCATAATGAAGATTACAAACAAGACAACCTTCCATTCCAAAACTATAAACAAAATTACATGTATTGATGTGGTGAATTTAGTGTTCACCATGAAGATGCCACATATGTTCTACTATGATATGCATCCTTATCTCTAATACCTAAATAACGAGACAAAAATGGTTGGAAGTCATTGGTAGGAGTAGAGGAAAGTTGCACTGGTGTGTTGGTTGATGAAATATCATAATCGAAATCAAGGTGCTCCTCCCTTTCATCTTCGACAATCATATTATGTAATATAATGCAACTCTTCATTATGTTGGCAAGCATTTTCGGATCCCAAAAACGTACAGCACCACCTATAATTGCGAATCGAGATTGAAGGACTCCGAATGCCCGCTCTACATCTTTCCTGGCAGACTTTTACATCATTGCAAAATGTTGTCTCTTTGCTCCTTGGGGAGAAGAAATTGTTTGAACAAGCGTTGCCCATTGAGGGTATATACCATCAGCAAGGCAATAACCCATATCGTAACTATGTCCATTACTAGTGTAATGGACAGGGGGAGCTTTACCTTGCGCAAGATCAGAAAACAAAGGCGATCGGTCCAACACATTTAAGTCATTGTGTGAGCCAGGCATTCCAAAAAATACATGCCAAATCCATAAGTCATAAGATGCTACTACTTCAAGAATAATGGTTGGCTTTTTTTGATGGCCTACATATTGACCTTGCCATGCATTTGGACAATTTTTTCACTCCCAATGCATGCAATCTAAACTTCCCAACATACAAGGAAACCCCCGAACCTCCCCAATAACAAGTAATCTAGCAATGTCAGTTGGTGTCGGAGATCTCAGATATTTTACTCCAAAGATTTCAATCACTGAATTACAAAATTGTTGCAAACTTTGAATTGCAGTGCTTTCCCCAATACGTATGTAATCATCAACTGCATCTGCTACGACACCATATGACAATATTCTCATCGCTGAAGTCATTTTTTGTAGGGGAGATAATCCAACTACATGAGCTGTATCTTGTTTTTGAACAAAATATGAATTGTGTGCTTGGATTGCATTCAAAATTCGCAGATACAAAGGACGACGCATTCGAAAACGTCTCCGAAATATTGTAGGTGAATACACTGGATTTACAGCAAAATAATCTGCAAATAATCTGTCATGACCCTGCCTTCTATCTCTGCATATATACCTACGGCCTACAACAGAACCACCAATTTTCTTTGAGCTATCACTTGACTTAAGAATCTGAAGCATACTACTATTATTCTGCTCATAAGCCCCTAAAGTGTGACCATATATTCATCATCAGACTCATCATCAGAGGAGGAGGAAGAAGAAGAGAATGAAAATGAAGTCAATATCATAGATTTGAAGGTATTCATTATGCTCTGTTTTGTTTAAGCTATGATCGTATCAGTTGTGTAGAGTTGTCTGGCATATGAATAATGTATTTATATGAGATTTTAGAAGCAAATCATTTATATGAGATTTTAGAAGCAAATCATTGTTAGAGGTAAACCAAAACGACATATATGTAATGGAGGGAAAAAGAATTAGGAACAGAAATGGAAGGCAACAAAAAAAAAAAAAAAAAAATTAATTGCCTTACCGGTCAACCAACCGGTCGCCCCTCCCCCAGTTCACATAGGTGGGTTCAAACAGTTCAAAAAGGTAAAAAAAAAATATATATATATTTAGCCTTACCGGTTGACCGACTAGTTGACTCACGGGATTTTGATGCACCGTTGGAGCAACTGATATCAAATTGAGAAAATGAGCCATTTTTTACTCAAATTTGATGAAAAAAATACTGAACCGTTGGAGATGCTCTAAACGATTTTGTTCGGTGCAGTTTAATCAATTTAAAATATTTCAAATTTAAGTTACTTTTCAAATTTATAGTATAATAAGTAATTTATATAAAAATATTGAAATTGAATTAAAAACAAATATAATTTAAAAATTAAAATCTTGACACCAAAGCAAAATTAAAATTTAAAACCATAATTCCATAAGGCTAAATCACAAATCTATCAAGTAAGTTAAAACAAAAAATTAAAAACGACATAAGCATCTGCTATGACTATATAAGCATAGTAGTAGCAAAATTTGACTAAAGCACATATGTGTCACGTCCCAAAATTCGGACGATTAAGTATTAAATTAGGACTAAACCCCAATCAATATTCTATCATTTAAATCTTAGGGGTGAAACAAAAAAACTAAACGCCAACTAAACCATCCACCATAATTCATAACTAACCAATACCTCTAACATTGAAGTAACAATAAATAGTCAAAATAACTTAAATAATGTACGGTTACAAATTATGTCAAATTATCCCAATATTAAAGTTATAAAAAAAAATAATAAATATATAAGCTAATATCAACCCTAAACTCAAGAAAATAAAAGAAATCCAAGAGATAGGTTCAAAAACTATAGTTACTCCACGTCACCACTGTAGCCCCAACTAATCTTGCAAAGAAAGCTCGGTTGCATTCAAATAGAACGCATCCGGGTTGCCAAGAGACAAAACGGGTCAGTATACAGGTATACTGGTATGAGTATAAGATTTAACACCCACGTGTTCACCAAACACAAACAAAATACATTTAATTCTTATTACGGGACAAGACAAATAGTTCCATCCGCACCGAGACGAATGGGTAGTTTCTCGAAGATACGGTAGCATTTAGTTTCTTACCCGTACACAACGAAATATAAATTGAGTATAAAATAAACAAAATAAAAATAAAAATATGATGGGTTAACCCTGCATAAAAAAGTTAGTAAGACCCACCATTCTGCAAAAAAATAAAATAAAGTTAGCATAATTTAATCCTAAGTAACTTGCTGAAGAAGTATAAAAATGCACTGTTTCATGCTTAAAAAATTTGAATTGATCAAAACTCAAAGAACAAAAGTTGTACATAATCAAATTTCATAAAAGACAATGCCAATGAATTTAATAGAAACTGAACAAGTTGAGAGAAAAACTTAATAGAAAATCATAACCGAAATTCAATCGAAAAAAATCTGGAACTGAAAACAAAAATAAATTGCTGTAAGATGATTTTTTTCAGAAAAGTTCAAAACACGAAAAATGTTCAGAATAATTTTTTACTTCAGTTTACGCGAAACCAATAAAAATGAGCTCGTTTCGTGGGTTAAAACAGTCTCTAAAATCTGCATTGCTAAAATAAATCAAAACTACAATAACCAAAATTATCCGATTATAAGTTCTAATCGATCTTTTTAATAAAAAGTTAAAACACAAAAATTATCTAGAATCACGTATACATGTCTCTGCTTAAATTTCATAATTTATTGAGGTCGTTTACTATTTTTCAACATGTTGAAATCAATACAATTCACACTATACCAATAAACTCATAATTAAATTTTTTGTACTTTAACTCCACCACTTCGGCCTCCACTTCTGGTCTACACATACATCCCATGTGTCTCTCGTATACCTAACACCGCTTCGAAGCCAAACTTGCACGGGGATATCGTCCCGAGTTTGACCCACACTCCCCGGATGGTTAGCATATACGTACGCGCGTAAATCAAAGCACTCGTCTACTCATGAGAACGAGGCAACAATATACATATACAAAACATCTCACTTATGAGAACAACATAACAATGTCAAGCCTAAAGGCATTCAAAAAAATCTTATAATTCTCACTTTTTTTTATACATTCTTTCTCACCATCACTCAAATAAAACAACAATCCATTCAGTCATGGTGGAGCATAAGGAATTTATCTACGGGTTCCTAATTAATTTTAATTTCATATAACCATGAGTGTGATTACAATCATAAAACAAATCTATATAAAAACCCTAAACCTGGAGTTAGACTTATTTATTTTGATGATTTATTTAATTATGTTTTAATTTATTTGAAAGAAAAAAATAGAATTCAAAATTTATTTTGATGATTTATTTAATTATATTTTAATCAAAATTTATTTTGATGATTTATTTGAAAGAGAAAAATAGAATTAAAATTTATTTTGATGATTTATTTGAAAGAGAAAAATAGAATCAAAATTTATTTTGTCCCATTATTTCTTACCTAAACCTTTATCCTAAATGTTGTTAGAATGTATTTAATATTTGATTAAATCAGGAGTTCAAACAGCCCAAAACAAAGGTTCAAACAGCCTAGCACAGCAACAGGCCAAAAGGTTCAAAAGATTCAAGTGGAAGATATTCAAATTAGTAATGATGGAAGTACAACGGCTATAAACAGCTATAAAGGTTCAAAAGGTTCAAGTGGAAGATATTCAAATTTGTAATGATGGAGTGGAAGATATTCAAATTGATAATGATGGAAGTACAACGGCTATAAATTTAAATGACTACAATGGCTATAAACAGCTATAAATTCAAATGAATACAACGGCTATAATTTTCATTATAATACCAAAGCCTCTAATGTAAATTAGTTACAAAAAACCTGAAAATATTCTTTGATCTATAATCACTCATATCTTTTCGCAGAAATTATACACTAAGCTTTATAACTTTAAGCCTATCTTTCCTGTGTGAGATTTACAGAAAAATCAAAATTTCATTTTATATATCTATCTTTGAGAGATATTTATTGTAAACTTTATTTGAAAGCAAAAATATCATTTCATCTTGTAAAAGTGTTGCAAACACTGTGTTCTTGAAATCTTGAGAGTGATTGTAAATCACCTAAGATTTGTAAGGGTTTGGACTTATGAAGTCTGTGTAAAATCCATGAAGGATTGCTCCATTTGTAAAGAGGTTGTTAGCACCCCTATGAAGCTAGAAGATAGTGGAAAATCTCAAGTGAAGCTTGAGGAGTGGATGTAGGCTTGGTTGAAGCCGAACCATTATAAATCTGTTTGTCTCCTCTTCCCTAATCTCTTTACTTTCATACTACTGCTATAACTATCTAATATTCATGTGTTAATCATTTGATTTACCATGTATGTTAATTATACTTCATTGTTATTTTACTTGATCATTTACTGCTAAGTTCATCATTGTGCTTGTTAATAATTTGTTGTACTAGTAGTTAATTTTATTGTGGTGTTATTAATTTTATTTTGTGGAAACCTAATTCACCCCCCTCTTAGGTTGCTTTTTGGATAACAATTGGTATCAGAGCCTGGGGCGCTTGTTTAGATTTAACAATCTTGAGTTTTTGATCCATAGCAACCATGTATTCTACTTACTCTACTGTAGGACAAGCTAGCAATAGGCCACCTCTCTTTGATGGTAGTAATTACATTCATTGGAAAGAAAAAATGACTTTGTATCTTTAAACTACCAATTATGCTTTGTAGCTCATTATCACTAAAAGTCCTAAAATTCCTACCAATGTAGTAGACCATATCAGTGTGCCTAAACTTGAGGATGAATTTGATGAGCGTGATTATAAACTCCTTCAAGCTAATGCTAAAGCCAAGCTTATTCTTGTGTGTGGACTAGATGCAAATGAGTACAATAGAATTTTTGGGTGTATTACTGCTAAAGAGATTTGGGATAAATTTGAAATCGCCTATGAAGGAGCTAGCCAAATAAAAGAGTCTCGAATTGACATGCTTATTCATGATTATGAACTCTTTACTATGGAATTATTTGAATATATTTTTGAGATATTTTATAAATTTACCAATATTATTAATACTCTAAAATCTCTTGGTAAATCTTATACTAATGTTGAGCTTGTAAGAAAAATATTTAGATCTTTGCCAAATGAATGGGAAGCTAAGGTTACAACTATCCAAGAAGCAAAAGACCTAACAAAATTAGGCATTGAAGAACTCTTAAGCTCACTCATGGCTCATGAACTTTCAATGATGGATATCAGCCAAAAGGAAGCCATTTGGGGAGAAAATGATGGAGTAACCAACCTATGTCTCATGGCTCTTGGAGAAGAAGAATCCACTCAAGATTAGGTAATTTCTAATTATGTAGAACTTGAAAGTGCTTTCAATGAATTACATGACATATTTAAAAATGTTTGTGTTAAGAATTCTAAATTAAAGAAATTAGTTACTTCTCTTTCAAATAATGTGAGTGTTTTAAAAATGAAAAATGCTACTTTCAAAAATGACTTTACGTCTATTACCAATGAGAAAAACATTTTGAAAAACAAGAAAGTATGGGTACCAAGAAATAAATCAAGATATTTTGTAGGTGGAATCTCAAAGAACACCAAGGACTTCAAGAGGAAATGCACAACAAGAGTGTTCAATCTAAAGAGCAAAATCAGCTTCTACAAGAAGAAAAATGATGAAATGAAAATCACCAAGATAAACAATAGAAGTAATGTATGGGTGAAGATTCCAAAGAGGAAAATGAAGGTATAACTCCTAACACACCTTTAAGCTTAAAATTCTATATTCTTTAAGGTGTGATTTGTGTACAATCGGTTGTGTCTAATCATTACTTCTATGTAACATAATTGTACTAAGTTTGCTAAGTCATGTTCTGCTAATTTCTTTCAAACATTCATTAAACTAAAAAATGAGAATTATATTATTTTGATGAATGCCTATTAGAATATGAATGATTCATATATTCATTAACATTTTATATCATGTCATCCATTGCTATGAAAAAGAGATAAGAAGTGATAAATTTTTTTGTGAGTATACTTTTCACATCTTATATATGACTTCATACTAATATATTAATTCCTTTTTGAATCATATCTTTGTAGAATCAATTTTGATGTCATAGCATATTTTTGAGATGTATACTATCTAATTTTGAATTGTACATTTGCGATCTCAAGAATATACTCAATATAAAAATTTCATGCTTATATACTTTACATTAGAATATTTGAATGAGTTATGAAATTCCTTGATAATGATCCATTAACAATGTCTAAATAAAAAGAAGTATCATACGTTTGTAGAGACATTGCATCTATTCTATTGAATATATTTTGAATATGGATTATATTGGCATACATCTCATTAAATGCTTTTGATTGATAAATTGTTGAATTAATTGTTTATAACATTCATGTTGTGTTCCACATTAAGTAAAATGTTTTATCACACTTGAGTATGTGGATTGAGTTGATGAAAATGCCTCTTGATAATGTTATGTGATTAAATGAGATTGTTGCATCATTTCTTAATAAAACAAAGAGCATAACACTATTTTCTTATGCATATTATGCTATGTACTACAACTTGAAAATTCTGAAAAATAACATTCCAAACTCTTGTTTGATCATTGAATTATTTTTCACCTTTTGAGTTTGTGATAAGAAATGATTTGTGCTGTATTTTTATTGAGTAATAGTGATTGTTCTATGAATGCTATATTTACACAAAATCATATTAGAAAAGGGTAACACCAACTTAGGGGGAGAAATCATTTTGCTAACATATTTGTTAAACTCTTTTGAGATGAACTCTTCATGAAAGAGAATTGAAGATTGAAAAGCTTCCATCTCTTGAACCTAAGGTATGCCTCATATATTCTCTTAAACTTTTGAGGTAAAAATTCTATTTTATATCCCTTGAGCTAATACTGTTATTACTTTGATATGAAAAAAAATTCTATCTTATACCCCTTGAGCTAATACTGTTATTATTTTGATATGAAAATGATTGATTATGCTTCATATGATTTGCAATGTATACTCTTTGATAATGCTCTTATCTAAAAATCATGCCTATGCTTAAATGCGTGGTACATATTGAAATTCATGATTTTTCTTGGCATATGGATTGTTATACCTTGAACATGCTTCATTTTTTTGGGAATTACATTAGCTCCATGAGATTTATATTGAGTTTAACCTATTATGAGTAATATTTGGTATTCTACATAATGTTTGAGCTATGATTGTTAAATCTTCTAGATTGCGTATTAGTATCCTTGGTAGATTGCATGTTGGTATCATTTTGGCATCTTATTTGATATTATTGACGAGAACATTTCAGTTATGAGTTTTCATTTATCATATCTTTTATTGATTTTGCCAAATGAAATAAGGTGAAAAATTTAAACTTGATTATTTTTTAAAATCCCCTCAGTTTCTATTCTGTTTTTAATATCAAACTTATGGGCTTGCACCTTCACATGTTACTATTTTTTTTTTGCTATTATTGTCAAATGGTATGAGCTTCAATTGTATGATCATTATGTGCTATCATTTTTTTTTTTTTTGTATCATAGAGCTACCTTGATATGGATGATTATTTGTGCTATAATAAGACTTATATTCTTTTATCCTATATGTTGTACCATACTCCCTCCTTGTGCTTGATTTTGTTGAAAATGTCATCGGGGAAGAAAAAGAGACTTAATTGTTTTAGTATCTCTGATTATTTTGGTATCTCTATGCTTTTGGTATTTTAATTCTTACAACATGACCTTTGAGCTGATTAGTTGTTGATAATGTAAGAGGAAAATCGTTTTCCTCAAGGAAGAATGACTTGAACTTTAACTCCATATTTATGCTCTTGCTTTGCAACCTTGTTTGATTTATATGCACTGTTATGTCTCTTATAGCCTTGAGATTGGTATGCTCTTGCTAAGAAATTGAGAATTAGATCATGCTCAAATGTTTCTCATATACTCATTAACAATTTGGTTTCTCATTATTATTTTTTGTCTGGACTTAATTTTCTTATTATTTTTTCTACTTTTCAATTTCATTTTTCAGTACTTAAATATAAAAACAAAAATAAATCAAAATACAAATATTTACATAAAAAAAAACATCCTTCATTTTTTTTCCGGCCATACATCGATCAACATACACATATTTACATAAAAAAAAAAAACTTTATTTTTTTACGACCATACGCCGATCTTACTTACTCGCCTTTTCCACCGCTCTCTTCTTCTTTTATCACCTTGGGCGACCCTTGACGCCCCTGCCCCCGTGCTTTCATCGAGAGCGACGACTCCCCGTATACTATCAAAGGCCAAGAACGACGTTGCTCCAAATCGGGCCATGGAGGTGGTCTTCCGTTTTAGCTTTTTATTTTCGGCCTTCAATGCACATATTTCTGCTCGCGCATCCTTGTACGTGCGCTGAAGCAGCAAGAGTTGGGCGTTGACCTGATGGAGCTCACTCGTCTTGTTCTGTAATCGGTGAGCCAATTTTGTGACTGCAGTCATTGTCTCCATACAGGACATCAGTGTGAAATGATTGGCTTCAATATCTGATTGAGCTGCCATGATTTGCTCAATCGACATCATAAGAAGATTAGGCAGAGGAATGATAGGAAGAGTAGGAGTAGGGGCACTCGGTCCAGTAGAGCTTATGGGATCGTTCAGGACTGGAAATAGAGTGAGGGGACGGGATGAGGAAGCCACGGATTAGAGGTGAGAGGTGTCAAAGAAATGAGTTGCAGAGAAATAGAAGCGAACAGACTGAGGTTTGGCCTCCTCCGTTCAGTTTCTTTGTCTCTCTATTCTATCTTTCTCACGAAGCGAATGAGGAAGAAGAAGGCGAAGAGAGTGATTAAGAAGAAGACGGAGGAGAAGACGATAAGAGAGAGAGAGAGAGCTGAGGCAGCTGATTGACTGATTGACCCGTCTTGCTTTTGTCGGTCGGCTGGCGCAAAAGCGAAGACGCGTGTCCGACGCGATTTTCGATGAACAAAAAAGAGACGCGGGCGAATCATATATATGTATATATATCTGTTTTGATTATCTATTTTTTGATGCCATTTATCACTATCATTTTCCTCCTCCTCCTTCAGATTCTGAGTCATAATTTACTTTTGATAATGTCATAGGAGGAGAAAAATTATTTGATGATTTATTTTCAAACTAATCTGATGTTATGTATTTATAGTTTGATAGCTTAATCTTATATCATGTTATTGATTAAAACTTATTTATTACACATGTGCTAACCTATGTATTTAGAAATGAATTTAGGGAGCATGACTTGAGGGAGAGCCTGACTTGAGGGAGAGCCTTTGTTACTCCAAAATCAAATCAAAACATCATTGTGTGCCATCATAAAAAAGGGGGAGATTGTTAGACTTATTTATTTTGATGATTTATTTAATTATGTTTTTATTTATTTAAAAGAGAAAAAATAGAATCCAAAATTTATTTTGATGATTTATTTAATTATATTTTAATCAAAATTTATTTTGATGATTTATTTGAAAGAGAAAAATAGAATCAAAATTTATTTTGATGATTTATTTGAAAAAGAAAATAAAATCAAAATTTATTTTGTCCCATTATTTCTCACCTAAACCTTTATCCTAAATGTTGTTAGAATGTATTTAATATTTGATTAAATCAGGAGTTCAAACAGCTCAAAACAAAGGTTCAAACAACCTAGCACAGCAGCAGGCCAAAAGGTTCAAGTGGAAGATATTCAAATTAGTAATGATGGAAGTACAACGGCTATAAACGGCTATAAAGGTTCAAAAGGCCAAAAGGTTCAAGTGGAAGATATTCAAGTTTGTAATGATGGAGTGAAAGATATTCAAATTGGTAATGATGGAAGTATAACGGCTATAAATTCAAATGACTACAATGGCTATAAATTCAAATGAATATAATGGCTATAATTTTCATTATATACACCAAAGCCTCTAATGTAAACTAGTTACAAAAAACTTGAAAATATTCTTTGATCTATAATCATTCACATCTTTTCTTAGAAATTATACACTGGGCCTTATAACTTTAAGCCTATCTTTCCTGTGTGAGATTTACAGAAAAATCAAAATTTCATTTTATATATCTATATTTGAGAGATATTTATTATAAGCTTTATTTGAAAGCAAAAATACCATTTCATCTTGTAAAAGTATTGCAAACACTGTGTTCTTGAAATTTTGAGAGTTATTGTGAATCACCTAAGATTTGCAAGAGTTTGGGTTTGTGAAGTCTGTGTAAATTCCGTTGAGGATTGCTTCATTTGTAAAGAGGTTGCTAGCACCACTATGAAGGTAGAAGATAGTGGAAAATCTCAAGTGAAACTTGAGGAGTGGATGTAGGCTTAGCTGAAACCGAACCACTATAAATCTGTTTGTTTCCTCTTCCCTAATCTCTTTAGTTTCATACTACTGCTATAACTATCTAATATTAATGTGTTAATCATTTGATTTACCCTGTATGTTAGTTATACTTTATTGTTATTTTGCTTGATCATTTACTGCTAAATTCATCATTGTGCTTGTTAATAATTTGTTACACTAGTAGTTAATTTTATTGTGGTATTATTAATTTTATTTTGTAGAAACCTAATTACCCCCCTCTTAGGTTGCTTTTTGGGTAACACCTGGCATACACAATTAATCAAAATAATTAAAATCAATCAATCAACTAAAAACCCTAAACCTTACATATCCAACTAAACAAAATAATTAAAATCAATCAATCATCTAAAAACCCTAAACCTTACATACACAACTAATCAAAATAATTAAAATCAATCAATCATTTACATACAAATATGAAATCAATTCAACATCAAATAAATAAATAAAAATAACGAATTAAATATAAATCAAAAAAAGTAAATTTTGTACTTATAATATTTTTTTAAAGATCAAAAAATTATTTCAAAAACTAAATAATGCCACCAAAACAAAATCTTAATTTTTTTTTTCCTTTCTCCCCACTATCTCACTTTTCTCTCAGAAATTCCTCACACCGCACTACTTGATTTTGATTAATTTCTCTCTGTCTCGGGGTTGCCGTTGCTCCTCTCTTTCTTTTCTTTTTTTTGAGGCTATAAGAGCATCTCCAACGCTTACTCAAATTTTTCACCAAATCTGAGTCAAAAAGTATCCATTTCATCAAATTTGATAACAGATGCTCCAACGATTCACCAAATTCTCAAACTTGTCCCGGGACAACCGGGTGGTCGACCGGCCGGTCGACCGGCTTGCACAAAATATTTTTTTTTTTTTTTTTTTTTGAATTTTTTGAACCTTTTTTTTTGAACTTTTTGAACTTTTTTCGGGACGACCGGCCGGCCGGTCGACCGGTTAGGCAAAAAAAAAATTTTTTTTTTTTTTTTTTGAATTTTTCGAATTTTTTGCTGAACTGTTTGAACCTTGTACGGGTTGACCGGTTGGTCAACCGGCCGGGCAACCGGTTGGTCGACCGGGTCCTCCTCTCCAACGGTCCGGAACAGTGTTTTGATGAATTCATTATTTCGTCCTCAATCTGATGAAACATTTGCTGAAAACTCAATCTGATATCACGTTTGGTGAACCGTTGGAGCTGTGAACAGTAGCCTTTTCATCAAAATTTAAATTTGATATCAATTTTGATTAACCATTGGAGATGGTCTAACACTTATAACCTAATATATTATTATATAACCTAATGACTATTATATTATATTATATAATACAAATATAATATAAATACAAAATAAATATAATATATATTTTATGTTATTAAATAACTACAACATATATAAATATATTTTATAAAAACACTACATGTAACACTTTCTCTTTTTTTTATGTATATATGAATATATAAATATAAATATTCTGATTAATTATATATAATTAAATATCACATTAAACTAATTAAATATCACATTAAATTCACATGTAACCATACAATTAATAAAGCTAAAAATAAAATAAGATAATAATAATAAATAAATAAAGGCTTACGAAAAAATCAAGGTCGCTACAATATGAGTGACAAACTAACAACTTATCACATTGTTAATGTCTATTGTCAAATTTGGAATATTTAAGAAAAAAATAAACAATTCAGTAAATCAACTGAATTTTGTACTCAACCAATTTTATTATAATATATATTATGTTTAATATGAGAAGCTTTCGGTAGGTTTCGGTTTTTATTTTATGCATAAGGTGCCTAAACTGGTATCAAACCACAAATCGAAAAAAAAATTAATTTTAAAAACCGTACAGACTGATTCATATTAAAAAATCGACCAAATATAACCGTTTCAGTTCGGTTCAACTAATTTTTTCAATTTTTTTGATTTTTCTTACGTCCCTATGTTCATGCAAAAAATATTATTTACTCATAAAATTTGTGCACAAAAACTTCACACTAATAGAGTTTGAATTTGTTAAAATTGAAAATTTTAATTTCAAAGATTTAAGTTGTTCTTCTTATATGATAAGCTAAGAATAATATGTATGCCAAAAAATTAAGTCAATCAGTAATCACATTATTAAATCACATATATTATAACAAAAAGACAGTCTATTTTTTAAAACATTTATAATATAGCTATAAAAATGATTTGGTGGTATGACAATTAATTTTGGATCAAACATAATTTTTTGTATGAATAATTTTCTCATGTAATTATATAAAATAAATAATTTAAATTATCGAAATGACTCTAAGTTAGTCCCATGATGAATTACCTTTACTATCAAAATTGAGATATTCAAATTTAATAAATCTAGACTCAGGTCCTATGCGAGTCTTGCATGTGTGAATCCGAGAACGTCTGTGTATTCTATATACATTATTATTATTAATTTTTATTTTATTTTATTTTATTTTTGTGTGCATATGGTATTGTTGCCGGTCATGTAGGTATGGGTACATCCTCGTATATTATCGTGAATTTTTATTTTATTTTTATAAATGCATTGTTTTTTTATTTACATTAAGAATTGAGTCATGTATAAAGTTTTACATTAAGAATTGAGTCATGTATAAAGTTTAAACACTAAAGACAATTTTAAAATACATTTATAACTAAAATATTTTAAAAAATACATTTATAAAAAGGTTGAGAAAGAGTAATAATTTTTGAAAATCTCTAAATTGTGTCAATGTTTAGTTTCTCTTTTTAGATACAACGGAACGGAAAGATCAATGTTTAGTTTCTCAAAAACAAAGAAAATAGTCTATTATTTATAAGCTAGAAAGGTGACACATTGCTTGCTTTAATTTTAATTTTAACATTTATTTTTTATTAAATAATCTTATGAGGATTTAGCTAGAGGTGCCATTTCAAAATTTTATTGAAGGTTAGGTCCTAATCAATTTTTTTTCAATCTTAATACTCATATTCCAAAAGAGAAGTGCTACAAACCCCCAGTGGAGGTCGCACCCCCAATGACGTGGCGCACCCCTACTGGCTGAAAACCAAAAAAAAAATAAATAAATAAATTTTTTTTTTGGCCTAATCACGGAGCTACACCTAACTGGGGGTCTGAAGCATTTTTTATTCCAAAATTACTCATGTCAGATTACTGTCTCTCGCATACAAACTGTCCCCTTTTTTCCTCACTTGAGGAGGTGATACCAATATTGAAGTTGCACAAGCAAACTTAAATACAAAGGTACCGTTAGATAACACTTACGTTTTCAGTTTTCTATTTATATTTATAAAAATCTTAAAAACTTAAACAAAAACTTGTTTGGTAAAATTTTTGATTTATAAATCACTGGTCTCAGTTTATAAATTTGGCCAAAAAATAAAAACACAAAAAATGTGTTTCCGTTTTGAGTTTTGAGTTTTTTTTTTTTTTTTTTTTTTTATCACCCAACACTAGCCACCACCTACCACCATTTTCCACCACCGTCTTCCGTCACCACCACCCACCACCCACCCCCCACCACTACCTGCCACCACCACTCACCACCCGCCACCACCACCCACCAGCCACCCACTCGTCACCACCACCCACGCCTCGCCACCACCACCACCCACTACCACTACCACCACCACCCATCAACCACCACTCGCCACCACTCACCACCCCCCACCCGCCACTACCATCCACCGCTCGCCACCACCACCCGCCACCTACTTGCCACCACCACTCACCACCCACTTGCCACTACCATTCACCACCTACCACCCACCACCACCCACCTATCACCACCACCCACCATCCACCACCACCACTACCACCTACTCGCTACCACCTACCACCCACCACCGTCACTCACCCACCCACCACCACCACCACCACCCGCCACCTACCCGCCACCACTACCACCACCCGCCACCTACCCCCCCGCCACCACCCACCACCACCCGCCATCCACCTGCCACCACCACCCGCTACCATCACTACCACCACCCACTCGCTACCACCCATCACCCGCCACGGTCACCCACCCACCTGCCACCACCACCCACCATCCGCCGCCGCCGCCGCCGCCACCACCACCAACTCGTTACCACCCACCACCCACCACTGTCACCCACCCACCCACCATTACCACCCACTACCCACCCGTCACTGCCCGCCATCTGCCACCCACCTGCCACTACTACCCACCACTCGCCACCACCACCACCACCACCACCACCCACTTGCTACCACCCATCACCCGCCACCGTCACCCACCCACCCACCACCACCCACCCGCCATCCGCCACCCACCTACCACCACCACCCACCACCCGCCACTACCACCCACTCGTTACTACCCACCACCGTTACCCACTCACCCACCACCACCACCCACCCGCCACCACCTACCATCACCAGCTACCTACCACCCATCGTCACCACTTTCTACCACCGTCTTCCGCCGCCACTTGCCATTTCTCACTCTTTTTTATATTTTTAAAATTTTTTAAACATTTTATCAATTACCAAACGCGTTTGTAATTTATGTTTTTCTAAAAATAAATAAAAAAATAAACAAAAATCAATTTATAAAATTTTTATAAATATAAACTGAAAACGTAAACGTTACCAAACCCACCCAAAGAACTTTTCAATCTGATGGTGACCATTGGATTCCTCTTTTTATAATCTCGCTTTCTCTCTCTCTATATATATAAAATTAAAATAGCATGTGTGGCTATTCTTTTAGCCACCAAATCTAGTAAAACAATATTTTAATTTTCATTCTTGAGAATTAAATGAGAAACAAGATTTAGGCTTCGTTTGGTAAGTGACTTTTTTAGTCAAAAAATCACTAAAAAAATCAAAAAGCCAACAATCCATACCAAAAGGTCAAAGATTCTCTTTTCTCTCTACTTTTTGCACATCTTTTCATAAAAAGTCAAAAAGTCATCCCAAACATACTAGTTTTTTTTAGCTCATATTTTAGTTAAATAGCTAAAAAATTGCTAAATTAACCTGTTCCCAAACGAGGTCTTAGATACTTGCAAGAAGAAGGTAAAAGTTTAACTCTATGCTAATCTAACAACTAAATTTAATATCAAGGATTTGCAAGTCACCAATTTTATTTGTTAGTTAATCAATTAAGACTCAACCTTCAATATTTAAGATTTAACCTCTTGCCATGTCAACTTGATTAAACTTTTTAGATAATATTTTAAGAGCTTCTAACATCACTCTTTATATTACCAAAAGAAATACTTAAGTAGTTTTTTTTTTTTTTTTATAAATATTATTATTATTATTATTATTTATTATCATGTCATTGCATGGATTTGGAGCCCCACTGGCCATCCTTAAACTCAAATGGATTGGTACCCAATTGAGAAACTTATCAATTTTGGGAAACTTCTTTATTTTAAAATTGAGATTGAGAATTTCACAATTTTAAAATTAAAAAATTTTACAAATGAAAATTTATTAGTTTTAATAAAATTTAAAATTTTCAATTTCTTATGATTCATGTAATAGGAGAAATGATAGTTAAATGCAATGACATGAAATCTCTCTCTCTCTCTCTCTCTCTCTCTCTCTCTCACACACACACACACACACTTACACTTATTATAAATATTATCAAAAGAAATATTTAAGCAGTTTTTTTTTTATAAATATTATTATTATTATTATTATTATTATTATTATTATTATTATTATTATTTATTATCATGTCATTGCATGGATTTGGAGCCCCACTGGCCATCCTTAAACTCAAATGGATTGGTGGTACCCAATTGAGAAACTTATCAATTTTGGGAAACTTCTTTATTTTAAAATTGAGATTGAGAATTTCACAATTTTAAAATTAAAAAATTTTACAAATGAAAATTTATTAGTTTTAATAAAATTTTAAATTTTCAATTTCTTATGATTCATGTAATAGGAGAAATGATAGTTATGCAATGACATGAAATATCTCTCTCTCTCTCTCTCTCTCTCACACACACTTATTCACTCATTTACACACGGATACATATGTACTTTCTAACACATACATATAAAACGGACACACACACACTCTTATTCACTCATTTACACGGATACATATGGTGGGTGTTTGGGAAGTGAGTTTTTATGTAGATTTTATTAGATGTAGGTTTTTATGAGATAAAAAATTTTTAGTGTTTGGGAAGATAGTTGAGTTTTTATGTGGTTGGATGTGATATTTGTGAGAGAAAAAGTGAAATGATTATAGGGTTGAATGTGATATTTTGTTTGGATGTGTTTTTTTTGGTTTTGTAAAACTTTTGTCTTTTAGTGAAAAAAATGAGAAAAAAATTTGGGAACTTACTTCCCAAACACCACTCATATGTACTTTCTAACACATACATATAAAACAGATCAAATGCAGATGCATGTACACGTACACATACACGTGCACATACATACACACTTTCTAATACGCACATATAGAATGGATAAAATGCAAATATAGAAAGAGAGAAATTTCACAATTTCTGAAATTAAAAAAAATTCTCGATGTAGTAACTTGTGTAATAGACAAATGAGAAATTAAATGAAATGGATCTCTTAAACACATACACACATAGATATATATACGAAAAACACTCATCTCTTTCAAAACACATAATATAAAGCTAAAAAATACAGAAGTTAAGAAATTTGCAAATTGAGAAATTTATCAGTTTTGAAAAAGAGAAATTTCTCTCGACTTTGAAATTCAAAATTTTATATATTTTAATTTTTTTTTTCATTTTTTGAAACATAATTTCATATTTAATTGAAATTTTAAAAAAGAGAAATATCTCTTTCTTTATCTCAAACATGTACACAACCTAAGGAATTTCATAAATTCAAAAGGGTTTGTAATTTTTAGACTGGAAATTTTATTGATTTCTCAAAAATTGAGAAATTCCATCCCAAAATGGAAATACTTGAATGAAACTATGAAAGTCATCCAAAATTTCTAAGTTTTGACAGTTTCTCAAAATTGAGAAGTTTTTAATTGGTAAGATTGAGATCCTTAAAAAATCTCTTTTAATTTGCTCCTAGTAGCATAACATGTTACGTTTTAACTTTTGATTTATTATGACTTTAACTATATAAGACTCAATTCACTTCCCATATCATTGTGAGTTTTAAATTGTGAACCTTTAATATTTCTCAAATATAATAAGCATTACCAATAATGGTTTATTCAATAATTTTATAATTTTTTTATTTGATAAATCTTGATGAGTAGGTTTTAAAAAGGATTTTTTTTTGATGAATCTCATTTAAAAGTGTTCCAATCCAATAAATCTACCAAGAAAAAATTATAGCATAGTTAGTCCCATGTATTTATATTTTTATTCTATGAAGTCTTTTTTTTCCAGATTTATATTGTTTGTTGGACTATTATATCTTTATGTCTATTGTTGATATGTATTACATAAAAAGAGAATATACGCGTTTCCTTTTTGTTGCTCGCTCTATTTTGACAATTTCCATTATTCACGTTTTTCCTTTTGATCAGTTTCATTCACATTAGTGGTATTGTTTCGTTGTGCTAAGGATTTGAAACTCTCTGTTTGGTAGGATTTTGAAACTCTAGTTTACGCGTGATAGTGGGAGAATATTATGTTCCTATTGTTGCAGTGAAACTTTGTGTTCCTCCATTGTCACTTTATGTTTGAAACTTTGTATTCATCTATTGTTGCTTTGTGTTCAAAACTCTATGTTTCTTCATTGTTGTAACTCGAATTTTTTTTTATATTCAATCAATTTTGTTACAAACATATTCTTCAAAAGTGGATTTGGTTTGATTTGGATTGGTGGAATGGTGAAATTGCATAGATTGTTAATAATAGTGATAATGATGAAGATCATGATGAAAATGAGAATTTGTGTGATAATTTTTTATTTTTAGAGTAGTTGATTTTTTTTTTTTTTTTGAATTTCTAGTTTTATTGCTGTTATTGTTTCTATTTTTTTGTCAATCAGTGTGAATGTTCACATTTCACATTATTTGGAAGTCTGAGAAATAAGTTTTAGAATATAGATATAGACATAGACATAGTTATATATTTTGCAAAATGTGAATGTTCGCATATTATTAGTTATTTGTTATTGTACTTGTTGTTTGAACAATCATTTTTTGTTACCATTAAACAATTAAAATTTTTATTTTTTATTTTTTTCAATTTTGTTTCGTGTTTTCATATTATAATGTGAATGATCACATTTGTATGAATTTAATTTTTCTGAGGTTAGTTGTATATTAATTATAAATTGTGAACATTTACACTGTATTTTTGTATGAGTTTTTTTTTTTTAAAAAATATTTCGAAAATTAGTTGTATGTTTATTATTTTTGTTACTATACTTGTTGGCTGAACAATTATTTTTGTTACTATTGAAATTCAATTTTATTTTATATTTTCACATTGTAATGTGAATGTTCACATTGGTATGAGTTTATTTTTTTTTAAAACTAGTTGTATGTTAATTATAAATTATGAACATTCACATTATATTTTGGTATAAATTTTATTTTTTTGAAAGTTAATTGAATGTTTGTTGTTTTTGTTATTATGTTTGTTAGTTGAACAATCATTTTTGTTACCATTAAACAATTGAAATAGTCAATTTTCACTTTTTTCAATTTTATTTTATATTTTCACGTTGCAGTGTAAATGTTCACATTAGTATGAGTTTATTTTTTTTAAGACTAGTTATATATTAATTATAAACTGTGCACATTCACATTGTGTTTTGGTATGAGTTTTGTTTTTTCGAAGGTTAGTTGTATGTTTGTTATTTACTGTGAATATTCATATTGCACTTTGAAAAATGAGTGGGAGCACTAATTAGTGCCACCACTAATGATGTGGCAGTGGGTCCCACCTACTGCCACAATGTTCTTGTGTCTGTTTTTTTTTTTTTTGTTGAAAAAGTAGGTGCCACATCATTAGTGATTGCTTTAGAGTACCACTTTTAGTGGTCTTTAGCATTGCCTTTGTACTTTAGTATGTGTTTTGTTTTTTTAAAAGTTAGTTATATGTTTATTATTTACTGTGAACATTCATATTATATTTTAATTTTTATTCAATTTTTTTGTGAAACCCCGTATTTTTGAGATATTAATATTTTAGTGAAAGATATTGGTGATAGTTTGGTGGTAAGATTTTTAGATGAGAACCTAACTTATTTTCTCTATTTGTTTTATCTCCTCCATTTCATTATTATCATTATTCATCTTTTTTATTTATTTATTTTTTAGTTTGCTTGGGCTCTAAGTAAAGGTTATTTTCTTTCCCTCTAAGCAAAGGTTCTGTTCTTTTCCTTCAAATAACATTTCTTTGCCTACAAGTCAATTATCTTTCTTTCTCTCCAAGTTTACTTGGAGGCTACTCTTTATTTTGCCTAAAAATTGGAACTTATCCTCTCAACTTCTTTTCCATTCTTTTTCTTGGTCCATCCATATCTCTCTCTCATATTGTTCTCTCTTAAATTATAGAAATTTAGAGTTTAAATTAAAAGTATTTAAAGTGAGAGTTAGCATTTTATTCAAGAGGAGAATTGTAGATTTTGTTAACTTTACATCCCTTTTGGATCCACAAGCTTTGGAGATTTATGGTGATGGCAGATGATTAAAGCATTGGTGTTGGAGGGATTTTGCATCAAGTGGTCGTGGAATTGTTTTGAGGTAATTTGAGTAGTATACAATATGCTTTCTCTAAAGGGTAAACTACCAATAGGTCCTACTTTGGAGACTTATTACCCAATAGGTCCTACTTTGGAGACTTATTACCCATTAAGTCCTATTTGATAAATTTATAACATGAGTAGTTATTCCTTCACTAGATGTAGTAAATGGATATAGTAAATAGATAAATGGTGTACCTAAAATGATTTTATCAGTCATGTTTTTTACTAAAACAAATGAGGTTTTAAAACAGACATTATTGTGACAAACATGAACTTTAGGTAATTTATATTTAATATGCATTTTACTACCATTAGCAGAGGTTAATTTTTCATGACATTTTTCATAATATTTAGTAGGGAGTAAACCTTCTTGAATGCAATTTAAATCAGCACCAGTATCAATTAATGCAACAAGTTCTAATTCAAAGTTATTAATAACAATTTTAACTTTTGAATACCATTTTTGAATATAAATTTTATTAATTAGATTTAATCTTTTATTTTCAAGATTGTTTGATTGAGATTGGTGTGATCGATTATCGAATAGAAGGTTTTCAGGATTAGTATGGTCAGAATCATGATCAGATTCATTAGGAGATTCAACATTATTATCTTGGAAATTTTCTAAATGTTTATTAGGTTTTAATGTAATAATTTCATCTTCTAAATGTTGATCTTTATTTTGTAGTTCTTTAATAGTTTGTTTAATCTGATTGATTTCTTGTTGTAAATCTTGAAGTGTAACTTCTTTTTGTTTATTCTTAAATCTTTCTAAAGTTTTAGATAGACTAATAATTGGTTTATCTTGTCTAGGTTTAGAATCAGTATTATCAATTAATAAAGATTTAAGTCTATCAGTATATTTCTTCTTTAATTCTGGATCATCTAATTTACTAATTAGTTCAATAAGAGCAGATTCTTCTTGATTTTGTTTAGTAAGAACAGTAATTTGTTTAACAGGTTTACAACAAACATCATTACATCCTAATTCTATATTATTAGCAGAATCATTACTAGGTGAATGGTAATCAGATGAAGTATTCGGATTATCAGAAGAGGAATCACTAACAGATTGATTTAATTGAAAGATTTCAAATAATTGATTTTTTGATTCATCATTAATTTGAAGTTGATTAACTTTATCTTTTAATTTTTGTTTCTCTTTACACTTATTAGAATAATGACCTTTTTGACCACAGTTATAACATGTAATATCTTTATTAGATTTAGATTTTGGATGTGATTTTGACTTGTAATATTTCTTTTTTGGTTTAGTATAAAATTTATCATTTGATTTAGAAGGTGAATAGTTCTTTTTGTATTTATTTGAATATTTGTGTCTATGTTTACTATGTTTATGTGGTTTCCTACGAGAGGGTGCTACAGGAGGTAAACCATATTGTTCACAGAAATTTCCTAATTCATATTTAGCCTTGTGCTTATCTTTTTGAGCTTTTTGACTAAGTTTAAGATCAATACACATTCTTAATCCTTCTTTTTGAATAGTGCTAATTATATCACCATAGGTTAAATTATCATATTCAATTATTCCAGTAGGTTGACTAAGAACATCTCTAATTTTGTGAGCAAATAAATCAGGTAATCCATTAATAAATTTTTCTTTCCAAAATGATTTAGTACAATCTTCTCTTAACATAACTCTAGAGGTAAAAACATCTTTATACCATCTAAAATCACTTAAGGTAGGACAGGTCAGGTTACTAAGTTGATCATGTATGCGAGAATATATATTAGTAGGAGTTCCTATAAAATGTCTAACTATTGTGTAGATTAATGTGTTAACACCATCAGGTACATAATAACCAATATGTTCATCAAAGATAGGGAGATCATTTGCATCTTTTTGATTAGCATGTAAGATTGATTCACGTTGTTCTTCAGTGAGATATTTTTCCCACCAAGATTTGAGCATACCGGTAAAACCAGAGGTTATTAGAGAAGCAATTTCAGGTTGAGAGTAATCAGGGTAATTAGTTAAATAACTATTAGCAACCATAGATAAATGATTTAATTTTTGCAATATTTGATCTTCACTTAAACCATCAATATTCCATTCATATAATTTTTTGGCAGAGACAGAAAATTGATTAGCAATATTATTTTCTTCATATTGGAGATCAGGAGGAGTTGGTCTAGAATACCAATTTTTTGTAAGAGATGTAGGATTAGGTTTAGGATAATGCAATTTGTTGAGCTGAGTAGAGGGTTGAAATTGTCGAGCTAATTGATTAATCTCATTATCAGTTGAATCAGAATCAGATTGAGTAGAAACAGGTTCTTGTTGATTTAAAACAGTAAGACCTTTGGAGGGTGAAGTTTGTTCACTGGTAGCTAATTTGGTAAATAGTTGTTCGATAGCTTTTACAGCAGATTGATCATTGGTGACTAAACTTTTGCGTTTGGAACGATCACTGGGAAGGTTTATTAAAGGTTGATCGAGAGATTGTTTAGTAGATGTGGTATTAGCAGAATAATCATCTAAATTAGTTTCTATTTTATCTAATTGTTTACCAATTGTTTTTAAACATTGATTAGTATAATTATTTTGTTCAATAATTTTTTTAATTTCAGGGTCAGTGCCAGGCAACTTAAAAGGAGAGGCTGGGACTTCAGAACCTTGGCATTCAATAATTATATTAGATAGAGGTGGATGACTAGAGGTAACAGATGTATTAGGGGAAGTTTTCCATTTATGTTTTGTGATTGTATTAATCTTTTTATAATAGTTATCCATATATTCAAAGAAAGATAATTCAAAACCATATTCTACCATAAAATCATACCATTTCCTAGTTATGCTGGATTGTTGAGCAGAATCATATTTAGCACGATAAGCATGTCTTTTAGTTCTATTTTCTTTAGATCTAAAATCAATAAGTAATTTATCTAAATCAGGAGTAAATTCTTTTTTGATTGTCATTAATTGAGGATTGATTGGATGTGTAACTTCGAAATCAGTTTGAGTAGGAGAATTTTGAGATTCTTCATCTTCTTCAGGTAAATGTGTGTGTGTTGAATAAACAGGTTTACTAATTTGAGAAGTTGTAGAGTTATCAATTCCTTTGAGTTTACTATTTGTAGTGTGACCAAGATTGAGTTGACTATTTTTTCGAAATAAAGGAGTATTAAATATTTCATCTTCAGTTTCAATTTCAGTAGGTATACTAGAAGTACTATGTCTAGAGGATTCACCTCGATTAAATTTAATGTGAACTGAACCATCAGTGTATTGTTGGATATCTTGGATATCTTGAATAGAAGATTGTTGTTGATTATGTTTATAATTTTCATTATTAGTAATCCATTGATCGGGGAGAGTAATATTTTTCCATTCAATCATTTGTGGAACATTAATATGGGATTCATTATTACTACTTTGGATTAGCAGAGTTTTATCTTTTGGACTTTTATGCAAAGCTTGAACATTTAAATTAGTTTTCATACATTTATAATGAACACGATAAATTAAAGCAATATTATGAACTTTTTCTAACATATTAGTAAATGAACCATTTAATTGAATATTTAAAGTTAATGCTTTTAAAATATGTGGATCACGTAAACTGAGTGTAAAATCAGGAAAACAATTAAAATGTACTGGACCCTTATGAAGACCAGTTTCCATCATACCCATTAAACTATCATTATAATCAATAAAACGAGCATCTCGTAAACATAATAAAACAGAAGCATTTTTTCCTTGTTGGGTTAATGGTTTAATACCAACTTGAATTAAGCCTAAATGAATAAAATTATGACCAGTTTTCAAATGTCTTTTGATTAGATCAACATCAAATAATTGACAAGTTTCCCTAGGTTTTTCTAAAGCATAAATCTGTTCAATGGTTTTAACATGCAGATTAACATTAAAAGTATTCTGTAAAAAAGTAGTTTTATAAATTTCCTTAACAGGTAATTTTGGTATATTCCAATTTAAATCAATTTTATCATTTTGTATTTCAACATCTTCTTCATTAATTACTAATCCTTGATTGAGTAGTGAGGGCAAAGTAGTTGATCTAGAACTGGCTGACGAGTTACTTCTAAATAATCGATTCATCTTTTGATTATTTAATCTGTATTATAGGAATCTTAATTCATTGTCAAAATTTATCATGTTTTTCACATACCCGCATCCATACATACCCTATTCGGAAGACCCCTAAGTCCAACACTGCCTAACCCTAAGGACTTACTCTGGACAGGGACGAAAGTGGGTGACTTAGCTAGGTGGAAAGACACAGATAGAATTTCTGACAGATTAAGATGGCCGAAAACAGAATAACTAATCAAGAAAGGAGAATGATTAAATTGAAAACAAGACTGGAAGAAACATATACAAACATAACTTGGCTCTGATACCAATAGATAACGGAAGCAGAAACATAAAGAACATGAAGAAGGAAACAACACAAATAATACTAAAAATAAGTTAAACTAACACTGTAAGAAATAATAAAAGAAAACAGTTTAAATAAACATTAATAATAAAACTTACAATTGTTTAATGGATTGAAACTAACAATTCTTCAAAATACATAACTTGAAAACGGACTTGAAAAGAAAATTACAGAGATAGGTTTTTCGCTTGAGGAAGGGATGCTCTCAATTTTTCTGACTCTGCCTTATTCTTGACTGAAGAGGCTCTTTTATAATCAAAAGAGACCACCACTGTTAGCCTTGTGAGTGATTGCTGTGAGCCTTGTGAGTGAATAGTCTTGACTTGAAAGGAGCATCAGAAGCACATGGGAGTTGTCTGCTGCTTTCGGTGAATTATTAAAGCTTTTACTGTGCTGAATTTGTCGGTAGAATGAATCATGATGAATGATGAATAGTAATGTTGACTTTTTGATGAATAGTGAACAGTAAAATTGACTTTTTTACTATTCATTGCTTGGAGGCATGTGACTGAGGGAATCAAATATAGATATATATATCAGCAGCTTTTCTCAAAAGACGAGTATTGATTGAAGCTGATAATTATAGCTATATAGGATCCAATGACTGAATTAAGCATATGGGTCCTGAGCATCTTGGAACTCGGGTCCATATGGATTTTGAGTAGTTGAACCTTCAGAAGAGTTTGAACCGTCTGAACCACCTTCTGAACTGTTGTTATCAGAGTCTGATTTGGCTTGGGCCATGAGTAAACGAGCCATTTGGAGGAGTTCATCCTTGGATGACTTGGACTTGGGCTTAACCTTTGATTTGGATTTATCCTTTGACTTGGGCTGGTCAGAACTGGGCTTTGCTGACTTGGATTTAATCTTTGATTTGGATGACTTGGGCTTAGAAGAACTGGATGATGGGCTTCCAAGATTGACTGGAGGAAGTTGGCTTCCTTGAGTGACTGGAGCAGTTGGGATCTGATGAGCTTTAACCATGGCAGGTGTAGGAGCATGAATGTTAATCGGGAACTCAGTTTGAACAATATCAACAATTCGTTGAATCTTGAAGTTATCCCACCATTTAACCTTATGTAGCTGCTGAATCACTTTACCAGAAATACCATATTGCCATTTGAATATCCAAGGGATCTTATATTTGGATATAAAAATAAGCAATTGAGGGAATTCTCTTTGCTGTGGAGTGAATGAGAAAACAGTGGAAAAGTAATTGACTTGATCCAAAATTACTGATGGGAAGATGTCTGGAATGGCACCATAATGTGTCCACCATCTCAGAAACCAAGTAGGTAATTCTGACTTAAACTTTTGATCAAATTGAAGAAACCAGGAGTGACTAAATGTTTCATTTTGATATAGGAGGACTTTGAACCAGGCATCAATATAATCATAATAATTATACTGAAGGGAGTGATTAGGTAAATCTCGAAGTTGATAAGGAGAACCCCATTCCACTAAGGAAACAATATTGTGAATATAAAGTGAATGGTAAACCACTTTACTAGTGTAAGTACGATCATAAATGGGTTTAATCACAATCGACTGATGGTTGAACAGGATGTCTTTATAGAAGGTAATTGTTTTCTCTGGATGGAGAGGAACAAAATGCCATCCAGGAGGGAAATAAGTTTTAACCAGATCATTAACAGATTGACTCTTTGGGTGACTAGGTTCTTTGAAAAAGAGATTAGTAGTTGTTGAGTCAACATAATCAGATCGAGCAGTTTTAATAGGATTAGGAGGGTATGGAGTAACTGCTTGGCTAGATGAAGCAAAAGGATCATAGGCCAAAGCAGATGTGAAACTGGGTCGAGGAGTATTACCAAGAACTTGGTAACGGTTAATCATTTCAATAGGATGGTATTGGGTGACTAACTCCAAAGGAGGGATAAAAGGCTGACTAGTTGGAACCAAGGCTTTAGAAGGGGGCCTTGGGCGAGACATCTGTTTAAAAAGAAACAAAGGTTAGCAATAAAGATTAGCAACCACTAAGGAGATCTAAATAAGCCTGATGAAAATCCAAACAGTTGTAATAATCAGCAAGTAAATGGCGACGAGCTTGGATTTGGTGGTATTGAATGTATTGAGCACGTTTAGTAGTTTTTTTTTTTTGGCTAATTTTATCCGGGCAATGCGATAAGCAGTTTGGTGAATTAGATTACGGTAATGGGTAATATGGGTTTTATGGTAAGCAATAAATGGAGTGGCCATCCCTATCCCCCCTGTAAAAATTCTCGGGTAAGGAAATCGGGAATGGAATTTTGACAACCAGGTATATATTCAATAGTAAAATCGAAAATACTTAAAATAGATTGCCAACGGGCAAAAATTTGCTTACTAGCAAGGTTTTGAACATCTTTTTCTAAAACATATTTAGCAGATTTGCAATCAACACGAAGTAAAAATTTTTGATTTAAAATATCATCTTGAAATTTACTAATACATAAAACAGTAGATAAAATTTCTTTTTTAATAGTACTATAATTTAATTGTGCTTTATTCCAGACACCAGAGTGATAACGAACAATTTGTTCAGATGATTGAGGAGTGACTTTCTGAACAATTTGTCCAGACAAGGAAGAGACTTGACATATTGTTTAACTTGTTTAACAATAGCAGTATGAGTAGAAGACCAAGGAGGAGGATTGTCTTTTAACCGATCAAACAGAGGTTGACAAGTTTTCCTAAGGTCTTTGTAAAATTCAGCAATATAATTCAGTGATCCTAAAAAACGTTGTAGTTGAGTTTTATCTAAGATTTCATCAGGAAATTTAGACGCAAATTCAATGGAACGACTAATAGGTAAAATAGTATTCTGGTGAATATCATAACCTAAAAATCGGACTTTGGTTTGAAACAATTTAATCTTAGGAGCAGAAATGACTAGACCATGGCTCTTAATGGTATAAAAGAAGGCAGTAAGATGTTTCCAGTGTTCACTAATTGATTTTGAAAAAATAAGAATATCATCTATATAAACTATGGAAAAATGACTAAATGGATTGAAAATATCATTCATTATATGTTGAAATTCACTAGGAGCATTTTTTAACCCAAATGGCATGACATTCCATTCATAGTGTCCAAATGGTGTAGTGAAAGCAGTTTTATATCTATCCTTAGGATGAATTTGAATTTGCCAAAAACCACTTTTTAAATCAAATTTACTAAAAATAACAGCTTGACTAAGTCTTTTAATCAAATCTTTTTTATTAGGAATAGGATACCTAATCCATTCTAAAACAGCATTTAAAGGTTTGTAATTAATGACTAATCGAGGGACACCTCGTTCTAATTCAGCATTTTTATTAACATAAAAAGCAGGACAAGACCATGGGGATTTACTCGGACTAATTATTCTATTTTTTAACAATTCATTAATTTCTTTTTTACACATTTCAAGTAATTCATGATTCATTTGAATAGGTCTAGATTTAGTAGGAATTTGTTTTTCATTAAAATTTTTAATATATGGCAAAGTAACTACATGTTTTTTCCTATGCCAAAACGCAGTAGGTAAAGTTGAACAAACAGTTGATTCAAGTTTTAATTTAAATTCATTAATCTGAGAAATAATTACGGGATCAGTTAATTGTTGATCAATTCTTTTGTAATTAATTTCTTCTTTAAGAAATTTTAAATGTCTACTTAATCGATTAATAGTGTGAGAGATAGAACAATCTTTTAATTAATTTAATTCTAACATTTCAGGTGGAGATAAGAATTTAAATGTTAATAAATTTATCAGTCTTTTTTTTTTATGAAAAAATTTATAGTGATAAATTTATCAGTCTCTTTATTTTTATGAATAAATTTATAATGATAAATTTATCAATCTCTTATTTTTATAGTGTTAAATTTATTAGTTAGGACCTGTAGGTAAATAAGTCTAGTTAATAGGACCTACACGTAAGTACCCCCTTCTCTAAATCTCTTTGTAGAGAGTGTTTATTTTAATTACTTCTCATTTGTACTCCTATTGATTATCCTGATCATATATTAAATTTTGTGAAATCATTACCGTTGATACGTTTGATTATTCTAGTTATTTAATAAATTTTATGAAGTTGTTTTGTGTAGTTAGTGTTGATTTATCTAGCTAAATGACGTGAAAATACTCTGTACATGGATCGAGTGAACCTTACCAATAGTTTGGACCAATAGCCCGGATAAGCGGTTATGCTTGGGTGAGGTGGGTGAGGCCGGTTACTAGCTATGCACCGAGTAGGATCGAGTATTTGGTTCTGGATAAATTATCATATGTCGAGTTGACTTGTTTGTACAATTTGGTAAATTACTTAGTGTCTCGAATCAAATCGTTTGTGCCATGTCGTAAATTGTTGGATTCCTGTTGATTTATTCTCTATTCGAGCATTGTTATTCCTGTCGTATTGTATACTTTCCGAATTAATTTATTTTTCAAGTGTGGAGCAAATCTAGTGGCGATTGAAGTTGAAGCATTTAAAGAATTATTGAGTTGGAGATTTTTGGGTCTATCACTATATATTGTTTTTGAAAATTTGTAAAAATTATAAATTATAGACATTTGTGTAATTATTTTGTAGTCAATTTGTATTTTTGAGGTTATTAATTAGTTAGAATTTTAAATTTGAGATTAATTTAATTTATTAACGGCTTGGAAGTTGGGGCGTTATATTTTTTGTTGTGTTATTTTTAAAATTTTCACATTATAAAAGGTTTAAAATTTATAATTTGCGATATTTTTCCATAAAACGAGGGAGAGTTTTTCTCATTAGAATGAGGGAGAGATTTTTTCCATGGAATGTGAGAAAGATTTTCTCTTTAGAATGAGGAAAATATTTTCTCCACAAGATGAGAGACTATTGTTAGTTTTTATTGTGTATTAATTTCAAAATAAAAACATGTTAGAAATGATGATTTGATCATATTTCATTAAATAGGACTTACTAGAATAATCAAAAGGAAATATAAGTAAATGGAATGAAACATTTAGGGGTGTTTTGGAAAGATGGTTAAAAGATATTTTTTGATTTTTTTTTAACTTTTTTGTGAGAGAAAGTGGGTTAAAAGTTGAAAAGTGACTTTTAACTCACTTCCCAAAATAGGTTTAAAAAGATAATTGATCAAAAATGATTCTTTTAAAAATATAAATTTTATTGAAAATATATATGTAATAATATTTTAAAATTGTAAACACAAAACAACCATGCTGCAGACCCCCAGTGAGGTGGCGAGCCCCTACTGGCTGAAACTCAAAAAAAAAATAAAATAAAATAAAATAATTTTTTTTTTGTCCAATCACAGCGCGCTACCTCATTGGGGTAGACCCCAGTGGGGTCCAAAGCATTTTTCAAACACAAAATAAGAGAGGTTGCCACGATTTTGCTCATGTGGGCTGTCAGCCTATGCCCATGCGCATTGGAAGGAAGCGCAAGTCGGGGGAATGGACTATTTTGATTAATTTTTTAATTTTTTAAAAATGTGTAGAAATATAAATAGGGTGACACAATAATTTATAGTAATTTTTTTTTCACTTTTAAATTAAAGGGGTACTTATATGTAAATCTTAATAAGTGGACTTATTATCTAATAGGTCTTATGAGAAAAATTTGTCATAAAAAAATAACTAATTGTAAGTTTTAGCGACTATGACAAAAAAGTCACTAATTGTCAATTTTTAGCGACATATATAAAAATTATTCACAAAAAAATTATTTTTAGCGACAATTTTACCAAGACTTATTCTCAATAGGAATTGATAGGAATTAAGTGCAACTATTAGAACCTATTGGTAGTTTACCCTAAATTAAAATAGTTTACTCTCAAACAAAATCTAAACTCTCTTAAAAAGGTAAAAATTGCATCTATCTATTTATACTATTATTAAGTGAATGCCTAAATTGATTTAGTGAAACCTTTTTTTTCTCATGTCAAGTGACAACTTTATATATGTTAAAATAAAAAAATTATTATACACAATATAAATAAATTTTGAATCCAAGACTTGAAATTTTATTAAGAACGTACTTATCACTTAAATAATATATATATATATATTGTGATATTAAATTCTTTATTTTTATTATTAATTATTTAAATTGCACATGTATCACAGGTGCCACTCACTAATATTGTATAATTGTGGGCAGGCTGAGCCGAATTGGGCTTGAAGCAGTCTTTCCTAGCATGGCCCATGCTATAATTGAGTATTAAAAATTTTCCTAACCTGACTCTATGGGTGTGATACATAAGCCAACCCCTGCACATACTTTTAAGGTAATTGTCAACTAGTCCCATTAAATTCTACTGATTTTTTAAATTCATCAATTAGGAGTCATCAAATGGTTCGTGGGCAAAAAATTCAGTATTACCAAACCCATCCCGTGGCTCGTTTCAATTAAAACAAGAAAAGAACTGATAGATTAAAATTCTTAGAATAAAGATTTATCCTTGCATCACACACAATACGGCTTTAGGACTTTCACCTAATTATTAACTTTTGGGTTAGGCTTGTATTATATAATAAGAATATATGTCTTATTTTAAGTTTGGTTTGGCCCGACATTAAATTTAATCTAACCATCCTAAGCTTAGAAGAGATTCTATTTATACCAAAAAAAATCATTAAATACATCAAATTTTTCAATACATACTATTAAATTATTTAGGATTATAATTTACTCTCAATACACATTATATATATATTTTTTAATTTAAATTACCCTTTAATTTATACCCAAATAATAAACCTATCAAAAACCCTAAATTCCCATGGCAATATCATAGCTGCTAGAACTCTACATCTGCGGAGGAATTTTGATCCTCTCACTCTTGAAGTTTGGTTGACTTATGTTTTGCATTGGAGCTACGGCTTTGGAATATTGCCCTTGAGAGCGATGCATAGCAGGTCATTTGTATGATATCGAAGGAGACAATGGTGGTTGCAAATGTGGAAGGACTCATCAATGATGTTAGATGCTTGATGAATAATTCCAGGTGCTATGAGTTGAGTTTTGTAAGAAGGTAATGGTGTAGCATATTGTTTGGCAAGACGTGGAGTGAGTTTGTCTGGTACTCTTACATGGGAGTTCAGACTTCCTTTTGAGAGAAAGTTGTTTGCTATTCTTGATGGTTTTTCCATCTTTTATCTATAATTTTGACAAGAAAAAAAGAAAAGAAAAAACCTTTTCAAATGTTTTTTGAATAGATTTCTTTTTATTTATTTATTTATTTATTCACATACAGGGAAGGTTTGTGTGTTTATAAAGAGCAAGGAGAATAAATAATGATATTTGTGATAATAGTGGGTTTTGGTGGAGTGGATTGAAATTTTTGAGTGAGGAAGAAGATGAAAAAAAATAATTGAAACTTTAGTTAAGAAGATGAAGAGAGTTAAATATGAAGAATATGTATAAGTGATTTGGGTGCACCGTAATAAAAAAAATATTTTATTTTAAGATTTAATATGTGTTGTCCTTATTAGTAAAATTACATTAGAATATAATAAGAATTAAAATTTCAATATTTTAGTTGGGCGTGCTGAATTATTTTTTGAGTGCAAATAGAAAGAACTTATAAATCCCAAGTTCACCTGCTTAATATGGTGCTATCAAAAAATAAATAAATAAAAAAAATAAAAAAAACCCTTATACACAAGGGCTTTATTTTATTGGGTAAATTACAAATACACCCTCTGAGATTTGTTTAAAATACGAATTGCCCTTGTAGTTTAGAAAATTACAAATACTTCTCTGTTAGAATTTTTTATTTAACAGAATTAATTGAAAAGGTGAAATTTCTAACTGTTCACCATCCAATAATATAATTATCTGAATTATTAATTGAAATAAAATTTTAACATTATTAAAAACTGTTAATTAACTTGATGATTTATTAATAAAATGACCTATTTGTTATGAAATTAGAAACCTTAAGGGATATAATGTAATTTCTAGAATCACATGGTATAATTTTTAATTTAAATAAATCTCAAGAGGTATGTTTGTAATTTATCCTATTTTATTTTATTTCTTTTTGTCTTTGAAGGGTTATTGAATTATTTAGCCCCTTTCAATAACTATTTGAATTTGGAATATTAACAAAATGTAATTGTAAAATAAATATTTTTTTTTTAACAACTGTTCTAATTTAAACCCTAGAAAAAGTATAAATATATATACTTCTTATCTCTTTTTTTTACAGTAGTTTATTTTGTAACTAATATTATAAAATTAAAATAAAAAGATCAAATTCTAAGTTCAATAGAAAAATTAAATAAATTTAAAATGACAACCTAATTTGTTCATATGAATTAAATATTTTTTAAAATTTTAAAAATATGAAGCTGAATTAGATGGCTACCCACCCGGTATCGGAATCAAGATGCCTAACTACCGTTTGAGTGAGAGTGTGGTGGACGCTTGATTCCCCCATTTCTATCTTATATCCAACTAGTGGTTGCTCCTGCGATGCACGGGACTTTAGAAAGTCAATAATTATTAAAAGAAATTTGTATTTTTAATTATATTTTTTAATATTTTTATTTAGTTTGTGTATATAAATCTTATTTCATATCATTAAAAATATTTAATATTTAACATTATTGAAGATTTTTAAAAACTATCATACATTAAGTAAATCATCATATATGTAATAGCTAATTTATCTAAGAATTACTTCAGACAACCAAATGTAGAGTAACAAAGGCATATTGTAATTAATCAAAATGACTAATATATTAAATAAAAATAACACTAATTTTGTTTAATCAATAGTAGATATTACATTAATCATCCCATATAATAATATAATAAATAAAATAAAATTAATTTTAATTCCCATTATATGGCTAAATTTTTTTTTACATGCTATTTGTTTTTGGGTTATATTGATTCATTAAACACAAATAGGTTTGGAATGATTAAAAAAAAAAAAAAAAGGGTTTGGAAATGCATTAAACTTGAATTGACAAACATAAAGAATATGATTATTTAAATTATTCAAAAAAAAAAAAATTAACATTTTTAATATGAGATATCTTCCATTTGCTCAAACTTTGAATCTAAATTAAAAAAAAAAAAAAATTTAAAAAGAAGAAATTTATAGTTTAGTTCTCAAAGGAAATGAGTTCCTAAAAATAAATTTAATCATGAGTTATTTCAACAGGATAATCAACAATAAAAAATCAACTGATGAATACATTTAAAGTATATGCTCATATCCAATAAATTTTGATGTGTTCTTCATTTTCAATCTAACGTCTGCACACAAAAAAAATTAAACACAAATAATCAATAAGTGAGAGAGTTACAAATTGATAATAGTAGCGCTTTTATAAAAATTAAAAAAAAAATCTCAATTAAATGACACATTATTAACAAAAAAGAAAGAAATAAGGAAAAATACAAATTGTAACAAAAAAATTTAAAAATAAAATAATAATATCCATTTACATAAACTTACTTTATCACAAATGCAAAAGCTCATACAAGTACACATTTCAAATGTAAAGCAAATATTTAAGATTTTTAAGCGCCGAAAAGGGATCAGAAATGGCTCAATGTTGATTGTTTTCTCCCCAATCTTCTGTTCACTACAACAGATTGCACAATTGGCAACTAAAATTGGCGACCAAAGCAATTTTAGTCGCCAAAAACAGTATATTGGGCGACCAAAATCCAATTTTAGTCGACATTCATTTACTGTTTTTAGCTACTAAATTCTTTTAGTCGCCGTATAGTATTATTGGCGACCAAATTTACTTTCAGTCGCTGTTGGCAACCATTTTAGGCTACTAAAATTCCATTTAGTCGCCGTATGATAACATTCTCCGACAAAAAATTTTTGTCACCAAAAATTGGGAGTATTTTGATGAATATTTGGCGACCACAACATGATTAGTCGTTGTATAATAAACATTGCCGACGAAAATTTCAATTTAGTAGCCAAAATATGGTCTTTTTGGCGACCAAATTTTAGTCGCTATTCACGACATTTGGCGACAAAAAAATGGTTTAGTCGCTAAAGCTTCGAATTTTTTTTAGAGGGAAACTCATTAATATATTGGCGCCTATATTTAACAATGAATTATTTTTCTTCTGTTTCACACACACACCAACATACAGAGCACTCGATGCCAAACCTCAGCACCGCTGACCACCGCCGATCATCACCATCGCTGGCCACCGGCGCTTGCCACCACGACCACTGATTACAGGTATTTCTCTCTCATCTCTCTCCCTCTCTATCGATTTGTGTCTGTCTGTTTGTATCTCCTTCTAGCTGTCTCTCCCATCCCTGTGTCTTACAATTTGTGTAGGGTTTTTAAATGTTTGTTTTCTTTCATTTTCTGTTCAATTCGTAATCAGTTTTTTAGGGTTTTTTCTGATTTCGTGAATGGGTGGTTGAAATTTCGGATTGTGGATTTCTGATTCTCCATTTTCTATTGTTCACCTATATGACCGAATGTGCCTCTGTTTTCTGGAGTATTCCAAACTAACCATATATATATATAATCTAAAAACTTAATCAATTTAGCATTTGATAATCCGAATGTGCCTCTGTTTCCGGGGGGAGATGTGATCTTGGAAACTCTATCAATTTAGCATTTGCCAACGCGATTCAGTTGGGGTTTTAAATGCAAAACAAGGGTTGAAACTCCCAGTTTCAGTTTTGACACTACACAGATTTTGGGCTTATATCAGAACACTGGGAAGATGTTGATGGGGAAGCGTTTGATGCAGCTGTAGATGTTTGTATTGGTGAAATAAATCCATTAGAAAACGCAGTGAAACAGTCCAAGCGGAACACGGGAAGGGCAAAAGCTGCACAAGCAACTGTGGACCAAGTAAAAGTGGAGGGCATTGATACCAATCTAGCTGTAATGAAGGTTCATAAAAATATTTTCTATTTGTTTGGCTTTCTTGTGCCAGAACAATAATTTTTAGTAAGAATTGATTTTTACTTTTTATTTTGATTTTTAAGATCATCTGCATTTAGTTAGATAGGTGTAAAAATTGTATTATTATTATTTTTTATCACAGAAACCATGTTTGGTTCAGTCTTTGTGTTTGAAGAAAAGGGAGACTTTTTCCTCATTCTCCTTTAGGTAGATGGCAGCTTTTAAAAATACTGAAGGGTCCCAATCAACTAGACTATGAACACAATGAGGGGAAGTTAAGCAACTATTTTTCCATTTTAGATAAATCTATATGATATTTTCCCATATATTCTTCACCTTGATATAGCTGGTCCATTATATATGCATTGTTGGGAAATTGAATGCTATGATGATTCTCCATTTTGGATTTCTGCTTCTCCATTTCTGTTTTTTTTTTTTGGAATTGAATGCTGTGATCAGGTTAGAAAGTTGATATTAAGCCTCTCTGAAATTTGTATCACTTGAAATCCATATTTGCTTTAATCGATCTGAGAGTTGGGGTTGTGTTCCCTTTAATTTGCCTTGTTCTTTCTCTCCTTGTGTTATCATTGTAATGTTCATGAAATTAGGAGAAAATGAAGTATCTTTATCTAGAAATGCTTGTACAATATTTTGCCAATTTGTTGGAATCTAAGGGGAAAATGGATGAATTTAGATACCATCTATTGTAGGTGTCTAGCTGATAATGAAACCATGGAGCATGTTTCATTGACGTGCCCTTGTGACAATGTTATCCTTTTAGTTACATTGAATTTAGACCATTGTTATCTCCTAATTTAATAATGTACAGAGGCATGAGCAGTTTCTAAGGTACATTTTTTTACATTATATATTTATAGTTTATTAAGCAAATTCATTGTTACAGTTCAGAGGTTCGATATCTCTCGGGTCACTTTGGTGGAACTCCAAACTTTAGGCTTGCACCACCGAAGGAATTAGTTGAAAAGGCAAGTATTGCTTTGTCTTCTTTACATTCTTTACACTTTTTGGTTGTTTTGATGCCTTGAAATTTATTAATGAAATACCTGTTTTCTGTACACCGTTGATTTGTGATTATAATCCAATTCTACCAAGCTCCTAACCAACTATATGCAATTGACAAATAGGCAAAACATCCCAATCTGTTATTACTATTTCGGTAAACATCAAAAAGCAATGCTAATCGAACCCTTAAACTTACTTAAGCTCTCTTCCATTACATAGTACTTTTCCAAGTTGCCGTCCATTCTCAGGTTCATCTTTGGTTCATGTGTACTGTTCCAATAATGGACAAGAGTTGGATGATGATAAAAGATCGACTCAAAAGTAAAGAGTATGTACAGGGTGTTCAGTCATTTATTGAGTTCGCTATGAAGAATTTAGGGCCGCATGATGAAATCCGTTGTCCTTGTGTTGATTGCTTGAACGGCACAAAATTTAGTCGATACGTTGTACGGTTGCACTTGATTCGAAGAGGAATCGCAATTTCTTATCGAACTTGGGTGCACCATGGGGAACACGTTCCCATGTTTCGTGATCATCCTACTATGCGAAACGATGATACTGAAAGCAACGAACCTGGAATAACAGACAATCACGAAAATGTGGGTGAACTTCCTACCATGTTAGAAGAGATTTACATGAGTGGTCTCATGGATGATCATATCGACGAACAACATACTAGTTCGGAGAGGCACAATTTGTTGAAGTTCATGAAGTTGTTCGATGATGCTCAACGCAAAGTATATCTAGAGTGTGAAAAGTTCTCCATCTTGTCCTTCGTAATTAAGATACTTCATTTGAAGGTGTACAATAAATGGAGCAACAAATCTTTCGATATGGTTATGCAAGTTTTCAAAGACATTTTACCAAAGTGTGATGAAACTATTCCGTGGACCCTTTATGAAGCGAAAAAGTTTTTACGTGAATTGGGTTTGGGATATGAGGCTATTCATGCATGCAAGAATGATTGTACCCTATTTTGGAAGGACAACGCCACATTGGAGAATTGCCCTACATGTATGGAGTGTAGATACAAGTTGAACGACAAGGCCGGTAAAAAAATTCCATACAAAATACTGAGGTACTTTCCTTTGACACCGAGGTTGAAGAGATTGTACATGTCGAAAAAAACAGCCACATTTATGAGATGGCACAAAGAAAAGCGTGTGGATGATGGAGTATTACGACATCCAGCTGATGGTGAGGTATGGAAGGATTTTGATAGGTTGCATCCTACATTCTCTGCAGATCCTCGGAACGTAAGGCTAGGGCTTGCCACAGATGGTTTCAATCCATTCGGAAATATGACTACATCGTACAGTATGTGGCCTGTAATCTTAATGCCTTACAATTTACCCCCCTGGAAGTGTATGAAAGATCCATTTGTCATGATGTCATTGCTTATTCTCAGATGATCCGCACCTGGAAGAGACATCGATGTTTACTTGCAACCATTAGTAGAAGAGTTAACTAATCTGTGGAAGCTTGGTGTGCAAACATATGATGCCTCGAATGGCCAAATATTTACAATGCATGCAGCAGTCATGTGGACCATCAATGACTTCCCCGCATATGGTTCCTTGTTTGGTTGGAGTACAAAAGGTTACTTGGCATGCCCTAATTGTAACATGGATGCTTCATCTCAGAGTTTGCGAAGTAAGATAGGGTATATGGGTGCTCGGCGGTACTTACCTGAGAACCATAAGAAGTAGGCTATTCAACGGTGACATTGAGAATCGGTCCAAACCTGTGGAGTTATCGGGAGAACAAATACTGGAGCAAAATTAATTTGGGAACATACAAGCCGTACGGAAAGCATCTAACCAACCAAAAAAGACAAAGGACTGAAAAGCCAAATCCAAACTGGACAAAAAGAAGCATTTTGTTTGACCTACCCTATTGGAAAACACTTAAGCTTTGACATAACCTTGATGTCATGCACATAGAGAAGAATATATGTGACAATCTGCTTGGGACACTATTGAGCATAGATGGAAAGAACAAGGACACAGACAAAGCACGTTTGGATCTGGAGGACATGCGAATACGAAAGGAGTTACACTTGATAAGGCATGCGAATGGCTCTTTCGAGAAGCCTCCGGCATTGTACACATTGTCCCCGGTAGAGAGACAATGGTTTTCTGATTTCCTGAAATCGATTAAGTATCCTGATGGCTATGCGGCAAATGTATCCAACTGTGTCACCGCGAATGGTGGTAAGTTAGTTGGCCTCAAGAGTCATGACTGTCATGTCCTTCTACAACGACTTCTTCCCATTGGGATGCGAGGATACCTTCCTACTGAGATTGGGACCACATTGTTTGAGTTGAGAACTTTTTTCAAACAGTTGTGCTCAAAGACATTGCGGGTGACTGATTTGGAGAAATTGCAAGAACAAATCGTACTTATACTTTGTAAGCTTGAGAAGATTTTTCCTCCTGCTTTTTTTGATGTCATGGTCCACTTGGCAATTCATTTGCCTTATGAGCCTATGCTTGGAGGGCCTGTGCAATATCGATGGATGTGTCCAATTGAGAGGTATAACTACGATGGGGGTGCTTTTTTCATGTAAATATAGTTCAATATGATCATACTAACGATCAGGCTGATGTTTACATGTAGGATGCTCGGACTTCTTAAAGGATTCGTGGGCAATAAAGCTCGGCCAGAAGGTTCCGTTGTGGAGGGCTACATATCGAAAGAGTGCACAACGTTTTGTTCAATGTATTTCGATGGAGTTGAAACGGTGTTTAACCGGGAAGAAAGGAACTATGATGTGGGTGACAATGGCCCGGGGTTGGCGATTTTCACTCAAAATGTTCGTCCTTTTGGTCAACTCCCAAGGGCAATTGATGTGTCCGTAACTGACCACGAATTGGCCCATTGGTTTGTCCTACACAATAGTTTGGAAGTTGACGAATATCTAGAGTATGATTCTTCATCATATTTGCAACATGCATTTTGTACATGGTTTTTATTTTTTAAAGTCTTCATTATTCCAATTACTTATGAATTACATTGTATTAAAGTCTTCGGTAGACTGGGTCTGTCTTGGCTTCTCCCTACGGTCCTTTTGGGTTGTTATTTTTGTATGATATTAATTGTTACAGGTGCCTATCCCTACGGGTTGTGTAGGGAGGTTTGTTGTTGTGGTGGTGCTATTTTTGGTTGCTGGCTTTGTCATTTGTACAAAGTCCCTATCCATCATAGGATATGGCCTTTGTACAGTCCGATTGGCTAGTAATCAATTTGGCTCCTTTGATCTTCAGATGTAATTTCCTCGGCTTGGCTTAGTGGTATTTTGTTTTGTGTTTTCCTTTGGGGTTTCGGTGGCTCTGTGCCGAGGTTCGTGTTATTGTTTTGTTAGGGCCTGGGGTTTGCCCCTTGTATGTTTGTAAATCTTTCTGTTTTATTTATTTCTTATTCACCCAAAAAAAAAAAAAAAAAAAAAAAAAAGTAGGGAACACAAGCTCGTGTTGTAACAAACATATGGAAGTGACTGCAACATTGCAACGCGACAATGCAAAGAATTTCCTAAATGGTTCAAAGATCGCGTAAGCTAACACTCGTTAGCCTATAGTTTGCAGATAATGTTACATTATTCTAAGTTTGAATTAACATGACATACTTTCTTGTGTAGATGAACCAATTGCGAAATCAAAAGTCGCCCGAAGCAACCGATGAGATGTGGTCATTAGCCAATGGACCTAATGCCTTAGTGAACAAGTATTCGGGATGCATTGCTAATGGCGTCCGATTCCATACTATCGACCATGATAACCGTCGCAAATGTCAAAACAGTGGGTTGGTAGTGGAAGACGACCACGAAGGCCAATTGATAAAGTTCTACGGCTACCTTTGTAAAGTGTGGGAACTGACATATTTGTTTGGACATCGGGTTGTTTTGTTCCAATGTGAATGGTATAACACCGGTAGTAGTCGAACTTTGCGTGTCGAACCACATGTGACATGTGACAACTGTTGATGTAAGAAGTCGATGGTATAAAGATGACTCGTTTGTGTTCCCAAGCCAAGTTCAACAAGTTTTCTATGTTCATGATACGAAGTTAGGGCCGAATTGGCGAGTCGTAGAAAAGTTTCAACATCGACGAATTTGGGATGTGCCAGAGTTGGATGTGCCAGAATTTGATAAAGTGTTGCAAGAAGATGAAACCACTACCGTTGTCCCAACTGAGCCTATTGATGATGATGTTGTTTTGCGTCGGGATGACATTGAACCTGAAATTATTTCAATGAAAGTTTCTCAGTCCAAAAAACGTGTACAACCCGAGGGTGTTATGGATGATGCTTTCATCTGTGATGACGATGATGAACTAACAATCGCGGGTGATGACGAAGAAGAAGATGAGATACAAAGTGATTTCGATACAGATACAGATACGGACCTAGAGTTTTAACTCACTTTATGGTAAAATTACTTTATGTGTTCTCTAAGTACATTGTTGATGAACTTTGTTTCGGCTTGTTTTGTTGATGTAATGGGGGGCAATTAACAATACGCTGTTTGTTCTTAAATTCGTATGTTCTGAGATGTTATGTACAATTCCATAATTTTGTGCTCAACCTCTTAAATTGATGAACCTTGTAATTTGAATTTCAAATTCTACTCTTGGTTAGAGTAATTATGTCTTAAATTGTGAGTACACCCTTTAAATTGTGAGTAGACTAATTATGTATTGTTTCTTGTTCTTGTTCTTCATCTTCTTCATCTTCTTGTTTGGACCCCAATTTCCCGACTACATTCATGTGCTATGAATTTAATACCCTTGTAATTAATTTCCTATATGATTTCTATGAACTTTGGCCGAAAATTGAAAAGCAAATTCATAGTGAAGTCAGATTTACCATGCGGTCTGCTGTCCCACTTGGCAGATTTTCCCACAATCTGCGGTCTGTTGTCCCATTTGGTAGGTGTTATGAACCTGACCTATATGCCAAATGATTCAAGTTGGGACCATGATATGTCTCCACGATTTTGTAGCTGATATCCTTGGTAGATCAGAGTCCTTTTAAAAAAGCCCTCTTCTAGGTAGATTCAAACAAAAAATTTGGTGCCTGCTTTAATACGGTTAGTAACAAACTTGACCATACATCTGATGGAAATAATGAGATCAAACCCACAACTCTTTGGTACTGTTACAGTAGAATTCTGATAAACGCATGACCTGTCCTATAGTATACAGTGATTGTCATTTTCATAAATCCAATACTTTAGTTATTTTTATTTTATGTTTTTTCTTATTCTTCTCTTGCTGCAGCAGGATCAAGTGAAGATAGATGGACTTGCATGTGCAGTGCAGATAGTTTACCTAAAGTAGCAGCTGGCAATCTCAACACAAACTGTTTTACATCTTGCAATTGCACTTCTGGTATTTTGCTTTAGTTCATAGAATTATCTTCAATCAATAGCTTTAGTAATGTAGTATCCCCGAGTGATGAAATAATATGTATTGCACATTAATTAGCAATAATCTAAGAAAATGTTTAGTATTTTGATAAGAAAAGTTGTTTGTTTAGAAACTCAAGAGTGGTTAAAATTTGAAATGTTCTAACTCGCAATCTGCAACTGAGTGGAGGAAACTATTTAAATAGCAGTGCAGCCAACCTTCAAGGTACAGATAATTAATGCTACATAAAGCATAACCTAGTATAGAACCATCAAAAAAGACCTGACACTTAGGTAGATAGATTGATGACAGTTCACATGCCAAAAATATCATTCTAGAAATAAATAATATAGTTAAGTCAATAACATCTATTCCAATAGCAACTTACCTCAATCCAGCTGTAGCACTCTTTATGCTAAGTTCCTTGCCAATTTCATCACTTAAATTAGAATTTCCATCAGCTCTTACTCCCTAAGGCCAGATTCATGGAATCAAAAATTGCTTGAACATTTGAAGAAGATGTAAAGTTTTAAAAGTTTAGCATCTCCAATAGCTAATGAGGTAGATATGCTTTAAAGACAAATATTAAAACCAAAAGTTACATAGGGCTTCAGGTGACAAACATTATACATAAAAGCCACGTGACAACAGTCTCAAGCAAAATATACCAGGACTAAAATTATTGTGGTTGTTGAAAGATAGCACTTTAGCATAGCTAGTTTACCAGACACTCCCCATAAAATCCTGTTTTAAAGACAATCCATTATTTTTCTGGTATTGTGCTGTCAAAATCCGGATTGAATTGCAGGTGATAATTGTAGAGGGATTTTGTTAGCGTGTGCATATTCTACATGAAAGTAAGTGCAATAAAAAAATATACAATATTTTAAAGCATACTTAACATGTGCCCACCAAGACTCATTTTAGAGTTAGCCAAACTTGATGGTTTTAAATATAGGGCAGTCAAGTCATAAGATAGCTGTAAATAAGTTCAGCTAGAAAGAATGGTTGGTTGTGAGTCTTGCGAGAATGAGTTGTGAGCCAATAAATGATGCTAGAAGGAGACCCATAACACTCTTGGCATAGAATTTGTTGTCATTGTTTTGATCTTGCTCAATTCTTGCATAAATGGGAAAGTGAACCAGATCGTCTCTTCAAAGGTGATTATTACTGGTTATGTGAAAGTTCTCAGTAAGATGGTAAGATGATGAATCGAGAGAATTAAGCTTGGTTGACTGGGGGCTTGATTGTGATTGCAGAAAAGATGCTCACGTCAAGCTTAATACATTGGCTGCTTAATCTGCTTAATCATGGTTAATCTGCTTAATCTGCTGGTTGCTTAATCTGCTGGCTGCTATTTTAGTTTTATTGTTGTAAATGTATGTAAATGATGTGAGTGATGTTTATTACTCATGTCATTTTGTTATTTTTTTATGTAGGTACCATGGTTCCTGGAATGAAGACAGGGTGGTGGAAGACAGCAACAAGTGGCAACCTATTATCAGCCTCCAAAGCATGTCCAGTAGTTATTGGCACCCCGTTGACGTTATCTGATGAGACGCAGCCACCAGATGATACACAAATAGTGGTGGAGGAGACGCAGCCATGTGGCGCGGGTAAGAGCATTTCAGGTCTTTACGGAAATGAAAACCCCATAAATAGAAAGAAAAACAAAAAAAATGTGAATGGCTTGTGAATCTGATTGGTGAGGAATGCCTTTGTTCATCTGTAGTTTAATCTATTTGTTAATCTTGTTAGTCAATGTGAATGCCTTAGTGACCACATAACCTGCCTATAATACCCAACCCTTCAACTCATTTTGTTGTATCTCAAGTTTAACAGAGGCAACACATGTACTCTTCGGTTGGCCTATAGTTGGTTGAGGTGATATTATAGCTTTGTTGTGCTTTACATATTTAAAATTAAAATATGTAAATTTTGTTGTACATAAAGTTCATTGATTTAGTTTTCTTTGATCAGCAAAAGAGAAAGAACCTTTATAGATGGAAAACCATACAATGAGATTACATCAAATAAAGGGAAGGAATTTGGTGAGGAACCAAACCCGAAAGGAAAAAAACAGGAGAACATAACACAGACAAAGTGAACCAAAGCAGAACAGAAAATCTAAACAGACCAAGCACAGCAGACACAGCAGTAGGAAGACCTATTTTTGCAAAAATGAACCTAAGCCAAAAACAATTCAAAATGCATACTTGACCCTTTGCCATCAGCCCAGAATTACACAGCAGATTCAACCATAGCATACTAGCAAACCTTAGCTTAGCAGCCCAGAGGCCACCAGCAGTCCACCATCAGACCAACAGAGCCAAACAATGTAACAACAGACCACCAGCAGTCCAGCAACATAGCATAACATATCATCCCACACTTAACAGCCCGCAACTAAGCCTAGCAAATCAGTTAAACAGCTCAGCAAGAACACTTGCAGAACACCATATCAGAACAGAATGCAGGACTTGCAGCCAGCTTGCCCACTTACATATCACATCGACCCAAATTGACAGCCCACTATTAGATTTAGTTGAGTTCTAAACTTAAAAGAAACCAAGGGCTATACACTTAAATATTAGTTTGATAGTCACTAATTATGTCTTTGCTGTTACAATGCATAAGATGTGTTTCTTTTTTTTTTTTTTTTTAAATGAAGCAACAACTCATACTAGTTGAGTTCATTAACTTTGTTTGTAATTTGTGACTTGCTTCCCCTTTTGTGGCAGGGCGAAAAAGGTCGACTCGTGTACGAGGACGTATATTAGGCAAAGGAGTGCAAAAAAGAATAGTTAGGAAAAAAGGAGAGAAATTACATGTGTATGTCAATCGTGTATTGAACGCAATCATAGGAGGGAATGCAACCCCAGTGACAAATGAGTTGGGATTGCAAATTAGACGGTTGTGCCCTCTTCAGAGCGTGAAGTCATGGAGAAAAATCGATCAAAGTACCAAAGATGCGGTCATCCAAGCGGTGCTAGTATGAGATTCATCTTGGTTAAATTATTATGTTATTCGTAATTGCTTAAATTAATTGATGAACTAATTGTCTTATTATGTTTGTAGGACAAGCTTATTATCGGCGATGATTTTGATAATGATGAATAAGCTCAACAAATCCTCGATAGGAAGGCATATTTGCTATACAAGGATTGAAGGTTATAATAACCCTCGTCACTACGTACCGATTAATCACTGATTACCGCTAAACTGAGACTGATTATGAGAAGTAATTGAACTGATTAAAATACTGAACTGACTGACTGAAATCTGAAACTGATTGATTGACTGTATCTGTTTAAATGCATTTTCTATCTGTTGATTGTTAATTGATCTGTTCATGTCTTTGTGTTTAAATCGCTAATTGAAGGCCTTATCGGTAGCCAAACCGGAAATTGATTGATGTTTTAGGACCATCATAATTTATGTGAATTTATGATGTAATTATCTGAAAACTGATTAGGTATGATTAAATTAACTTAAATTAAGCTAATTGGCAAGAGTTTAACTTATTCACCATAATACCATTGAGTGGCCCACTACATGAACTATATTTGAGCCTTATTATACACTTAGGCACACTTTTGCTCAGCCCTTTTCTTGTTATTGCCGAAGTAGAGAGAGAGGGAGAGAATTAAGAGAGAATTTGGCTACATCTTGTTGAATTGCTTGGAGATTGGAAGAAATTGAAGGTTGATCTCAAAATTGTGCTTCCGTTCTTGAACTACTAGACTTAAGGTAGAACTCACCTTCTTGAACTTGTGTTTTTAAATTGATTCTTGCATGGTTCATGTCAAATTGAAGAGCTAAGTCATGAATTAGTTCTAGCATGTTTAAATGAAGCTTAATTGTTGCATGCATGTTGCCATTCATGGGTTTTGAGGTGTTGTTCACAAATTCCTCACATGCATGTTCATAATTTTATAATGGACCTTGATTTCATCTTGTTTTGAGACTAATGAGCTCATTAGAGCATGTTTTGAAGCTTGAAAATTGATTGGAGTTCATGCATGTTCATTGGAATCATGTTCATGAAAACTGGTTTGAAATTGAGTTGTTTGAAACACCCTTGGGCTTTGATTTTACAATTAAGCTTTGGAATCATGTTAAATTATGAGTTTTGGAGTGTTTTCTGGAAAATTGGCCCAAGAGGATCGAAATTTATGCATTTAAACTTGATTATGAACTTGGAGCTCAAATCTGGATTTTCCAGATTTTGGTCTTCCGCTCGAGCGGGGAGAACGGCGCTCGAGCGGGGAATTCGAGCATCCAGTACTTTGCACTGTTTTGATGTCCGCTCGAGCGGGGTATTGGACGCTCGAGCGAGACCTTGTGTCTTACGCTCGAGCGGCTATCGAGCGCCCTATCGAGCGTGATTTTTACCCATCCAGTACTTTTGACATGTTTTGCAGACCGCTCGAGCGGGGTAAGTGACGCTCGAGCGGGAACCTTTGTTTGCATGACCGCTCGAGCGGAGTGATTTACGCTCGAGCGGGACCCTGTTTCACTGAAAATCCTGAAAATGCTTTTAAAAAGTGCGTCTTTGCATCCTCATTCCATCCTAGGCATCCTTAGGCCTAGTTTAAAGTATCTTAATGAGGATTAGATGTAGAACACACCGAGGCAAATTAGGGATTAAGTTTTTATCTTTCCCAACTGCATAGCTTAGTGTGTGTTCAATCTGTAACTGTGTAGGGTTGGCTTCCGGAGACGCGCTCTAGCTTACTGTAGCCCAGAACTCTGTGAGTAACAATTGTGTAAAGATATGTTCAACTGAGAATGTTTTCTGACTGTTTAACTGAACTGTTTTCTGAACTGATACTGTTAATTGAATGAATGTATGTCCTATATTCTAAACTGTATTGTGGCATCCTTAGCAACTACTGTTACTGACTGTTACTGTTACAGAGATCTCTGTCGGTTCCCTTGTTGGAACCACTACTGTTTACTGATTGATGGCCATCATTTACTGTCCGGTCTTTTAAGACCTACTGTTTACTGTACTGCTATGTTGATGGATGTACCACATATGATTGAATGATTGATATACTGAATCAATGAACTGTTTTCATTACTGTAAGGACATTCATTCTTAACCTCTTTACGCATTGTGTTATTCACTGGGCTTTAGCTCACTGCTCATATATATATGTAGGTGTACAGGCACCAGACCGGAGCTAGGAGCGTGGGGTAGATTTCCCTTTTTGTCAAGCCAACCACCGTGCCTCACTGCGAGGTTCCGAGCCTGTCAAGCTTTGGCTTAGGGGTGTTTTAATTTCCCCCGTCTATCTCTGTAAATGTTTTGTAATGACCGCTTAGACTGATAAACTGTACTGTACTGCTTAATAGGGATTAAGTCCTTGCTCTGAATGATTGTATATAATGTACATGCTGTTTTATCACTGACTGTATATATGTATGAGAAGTCTTTTTGCATACAGACTGTCATAGCTCATTGGACATTGTTTACTTACTGTATTGGCTTCCGCCAGCCCCTGTACTCTGTTTTACTGTCTTATTGTTAAGCAGGCCTTCGGTAATCTCGGATTACTGGCCGGTTACGGTGCTAAACCCATAGAGGCGGGTTTGGGTCGTGACAGAGTGGTGTCAGAGCGATACTTAACCACGAGTTATACCGCACACACGTGTCCAAATGAGCCATAGGGTGTCCTAGAAAAGTAATAGAGCATTACATGAGCATGATAAGTGTGTGGTTATGACATGACTGAATATGTGCTAATGTGATAAACTGTTTAAGTATGCAACTGCTTATGTTGATAACTGTTATAACTGCCTATAGTGAAATGGATAATGCAAGAACTACAAATGAATCTGAATCCTCATTCTCTAAGGCAAGAATGGCAAGACTGGAAAGAATGATGGAACTGATAACTGAAAGACTAGATCAACAACAGAACCAACAGCCCCCACCGCCTCCTCCGGTACAGCTGGAACAGAATGTGAATGTTAATGATGAGGACATAATTGTCCTGACCCAGAAGTTCAGCAAAATGAAACCACCATCCTTTCAGGGAGGTCTTGAACCACTAAAAGCTGAAGCATGGGTTTTGGAGACTGAAAAATTGTTTGAAGTGTTTCCGTGCTCGAAGGCACATAAAGTACTGTTAGCTACCTTCACCTTGCAAGAAGAGGCTAGAAGGTGGTGGATGTTGATCCGTGACACAAATACTGTTATGACTTGGGGTCAATTCAAAGGAGCCTTCTTTGAAAAGTATTTTCCCCAGTGTGTCGGGGACAGAAAAGTAACTGAATTTGAACAGCTAAGACAGGGTACAATGTCCGTTACTGAATATGAAACAAAGTTCACCGAGCTTGCTAGATATGCACCACACATGGTGGACACTGATTACAAAAAGGCCAGAAAGTTTGAAGGCGGCCTGAATGTTGCGATACTCGACAGAATAAATGTTATGAAATTACCAAATTATGTAAATGTTCTTGACCGAGCTTTGATGGCTGAATCAAACATCGAAGCACTGAAAACTGAAACACCAGCGTCCGAATGGCGTGGCAAAAGGAAGGGTTTTAAATTCAAGAAAGGCAAAAACAACCCATTGAACAAGAAACAGAATAGAGGGTCAACGACTACTTCTAGTCAAGGGAACCGGTCTATACCGCCCTGTTCTGAATATGGTAAGAACCATAAGGGAGTTTGTTATAAAATTTCTGGTGCTTGTTACAGGTGTGGCAAGGTGGGCCATATGGTCAAAGATTGCCCTTCCACTCCTCAGGGCAATAGTAAAGCTGCACCAAGCGCAGCAACATTAACTGTTGCACCAAAACCGAACCCTAAAGCTACCGGGAAAGAGCCTATGAGGCAGGGCCGAGTGTTCGCCCTAGTACCGGGAGATGTGCAGAATACTGAGACCGTAGTGTCAGGTATTCTCTCTATTTGTGCTCAAAATGCATATATTCTGATTGATTCGGGGTCTACACATTCATATGTATCGTATGCTTTTTTGCGAAAACTGAATAGACCATTAGAACCCATGAATTATCTGTTAGCTGTATCATCACCCATTGGGGGATCCATAACTTGTGCATACATGTACCCTGCTTGTGAAATTATTGTTGGAGATGCACATTTGTTTATTGACTTACTGCCTCTGAACATTGATCATTTTGATGTAATATTGGGGATAGACTGGTTAACGAAATATCATGCCACCATAGACTGTGTAACGAAACGAGTAGTTTTTCGTCCACCGGGTTTGCCTGAATTTGTGTTTAATGGGAGTGGAGTAGTACCTCCTCCGTATTTGATTTCATCTGTGAAGGTTGTTAAATTGATTAGAAAGGGGTGTAAAGGGTATCTGTGTTCTGTATTGACTATATTTACTGATGATAGTGCTAATGTGAACAGTATTCCCACAGTCAGAGAGTTCCCAGATGTTTTTTCAGATAATCTGCCAGAGGATTTGATTGACAGGGAGATTGAATTCACCGTTGATGTGATTCCGGGAACACAACCAGTATCTAAAGCTCCTTACCGAATGGCTCCAACTGAATTGAAAGAATTGAAAGTGCAACTGCAAGAACTGTTAGATAAAAAGTTCATCAGGCCTAGTACTTCACCGTGGGGCGCACCTGTTTTGTTTGTGAAAAAGAAAGACGGCTCACTGAGACTTTGTACTGACTACCGTGAACTGAATAAGGTAACTGTGAAAAATAAATACCCATTGCCTCGTATTGATGACTTGTTTGATCAGTTACAGGGTGCTCAGGTGTTTTCTAAGATTGATCTCAGATCCGGATATCATCAACTGAAAGTTAAACCAGAAGACATTGATAAAACTGCTTTTTGAACGAGGTATGGACATTATGAATTTTTAGTTATGCCTTTCGGAGTTACCAATGCACCTGCTCCATTTATGGACCTCATGAACAGAATCTTTAAACCATACCTTGATGACTTTATTGTTGTATTCATTGATGACATTCTGATTTACTCCAAGACTAGAGAAGAACATGAACATTATCTGAGATTTGCCCTACAGACCTTAAGAGAACAGAAACTTTATGCTAAACTGTCTAAATGCGAATTTTGGCTTGATCATGTTATGTTTTTGGGGCATGTTGTTAGCAAAGATGGAATTTCTGTTGATCCGCAGAAAATTGAAGCTGTAGTAAACTGGCCTAGACCGACAAACGTGACAGAAGTCCGAAGCTTTTTGGGACTAGCTGGATATTACATAAGATTTGTCAAAGATTTCTCCAAAATTGCCTTACCGTTGACACAATTGACTCAGAAGGGGGTATCATTTGACTGGACTGACCAAAGGGAATCAGCATTCCAAGAGTTGAAAACTCGACTTGTGACTGCACCTGTTCTTACCCTACCTTCAGGTATGGATGGTTATACTGTTTTTAGTGATGCTTCTCATAAGGGTTTGGGGTGTGTTTTAATGCAAAATGGGAGAGTTATTGCCTATGCTTCTTGACAACTGAGACCGCATGAAAAGAACTACCCGACCCATGATCTGGAACTTGCTGCAGTGGCATTTGCTCTAAAAATCTGGCGTCACTACCTATATGGGGCAGCATGTGAAGTATACACCGACCACAAGAGTCTGAAATACTTCTTCACTCAGAAAGAATTGAACATGAGACAGCGGAGATGGCTAGAACTGATTAAAGATTATGACCTACAGATTTTGTACCATTCGGGGAAAGCCAACACCGTTGCTGATGCACTGAGCTGGAAATCGATTGAAAACTTAGCCTGTTTGCTTACTGGACAGAAAGAGTTGCTTTGTGACCTTGAAAAGTCTGAAATTGAAATTGTTTTGCGAGAACGAGGTGGAACAATAGCTGCTATTTTTGCTCAACCGGCATTGATTGAAGAAATTAAAGAGAAACAGCAACAGGATGACTTCTTGAAGAAGATCATCGATGAACGAGAATATAAACCGAGACCGGGGTTCAAAGTTGAAAATGATGTACTGAAATTTCAAGGAAGACTGTGCGTACCAAATGATTCTGAACTGAAAAGAAGAGTTCTGCAAGAGGGCCATAATTCAAAATTTTCTATCCATCCGGGGAATGCGAAAATGTACCAAGATTTGAAATTGAATTTCTGGTGGCCGGGAATGAAGAAAGAAATTGCTGACTTTATATCAAAATGTCTTCATTGCCAACAAGTCAAAGCTGAACATCAACGACCCGCAGGCTTATTGCAGCCCTTACCAATACCGGAGTGGAAATGGGAACATATTACCATGGATTTTATTATGGGATTGCCTCGCTCTAGTAAAGGTATGGACTCAATTAGGGTTATTGTTGATAGACTGACTAAATCTGCTCACTTCTTACCTGTTAAGACAATTTATAATGCGGACAAATTGGCTATACTCTATATTGATGAAATTGTTAGACTGCATGGAGTGCCCGTGTCCATTGTTTCTGACAGGGATTCGAAGTTTACATCGAGATTTTGGCAAAGCTTACAGACTGCATTGGGTACTGAACTGAGACTGAGTAGTGCCTATCATCCTCAGACAGATGGCCAGTCTGAACGGACCATCCAAACTCTGGAGGATTTATTGAGAATGTGTGTCCTTGATTTTCAGGGAAACTGGGAAAGCCATTTGCCCTTAGCTGAATTCGCCTACAACAACAGTTATCATTCAAGTATTGGTATGGCGCCTTTTGAGGCATTGTATGGTAGAAAATGTAGATCTCCGATTTGCTGGGCAGAAGTTGGAGATGGGCCTTTGCTTGGGCCCGAGATTGTGTATGAAACGACTGAGAAAGTAAAACTGATACAACAGAGACTGAAAACTGCACAGAGCCGACAGAAAAGTTATGCAGATGTCAGAAGACGAGATAGAGAATATGAAGTGGGTGATCACGTGTTTGTCAAAGTGACACCAATGAAAGGCCAGACTCGTTTTGGAGTCAAAGGCAAGTTAGCGCCAAGATATGTCGGACCGTACGAGATTGTTGAGAAAATCAATCCGGTGGCGTATTAAGTTGCGCTCCCTCCTGAAATGGAGCATATGCATAACGTCTTCCACATTTCTATGTTAAGGGATTACCTCCGAGATCCTTTCCATGTGATTGAGCCGACCCGTGTAGTGCTAAGTGATGACTACACTTACGAAGAACGGCCTATCCAAATTGTGAACAGACGAATCAAGAAGTTGAGAAACAAAGAGATTCCGTTAGTGAAAGTGGACTGGCAAAACCATGGTGGCGTGTATGCCACTTGGGAAAGGGAAGATGACATGGCCAAGAGATATCCTGAATTGTTCCCACTGGATCCTGTTTTCTTCCAGAATGAAGGTAACTCGAGTTTAGAGGACTAAACTCTTTTAAGGAGGGGAGACTGTAATAACCCTCGTCACTACGTATCGATTAATTACCGATTACCGCTAAACTGAGACTGATTATGAGAAGTAATTGAACTGATTAAAATACTGAACTGACTGACTGAAATCTGAAACTGATTGATTGACTGTATCTGTTTAAATGCATTTTCTATCTGTTGATTGTTAATTGATCTGTTCATGTCTTTGTGTTTAAATCGCTAATTGAAGGTCTTATCGGCGGCCGAACCGGAAATTGATTGATGTTTTAGGACCATCATAATTTATGTGAATTTATGGTGTAATTATCTGAAAACTGATTAGGTATGATTAAATTAACTTAAATTAAGCTAATTGGCAAGAGTTTAACTTATTCACCATAATGCCATTGAGTGGCCCACTACATGAACTATATTTGAGCCTTATTATACACTTAGGCACACTTTTGCTCAGCCCTTTTCTTGTTATTGCCGAAGTAGAGAGAGAGGGAGAGAATTAAGAGAGAATTTGGCTACATCTTGTTGAATTGCTTGGAGATTGGAAGAAATTGAAGGTTGATCTCAAAATTGTGCTTCCGTTCTTGAACTACTAGACTTAAGGTAGAACTCACCTTCTTGAACTTGTGTTTTTAAATTGATTCTTGCATGGTTCATGTCAAATTGAAGAGCTAAGTCATGAATTAGTTCTAGTATGTTTAAATGAAGCTTAATTGTTGCATGCATGTTGCCATTCATGAGTTTTGAGGTGTTGTTCACAAATTCCTCACATGCATGTTCATAATTTTTTAATGGACCTTGATTTCATCTTGTTTTGAGACTAATGAGCTCATTAGAGCATGTTTTGAAGCTTGAAAATTGTTTGGTGTTCATGCATGTTCATTGGAATCATGTTTATGAAAATTGGTTTGAAATTGAGTTGTTTGAAACACCCTTGGGCTTTGATTTTACAATTGAGCTTTGGAATCATGTTAAATTATGAGTTTTGGAGTGTTTTCTGGAAAATTGGCCCAAAAGGATCGAAATTTATGCATTTAAACTTGATTATGAACTTGGAGCTCAAATCTGGATTTTCCAGATTTTGGTCTTCCACTCGAGCGGGGAGAACGACGCTCGAGCGGGGAATTCGAGCATCCAGTACTTTGCACTGTTTTGATGTCCGCTCGAGCGGGGTATTGGACGCTCGAGCGGGACCTTGTGTCTTACGCTCGAGCGGCTATCGAGCGCCCTATCGAGCGTGATTTTCACCCATCCAGTACTTTTGACATGTTTTGCAGACCGCTCGAGTGGGGTAAGTGACGCTCGAGCGGGAACCTTTGTCTGCATGACCGCTCGAGCGGAGTGATTTACGCTCGAGCGGGACCCTGTTTCACTGAAAATCCTGAAAATGCTTTTAAAAAGTGCGTCTTTGCATCCTCATTCCATCCTAGGCATCCTTAGGCCTAGTTTAAAGTATCTTAATGAGGATTAGATGTAGAACACACCGAGGCAAATTAGGGATTAAGTTTTTATCTTTCCCAACTGCATAGCTTAGTGTGCGTTCAATCTGTAACTGTGTAGGGTTGGCTTCCGGAGACGCGCTCTAGCTTACTGTAGCCCAGAACTCTGTGAGTAACAATTGTGTAAAGATATGTTCAACTGAGAATGTTTTCTGACTGTTTAACTGAACTGTTTTCTGAACTGATACTGTTAATTGAATGAATGTATGTCCTATATTCTGAACTGTATTGTGGCATCCTTAGCAACTACTGTTACTGACTGTTACTGTTACAGAGATCTCTGTCGGTTCCCTTGTTGGAACCACTACTGTTTACTGATTGATGGCCATCATTTACTGTCCGGTCTTTTAAGACCTATTGTTTACTGTACTGCTATACTGATGGCTGTACCACATATGATTAAATGACTGATATACTGAATCAATGAACTGTTTTCATTACTATAAGGACATTCATTCTTAACCTCTTTATGCATTGTGTTATTCACTGGGCTTTAGCTCACTGCTCATATATATATGTAGGTGCACAGGCACCAGACCGGAGCTAGGAGCGTGGGGTAGATTTCCCTTTTTGTCAAGCCAACCACCGTGCCTCACTGCGAGGTTCCGAGCCTGTCAAGCTTTGGCTTAGGGGTGTTTTAATTTCCCCCGTCTGTCTCTGTAAATGTTTTATAATGACCGCTTAGACTGATAAACTGTACTGTACTGCTTAATAGGGATTAAGTCCCTGCTCTGAATGATTGTATATAATGTACATACTGTTTTATCACTGACTGTATATATGTATGAGAAGTCTTTTTGCATACAAACTGTCACAGCTCATTGGACATTGTTTACTTACTGTATTAGCTTCCGCCAGCCCCTGTACTCTGTTTTACTGTCTTATTGTTAAGCAGGCCTTCGGTAATCTCGGATTACTGGCCGGTTATGGTGCTAAACCCATAGGGGCGGGTTTGGGTCGTGATAGAGGTACAATCTAAAGCAAGAGTTCCTCGAACTTAAGGAAAAGGGTGTTGATGACCCCTATAGTCATCCGCCTAGTGGAGTGAGCTTGGACGACTGGAAATATCTTATTGATGTTGCTTGGAAAGACGAATCTCACTTGATAACAAATTAATTAGAAACCCCATTCTTGAAATTCATTTATGTGAATATAAATAAAAATTCTTTACTAATTATATTTTTTTTTTGTAATTTTGTTTTTTGTTTTTTGTTTTTTTTTTTTTCTTGTTAGAAACACTCTAAAGCTGGTAAAGCAAATAGGGGTATGCTCCCCTACAATCATACAAGTGGATCGCGATCATTTCCTATAGCAATGTCGCTTATGGTGAGAAGTAGTTATTTGTTTAGTAATGTAATGGATGATTGATTATTCTTCATTTTGAATATTACTATGTACTACTTCATCAATGGTATTTTTTCAAACCTAATAGGCAAATGAGGATGGAGAAATAGATTTCCCTGAATTTTATAAGAAATCACACAAGTCCAAGAAGACGGGAGACTGGATTGACCCCAAATGTGGTGAGCTACATGTGAGTATTGAATGTTGAAACTAATTTTGTTGCAGACATATTAGTAAAGTTGTTTTCAATTCCTTCAACCATCTTGACTTTATTGTTGTTTTGCCATGACATGATGATATGGTGAATCTACAAGTCGTAGCCACCGATGCGGGGTTGCCATTGACCCACGAAGAACTATCAAGGCAAGTGCTCGGGGAAAAAAAAAATTACTTGTGTGGATGTGGGGTAGGCCCACAACCTTCTTCAACAGCTTCCAGTGCGGCACGAGCACGTGATAAACATATGGAGTCAATGAGAGCGGAACTGGAGGTTCTTCGTGAGGAGCATCAAAAAGATTGGAGGAGTTGCTGAAGGAGAAAGAGGAGCGGCAAAGAGATCATGAGGAGTTGGTCAAGGAGAAAGAGGAGCGACAAAGAGATCATGAGGAGTTGGTCAAGGAGAAAGAGGAGCGACAAAGAGATAAGGAGGAAATTATGAGGGAAAGAGAGGAGCTGATGAAAGAAATTGAGGAAGGAAAAAAAGCACGTGAGGCACAACAAGTACAACTCAATCATTTGAACGACGTGGTGTCACGGCTGACAACCCTCTTGCAGGGTTCAGATGGTCATGCTACTATTCGGTAAACATAATTTTATTGATAAGCTAATACAAGTTCTACAAAAATATGGATCATATTGGCATAGAATTGTTTTCTAAAGTTCCTATGCAAATTTTTTTTTGTTATGTGCTTGGAACAGGTTATGAGGCATAATGTGAGTAGACTTTGCAGCAGACGGACCATAATCTGATTTCCATAAGGTAACCACTGCTTCCAAAATTGCTTCCAAAATTGTCAAATTAATCAAATACATAAATGCATTAAAAAAATTAAAAGGACACATGCAAATCAAATAATTTGTATTGAACATACTGAACCATTCCAAAGTGGCTCACATTTGGAAGGCATTCAGTACCTCAGAAACAGCCCTCGAAAAACTCCCTTATGTCTGGATCAACTTGAGCTTCCTATAGTAATGTATGGGTCAACAGTAGGTATAACCTCAGGATATTGAACTGCAGGAATAGAATACTTCTTCTCTGGCTGAGACATCAAGGCAGACAAGTGTACAATCGAAAAGTAAACCCAGCACAAACCAAGAATTGTTAATTTAATGTCAAACAAATCAATCTTATCAAGAACATGTGTATAAAATTTCAAATGTGCGTATAAGGATCCAAGTAAGTTTTGACAAAATTATTAATAATAGATAAAGGTCAAAAGGTTTATAAGGTGGGACGTTATTAGCATGCGTACGTTGGGGGTTGCTGTGACAAACGCATATATAAGCTTATAAATATATATTAAAGCTTATATATTACAGCTTATAAATATATATGTTATATAAGCATCTTTATATATTTAGTTTCATGAATAAAATATATATGTGTACACTTTAGACTAAACTTGACTTGGGGCTCATGTATGACTTGGAGGCAAATTTGCCTTAAATTGTGTGGATACCAATACAGATAAATGGAGGGGCAAATATTGTCCTATGGAAAGTGACCTAGTCCACACCTTGAGAGAGAACCAAGATGAAGGCTTTCTTATGAATAAAAATTATTGGTTGTTGACTGCTCAGGAATTGTAGTTACCGTGATGACCTAGAAAGTGGAAGGTTTGTTGATCATTATGGAGATTTAGATGTTAGATTTTAAGTGTGAGAAACAAATCTTGGAAATGTGAAATATACAAGTTACTGGGTAATAAATACACGCTTGAAATTGTATGATGCTGCGAAACACATGGCCTATATACACCTCATCTATTACATGATCACTATTGTGGCTGAACATCATTCATGTTGAATTGGAATTTGAAGTGTTTTGCTCAACAAAAGAATGACTGTGAAGCTGAATAAAAATTCAGAAACTGTTGGAGCTAATAAACGAGACCGGTGTCATAATCTTTTCACGGCAACTGTGAATCTGTGGTGATCATTCAGCTTTAACCTTTTTTTGTTTATGCTTACATACAACTGTAAACTGTAAACTGTAAACTGTAAACTGTAAACTGTAAACTCATGTGGTTCACCCTTTTTTTTGTTTATGTTTACATACATGATGCCAGGTGCGGAGGGAAGGGCGCATCAAGTGGGGTCATGCCCCCTTAAACGTTTGTACATACTTTCTGTTGAAAATTTTTGTTTACAATGGAACTAATGGGTGTCATTTTTGTTATGTAGATAGCTTTTGGCATTGACATGTGGATCTTCTATTTTTTTGTTCGGAAGATAATTCACAGTTTTGCAAAGTTGGGAAGTTTTGGGTCGTTCTCAGCTTTTTGTGTGGAAATTGGATGAATTGTACATATAATTTTAGCACGCGTTACATAGTATTTTTGGAAGTTGTATTAATTGCTATGGTGGTATATGTAGATTACCTTTTGTCGTGGTACATATTACCATGGTAATTTGTACCATGCCAAATGGTCATTACAATGCATAGTGTAGTAACAATGTTTTGTGTATAGAGGACATTGTTTTGGTAACATAGTTGAAATGTATGACATTATTTGTAATTGGAATATATTAGTTGGTTTGTATGTAAGTTTACATTGTAAAGTGTTCTTTTTTGTTTGATGGTTGTAAGTGAAACATGTATTACGGAATAGGTAATAATATATATATTGATTTGTTTGTATACCTATTACAGGTTGCGGTGGATATATACAGGTTGTGAAAAAAATTATTAAAATGAAAAAAATAAAACAAAAATAAAAAATGACATTTTTGGTGACAAAAAAATTGGTAGCCAAAAAACAAAAATAAATCTTTTGGCGACTAAATATTTAGCAGCTAAAACGAATTGAAAATAGTTTTGGCGACTAATTGTTTAGTAGCTAAAACCAAAAACACTTTTGGCGACTAAACTGTATAGTAGCTAAAACTAGAATAACCTTTCCGTGACAAAATGTTTAGTAGCTAAAAATGACAGTATTGGCGACTACTAAATTGGTCGCTATTTATAATTGAATTTTTGGCGACAAAAGATTAGTAGCTGAAGATGTATTGATGTTCCCTTTGGGTGACTAACATCTTAGTCGCCAATGCTTCATCATCAGCGACAAACAGTGGTTTAGTCGCTAATTGCTACCTTTTCTTGCCTACTAATAGATTAGTCGCCATTCTGTTGGATTTTTAGCGACTAAAAAAATTTTAGTCGCCAATACCTTTGCCGACGATGTATCCGCGACAAAGCTGGCGACGAAAATTTTTGGTCGGCAAATCATTTTGGCGACTAAAATTAATGCTTTTGGCGACTAAATCATTAGTCGCCAAAAGTGTATTTTTTTGTAGTGGTTCATGGTTTCTTTTGCAGTAAATTGTTTTTATATTGAAAATATTATGCTTAAACAAAAGATATATATGGAATTTTATCATATTTAAAATTTGTATGGATAATTAATTGATGATTTTAAAAAATAAAATATTAAATTTAACTTGAAGATAAACTTAAAAAGATTAAACTAGAATATATGGAAATTCTGTAACAAACTAACAAAAGATAAATATAGATCGTTAAAAAAATTATCTTTTTGGGATATTTATATCCCAATCTTAATTTTTTTTATTTAAATAATTTTTTTTTATCTTTTATTTAAAATTTCATTTTGTAGTTCAAATCTAAATAGTTATATTTTTATTTTTGTATATTTTTTCATCTCTATTTTTTTGTTATTCATATATAAATAATTACTTTTTTATTTTAAAAATTATTTGACTCGTAATATTTTTTTATTTAAATATTTTTTAATTGTTCATATATAAATAGTAAACTTTTGATTTTTAAAATTAATTGACTCGTAATATTTTTTATTTAGTTATTTTTTTTAATCTTTTATTTGACTCTTAATATTATTTTGTGGTTGAAATTTTAATAGTTATCTTTTTATTTTATATTTTTATCTCTACCTCTTTGTTGTTCATATCTAAATATCTATCATTTTATTTAAATATATATAATCCTTTGGGCTTTTGAGATTTGATAATTGATAAATTATTAAAAATTAGAAAAAGTGGAAGGAAAGACTTGAGAGGTGACACGTAGGAAAGAAAATCCATAAGAATTTAGTACTAAGAGTTTTATCTCTACCTCTTTGTTGTTCATATCTAAATATCTATCATTTTATTTAAATATATATAATCCTTTTGGCTTTTGAGATTTCAATAATTGATAAATGATTAAAAATTAGAAAAAGTGGAAGGGGAGACTTAAGAGGTGACACATAGGAGAGAGAATCCATAAGAATTTAGGGGTTGTTTAAAGTGTCCTAAATAAGTGTACTTTTTGTCTTTTTGGACTTAAAAGTTGAGAGAAAAAATATGGATGTTTGGGTTAATTTTTTGATTTTTTATGAAAAAAAGTGTATTAAAAAATTGTATAAATGAGTGTATAAGAGAAGTTATAGATGGAATAGCCCGTACGGTCGGAAGCATGAGGGATAGCGCGGCAGAGGGTATAGTGTAGGAGATTGATTCTCTACTTTTTCGTCATAAATTGGACGGTGCTGTTCGGCCCATGGGGGCCCACCACGGGTCCCGTTTTACTAATCGAAACCGTTCAATATGTAGAACTCGTTGAGTACTATATGCTGTAAAAAATCACGTTGATTGGATATCAATAACTATCTGATCGTGTTAGTTTTTCTTGTCAACTGTTAACTATAACACCATCCATTTTTTATACAAAACTGATTTGATCATGTAGTTAGCGATATCCGATAGACGTGATTTTTTACAAGCATATAGTACTAGATGAGTTATACATATTGCACGGTTCAGATTATCAAAACGAGACCCATGGTAGGCCCTTACGGGTCCAACTTTACCATTAAAAAATTTAGTGAATATTTTACTATAATTTTTTTTTTCCCCAGTCACTGACTCCACCATCGTGTCAGTACCAATTTCGGGATTTTTTTTGATTTATTTTTTTAATATTATTTTTTGGTGAATAGTGATAACTTTTTAACTTTTTGGGTAACTTTTTAACTTTTTGACTTTTTCAAGGGTTGCCAAACCAGCCCTTAGTATTAAGAGTTTGGAGAATTCTCATACTCTACTACATTTGCTTATATAGATAGTATAGATAGATTCCCCAATTTCAATTCGTTTGTAACTTCAAACTGAGCTTAAGGCTGGACCGGGCCACCAGTTGAACCTTGGCCCGAAATGGATCCACAATTCTCGTTGTCTTCTGTGGCAACAATTCCAAGCTCTAGTCTTTTGGGTCGCTACAATAACAATTTGAAGACTATATTATCTATTCACTATTTCACCTATTTGTCTAGTGTTACTTAATTTGTCCACTTATTGCCTATTCGTCCACGTGCTATCCATCTATTTGTTCACGTATCACTTATTTATTCATTTAATTTACCTATCCGTCTATATCATAACCATCAACATCACCACTAGCCACCGTCAATTGCTACTCCTAAGCATCGGTTACCTTTGACAAATTTTTTAGCAACCGACGTTCCAACAATGGTAAGTAAAAAATAAAAAAAATTATCTTTTAAAATAATAATTTGTCTTTTACACTAAACAATTTTATTAATCATATTCTTACAATCAAAATTAAATAATTCTTAGATCTAATGCCGTACATCCATATAATGATAATAACAATTTGAAATTACTCATACTATTGATTGGTTTAGGAAGATGTTTATTAATATTTTTTTTTATTTTTTACAAAAATATATTAAAAAAAATAAAAAATAGAGAGAATAATCAACTTTTTTTTATAGTGACTTTTTGTAGGCAACATATGCATGTTGCAAAAAATTATAGCAATGCAAAACTAGTTTCACATAAATTTAAGAAACTGCAAGATAATCAGAATAATTTACCCGCTAAAATAATCATCAAATAAATTAGAAAAAAATGTAAATAAGTAAAAAACAGTGGAAAGTATAATATTTTTTGAAAAATGCTATAGATCTCAAATAATTTATTAATTATTTTACTAAATTTTTTACATGGGTGTGGGACTTAGACAAGCCCACATGTGTATAAGTCTCGTATTTATGTGAGAGGTTTAATAAAAAAATTTGATAAATTATTTAGGATCATGACTTATTTTTTTAGTGTAACTTTAATATATGAAGGGCTTGTACTATTTTTTTTATTAGCAAAAATTAGTGATTAATTGTTAAATTAACACATTTAAAAAGTTAAAAACTCATATCCATAAATCTTGCAAGAAAGTCTTGCTCTTCCATTCCACTCTTAAGAGTGAAACTTAAGACCCCTTTCATAGGAAAGATTTAATGATCACAGGGTTAGCCAACTAGGCTAAAGAACCGTGGTTAGGAAGGACTTGTACTAAACAAATAAAGAATTTACAAATATTTGTGGACAAATTTCACTTTAGTTGTATGTGGTTTGGGTCATGTGCGGTTTATCTACTTATATTTGAAAAAAATCACATAACTTACTTGTGGTTTAGAGATTGAAATGTACTATTAAGTCCGTTAACGATTTAATATAAAAAAGACTAAAATATTTCAATATTTTCGTCATTTGTTTAGAAGGCAAAACACACTTTAATCCTATATGCTTTGTTCCATGTACGATTTATCCCTTAAACTTTGAAAGTGAACATATAACCCGTTATGTCTGCACGTGTGTCACATTAAGCCTCCGTTTGGGAAGTGAGTTGGCTTTTTGGCTTTTTTGACTATTTTAGCCTGGGCTAAAAAACTTGATTTGGGAAGGGTTTTTTAACTTTTTGACTTTTTTTGTGAGAGAAGAATGTAATGATTATGGATTGGATGTGATGTTTTGTTTGTTGTGGCTAAAATAACCAATTTTGTCTTTTGTGGCTATTTTAGCCACAAACCAACTTGCCAAATAATGCTTTAAGTTATACAGAATATTTAACAATGCATTTCAGTTTACAAATCAAATAAAGATTATATAGTTATTTTTAAATGTTAGGTAGATAAATTACACATGATCCAAATAAGAGTGGATAAAATGAAATTTGTCAAATATTTTTTATTTAAAAATGATTGTGAGTTCTAATTTTAGAATTCTAATAATAAAACTAACATGTGATGTGATATTTATACTTACTTCTTTATATTTATTTTTATATCACATCACGGGAACTCAAATTAAAATTTTAATTTTAAAATTCTTAATCACTATTTTTTTTTTTCGTCAATAAATTAATACAATATATATATGTTAAAAAGAAAATGATTTGGAGCCCTAAAACTGTCTCCCCTAATCCCCCTAATTTCTATTTTAGGCAACTGTTTCCTTGTTTTTATTTTTATTTTTTGGGATACTTACCAATTAGTCCTATTAACTAGACTTATTTACCTACAGGTCCTAACTAATAAATTTAACATTATAAAAATAAGAGAGTGATAAATTTATCACTAAAAATTTATTCATAAAAACAAAGAGACTGATAAATTTATCACTATAAATTTATTCATAAAAAAAAGACTGATAAATTTATCTTTATCACTTAATAAATTTATCAAATAGGACTTAATGAGTAATAAGTCTCCAAATTAGGATCTATTGGGTAATAAGTCTCCAAAATAGGACCTATTAGTAGTTTACCTTTATTTTTTTACTTGATATGAAAATTAAGGAGATTATGAGAGATTTTTTAGGAGATGTGGCAAGACCCAGGTTAAAAAAGGTAAGCAGTAAGCATCATCTGAGCCTGCCTCTGTCCCCCACCTGCAGATGCCCCTCTTTTTTTTCTTTTGTTTTTCTCTCTCTCTCTACAGTTGAAAACAGCCGATGGAGACAACTGTGCCTCGGCCTCGGGTGCGCACTGCTCCCCATCCCCATCCGTATCTAATTACTACCGAAATGAATTTGTTCAAAATGTGCCAAGAAAGTATGTCATGAGTGGTAGAAAGTGAATTATCTTTATTAAGAACATTATAAATTTAAATTTATGAATTCAAAATTTATTCTAAAAAATTAATTATTCAAATTTATTTTATTTATAAATTTCACATTTTTTTAATTTAAATTCTACCACACAAATACATTCAGAATTAATTATAAATTGATAAAAGTGAATTCATAATATTTTTTTTGTTATCCTTATTTAAAATTGTAAATTTTACTATTTAGATCAAAGATAATTTATATTTTATTTACAAAATTTTAAAATATGCTAAAAATCAGACTGCATTACCACTGACATTCAATGTTTTTTGTTTCTTTCACAAAAACCATCTTTTCTAAAAAAAATCTTTCTTCCCTACCCATCCAAAAGAGAATACAATAACGATGGACTGTAGTGGAGTGTATTGCACTGAGCTACACTTCCATCGCCCCCATGAGATATTGACCAAAGAACTAGATGTCACCGTTGTTGACGAAGCTGAATATTTGATGAACTGCCACGGCTATCCCATCCGCTGATCCAACCTCACAATCATCTTCTATCTGAAACCATGTACACATCAAGCCCAGATCAGTGATGCTCCGGAGCTCTAAAAAAATAGCATTAACAGAGTATTATTTTGTCTTTTTCTGCTCTGTTTTTTTGTCTTTACTTCACTGTTTGTTTGTTTTTTTTTTTTTTAATGGGTGACAGCTCATTAGAGCTGTCCTTTTTGAGCTTTAATTAGAGCTCCGGGGCATTTTCCAGCCAGCAATGCTAGGTATCATGAAAAACCTTTCATAAAAATAATCATAAAAGTTTTGTGATCATTGAATTACACTTAGAATAAAACACCACACACTAATCAAGATAATCCAAGAATTATAAATTTTTCATGATCATTTTCATGAAAAAAATTTCATGATTCCTAACTTTTCCCTTTTCCAGCACAGATAGTCAAACCCACATAAAAAGGCACTCAGAGGATATCATTATACAATACAGCTGCTTTTCTTGTATGAAAAGAAAAGGCAATTACTGCTGCTTTTCTTTCTTCCAAGTCAAAATGGTTGACTATGGTGCCCCAAAAAAAATCTCAACTTGTTTGGTTTCTTTTTTTTTTTTTTTTTTTTTACTGATTTTTTTAATATGTTAAGAATTTTTAAATTTTTTTTAAATATACCTAACATAGATAAAAGTAAAAAATTTACGAAAAAAACTTTTTAAAAATTCATTAAATACAAAAAATATATAAAAAATATGAAAATTCAGTATATTTTTTATATTTTTATGTATTTATTAATTTTTTAAAATATTTTTTATAAATTTTTTATTTTTTAGATACATCTAAAGTAAGATGTATTAAAAAAATAAAAAAAATTTAAAATTTTAAAAATATTCATTAAAAATAAAAAATAAAAAATTTAATTTTTAAAAAATTTAATCTAAAAAATTCAAACCAAATACACTGATGGTTACTACTGATACTGATCTAATAATAGCAAAGCATAAAGTAATTAATAATTATAATAAAGTGATGGAGAGTAGGGTGAAGAAAAACCGCTTATACCGAACACATCGACCGGTTATAGGTTTATTTTTCCGCTAAATAGTTGGTCTGTATTGAGATATTTTCTTCTTCTTCGTATTATTGTTTTTGAAATAAATGCCCAAACTGATAAATCGCACCGAACTAATCCGAGACTAAATTTACCAGTCCTTCCTGGTCAATCTGTTCGATGTCAGGGTAGAAAATCAATTTTACTAGTTGTGTCCAAAAAAACATGCAAAATGGGACAGATTTGACCCATAGAGGAGGGTGGAGTACCTTGAGATTGAAAGAATAATGAATTGAAGTTTCAAAGGACGTGATGTTGAGGTGCAACACCGTTAGCTTGAGACCTTCCAAGGCAACTATGGCCTTGAGCAGCTGTCCGGAGATCCTTGGACACTCAACTTTCAGGTTGACATGCTTCTGGATCACTGTCACTCTGACATCCGCCGCCTCTGACTTCTTCTCCGCCGTGAACTCATTGCTCCTCCCCTTGCTCCTCGTTGTTGTTGTAATACCCACCTCCGTACAATTCTCAGTGGCGGTAGTGGAGGAGGAGGAGGAGGAGGAGGAGGTTGAAGAAGAGGCGGTGTCGCCGCCTCCTCCTCCTTCTCCTCCTCTTTCTTGGTCTGATGATAGCTCTGATTTCTTCATTCTCTTCTGGGCTTGTAAAGATTGTAGTAGCTGTTCTAGTTCCTTCAAAAAATCAATCGCCCCTCCAATTATCGACGCTTGGTCACCCTATAATTAATTTCCCAAAAGATTGAATAGGGAGGTAATTTTAATGGATATATGGAACATTATTGAGCACATTATTATGTAGTAATGTATAAACAAGGCAAGAAATTGAATATGTTAATTAATTACCCTTTGAATGTAGGAGGCAGGCATGAGAGAGCGGAGTGAAGTGAGATGGTCGTTCATTTGGCGTCTGCGGTTGCGTTCGACTGCAATGTGGGTCATCCGCTGGCTCTCTGCTTCCTCTTTGTTCTTTGCCGCAGGCTTCATTCTCTTCATTCTCTTTCTTTTCTCTCTCTTCACCACCGTCTTCAACCCTCTCTCATCTCTACCAGTTCTCGTTTCCGCCATCTCCATCTCCATCTCCATCTCCTCCTCCACTGGGGGCTTCACTTGTTGTTGTTGGTTGTTGTTGGTCTCGGATTTGACCAGAACGTCATGATAGGACGTGAGGCAACTCTCTGGTTGTTCCGGTGCTTGAAAGCTGTGGCTCTGATCCCATGGGTTATTCTTAGACTGTTGTTGTTGTTGTAAATTGAGCAATGCCTGAAGGCTGAGTTCGCACAAGGGCGAATATGATGGCGATTCCACACTCTGTAGCATCTCAAGGAATGGCATTTTGTCTTCCAAGCTCCCACTTCTCCTCAAACGCAGTTGTGTCTCTTCTTCTTCTTCTTGAAAACTCAAGCTATGATGATCTGCGCTCACAAATTGCCCAAAACAGCTGAATCCCAACGTCTTATTAGTGGTTTCTACATCCACATGCTCTTCCCCAAACAACTGCAAAAAATAATTCACAAAATTGGGTTGTGGGCTGGCTCAGTGTCAGGAGCAGATAAAGAAAAATGAAACAAGAATAAGAATAGAATGTTAAAACAAGAAAAAGACATAGCAGTTTTAAGGAAATTAACCACACACTTGCATTGAATGTTATGCTAAATTTAACCACTGATCTACTACTACTGTCACACACACTGAGAGAAAGAGAAGTAAATGCTGTGCCATTTTCCGAATTGAAGAAAGAAAAAAGAAAAGAAAAGAAAAGGAGGTTTGAGAGAAGAGAGTAAGTAGTACGAGAGATGAGTAGTTGAGATATAGCTAAGTAAGTAACAACATACACAGGGATTGATGGGTCCTTGGAGGCTCTCCATTTACAGCTAAAAAAAGAACAGTCCCGGATTGAATGTGCCTTTTTAAAATTTCTCTTTTTTCTATTCCTCAGAAGAAACAACCAACATTCCACAATGATACTAACAAAACAATACTAAGCTAGTATAACTAGTAATAAATGTAACCCCCCCACCCTAGGGAGGGACGGAATCATATACTCAACAGCACGATATATTCCTTCGTTTCTGATGCTTTTGTTTGGTGTACTCTACTCTTGAATAGTAAACTACATTAAATGCTCTTTGAAGATCTCTCTCTCTCTCTCTCTCTCTCTCTCTCTCATACACAAAGAAGGACAGAAACAGAAATGAGAAAAAGAGCTCAGAAGAGGGTGAGCATGAATCAAACAATGTTGTCGTGATTGGTGAAATAAATGGTTAGAATGTGGTTAACCAAAAAAAAATAAAAAGGAGAGAAACGAAGGGTGGAAAATACTCAACTGAGTATGAGAGTAAAGAAGATGTGTGTGAGAGAGAGAGATCCTAGAGTTGGTGGAGACTGTAACAGAGCTACGAAGGGAGGGAGAGAGAGGGAGAGAGAGGGGGGATTGTCTGGTTTACAAGGTCCCAAAGCATTATTGGGGTGGCAGATTTGATTTGTCAGGCAGCGGGGACAGAAAGTTGTGGGGACTTTTTTGTCTTTTGGAAAATTATTTAGGCTCCTTTTGGTAAGATGGATTTGGGACTTTTTTTAGACTATTTTAGTCATAAAAGACAAAATAAGTTATTTTAGTCACAAAAAATAAAACATGACATTCAACCTATAATCATTACATTATTTTCTCACAAAAAAGTCAAAAAAGCCAAAAAGTAAAAAAACTCTTCCCAATCCAAGCTTTTTAGCTTAGGCTAAAATAATCAAAAAAGTCAAAAAGTCAACCCACTTTCCAAACGAAGCCTTAATAGTTTTAAAATAGAATACCTGATCATATTTTTTACTAATTATTATTTATTATATATATTTTTTGATCATCTAATGTAAAATTTTATTTTGACAAGTGGATAAAAAAATTATTTTTAATTTTTAATTTTGAATTTATTTTGAATCATATTGGGGTGTTTTGAAAAAATAGTAAAAAGTTGACTTTTCGCTTTTTATTAAGTTTTTTTTTTTTTTTTGGAAAGTGATTTGGAAAGTTGGTAAAAAATTATTTTTTTTTCTTTTTTGTATAATATTTGTTTATGATGTCACATCACATTAAAATGACCAAAATACCCTACCAAACTTAGGAAATTTACTCTTTGACCCATGTGGTTGTTTGAACAACTATGTAATTTCATGGAGGGCAGTTATATAATTTTATCACCTGCGTTTTTGTCACTTCCCAAATCAGCCTACTTGCGTTTTCATGTTGCTAGTGGCTTTTTTGGAATGCTGCAAAATGCAACTTCTTTTTCTCTTCCCAAATGGCCATATTATCTCTCTACTTTTTTATGTTTTTAAAAAAAAATTAAAAAAATTAAAAATCAATTTTCAACCAACTTCTCAAAATAAACAAAATAATCAATACTTTATATTATTTATCAATCATATTGTCATAGAATACCACTTGACTATATATAATCTCTTTCTTTCTTTCTTTTCTCTTTCTACGCATTGAATTGAAGCGTACATTAAAGAAAAGCTTTACAAAAGTCCATCATTTGTCGGGGGTAATTATTCAGTATTCCTATAATATGTACACACGTGATATTCTATAATATTGTGATTAGTAGAGAAGATGAGTAGATGAAATATTATATTGGGTGATTGAAAAAAATGAAGAGACAGAATAAATTATGATTAATTAGGAATACAAACACGTTACTACAACAAAATTAACTATTTACGACTTCATATTTACGGCGTATATTAAATACATGTTGTAGTTAGTGTATTCTACGATATATTTTTTTTTTGCAAGCCTTTAATACTTTATCAATAACGGCATACATGCTATGTAAGTCGTTCATTAATATATTTACGACATGCAAAAATATGCCATAGAAAAAGTATACTTTTACAGCTTTCAAAAATTGCTGTGCAATTTTTATAGTTAAGATGATATGCATTTCACACTGTAATATATCATAATTTTATATGATATACATTTGCATGTCGTGAAAATTTTAACTAGAAAAATTAAATTTAACACCAAATCAAATAACATATATCACCAAATAGTAACCCACTAAATATAATAATCCATTTTTGTAGAATAGGAGCATCCTCAAAATATTGGAAGCCAGTGTTTTTGGTATTCTTTTCATTTTCTATTTACTATTTTCGGGGAAAAAAAACAAAAAAAGGAAAAATTTTGCTAGAAATAACTCGCTAATTTTTTGTTAGCAATAAAATAAAATAAATATAAACAATAAAATGAAGAAAATTAAAAAAAATGTATATTTTTTATGGCAAAAATAGTAATTAACAGGCCTAAATATTCAATTCATATTCGGCAAGATATGATTTAACAATTTAAATATTATTTATTTTTTTAAATTAAAAAATTATTAAAAATTAAATAAAATTAACAAAAAAATATTACAAAAATCAATCCCAAATACTTATTTATCATCACATATTATTGGGATAAGTTTGAGCAGGTAATCTCCAAAACCAAGGCAATGGGAGGATGGTAGGAATTGTCTCTGTATTGGATACCCACCCTATTTGGGCATAGTGATAGTTACTCAAGCCTCCTCTAGCACAACCAACTAGGCTAGGCCTAGTTGCCCTCCGTAAAATTTAGGTCTCGTTTAAGGGTAAGTTAATTTAGTAATTTTTTAATTATTTTGTTAAAATATAAATTAAAAAAATTAGTATGTTTGAAATGATTTTTTAATTTTTTATAAAAAGATGTGCAAAAAATAAAGAGAAAAGAAAATTTTTAACTTTTTAGTATGAGTTGTTGGCTTTTTAGTTTTTTTAGTAATTTTTTGGCTAAAAAAGTCACTTGCCAAACAAGACCTTAATCCCCAAACAAAAATGATTGAGGCCTCAAATTTTTTGGCTCAAATTTGGCTCGAATTTGCTTTTTTTTTTTTTTTTTTTTTTTCTGGATTGATGCTTTGCTTGTTATTATTATTATTATTTTTATTATTTTTTTTTGCAATGTATTAGCCCAGGAAAAAAAGAAGAAAAAAAAAAAAAAAATGAATTCGAGGCAATTTCGAGCCTCGAATTCGAGGCCTCAATCAATGCTCATCCCCAAAAGGTCATGGGTTCAATTTCTCTTAAGGAATTGAATTAAGGGACACTTAGGTGCTTTGTCAAGGGTGGGAAAATTTTCTCCCATAGGTGCTAATCTAATAATTAACAACTAACATTTACTGATTTAAAAAAAAAAAAAAAAAAAGTCTCCCCTCTCTCTCTCTCACACACAACAAACATAACAAATCGTGAAAAGTACAACGATTTATGGTGTGTAAGAAAATATTGTAAAAAATTATATATGACATATAAAGTATTTCATAAATATATTAAAAATTATATTTTACGACATGAAAAATTATGTCGTGAAAAGTATAATAATTCATGACATGTAAAAAAATGTCGTAAAAAATTATACGACATACAAAGTATGTCATAATTTTATTTTTTTACAACTTTACATGTATACTGTAAATGACAATTATCTTTTCATAACATGTCATTTAACGACATTTGTGCACATATCGTAAAAGAAATTTTACAACATCCATTAGCAATCGTAAAAATTTAGTTTTATTGTAGTGCATGGTACTTTAAAAATAGTCTATAATTTCCCTCCTCTGTGTGGATTGTGTCACTTGTATCAGTCTCATGATTGGTCATTCCCCCACATCCCAATTCCCCCTTCCCACCATTTTCATCATTCAACTGCATAAAAATCTCCCCCATTTTTTCTTTATCATCAAATGTATCATTTTCCTGCAAGTATGCATAACATTAATATTAATATTTGGTTACATTTCCGCTTTAGAATAAGATTAAAAGAATGCGACATCTTAATCCAGACATACAACCTAATTCAACCTTTCACTTTTGTCTTTAAAATTTTGATATCTAATTCTTAATTTGCGTTAATTATATCTTTACATTTACATATTAATTTAATGAAATTTATACCTTAATTGTCATCATAAAACATTTGAAAAATATTTGTCAACCTCATATTAAGTATTTGAAAATCATTGCAAGAAATTTATTTTATTTTTAACTTAAATAAATTGCGAGACACATGAAATGGATATACTACAAGATTTTCAACCCACATTATTGATTAATAATATTTTGTTTTATTTATTTTCATGTAGAGTATCTACGTTCCTACAACCTGAATAAGCTTTTCAAAATAGGATTTATGCCTGGTAATCTGTGACTTTAAGAATTTTGTTGATAAGGAGAATTGAACATAAGATCTAAGAGAGAATAAAATCCCAAATCCTCATCCACCAAGGAAAGGATTTCTCTCTCTATATATATTTGACATGTGGTTCTAATAAAATGTTGAGTTGCATTCATCAACTGTCACAGTACTGAATAGCTTAGGTATATATGGTTAAAACAAATTCAGGGACATAATCATTAGTTTTTTTTTATCCATGATAAGGAAGAATAAACACTATAAATGCGGGGAGAGAGAGAGAGAGAGAGAGAGGGGTCACCAGAATTACAACTTTTGGGTGTTGGGGCCGGTGGCACCACCATTCATGTGTCGAGATGCTTGAATTTCTTTTGTCTAGTCCCTCTTTGTTTTTTGTTTCTTTCTATAGTTTCATGGATCGGATTACCAATTCTATGGACAAATATGCTTAGTTGGAGAAATGGTTATGAAATTAAGAGTCTTATAAGACGATGAATATCTTCTAATGAGATAGAATTATTTTTAAAATTAGTGGTAGAAAGATTATTTTATCTCTAACTTTACAAAAATAACAAAGTCATCTTTGAGAAGTTTTACATAATTTTATAAATTTAATCTTAACTAATTAATACTACTATACTAGTATACAAATAAATACAATTTATTTAATATCTCCAATCTAGTCTCATCTTCAACCTAGTTGGACAAACAAGTGGAATCGAAGAGACCAATAAACAACACATGTAACCTTATCATCTTATTATATCCAAGACCATCCATCTCTTCATTTGCCCATGACTCTAAACTCAATTTATTAATTAAAAAATTATTTTGTTAATTTTTTAAAAAAAAAATTATTTTGATAAATTTACTTTTGTCAAAAAATCTAATTTAACCATTCTAAAAAGTTATTAAAAAAATTAAAAAGTTATCAATGTGTCAAAAAAATTAACCTTTTTAGAATTGATTTTCTTCTAATTTTATTTTTAGCCAATGATAAACTTCTTAATAAACTCTCATAGACAGGTAAGGAGAATGCTAACCACTACTTAATGAACGATATTAATTGTTGATGTTAAAGAGAGAACAATAAAGAGCCACTATAGAAAGAATTTCAGGATGTTTTGACTTTGTAACTTTTTCCTTATTGTTCTATTATTTGAAATCTTAAAGACTTTAATTAATTAATAAATTATTAATATCCTTAAACTCTTATATCAACAATGATAGGTGATTCGAAAAATCATGGCTCGAATGGCTCGAAACATCCAAAACGACGTTATTTTGAATATAAAACGACGTCGTTTTGACACATTCAAACCATTCGAGTCATAAAAATTCGAGCTACCAAACATTTTCCTTCTTATATAAACCTAAACAAGACACCTGCCTAATTTTTCGTAATATTGAACAAAGAGAATATTCGTACCAGATATACATTCATAATAAATCTTGACTTCACATCATTTCAAAAAAAAACAGAAAACTTATCACTTGAGATGATAACTTCAAAATTTTCACTAGCACAATAATTTTCCGTACAAGATTTCTCTATAAAAAAATCAATTTGTTTACAAGATAATTTTAGCCACCACGGCACAAGCAGTGGCTTATAGGCTTCTACAAAAGGCAGGCCCCAAACCAAAGCTTTCATCTCGATATGCTAATATCACAATTATCTGTCACAGTTCCAGAGCGCCTAACCTAACAGTTCTTTTTTAAATAAATAAATCCATAAATAAAATAGGAGATATTATATATTATGACAATTTTTTTAAAGGTCTTTAATATTAAAATTTTAAAAATAAATGATATATATATATTTTCATAATAATTAAGGTTCTTCTACATTTTTATAGAGAAAATTCGACTTAGAGAAATTTTAGCAAAAAAATTTTAATTTTCACAGAAGAATTTAAAACTTTTTCTAATATAATCACGAGAAATTTAATTAAGGGACCTTAACTAATAAAAAAAAAACTTAGACCTCTCATACTACATAAAATTAGAGAGAGATCTTTTACTAATTTTCCATATATATTAGTATATTTGTATAAAAATAATTATAAATCAGTGAATTTTTTTAATAATTCTGTAATTATTTTTATAAGAAAATATAATAAATTGTAATTTTTCCAATAAAATAAGTAAAAAAAAATTTCAGTGAGTTCTGTCCGGTCTTCACTTCTGTGAAGAAAAGAGAAGAGCCAATAGCTGCTGTGCTGCACCATGAGGCTAGCCTTTTCCAGCTTCCCGAGATTTTTTAAATTAAATAATAAAAATAAAAATTTTTCATTTTTTTTATTATCTATAAATTCGAAGCCTAACAAGAAGACAACTATTCTTAAAGAAAGGGTCACCTCACCAGTCAAACAGGTGGTTCATTAACAAAATTGTGTGAGACTCCTAAGAAATTTTTTATAATTTTATTTTTAATAATGTAGAATAATAAGTATTTTTTTTGATTTATCACATGTTTAATTATGTAAAATTTTATTTCATTATCACATTAATAGAGGTGCAATTGAAGATGATAAAATGAGGACATAACAAAACTCTTTCATTAATTGGATTCTCATTTATCCATTCGCATGGAGGTAATAATAACGAGTCTAATTTTTGGAGTATTTTTTCATAAAGTGGTTTTTTTAAAATTGAGATTTTTTTTTCAAAAGTGATTATTAATATTATTGTATCCTCAATTTAGTACTATTATATTTTTAACTTTTGTAAAATTAAATCTCAATTATTCAAAACATTACTTTACGAAAAATCACTCACCCTTAACTTTTGTAAAATTAAATCTCAATTATTCAAAACATTACTTTACGAAAAATCACTCACCCTCTGCCTGTCATTGGGACTACCTGAATCAACACCCTATTGATTTGAGTTGTAAATGGTAAAATTAAGGAGAAATTACTTGTCAATGGCAATTTGAAAAAAAATTATACTCTTAATTATTAATATTGATATAATTTACCATTAATTTATAATTATTTTCCAAATTTTAGACTTGTCTAAATTTTTTCCTAAAATTAAAGTTAAAAGGTGAGTAATAGGATGTTGTCACCATGAAGTTATATCCAATTCTAAGATGTAGCTAGATTTAAAATTCGAGTTAATAGAATAGTGATCAACACCATGTGTTGTAGCTTAACGTTCTTTCCTACTAACACCTAGCAATATTCTATCTTGTCAAAAAAAGAAAAAAACTTTCAATTTAATCTCAAACAAGTTTCAATCAAGTTAAATTAGAGTAACTTGATTTTTATTAGTACATATAATCAAATCAAACTGAATAATAAGTTATTCAAATAAGACTTGAAAACTTAACCAATCAATCACGAATCAAACTTGAGTAATTTTTTACAGCCTTAAAACCAACCGTGGAGCAGTTGTATTATCAAATTCTTTTTTTTTTTTTTTTTGGTTTTGTTTTGTTTTTTACTCTCAACAATCACAAAGTGGGTGGCATTTCCCTTCGAAGACCATCATAGGCAGCTTTTCAACCTATCTCTTTCATGGCTTCATTTTGATGATAAAAAAAAAAAAACTCATCTCTCCCTCTATGGTCTATTTTAGCAATTGAATTAAAAGTCAATTTTTTAATTTTTTAGTTTTTAAAATCACATCACTTCTCTATTTTTTTTTTTATACATTTAAAAAAAAAATAAAAAAATAAGCCTACATGTATATATGTGACTATACCTGCCCTGCCCTGCCGTGCCGGTATGTGTTTTATGCAAAAGAGTAGGTTTACATCATCCATAGGGAAAACGGGAGACATATGATATGCAAATTTAGAGGAGAAGACAAATTTTCTCAATCTAATAATTGGAAGACACCAAACAAGTTTGATAAAAATTGACTCATCTCTCATCTCTCATCTCATCTCATCTCATCTCATGAACCTTATCCATCCATTCATAAAAGTTAGTTGCCTAGGTTGGCTTCCATTTTAACCATACAGTCTTTTCTTTCTACTTTGCAGATTCAGTATAAAGAAGAAACACAGATCAATTCCATTCATGCAGACCCAACACAAAGCACCACTGCACTGCAGACATTGCATATATAATCGTAGTCCCTTAATTGTAATAAAATCTAATGGGTTCTTAATTACCTTAAAAAAAAAATTAAGGGTTTGTTTTCTTTAGACGCCTACTCACATAAATTACTCCCACCTATTTTTCTCAAAACATCCATCTTAACTCTAACTATATATACCCTTACTTCTTTGGATCCCACCTCCACCAACCCTTTGTTGAAACTATACGAGAATTCGGTTCAAGAACTGTCAATAGTTTTATAGATGTTAGCAAGCATGAGGGAAATTGACAATAATAAAACACAGCACACTCATATATAAAATAAAACTTGTGGGTATGTGGCCGTACAAACCTCTTATGAAGATACAAATACTTGTTTTGCTTTTCTTGTTTTTGTTACAATGATATTACTAGCCTCTTTATATAGAAGATTTACGCTGTCTTTGGTTGGGGAATTTAGAAAGGAAAAGGGAAAAAGTATGTGAAATTAGGTGAAATATGGATATGTTTTATTCATATTTTACTTATCTTTTCCATTTCCCTTTGCAAATCTCTTCTCAAATACTCCAACCAAACACAGTATTAGTCCAGTCGTCAAATACATTCATGTACTTTCCTAAACACATTCACCAAAATACATTTTTTTTTTTGATAACTCAAAGTATTCGGACCAGCTTGCACGTACCTCGACTAATTCCTAGGAGACTAATCCCACCATCCACTAGTGGGGGGCTCATTTAAAGCCAGAACAAAACTTTGTATGGATTGGCTCAATTCACCAAAACACATTGAATTTAACCAATGTGACTCTTCATAGTTTATGGCTCAAATACATGAATTAAACATCTCAATGCATGTAACATAAATTCTAAATTAAATTCCAACACCCTTATCTCTAGTAGGCCCATTTCCCAGCCTTTCTGCCCCACTTCCGCCAACCCCTTCCTAGCATTCTGACCAAACCTGCCATCCCTACCTCTAGTAGCCAAGTTCACAGCATCTTACACCACTTCTTGCGGAGTCCGGATCCTCTCCAGCCAAAGGATCCCTCCGGTCCTCCGGTCAAGGGCCACGATTTGGCCACGTGGCCCTTTGAAGATCTACGGCTCAAATAAAAAAAAAGAATTTCGTTTTTCACCAAAAACTTCTTTTTCAAATCATCTAAAAAAAAATCTGAACATCATCAATATCATCTTCAAACTTAATTGATTATTCAGATCATCTAAAGATGTTCAAATTTTATCAAACGCTAAAAAAAATCTTCAAGATCAGATTTGAACATCAATCTTAATTGATAAAATTTGAACATCATCTTTAAACTTCAAACTTCAAACTTCAAAATTTGAACATCAATCTTAATTGATTATCAAACGCAGATCTGTGATAAAATTTGAACATCAATATCATCTTCAAACTTCTTCAAACTTAATTGATTATTCCCCTCAACATTTCAGTTCCGTTTTTTTTTAAATTGATATTTTCAATACAGATCTGTGAGTAAATCTGTAAAAAAAAATCAGATTTCAAATCTGCATAAATTTTTTTTCTTGAAGATCATCAATATCTGCAGAAAAATCTGAAGAAATTTTTTTTAGTTTTGATGCAGATTTCTGTGTTCAAAAATCTTTGAAGATCATCAATATATATTCTTGAAGATCATCTATCCATTGTTTTTCAGAAATCTGCATATATATTCAGATCATCTAAAAAAAATCTGAACATCTTCAACATCATCTTCAACACCTTCATCATCTATCCATTGAAGATTATCAAGATCATCTGCAGAAAAAACGCATCAAATCTTCATCATCTTCAACATCTTCAACATCATCATCATCTTCATCAACAACAAAAAAAAAATTCCTCTACAGATCCGGATCTACAAATCTTCATCACCTTGATTTTTCTTCTTTTTCTTCTTTCAAAATATCTGCATCAGAAAAACGCAGGAAAAAAGAAAAAAAAAATGCATCCTCTGTTCTTCTTCCATTTCAGAGAAACGAAATTCTTTTTTTTTTTTTTTTTTTTTTTTTTTTTTATCTGAGCCGTAGATCTTCAAAGGGCCACGTGGCCAAATCATGGCCCTTGACCGGAGGACAGGAGGGACTTTTGGCTGGAGAGGATCCGGACTCCTTCTTGCGTTCCCCTTTCTAGCCTTCCCACCTCACCTACCACCCCTTACGTTCAGAAACCATTTGACACACAGAGCGATACAAAGGTCCTGTTTGGTAGAGCTGTGGGAAAGTACTTATAGCTTATACCTTAACAGCTTATAGCTTATAACTATGAACATAAGCTGATTTCTGACTTATAAATTAAGCTTCTCCTGCCACACTCAAAGAATAAGCTGATTTTTGACTTACAAAAAGCTATAAGCTGCATTGTTAAGTTAAACTAAGCACATCAAAATAGCTTAAATTAAGCTGAAAGCTGAAATAAGTTGAAAAAAAGCTGTACCAAACAGGGCCAAAGAGATGAAGAACAAGAGAGAGAATTGATATTGATGGAGAGAAAATGAGAGCAAGAGAAGGGGTTGGAGAGGGATAAGGGTGGCGAATAGAGGCCAAAGAGATGTTGAGAGGGTGGCCAAGGCTGATGATGGACAAAAGAATACGGCCGGGGTGGGGGTATAGTTAGGGTTAGGATATGGAAGGTTAGTGATGAAAATAAAATTTAAATTTTATGTTACAAAAAAATTGTAATAAAAAAATTAAGGGAGTGATGACTCTGAAAAAAGGGGGAGCTTTTGTTTACATAACAAAAAATACTCCTCACACTCATTTTTTCATACATTTGCATCTCTATCTAAAATTACCAAAAATACTACCATTTCTAAAATTTGAAATCCTAGTTTTTCATTATACCATCGCTCCATCACCATCACTTGCACTAGCCTACCATTGTCGCAAGCTCACCACCACCTTTCTTATCCCTTCAACCCCTTTCCACCACCCTTGTGCCCTTTATTGGCCCCACTCGTTACCTTCACCCCAGCCCCTCTTTGGCAATTTATCCACCAACTCTCTCTAGCCACTCTCCGTTGCCCTCACTTCCTCACGTCGTCGCTTTTTTTATTCCTATTACTCATTTTGTCTCAAAATAAGTCCTTTTTGGGGATCTAATTTTTTTTAGTGGTACAATTATTGCACTTTAAAAATATTAATTTTTCAAAATTATCCTTTGATAGTACATTTTTTTTTGGGAATATCAAATATCATAATTGTACTTTTTGTGTTAATGAATTTAAAAGAAGAACAAAATAAGAAATTCATATTATTTTAGTTCTTGATTTTTTAAAATGAACTAATATTTCGATACAATGAAAAATAGAGTAAGAGACTAATATTTTGAGGCGGAGAGAGTATTATTCTTCTTCAAATTTGAAAACCCTACGCCTCTCCCCATCTCTCTTTCTCTCTCTCTCTCTCTCTCTCTCTCTCTCTCTCAAGGTTGGCCTAAGTTTTCGAGGGCCTAAGGTGAAACAAAAAAAGGGGATTATAAAAAAAATCACCTTGTTTGGTATTACTATCACCGATTGATACCAAAATAGATACCAAAATATATTCATTTCGGAGTACCAAAAAAAAGAAAAAAGAAAAAAGTTATCAAAATATATAGTTCAAATCAGCAAAACAAACTAATTAATCAACATATTTAATTAATGAAATGTTCCAGAGGTGTAAAGCAAACTTGAATGATTTCACATTGTGTTAAAATTTTTTTTTTGATCAGCTTCACATTGTGTTAAATTGAAGAATGAGATAATAATTTTGCTTCATCAGTAGTGTGAAGCAAGCATAAATGAAAAGAAAACATGGCTATATAATCAATTTTCCTTTCAAAACACACAATCCACTCACTATCTGATAACTGATAGCAAAGAAATTATGGAATACAATTTAATGAAACAAAATTAGGGCAAAAAAATTAGGGAAACATTATTCAATAAAAATATGATAAAGACATAGGGTAAAAAAATTAGGAAAGAATTATTTATTCCATTAAAATTTGATACTTTATGAGAGAGAAAAATTATGGCAAAATTATTAATTCCATTATTTTGGTCAACTATACTTGTATATGTTTTAATTCATTTTTTTCAATTGGGCCTAACCACATTTGTGATTAAATATATATTTTTTAATTGGGCACAACAATTATTTTTGAAACCCTGGCCCTAAATCAACAAAAATAAATTGGGCTTATTTAAATTTTAAATATACTAATAATGAATGAATTTTAGAGCCTAACACACAATTCTTAGTGGCCTTAGACCAAGGCCGGCACTGCACACATATACATACACACGCATCCATTTGGGAAATAAGGGTGCATGGTGGACGGATTTGTGGTGATGTCAGGGTTTGGCTTGTTTCCGGTGGTAAGAAAGGGAGTCATTGGTAGGAAATGAGGCTAGGGGTTGGTGGTCGAAGGTGGAGCAATGTCACCTAGAGGTAGTGGTTGGGGGGTGGGGTAAAGTTTTAATAAGGGTGTAATGAGAAATTAGGAGGTTAGTGATGAGGGTGTGGGTAGAATTATGATTATAAGATGATAAGATAAAAAATTTAAATTTTGAATGGGTTGTAATTAGAAGAAAAAAAATGAGCTAGGAGTTTTTTTTGGGTATAAATAGAAGCTTCTAAAAAGAAAAGAAAAGAAAAGAAGGATGTTATTAGCACTTGATTAATGCAAAAATTAGACAAGATAAGTCTATTTTTATTAAGTAGTTTCTTTTGTTTGTTTCTCACCAATTTTTTTACCAATAGATACAAAGCTAGTGGGAAGTGTATTAATAAATATTTGTGAGACTCATGCCTCTGAGTAATAATAAAATTATATAAAATATTCATTTATATATATAAATAAATCTCTCCCAATTTCCCTTTTTTTTTCACAAAACAACACCCCATTAAAAAAAATCCCAAAAATAAACTCTAAGGTAATGTTTGGTTTGCTAAAATAATTTTAGACAAAAATCGAATAACTATTCCTTGGCATTCATGTTGAAATGATCATTCTCTTTAATTGATGAATGATATTCCTTTTTATTATTTTTTACTATTATACCAAATAGAAGAATAAATATTCCGATGGAATGGAACCATTCCAAGCTTATTACCAACTTTTTTTTAATGAACATAACACTGCATAAATAGAAAGCCACGCAAAAAGTATTCCAATAAATCATCTTGAAAAATATCCCAAAATGAAATATATGAGATAGATTCAAATTTGTTACGGTATGCATCACACTCAAAATAAATTTAATCCACATATTTCATTTTTTAAAAAATCTCTTAAATTTTTATTTTTTTTGGGAAGTGCATATGGAAAGTAGTATGGCATAAAAAGATGTACATGTATAATTTGTAAAGGAGTAGGTACAGTTACCAGAAGTGGAGGAGTAGGTACTGTACTACTAGTGCCACTGGGTGGGACCTGAGAGAGTTGAGGAGTAGTGTGTTTGATGACACAATTAGGTTTGGAGAGTCAGTTGATGCATGCATGCAAGCAAATAGCTTTGGAGAATGACTTATTTCCTTTCCAACACTGGCGTGAGCTTCTACCTATAAAAAACTAACAATACAGCTGAGCCGACTCTATATATACCACCCAATACATATGACCCTGACCCCACTAATATGGTAACTTCGAATGAAAACCCAAGTAAAAAAGAGATTTTCGTCATTGCAAACACTCCGTTTTGACAAAAAAGTTCTTATATTGGTTGCCATAATAAAAATCAATATTTTAGTGGTTTTATTAGTAGTGGTGACAGTAGAAATAGTGTGGTGGTGGTGATACTAGAGATGGTAGGGGTGGTGGCATTAGTAAAATTTTAGTTTAAAAAATATTTTTTTACCTTTCAAAATTGTAAAACATCATGTTACAATACGTCAAAAAATAAGAAAAATATTTTTTCACTGAAACAAATCTGGTGTAGATAACCACTATCCACCATCCACCATCCTCCCTAACCTTGCAAAAGAACCCCATGACCCAGCTACATAATAATAGAGGCATTGAGGTATGAATTTATCAATTTCCCATATTACATGTATATATATTGAATCCGCAACGTAAAAACTGAAAAATAGGGTGTACTAGGAGAAGGTTTATCTGTAAACCCAACAGCACAGCAACCATTACCAAGAGTACAACTGCTCACTCAAATCAAACTTAATTTTATTTAGAATCTAAAATAACCATCCAATGCTAAAATTTGTACATGCAGCACCAGCCGTTGAAATAAGAAAATCACCCTTCCATGAGAAAAAGATGAAAATTACCATAGAACAAAATGAAAGTCTTAGAAACAGAAAGCCCAGGATGCTCACAAAAATCATCTCTCTCTCTCTCTCTCTCTCTCTCCACTAACGCTCTATCTGTATCGTCACATGACTGATATTATACTCCCTCCTAATATAGTCAATCACTTTGTCTAGCACCATGTCTGCATCAGCTTCAGGCCTTACTTTGACATGGCAAGCCAACAGAACCTTGCCTACTGTAATGGCCCAGATATGCAGCTCATGGATGGCCACCACGTCATCAATCTCACATAACCCCTTCTCAAGTTTTGTCGCATCAATCTCTCTGGGTGTGCTCTCCATCAAAACTTCAAGTATGTTTCTCAGCATCTGGATAGTAGTCCCCAAAACAATGACGGAGAATATGAGGGTGCAAATCAGATCAATTATCTTCCACTGGGGTTTATACCAAATGATTGCTCCTCCAATCATTACTCCAACACTCTGGATGGAATCCCCGAGTACATGGAGATAAGCTCCCTGTAAATTGATGTTCCGCTTCTTTTGTTTTTTGCTCTTATCTTGGGAAGAAGTATTATTGAGCAACGGTTCAACCAGATCTCCCTTGTGAGCATGGCCATGTTCTTCATCTCTCGGATGCTCCTCATGACTATGGGGACGTGTGGTAATTCGCACTCCATGCTTGTGATCATGATCATGATGGCCGTGGCTGTGACTGTGACCGTGACCGTGACTGTGACCGTGGCCACCATGGCTATGGTCATGACCCAACAGGAAAGCCATGCCAATGTTTACCACCAGACCAAAAGCAGCAACAATAAACATAAGGAAGCCATTGACCTCATCTGTTTCATGGATAAGCCTTACAATGGCTTCGTAAACTAAAACCCCTGCTAGCAGCCATATGAGCTGGATGGAAACCAAAGCACCAAGAATCTCTACCCTTAAAAATCCATAAGACTGACGAGGATTGGCTTCCCAGCCAGCTGCCCACAAAGAAAACAGTGAGATAGCAAAAGCTGCAACATCCGAGAGAAGATGTGCTGCATCAGTTAAAATTGCAAGACTATTGGCTTCGATGCCTCCAGCCACTTCGACGCCCATGAAAACAACACAAAGTGCAACTGCTATAATAAGCTTCCGCATGGAAGCTGATCGTTCCATGGCATCCTTGGAGCTCGTCGCAGCATCAGCGAATCCACAAGGGGCTTCGCCACATATCTTGCTCCCTCCGAGGCTCCTCTTTCCAACAGGAACTTCACCACTTACCTCAATAATCTTCCCATGTTGGCGAGTATTCTCTTCCACCCGAATGCAGACAGCATCTGACAATCCACAAGGGGCTTCGCAACATATCTTGCTCCCTTCAAGGCTCCTCTTTCCCGCAGGAATTTCACCACTTATCTCAATAATCTGCCCATGTTGACAAGTATTCTCTTCCATCTGAATGTAGAAGAATAACACTATCATAAATTTCGATCTTAAACAAAACGCGAGTATGACTGAAACAAAGGTTCCCATCATAGATCAAACAAAGATGTAATATGTCAAATTGCCTACACACTTTAGGCTAACCATTTAGTAATCATCGTGAGCATGTATATTTAAGTACGAATGTAAAAAAAAAAATGTTAGGTTAAGGAAAAATTACAAATACACCCTTGGGCCAAGGCCCTCCCTCAAATGATTTATGCATGTATATATATTTACTAGAAGACAGACACTACATGTGCAATTGAAACTGTCAATATGGGAATCATGGGTGGGTGAGAGCGAAGAGAACCAAGTGAGTTGTGTGCTTTATATAATAGAATAGATACATAATTGGACCAACCTAAATAAAATCCACATTGATTGGGTCTCATATGTAAGGGTCAGAAAATCATTTTTATTGTAATGTCGTGTTAGTCATGTGAAATTTTTCCATCTGAATTCCTAAACAAAGTGTTAGTGAAATAGCATATGTAATATGTTAAATTGCCTACACACTTTAGGGGGACCATTTAGTAATCATCCTGAGCATGTATATTTAAGTACGAATGTAAAAAAAATGTTAGGTTAAGGAAAAATTACAAATACACCCTTGTTACTGCCAAGTCCCTCCCTCAAATGATTTATGCATATATATATTTACTAGAAGACACTACGTGTGCAATTGAAGCTGTCAATACAGGAATCAGGGGTGGGTGAGAGTGAAGAGAACCAAGTGAGTTGTGTGTTTTATATAATAGAACAGATATATAATTGGACCAACCCAAACAAAATCCATATTGATTGGGTCTCAGAAGCAAGCGTCAGATAATCATTTTTATTGTAATGTCGTGTTAGTCATGTGAAATTTTTCCATCTGAATTCCTAAACAGAGTGTTGTGAAATAGCTGGACTACATTGACACAAATAACAAATTGGAAACAAACCCAAACTTCATGGTTGTACTTTGTAATCTACCCAAAATTTGATGCACAGTACAAATACCATTGTAGTTGTCATCAAGGATAATGTTTTTTTTTTTTTTTTTTAATATATATTTTTGACCAGGTGTCCAGCTTATGCGCACCTCGACTAATATAACTGAAGAATTCAATACAGAATAGGCAGTACAGCATCTAGTGAACTAGAACAAGAACGTCCACAATGAAGTAGAGGATTGTGTATAACCCAAAGAAAATAAACAATCAAATGATTAAATAAATAAACAAAAACAATAGGTTATTAATCAATGGGTAGTGATTGAATGATCGAATTTCTTAACCATTTCCTTCTCTTTTTTTTTTTCCTTTTTTTTTTGACCAAAGAAAAAACTGCAGTTGGTCTCACGATTTTGTGTGGCAGCCTGGCTGGCAATCATCAACAACAAAACCTTCATAACAGAATGTGAAGGCATGGAACAAAATACAAGAGTTCTAAGGCTTTTTTTTGAAGTTGTGTTTCCTTTTAATATGTAAGTTCTAACCAGTACCACATTATCCAAGGATTTGAGTTTCAAATTCCAGCAGTATAAGTTACAATTTTTTGCTGAGGATTTGACATAAATGGGGCTTGAGAAGACAACAAAAGCAAATACTCTTCACCTTGTAATGATGATAGCATTCTTGTAATGACAATAGAAGAAGAATGACTCCAATCAAGTACTTATCGGGGAGATTTAGATATATAAAGGCTTCACTTTCTAGTCATTTTTTTAAGATACAATGGATTCAAATAAACAGATAAATTATAAGAATGAATTGGAGAGGAACATGGCTTCAATCAAGTATTTGTTATTGAGGAGATAAAGATATAAGGATTTCATTTTCTAACAAACAAACAACTAATTGCTGATGATGATGTTTCCCGCATGACTGACTGTGATAGAAGACAAACATGGCTAGGATCAAGCATTTATAATCAAGCAGATTTATATACGAAGGCTTCAATTTCTAATCACTCATTTGAGATGCAAGGATTGAAATTAACCAACAAATCACACATTTGAGATGCAAGGATTGAAATTAACCAACAAATCACTCATTTGAGATGTAAGGATTGAAATTAACCAACAAATGACCAAGTTATTGGCATTTCTTAAGGTATTCTCAATTGAATTTAGTAAGAAAAATGATAAAGAGAATCATCGAGCAAGATAAGAGGAAATAAACTTGAGGTGAATTTAGTTTTTTTTAGGAGATTCCTGTATCAAAATAAATAAATATATAGTAAGAAAAATAGAAAATTCAAGGCTTAGCACTAAGTCCTTATCTGTTTGCATTAGTTATGGACGAACTTGCAAGGAATGTTCTTATGTTCTTGGCAAGACTAGGGAAGTAGGTCATGAGACTGTCTGTTTTACATATGCTGGGAACTGGTGTGGTCCATACTTCTCCTGGGTTGGGAAACAATGTTTTGCCTGTTTTTCCTAAGGGTGACATGTTGAATGCTCATCCACGTACTCCTGCTGGTAAAAAAACTTCAGGTAAGAGGCTTGAAAAGAGTCTTAACCAATTCTATCACCTTGGTGAAGTTGGGGAAAATGTTGAGTTGGATCTAACTGATTTGGCTAATCAAGAGTCTGAATTGGATGGGTTGTCTTCTTCCCTCTTGCCAAATAATGCATATGAGGAAATTGCTTCTCTTCATGCACTTAAAATGAATAAAGGTAAAGGTAGAGGTAAAGGGCCCTCTGGAAGGGGGGAGGTGGTAGAAAATTGAACCATTTAATTTAGGATTGGTTCTTGGAATATAAGGGGACTTAATGATCCCCTTAAACAAAAAGAGGTTCGTACTTTGATTGTCTCTCAGAAATTGTGTTTGTGTGGGGCTTTGGAGATCAAAGTTAGGAGGGGGAACATGGTTATACTGCTACTCATTGTTTTCCTCAGAGCTGGGTTTCTATTGACAATTTGACCAACCTAGATATTGCTAGAATTGTTCTGGGTAGGGATCCTAATTTGCTGGCTGTAATGTCTTGACATTGCAGTAGTCAGTTGATCTGTATTAACTTAAGGTTGAGTGCTTGTCTAGTAGGAAGACATTCTTTGTTTCTATGGTTTATGGGTACAATAAATGTGGCTGATAGGAGGTTGTGCTCCGAAATGAGATACTTGTCTTCTATCATTAGCGATCAGCCTTGGATTCAGATGGGAGATTTTAATGTTGTTAGGAAAGCTTCTGAAAGGAGTGGTGATTTTGATGCTGCTGCTGCTGCTGCGGAGTTTAATCAATGTTTGTATGATATTGAGATGGATGAACTTGTAGCAAAAGCTTTCTGGTTTACCTGGACTAATAGAAGAGGAGTGGTGGGGCAAAAGATAAGTAGAATGGATAGAGCTGTGGTTAACTCTTCTTGGCTTAACTTTTTTCCTAAGTCTCTGGTTATTTTGCATGCTCCTGGGATATCTGATCACTGTTCAGTTCTGGTTGATGTTCAGATTGAGACTTACTGTAAAAAACCTTTTAAATTTTTTAATTTTTGGATGGCACATGAGAAATTCGGGGAGTTGCTTTGGGACTGGTGGATGCAGGCTATGTCTGGTTCTGCTAGGTTAAGTTTGTCGTTGAAGCTGAGAGATTAAAACCTATTTTGAGAGCATTGAATTCTCAAATTTATTCTGATATCACAAAAAGGGTTATGGCTGCGAAGGAGAAGTTAGAAAAGCGTCAGGACGAGTGCTTTGCGAATCCCCAAAACTTAGATTGTTGCAATCTTGTGAAGGAAACTTTGGTGAAGTTTAGAGAACTGAGTAATGTTGAGGAGGCTTTTGAAAACCAAAAGTCAAGGATTAATTGGCTTGCTTTGGGGGATCAAAAATACAAAGTTTTTCCATCAATGAGGTATGAAATTTTGAGCCTGGTAAATTCTGAAGGGGTCAGGTTGGAGGATCCTAAGGATATTAAAGAAGAAATCCTTAATTTCTATAAAGGTCTAATTCGTACTAAGTTCTCTCAATGAAGGGATGAATATTTGCCTTGGAATAGAAAAAAGTGGAAGAAAATGGATTGATATTGGTACGATCTGATCCATTATCAGAGATCAATCCTGAACTCGACGGATCATTTATTTTTCCAGTATACGAAATAGAGGATTTCACTAAGTTGATTCTTAGGAAATCTCGAATCAAACCATTAAATTTAAATTGATTCATCAATTGTGAAATAAAATATTATGACGTGTGTATCTAGGGAATAGTCGCTTCCAAGTGAATTCTCCCTAGATACATCTATTTAATTAAATTCTAGATCGAGTCCTAAGAAGTGCTTAAATGTGGTTATTCATGCTATAGTCCTAAAGGAGTTATGGGCTGCTTTGATAACTCTTGTGACTATGGAAGAAGTTAAGGCTGCTCTTATGAATATCAAAGGTGAAAAAGGCCCTGGCCTAATGGTTTTAATTCAGCTTTCTTTCAAAGGAACTGGAAGTGGTTGATGCAAATTTAGGGCAGGCTGTTAAGTCTTTTTTGAGTTGGGGTATATTTTGAAAGAATGGAATTCTACAGCTCTAACTTTGGTCCCCAAGACCGCTAACCCCTCCTCCATTAGAGAGTACAGGCCTATAGCACGTTGCAATGTTCTCTATAAATGTGACTAAGATCCTGGAAAATAGAATGCAGAAGGTGCTTCCCTTGGTGATAAATCAAACTCAATATGCTTTTGTCAAAGGTAGAGCTATAGCAGATAATATTATTCTTATGCATGAACTAGTCAGAAGCTATCATAAAGATGAGGGCTCTCCTAGATGTGCTATTAAGATAGACTTGTTGAAAGCTTATGATATGTTGCTTGGGAGTAGTTCCTTTTTGATACTATGAAGGCCATGAGATTTCCAGATCTCTCATAAGTTGGGTCAGGCAATGTGTGTCTACTCCCATGTACTGGTGATTAATGTTGCTTTAAAGGGTTACTCTCCAGGTGCTAAAGGATTAGGGCAAGGTGATCCTATCTCTCCATATCTCTTCCTATTAGTTATGGAGGCTTTCTCTTCCTTTCTTCAATATAGTATTGAACATGGGGATAATACTTTTCATCCAAAATGCCATTCTTTGAAGCTGTCTCACTTGGCTTCGGCTGATGATCTTTTTGTCCTAAGTGGTGCAGATGCTGGGTCTTTAGGATTATTAAGCAGACCTTGATGGATTTCCATTCTTTTTCTGGATAGCAGCCTAATTTGGGAAAGAGTGCAGCGTTTTATGCTGGGGTTAGTACTGATCTTAAGACTGCTCTTTCTGATATTCTAGACATTCCTGAAGGATCATTGCCTGTTAAATACTTGGGGGTGCCACTTGTTTCCACTAGACTTACAGCAGCAGATTGTGGGGTGTTAAAGAATAAAATTCTGGGAAGGATTCATAATTGAACTAGTAAATTCTTGTCTTATGGGGGTAGAGTTCAACTAATTCAGTCAGTGCTCTTTAGTATCCAAGTGTATTGGAGCTCAATTTTTGTGTTGCCTCAAAGGATTTAGGACATTGAGGGTTGTCTCATTGCTCTGGTCTGGTACCGATATGAAGACGTCTGGGGCTAAATTCAAATGGCAGGACTCCGTTTTAAATTGCTGAAAGAATGGAATAAGGCTGCAAGTCTGCAATAATGAAGTACTTGTGGGATCTGAGTAGGAAAGCTGGTTCTCTTTGTGCAAAATGGGTTCATACATACATCATAAAGGGGCAAAGCTTGTGGGGAATGATTATTCCATCTGATTCTTCTCGGGTTATGAGGAAGTTACTCAATCTAAGATTGCTTTGTCAACCGTTTATCAGATATATCATTGGATATGGTAGAGATACCTTTCTTCGGATGGATAATTGGAATCCATTAGGTCCTTTGTATCAGAGATTTGATGAAAGAGTGGTGTTTAATCTTGATAGATCATTGAGAGATAAGGTATCTTCTATTATCTATCAAGGAGGCTGGAGGCAGCCTAGAGGAAGGAATGGTGTGACTGCTGAAATTGTGAATAATACTCCTGGGTCCTTACTTCCTAATCCAATAAGATTAATAGAGTGGAATGGCTGCCTTCTAGTAATGGTGAGCTCACTGTAAAATCTGCTTGGTTAGCTAATAGAGTTAAAAAAATGATTCAGACTTGGCCTGTGGTGGTTTGGTTTACGAAAAATGTGCCTCGGTGGAGTTTTGTTAAATGGCTAGCAATTTTAGGTCACTACAGATTTTCGTTGTGTGCTGTGTGATAATGTAGTGGAGTCTCATCCTCACTTATTTTTTGAATGTCCCTACTCTTTTGCTGTGTGGACTTTTGTTTTGCAAAGAAATCAAATTACCCAAGGGCATTTTGGGCTCTTGCAAGAGGTGGCATGGGCTATAAATCAGAGAAAAGGTGAGAGTTTTAGGAATACCATCCACATGTTGTCTTTGGTTGCTTCTATTTACCTCATCTGGGGGGGAAAGGAACTTGAGAATCTTTCATCATAAGGCTACAAATGCTGAAGCTACTAGCAGGAAAGTGATGGAAGAAGTGAGAACCAAGCTGAGTTCTTGGAAAGCTTTAAAAGATAATGATCAGAATAGATTACTCTGTATGATCTGGATGGTTTCTCCTAGAGTCTTTTAATAGTGATTGTGTGAACTACTACTTGGATGTGGCCAGCTGTGGTGGTACGTTCTGGTGTTGTCTAACGTTGTATAAACATGGGAATGGGATGCTAAATTCAACTATGAAAAAAGAAAGAAAGAAAGAAAGCCATACGGAGCTATTTTCACAAAAAAACCATTACGAAATACATGGAAAGTTAAACAAACACATTTAAACGCAAGAAACAAAGAAAAAGATTGATGGTAAAGATAGCTTCGTCACAGATTATAGCTAATATTGCAAGAAGGTATAAAATAAAGGTCAAGCATGAAGCAAAAGACAGCCACAAAGGTTATTATGATTCAAAGATAAAAAGCAAATCATAGAGACAAGCAGAAGATTAAAATTAATCAATGTTAATTTGTAGCAGCCAAAAACTGACTGAAAACAGGCAAGTAATTGGCAGTTGAGAAACAATTGGGAATTTAAAGCTGACAAGAATATTATACCGAGAAGCCGCCAAATCAACAACGGCCGAAGTACAAAAGGATTAAAAAAAAGTAATTGGTGCAATACATACACATCCTCCTCTGTGAAATTAGAGGGCTCTCATTAGTTTCGGGCGAGACAATCCATCCAAAATTGTACAAGTAAAAGGATTGAAAACAAACAAAAGCGGAATGTAAAAATTTGTTAAAAGATACTATTTAACAAACACAAACTCCTAGAGTATCTCCAACACTTACTCTTTTCTTTTTCTTTTTTTATTTTTTTATTTTTTTCCATCAAATTTGAGTAAAGATTTGAATTAAAAGCTTAATTTAATACCAAGCGTTCCAATGCTAAATTTTCAATTTTCATCAAACAACCGGTCGACTGAGAAGATGTCCGAATGGTCGTCTGGCCTACTGTAAATTTTCTTCAAAACTCCCCCAATCCGGTTGTCCACCTAGTTGACCGGCCGGTCACGGTCATATACGAGATTTAATGAAAGATTAAACGCTCTATTAATTTGATAAAAAAAAAGTAGGACTGCCTTCATTTGATATCAATTTGCTAAAATGATTGGAACACCGTTTTCACTAAATTATCATCAAATTAAAATTTGGTGAAAGATTTGAGTCTGGGTTGGAGAAGGTCTTATACATGAAAGTTTTATCAGTCGATTTGCAAACACAGCACTTGTTTATAGTATTATTAACATTAAACATAACAAAAACTTGAATAAACATTCAAACCCTAACCAACGAATCAAACACTTGTTGTATGCTAATTAAGACCTCAAATGGATAAAATGTAGTATTATGAATTGTCAGAAAGATTCAAAATCATAGAATAGGTATAAAATTCGTAAGCAGGCACCAAATCAAAACACATTCATAGATTAATACCAGAAAAAAAAAAAAAGAAAAAAAAAAGAGAGTAAAAACAGAAAAACAAAAACAACAACACAACATATCCGCAAAGCTTCAGATACATAGTACGGACCTGTCATGAAGCGATCGGATTGTTTGTTAATAATAATAGCAGAGGAGGTCTCTCTGTACATAGGCAGAGTGCAAGTATTGATTTCTGGAAAGGAAAAACTTCTACGGACCCCAATTTATTGACGGACAGCAAAAGGATGAATTGACATCACATTATTATCATTTTATTTTGGAAAAGTTGCCTCAAAAGGGAAATTCTAATGTAGACACCACTCAAATGAGTGTAGAATACGAAAATTATAAGGGAAATGACAAGATAGTGTGATAGCAGGGGAAAAAATTTTGGGAGAATCATTTAACAGTTGAATATAATAATAATAATTATTATTTAATTTTTTTGACTTTTTATTTATTTTATAGTGTTGTCAAAAATAGTTTATTATGATGTTAATTATGAATTATTATAATGTTAGTTACGATATTATTTTAATCATAATCTTGAAATTCTCTGATTATTGATGTTTGATTATAACTTATTTTTTTAATTATGACTTGTTGAGAATTTGATCATGACATTTATGATAATCAATTTCATAAATGTCATTTTATAACTTACCTATGGTGCACACAAACAAAAAAATATACTAGTATTAACACAAAATTGTAAATGGGCGAAAGTAAAACATTAATGCTATGATTTGTTAGGGATTTGAGGAGGAATTTGAAAATGAAAATGGAAAAGGTAGATGAAATGTGAATAAAATATACCCATATTTCATCTAGTTTCACATACATTTTTTCTTTCCTTTTTTAAATCTCTTCCAAAATCTTCTAACCAAACACAGCGTAATAGTATATTCTAATGCAAAAATTATTTGTACTTCTATCATTTTATAATTATTTTGTGTTCATACTAATTTTGTTGAAAATAATTTATCAAATTTTTTTGTGCACTTTTTTTTTATATTATTTATTGATTTAATTTCTATTTTAGTGTATGTTTGAAAAAAATATTTTTAAATTGATGATAAATTTTACAAATATTAAAAAGTTAAATGTTAATTTTTTCATGAATATGTAATTAATTTTTGAATTTTTTCCTTATTTATTTATGAAAACATAGTGAATTCAATACTAAGGCTTTATTTGCTTAACAAATTAAGTTGGATGAAATTATTAGTATAGTAAAATTGAACAAGGAAATTATTAATGAAATGATATTAAATTATATTTATTTGTGCAGTAGTATGATTATATTTGTTGATTATGATTAAATATATAAAGTTATGTAAATGGCATTTATTATGTAGAAGGTAACTTTATTGTTTATAAAATGAAGAGCAAACAAAAATGCTAGAGGCCCTAAAAATTCTACCAAAAATTTTACCAAATGTCTCACATGGGTGTGGGACCCACATGTGAGACATTTGGTAAAACTTTTAGTAGAATATTTGGAATCTCTAGCATTACTGAAGGGCAAAAGAGTCGTTTTACCTCCAATTCTATAGGATTGGATTCAATGCCACCCTCTCTAGGAATTTGGGTGTTGTTGTGCAGGCTGCACAGCATCTACTATTGTGCGGCTGTTTGAGCCCTCTTCAGGCTCTATTTTGATAACCTAAATATTTACTTTTAATATATTTATCAAAAATTAAATTGATTGGATATTTGTATCCGTTTTATCAAATAACATTTGTATTTGAAAAAATGAATAGTAAGTATGATTTTAAGAATAAAACTAAATACAGACGTGATTTGTTAAAAAGGTTATTGATATTCGATTAACATGATTTTTTATAATTATGTTATACTCAATATACCATATAAGGTGAATGATTTAAATTATCAAAATAAAATCCGAAGTGAGCCCAAACAACCAAGTCCTAGGGTCGAGCATAGGATTATTCGAATTGCACAACTCGCCAACTCGAACCGATCCGAATACAAATGGACAGTTTGGCAAACACAATGCAGGCGGATGTAGTTTGGAATATTGCATTATTCCACATCCGCAAGAATTCGCCTACGCTTAGATGTTGTTTGGAATGTTTTAAATAAGTGCACTCTTTGACTTTTTATGAAATATGGGTTGAGTTTGAAGTGATGTGGTAGAGAGGTGATGTGACTTAAATAAGATATTGACTTTTTGAGTTTTTGGCTTTTTTAGGAGATACCATACCTAGCATTATTTTTTATTTTTAAAATCTGGACCATTGATTTTTTAGATAAGTTTAGGATTTTGAATAATTTTACTTTAATTGTATTGTTGGGTAGTGAATAATTTTGATGATTTAGTTTAGGATTTTGAAAGATGTGCTTGTGTTAGTTTATGATTTTATTTAAAAATTTAAAATTTTGAATGATTTACTTGTGTTAGGAATTGATTTTGTTGTGTTTTTAATTTTATAAGTTTTAATTCATTAATTATTAATGTTGAGCATTTTAGAAAATGGGGGGGGGGGGGGGGAAGGGCCAAAAATAAATATTTACAAAACGGGAAAAAAAAAAAACCAAAAATAATTTTTTTAAAAAAAAATCCAATCCGTAAACTGGCTGCAATCCCTGTACATTCGTGAACCCTATCTGCACAAACCGCAACCCGCATTGTGGGCGGTTGCAGATTCAATTTTCTCCAAACTACACACCGCAACCCGCATTGTGGGCGGTTGCGGATTCAATTTTTTCCAAACTACACATATGCGGACGAGTTCAAATCGCAAACTGAACTGTTCAAAATTAAACTGCGAACACTCCTACCAAGTCTCCCCATGGGATTGCTAATCCCTCCACTAAAAGGTATTCTTGATCTCATGACTATTTTTGCAAACAAATATCTTTAACAGAATTGATAATCCAATCGCGTAAGCTATGTGAAAAAAAAAAAAAACAGCCCAGGCCTAATGTTATCTAAATTCTACAAATCTAAAAGATTATATATACTCATCACCTACTCTAAATAGGTAAGACGACAATTTTTTCTCATATTCTTGAAAATCGTTAAGATTGTTCATGTTAACTTTATTTTAATTAAAATAAGTATTTGCGTGTGTACTAAAATTTGACTTCACATAATTAATAAGATTTTCTCCTCCTAAATATTTAGGAATGAAGATGATTCTCTGGATGAACTTACTAAGATACTAGCTTGGTTGGGTGTCAATCGGGAGGAAACTCTAATGATAAAATCTATAAGTCAATCAGAGGCATTTCGATAATAAAATAGTAAGAGTAATATTAGAAGTCTTAAAAATTCTATCAAAATTTTTATTAAATATTTTACATAGGTGTAGGACCCACACAATATAAATCCTATGTAAATCTCACATCTATATAAAATATTTGACAAAAATTTTAAAATTTCTAATATTTTTGAAATAGTAATGATCTCAACAGCAAAGCTAAATCACAATAAAATTTACTGCACAAAATATCACGTATCTTTTTTTTATATAGGGTGCACTGTCTCTATCTAAGAGTGACTTTCATCGTGGACTCTATGACTTATTTGTTTTTAAGGGTAGGATAGAGGAGTTTTATAGTGAGGAGATTAATAGTGAGAGAATTGTTAGTGAGAGATTAAATAATATTGTGTTTGTTTTGATGATAGTTGTTAGTGTAGGAATTGTTAAATTATTTTTATATAAAATAATAAAACAAATAAAAAAATATAAAAAATTAAACATTAGTGTTTAAAAAAAAATTCCCAATATGTAAAAAATATAAAAAATAAAAAAATTTCTAATCCCCTCACTATTTTTCTAATACCACCTCCACCTCCTCTATCCCAATCCCCTTTCTAACCTTCATCCTAATCCCCTCCTCTATCCTAATCCCTTCCCCAACTCTATAAACAAACACAACACTAAATAACCCTGCCTCCATCCTAATCCCTTCCCATCTATTACACCCCAAAACAAACTAGGCCTATGCTTATTTGAGATTACCCTTTCCAGGTTGGAGTCCATTTCATCGTGAACTCTACGACTTATTCATATTTACCCTCTCCTAATACAATTAGAATAGGGATTGTTTGTGCTGAATTATATAAATGTATTTTTTGATTTTTTAGGTAAAAAATAGAGGGAAAAAAGATAATTATTTAAAATAAATTTTTAATTTTTTATAAAAAAATGTGTTAAAATATTATATAAAATATTAAAATTACTTTCTTATCTCTCCGAGTACTGACACGTACGATTGTGCAATTGATGCGTGCATTGGTTTTGTTGTTAGTTTTTTTTTTTTTTTTTTTTGGTTGATTTGAACAAAACCATGTGACAGTATGATAGTGTTGCACCTCTCCCTCATTCATATAATTTTTTTTTTTCTTTTGCACCCGTGGCAGTGGCAGTATACTAGTGGTGCACCTCCTCCTTTATTTGTGTATTCTTAGGGAAATTGACAAAAGAAGGGCAATTTTGTCTTTTTATCATTTGACTATTAAACTTTTTTTTCCTGTCCAAACTTTTGTGAATAATTTTAATTTTTTTAACCTTTTTTACTTTTTTTTTTAATAACTTTTTAATTTTTTTTTTCTTTTTTAAAGGATTCCAAACAAACATATCTCTCTAAAAGTTTTATCCTAACGGTCTTAGGAGTCATTGTCTACTAGGACTCAACTACCTAGCCTATTATCTCAACTATGGTATTGGCCATGGCCACACTTCAACCAATCATTCTCTTTCACATAATTTATTAATCAGTTCAAGGTCATGTCATGTTAATCCTCACAATTTGTGTGATTATTTTGTCAAGTGAATATGACTTGAAAAAGATTATAATACACACCTCCTAAAGGAGGTGTATTATATACATTTTGAAATTATGAAAAAAAAATGATATAATTATATATTTTTTGAGTTATAATTTAAAAAAATCATAATCAAATATTTCAAAATAATATCATAATTAAAGAATAAAATTAATTATATCTAAAGAAAAAAAATGACATAAATAAAATTATATATGATACAAGATATGTATAATAAAATTCTTCATATAAAACTAACACTATGTACTAGTGTTTGGCACTGCGTATAAGAGTTTGTTTGAGTTGGTCGCCAACATTTGTCTTTGCTCTTGATTGAATAACGGATCCGTCTTCAATTTAGTTGTGTTGATTTATTGAAATAATAAGGTTTCGTTTAGGAAAAAAATTATTTTAGTAATTTTTATTTTTTATAAAAAGATGTGTAGAAAAATAAAAATAATAATGTGATAATTTATAATAAATTTTTTTTAATTTTTTGATTAAAATATATAATTGACAAACGAAACCTAAATTTAAACCTTGTTTGGCATAAACTAAAAAATTTAAAAAGTTAAAAAGTCACTATATATTTTAAGTCATATCATCTCTCTACCACATTATTTCAAACCCAATCCATATCCAACTCATATTTCATAAAAAATTAAAAAATATATTTATTTAGATTATTCCAAACAATCCTTTAGATATATACGCAACAACTTATCACAAAGTCAATTGGATAAAATGTAGTATTATGAATTGTCGCAAAGATTCAAAATCACAGAAGGCACCAAATCAAAACACATTCATAGATAAATACCCAAAAAAAAAAAAAAAAAACAACAATAACAACATATTCGCAAAGCTTCAGATACATAGCATTATTGGCGCAATAATAATTACGGGGTGTGTTTGTTTGGAGGGATTGAATAAGGAGATATTATAATCTATCAGACTATTAGTTCTAGGATACATTGTCCCCGAATTATTTGGTTGGACTGAATTTGTATCCTATGTTTGTTTAGTCATGGGATTAGATGTTTGGATTTGATTATTTTTAGTGAGTCCAATGTTTGTTTGAGATATTATGGAAAATGATAAATACTCAAATGACTATTTTATCCTTCTCAATTATTTACTAAGTAATAGCAATATTAATATAGCTTTAATATTTTAATTATTTTTAGCTAAATTAAATAAAAATTTATTTTATTTTATTTTTTACACAATTAAATAAATTTATTTTTAAAAAATTAAATATAAATAAAAATATATGTTATTTTTAATTAAAATTTTAAATAAATTTATTTTAAATAATAATAATTAAATAATGAAATAAAATAAAACATCTATTAAAATTTAAATAATGAAATTAAATAAAATATAAACAAAATTTTAAAATAAAATATCAATAAAATATCTATAAAAAAATATTTAAAAAAATTAAATAAATAAAACAAAAATAAAAATTATTTTATTTTTAAATTGAGACATTTAATTTTTTTTGAATTTTACTAAGGCCAAGTTTGGCATTCTCAAAAAAATCTTTAAAGTCAAAAAATCACTATCCTATTTAAGTCACATCACTTCTCTAACACACCACTTCAAACCCAATCCAAATCTAACCCATATTTCATAAAAAGTCAAAAAGTGCACTTATTTAGTCTTCCCAAACTTGGCCTAAATATAATATATAATTAAATATTAGAGGGCAAAAATATAATTTTATTAGCTAATTCCCATGGGATGAGTTATCCTATGGTTTCTATCCCATCCTCTCGTGGGATAGGATAGTCTCACAAATATGAAACTACTAGTCTGAAGCAAAATTTTTGAAACAAATAATAAATTATTAGTTCGGTGAAATTAATAATCTAATCATACTCCCTAATCTTTTAAAAGAAACGCGCCCTTATAGTACGGACCCGGCATGAAGCGATCGGATTGTTTGTTTATAATAATTACAAAGGAGGTCTCTCTGTACATATGCAGAGTGCAAGTTTTGATTTTTGGAAGGAAAAAATTCTACGGACCTCAATTTATTGACGAACAGCCAAGGATGACTTGACATCACATTATTATCATTTTGTTTTGGAAAAGTTGCCTCAGAAGGGAAATTCTAATGTAGATACCACGCAACTGAGTGTACTATAGGAAAATTTTAAGGGAAATGACAAGATAGTGTGATAGCAGGAGAAAAAAATTTGGGAGAATCATTTAACAGTTGAATATAATTTTTATTTTTAATTTTTTAACTATGTTATAGTGTTGTCAAAAATAGGTCATGGTAGTGTTAATTATGAATTATTATGATGTTAGTTATAATTAATTTTAATTATAATCTTGAAATTCTTTGGTTATTGATTTTTGATTATAACTTATTTTTTTAATTATGACATTTATAATACCCAATTTCATAAATATCATATCATAACTTATCTACGGTGCACACAAACAAAAAATATACTAGTATTAATACAAAATTTTAAATGGGTGAAAGTAAAACATTAATGATATATTCTAATTTGTAAATTATTTGTACTTCTATCATTTTATAATTATTTTGTGTTCATACTAATTTTGTTGAAAATAATTTATCAAATTTTTTTGTGCACTTTTTTTTTAATATTATTTATTGATTTAATTTCTATTTTAGTGTATGTTTGGAAAAATGTTTTTAAATTGATGATAAACTTTACAAATATTAAAAAGTTAAATCATTAATTTTTTCCTGAATATGTAATTAATTTTTGAATTTTTTCCTTATTTATATCCGAAAACATAGTGAATTCAATACTAAGGCTCTGTTTGTTTACCAGATTAAGTTGGATAAAATTATTAGGCCTTATTTGGCATGATCTAAAAAAGTCAAAAAGTCATTATTCTATTTAAGTCACATCATCTTATTTAAATCACATCACCTCTCTAACACATCATTTCAAACCCAACTCATATCCAACTCATATTTCATAAAAAGTCAAAAAGTGCACTTATTTAGATCATCTCAAACCACTCCTAATATGATAAAATTGAACAAAAAAATTATTAATGTAATAATATTAAATTATATTTATTTGTGTAGTAGTATAATGATATTTGTTGATTACGATTAAATATATAAAGTTATGTAAAAAGTAATTTTATTGCTTTTTAAGATGAAGAGCAAAACGGTTGTTTTACCTCCAGTTCCATAGGATGGGATTCAATACCACCTCCTCTAAGAATTCCGGTGTTGTGCAGGCCGCACAACATCCACTATTGTGCGCCTGTTTGAGCCTTCTTCGAGCTCTATTTTGATAATCTAAACATTTACTTTTTAAATTATATCGAGTATAACATACTTATCAAAAATTAAGTTAATCAGACATTTGTATTTGTTTCATCAAATAACATTTGTATCTAAAAAAATGAATAATAAGCATGATTTTAAGAATAAAATTAATTACATATGTGTTTTGTCAAAAATATTATTGATATTCGATTAACATGATTTTTTTTATAATTATGTTATATTCAATATATTATAAAAGATGAACGATTTAAATTATCAAAATAAAATTCGAAGTGAGCCCAAACAACCACACAAGAGTGGTTGTGCGGAGTGTATAATAGTCACCCAAGTCCCCTCCCCCATGGGATTGCTAATGCCTTTACTAAAAGGTATTTATCTCATAACACTCTAATCTCATGACTATTTTTGCAAACAAATATGTTAACAGAATCGATAGTCCAATCGCATGAGCTAAAAACAAAAATAATGGACCAAGTCTAATGTTATCTAAATTCTACAATTCTAAAAGATTATATACTCATCACCTACTCTAAATAGGTAAGATGACATTTTTTCTCATATTCATGAAAATCGTTAAAGATTGTTCATGTTAACTTTATTTTGATTAAAATAATCATCTGCGTGTGTACTAAAATTTGACTTCACATAATTAATAAGATTTTCTTCTCCTAGAAATTTAGGAACGAAGATGATCCTCTGGATGAATTCACTAAGATACTAGCTCGGTTGGGTGTCAATCGGGAGGATACTCCAATGACAAAATCAATAAGGAGTGTTTTGAGAAGTTTGCAAAAAGTTAATTTTTTGACTTTTTGGACTTATTTTGTCTTTTTGTAAGTTATGTGAGAGATAATGTGATAAAAAATGAATAAAAAATTAGAAACTGACTTTTTACCAACTTCCCAAAAGACCCCTAAGTCAACCGAAGGCACTTCAATAATAAAATAGTAATGATCTCAATAACAAAGCTAAATCACAATAAATTTAATGCACAAAATATCACGTATCTTTTTATATTAGAGTGAATTGTCTGTGTCTAAGAGTGCCTTTCATCATGGACTTTAGAACTTATGCTCATTCGAGATTATCCTTTCCTGGTTCAATTAGAGTCCCTTTCATCGTGGACACTAGGACTTGTTCTCATTCATAATTACCCTCTCCTAATCCAATTAGAATAAATATCTCTAAAAAGTTTATCCTAACGGTCTTAGGATTTATTGTTCACTATATAATTTTTTGAGATGTGTTATATAAATGTACTTTTTAATTTTTTGATTTTAAAAGTATAGAAAAAAAAGATATATATTTGGAATAATTTTTTGACTTTTTTCCAAAAGATGTGTAATAAACTATTATAATAAAATCAAAATGACAATTTATCCTTTTGACTTTTAATTTTTTTAACTTTTTGAATAGTTAAATTCAAAGGACAAAATAATAATTTTGCCTTAATGACTTTTTCCACAAGCTACCTTTAAATAATATAAATTTTTAAAATTTTAAAATTTTAAAATTTTTGATTTATTTATTCCAAACAAGGCCTGAGACTCAATTACCAAGTCTAAATATCCCAATTATGGTGTTGGCCATGGCCACACTTCAACCATTCATTCTCTTTCACATAATTTATTAGCTCAAGGTCATGTCACGATGATTCTCACAATTAGTGCGATTATTTTTTTAAGTGAAAATGATTAGGGAATGACCATATCACACAGCTTTTAAAAGGTGTCTATTATATGCATATTATAATTATATTATTTTATATTTTTTGGGTTATTATTTAAAAATAAAAAATCATAATCAAATATCTCAAAATAATATTCATACATGACTATCAGTATGTGCTACTTGTGTTTGGCAATATACACGGCAGGAAAATTGGCTTTTACCAACATTTTAAAATTATGTCGAGGACATAGCTGTCACTATAATTTAGCGACGTTTTATAAACACCGTACAATATCATTTGTGGCGTTTTTTTAAACGCCAGCATAAAAGTTGCCTTGCCCACAAATGATGTCATACTAACTTATAGTGACGTTTTTATTAAAACGTTGCTAAAAGCCTTTTTTTCAAAATAAAAAAATATCTGAACCTAATCAGAATTTTTTCCAAATAAATTTATAATAAAACAACAAAATCTAATCAAAATATGAATTCCTTCCTCCAAAAAATAAATACTAAAAAAAACCCAACAAAAGCAAAATTCAAATTACATAATTCATAATAACTCAAACATTTGATCACCTTTTAACATTCAAAATAAATTGGAACCAATTAAGCCATAAATATTTTTAGAAAAAAACAAATTTGACCAATAGAAATTTATGACATAACAAAAAATTAAAAATATTTACAGACATGAGTAGATCATGACACACTACTATTTCATGACATTAAGTTCACTTTCTACCATGGTTGCTAAGGTGATACTCCAAATGCTTGCACTTAAAACAAAAATAAGACATCTATGAGAATTGGACAAGTTGTTTGGATATAATAAAAACATTATTAGACATTATCAACATGAACAATATACATTAACAAATTACTCAAAAGTAATTATAAGTAATTAACTCTAACAAACTAATGACGGCAATGTTATGGAACAAACGTGGTAATGACAGAAAGAGCACTAGTAGCAATCATGAAGAAACCAAATAAATAAATAAATAAATAAAATCCAAAAGGCACTAAGATAATTGAGAGTAAGAAATAAATCTAGTATGTATTTATTGCAGAAAAAAAAGTTCAGACACATACCAAATGCAACTCCAACTGCCGTTTGCATGGTTCCTACAATGCAGCCATTAGTAATCATACTCATACATATACTTCAGAGATTAGCATGAAGAATGCCATCCCACAATGATGGTTTCAACCAATTCCAATTCACAGATTATTTGGAAATTCATAGATGGACTTTCTTTCTTATTAAGTCCATATTTGGCCTTTTTGAAACTAAATATATGCTTCTCTCTCCTTTTTTTTTTTTTCATTTCTTTTTTCTCCCTCCTATTTTGTACCTTTTCATCTCTATATTCTCTCTTCTCCCTGTTCAACAATAGACCTTTTATCTCTCAAACTCCATAACTTTAACTCTTCTCTCTTCTCATACACTCCATAACTTTAACTCTTCTCTTTTCTCACACGAAAAGCAAGCGGCTACATTATCCTTTTAGATATAATATTAATCATAAATGGCGGATGAATTGTAATTTCTATTAATCAATCTTTGTCAAGTGCATCAAAGGATTATAATAATAGATCACAACTCATAAGAATACTTGAGAATTCTAGCTTACAGAATATTAGTTGCCAAATCCCTCTATTAGAGCCAAAATCAGATTATTCCAAAGAAGATACCTACGCCCTTAACCCCCCTTTAATTCAGATTTTTCCAACTCACTTACCTAGCAAAACAACTTATTACTGAGTTTTCATGTTGATTGTATGGCCAACTTTTCACTAGAATTTATTGCAAAGTTGGTAACCCTTCCAATGATAATATAATATAAAGGCTGTCGGATCTAATATAGAATTTGTAATGCCCCACTTTTTATTACTCGGAACCTATTACTAGATTCATTAAGTTAATTCAAGTTCAGAGATAACATGTGGAAACTTTTTACATCAGTGAGTAAGAATAAATAAAGATTCTCTCATTCGAATGCAAATTAAATGCAATATGAGCATGATTAATAAATTGCCCGTAGGCTTACATCTTTAAAAGTAAAAGAAAAGATTTAACCTTTTTACATCAATGGCATTCCACCCACAAATAAAAGGCCCCGTGGCCAACAGGTAAAGAAGATCCATGACCTTGAAACACTTCTTGACGTCCACCTGAAAAAGGATTAGCAACGTGGAATGAACATAAAGTCTAGTAGGAATCTCAACATGATCCTAAACAATAGCAACTTACAGATAGCTATGATCATGAATGCGTAGTCTCATACTATATAAATAATGTGATGGTTTATACAGAAATATACATATAAAAGACCTTTTCTCAAAAATCATTCATTTCATTCTATGGCTTAAGCATTTCACTTTTCTTTCTTCGTGTTACCCGTCCATTTTTAACACATTCATGTCTATGCATGTATATCTCTAGTACAAAAGGAAAACAACAAGCAACCAACAACTTTCTACTCAACAAATGAGGCAACTTGACCCTCCAGAAACACAACCATCATAACCTATGACATACCCAAGTACATTGAGACACTAATAATAAACAAGTTCTGCTCTACCTGTCTTAAGCATGGTAAGTCAAGGATACACCATTCCACAATGAAATGCCAATTTACCAGACACGAGCTAGAAGGTAATGACACCTCTGCCAAGTTCTCCAGGCGCTAGCTGGAAGGTACTGGTACCCCTCATTCTAAGCCGAGCAAATTCTCCAGGCGCTAGCTGGAAGGTAATGATACCTCTCATTTTCAGCACAGTACACGTTACCAACCATCACAACATGATAAAGTACAACCAACAAGTGTAATGCATACACATAGACCATTCAACACAACAATGTCATCCTCCACCGATGACCAAGGACAAAACCTCTAAATGTATGTATTCAACTCACACATTAATAATAATCTAACTCTCATGAGACTTTAGATCCAATTACAACAATAGTAAGATATAAGACTTGTGATCCAATCTCAAATTGATTTTTGAAATTCACATAGTGTTATCATTTCATTCTTTTATTTCAAAATCAATTATCTTATTTTCCAAATTAACATTCTCCATCCTTTGTCCCAATCCATTCTTTTCATTTCACAAAATTAAATTAAAACCATGGATATCAAAGTCATCACCCACTCGATTTCAACTCAACAAGAGTACAACCCCAAAATGTTAATCTCATGATTAACCTCCTTTTTACAATTTACAATTGACCAATTAGTTATTCTCAACTATGAACAACCCAACACAAGGTAAATGCTAAAATTCATGAGACCTGATTAATCTCTAATTAATCAACAATTCAATATTTAAATCCTTTAATACATAACATGATTATTTTACAATTTCACAATTTCAACCCTTTTTACCCATTAAGCATCCTTTCGAAAATTTGGGTTTTACCTCTCTCTAAACATGAACATGTTAGACCACTTCCTAACTTAACCTAACAACAATCAATTTCCCAAACCAATCTTAGATCCCCTTTTATGATTTTCGAAAAAATCCATAACGAACATGGTTTTCATGCAATAAAAACTTACCACATGTCTATCTATAGACGAGATATTGAAAAAGATCAAAGAAATCCCTACCTCAAAGAGAGAAGAAGAGAAAGCCCAAAAATCAACTTCGCTGAAATTCGATCTCCACCGGTCAAGACGAAGCCTTCGATATGCTCATTATTTTGGTATGAGGAACTAGTACTAAAATCTCAATGGATTTTTGGGATCAAAAGAAAATGTAAAGTTTTGAGGGTTTGGGTAGAGAGAGATGGGAGAAAAAGAGAGAAAGATTGTATAGAGAGAGAGAGACACATTCAGAAAATGAAATGAAAAGGTGCAAGAGATCTAAACATAGCTGAAAAGCATGAAAAACGAAGCAGATCACGCGCTTGGCCGCACCTACGCACATGCGGTCTCTCTCGCACCTCATCTTTCGCACCTGCATATAATGCAGTCTTGCACACAACCATCCCCTGTTTCCCGCATGTGCGACCTCTCTCCCGCACGTGCGGCCTAGGCCTTGCACGTGCGGCCCTGGCCCTCCAGCCCGAAAAATCCTCAACTTCTCTCTCGACACTCCGGAGCTGACCTCGCACCCTCCGAAACGAGTGAAAACTCAGAATTGAAACAAATACAACCGAAAATTTTGAGAAACAGTTTTCAACAACAATGAACCCAACTGTTGATGGGACCACACTTCAAAACCTGACACTTTAACAAAGATAAATCCAACATAACTCAAGAGAACAAAGCAAATTGCATACCGGTCATCACAGAATTGAACATGGGGTTGTTAAACTATTACTCATATGCTATTCACTCCAAATTATTGACCAAATCTATCTATCATGTGTAGACACCCTATTTTTGACTACCCTTACAACTTGGGCGCCACCGAGTGATCACCCGATGATGAATTTGTATACGCTTGTCAAATGTTCGAATTCCTCAGCTGGAAGCCTTAGCTTTGAGCCTCAGAAACCTACAAACTTTGCACCAATTTTTTTAGGATCAAAACAACAACTTTTCAAGCCTGACCATCTGGGACCTGCAGGCTTACTAGTGGCCGACCGGCCACTAATGGTATACAACCGGCCCCTAGTAGTAGCCGGCCGGTCACTTATGCAAAAACTAGATATTTTTGGCCAACTGTCTCCACAGATGCATGTATCATTCTAGCTGTATTTGTTTGGATATTTCCAAGGGTCTTTCATATATTTCTACACATAGATGACTCTCTCTTATGATATGGGGTTAGAAAATTTTGTGGAGCAAAGTTTTGGAAATATTTCTCTCTCTCTCTTGCACCTTACATACTCTTTACCTACACTCTCTAAACCAAACTTGGAGGGTTCTTTGCTGAGGTGTTTAAGCTTGCATCTTGGCTCTTGAGGGTGTGAAGTGGTGGTTTATAACTCAAAAATGATACTTCTCTTCAAGAGGTATAATTCCTAGCTTTGTTTCCTTTATGTATCTATTGTATTTATTGCTGTTTTTGGGCTGTTATTCACCTATATTTTTGGGCTGAAACTTGTGGTTTAAAGCCATTAAAGGTAGAGGGGTGAACCACCCTTCTTTGAAGCTTGCTTCCTAGGCTTTTGGCCTTGTGTTCCCATCCTTTCATCAACTTTTTTTAAACTTTTTACCACTGAATTTTAGAGTTTTTCATAGGCTAAAAATCATGTTTTGAGGTCCCAAAAATGGAGGGGGTTAGCCACCCCTCCCCTGGCTTGTTTACTACCTTAAATTCTTCATTATTGTAGCTTACTCCTTTAGCTCTTTTGACTTCAATTCAAGCACTGTTTTAGCCTATTGTATGACTATTTTAAGTTGTTCATGTCATTCATGCTTTGTCTGATAAGCTTGTAGTGTAATGGTCCTCATAGGTTTGGTGTTTTAGGTCTTAGCCACCAACCTATTTGAGTTGATAGAATTTATTTAGTGCTTTCCATATTTGTTATCATCTTTAATCACCTTTGAATCTCACTTATTTCTTGGCTTTTCATTGCCTTGAGAGTTGTTTAAACCAATTGGTTGTTTAAAGCTTGAGATAGAGATCATTGTGCTTAATGGTTTAATCTTCTCGGAGGTTTATTACCAGTGGCATGACATCTCTCTCATGCCCAAAACAACCCTTTGTTTGATACTTCTTTCCATTAGTGGACTCAATCTTCATTATTGGACTTAATTGACTAATGAATAGAAAGGTAATTAAAATGGGGTAATCAAAATTGGGGCTAAAATGGAATAAGATAATAATATGGTTTGGGGTTCAACTGGACATTAGTTGAACCCATTGAATCTTAGACCATTTCATACTTACTAGTGATGATAATGGTTTGAGAGTCAATGCCAACCACTTCCCTTGATCAATCTCATAATAGGGAGGAGGTTTTGTTGGTCATTTGTTATCCCTCACTGAACTTTTGTCCAATCGAGCCATAGATCATCATGCAATAACTTTGCATTGTTGATGATTTGTGAATCGATTCTACCCCTCTTTAGAGCAATTTCATGATAATGAGAGGCAGAGAGGATGAATATCCCCTAGAAACACTATGTTTCTGCTATGTTCATTTTCTGTTGCAGCAGGGCCATATTTACATTAGTGGCCGTCCACCATTACTAGCCGGTCGTCCACTACTTCTGGCCGGCCGGCCACTTTTGTGTCAGCAAGCAATGTTGTTTTCTTGCAAGGCAGAGCAGAAGCAGAGGCAAAACAAAAGCTTTTTCTGCAGGCAGAATAGTTCTAGCAGCAAAACAGAAGTGTTTCCGGGAGGATGTTCGTGTTGGCATACACGGTTCACTACCCCGCTCGAGTTTAATTAGTTGTTAATTTATTAATTCAATTAGTTGATCCCACGTGTAATAATTAGTGAATTCCCATTTTTAACTAATTAGTTAGTGTAATTATTTAGTTAAATTCAATTTGTAATAATTAGTTAGTGTAGTTAATTTGTTTCATTTGGTTTGTAATAGCTAGTTAATTAGCTTAGCTAGGCTATTTATTCGGACCCTCCTGTGCGAGGGCCAATGTGTAATAATGTATGTCTTCCAACCCCACATTTTTTTCCTTTTTATTTATTTGCTTAAAATGGATAGTTTAGAGCATCATGTTTACTTAGCATTTCCCATGATTTGCATTCATTGTCTTGCATGCATTAGGCTCGACGTATCATTCTAACCCACATTGTTATTTATTACTTTGTTGAAAATGTGCTAATCACATTCTATCAAGTTGATTCACATGCCATGTTAGTAGCCGAGCCTATTAATTGCATTTTGCATGTTTTGTATTAGTCATTTTGCATTATTAGGATCATGAATTTTTCATAACTATTTTATCTCTTTTTGGCTTGCTTTGGAGTATTAGGTGAGCTTTTTATTGCTTTAGCATATCGCATGTGTGTGATTGTTGCCATGTCAAGCATGATTACCATGAGGCTAAGTGCTTAAATGATATAACTCTTATATGCTTGTGGATGAAGGCTAATTGCTTGAATTGGAATAATTTAAGTTATGTACCTATGAGATCACTTTTTCAAGTGGTACATATTCGAAACAATTTTCAAACAAACATGAAATCAAAGTGTTCCAACTTTTGCAAATTAGTCTATACTTGTGTGCAACACATAGTAAGGTTAGCTTAATAAATGGAATAAAAGCATATAATATAAATAAGAATCGCATCATGATTAGTAGAGGCCGATCTTTAATTGGGCGAGTGGGGTGCTCAATTCATGACCTTTCCCTCTCGTACCTAAGTTCCCGAGCCTAGACACTTTGGTGATGACAGATAAGTGGCCTTTGGTACGAGTTTCGGGTTTCCTAAATTTCTCAAAAAATATTTAGGTGGCGACTCTGTATTTGGCAAAACAATCAATTTTTGGCATTTTCATTTAAAATCAATTTCCAAAAGGATTGCTAGATTTGGACTCATTTGTGTTTATCTATTTCACATTGCACTTGTGAAATCAGATTCAAAATCACAGGAGTTCGAACTGTAGGGCTAATCGTCTCCGAAAGGAGCACGAAGAGCAATCTACAGTTTCTAGCGACTCTGCTGGGGAATTTAGAAAACTTGACTTGAACTTCATGATATGAAATTTTATCTACACTTATTTGTTCTTTGCATTTGCATTGGTGCGCAGAAGTCACTATGTTTGCCATCTGCTATTCCTCGACGGTTTGCTGGAGGCTTGCCCAAAAGCGTGCCAAAAGACTGACCGGTCATGGGCTCTGCCATGTTGGGAACACAACCCTTGGATCTGGACTACCGCTGTACCATTTGATTATCCTTTCACTTTTTGGTGTTAAGTGTGAGAGGTATACTAAGTAGTTTTGCTGAGGTACCTTTTTTGACTATTTGGCCTAGCTACATGTAGTAAGCCATAGAGACTATTCCAAACTAGGATAAGACGCTCATTCGAATGCAAGATTATGTGAAACCGCTTAATTGAAATAGTGAAACCCTAGTTCATGATAAAACTAGAACAGGGTAACCTTACCCCTTTATAGGGGTGTTTTAGCTCTCTTTTAACTGGTATATGCTTTACAGTGAAATTGTACAGGAATGTGCATATCAGTTGCAAGGTTGGTATCTATTTTAGGGCAGAATTCAGTGGGGAATGCAATCCTACAACTTTGATCGTGTTTGTGTTGATGACATCTTAGCTGAGGTGCTGTGTGATTTCTGATTACTGCTCTTTTGCTTTATTTCTTTTGCTAGGTAGTTTAAAACCATAGCTTCAGAAAGTTCGGATATCCCCCAAGTATTTTGGACCCGAGTCGGAAGACTTTGTAAAGCCGGGGATCTTGTTCGAGGACAACCCGTGTTTACCTTACTCTCACCGGTTACAAGACGGAGGAGAATCAGACAGAGTTCACTAATCCAATTCTTACAACAATCACCTCTTAGCTCGCCTGCGTTCAGTCCGGTCCAAGAGTAGTCAGCTACTTCTAGTTCAGCGCAGGAAAGGTCGCCTATTCCGATGACATAGTATCCCCCGACCAATATGGAGGAACTGATACTCTAGTTGCAGTAAACAGTGGAAGCATTACAGCATGATGCGGTTTGTTAGGTCGAGGTTACAGCCCGTCAGGCCGAGGTCATAACAAGGTTACAACAACAACAACCATAGCCGGCTGCGACCTCTACATCTTACGCACCCACCACGGCTATTCTTGTGCCCAATGCCAATGTTAATGTTGCCAATGCTCAAGATCCGCAAAACCAGGGTAATCCGATTTTTCCAATCCAAACAGAACCAATCCCAGCCCAAGCTTCCAGAGCCCCAGTTTATCAGACTGAGGCTTCGTTCGAGTTCGAGGTTAACCCAACTGCACTCAAGGTCAATAAATTGGAGAAATTATTTAAAAGAGCGTAAGGGGTTAACTCCATTTCGGACATAGAGGATGGATACACTGATTCTGCGATTACATTGCCGGATCAGTTTAAGATGCCACACATTGATCGTTTTGACGATTCCAAAGATCTGATGGTTCACTTGTGATTGTTTTCAGATATCTTGCGGCCGATGGACTTAACTAAACTACAGAAGCTGTCTCTTTTTGGTCGCACCATGTTGGGTATAGTGGCCATTTGGTATGCCAAGTTGGAAGATTCCATCAAATAGAATTGGGAGGAGATGGCCGAGGCCTTCATTGCTCAGTACTCTTACAATACATAGATTGAGGTCACAACTCATGATCTCGAGGCAACCCGCAAAGAGCCGAATGAGGGTTTTTATGACTTTGTGACAAGATGGAGAGCTAAAGCCTCAATGATGACCATAAGGCCTTCCGAGAAGGACCAGATCAGAATGGTCGTCAGGAATCTGCATGGCAAGTTGTTGCAGAAAATGATTGTTCTTCCGTTGTTTACATTTACAGAACTTCATGAAATGGGAGTGCAAATCGAAGATGCCATGAAGCAGGGGCTTATTACAGATAAGAAAGAGTCGGCAAAAAGGCCGTTTGTTCGCAGTTCCAATGATTTCAATGGAAGCACAGTTGCTAGGCCATCGGATGTAAGTGTTGTCACCATGACAAAAATTGTTGACCCTTTTGCCAATACAGGATCACAAACGTCATCTAACCCGACCTGACCTCAGAGGACTTTTAACCAGTTATACATGACCTTGTCCAAAGCCATGCAAATGCTGGTTAAAAAAGGGTACCTCAAACCCTTAGAACCTTGTTCACTTCCCGACCCTCTTCTACCTAAACACAACCCCGCAAAATACTGTGCGTTTCACCGATAGCATGGTCATGACACCAACCAGTGCTTCTAATTGCGTCATGAGATTCAGGATCTCATTGACAACAAGGTGATCGCTCTACCTCAGAAGCCAAATGTAACTACCAACCCGTTTCCAGCCCATAATCAAGTCCCCCCGCTTAGAAATCTTAACCGGATCCATACACTGGCCACCTCTTATGACCCCAGAGTATATATTATCCACTCCCACCTACCAAAACCAATGTTGTTCATTCCTGAGGGTATAGATCTGTGCATGATGGACACATTTAAGCGACAACCTAAGCCTCATAATGTGGTGACAATACTCATGGTAAATGAAGGTTTGGCCTTAAAGGGAGGTATTAATTTGTTGTTAGAATGTCCTAGTGACTTATTTGAGCAGGTGTATGACCCGAGTTGCTATATCGTGCCAACTACTCAAACTAGGCCTAAAGTAGTGCTACCAACCTCAGTAGGCATTAATGTGGTCAGGGAGGATGGCCCGAACCAAGGGTTGGATGATTTGGCAGACCTTGAAGAAGATATAGATAACCTGCAGTTCTTTGATGAGCATGATTAGGGAGATGTACAGATTTGGTGGTTCGACCTGAACGGATCAACTGATAACACCGGATGGTTGAGTGGTGAGCTAGACAAAGAAGAAGAAACTGGGATAAAACCAGAGGGGAAGGAGGCAAAGGTAGCTACAGTGGCCGGAAAGGCTGATGAGAAAGGAAAATTGTCGGAGGACATGTATACAGGAAACCCGAATCAAGAAGTGGGAGTTGTGAACACCACAGACACTGAACAGGAAGCTGCATTGAGGCAATTTGAGAAAGAAAGAGTTGAGGACAGTCAGAAAATTGCAACCACATGTCACTTTGAGGGGAGTACTTGTATTGTGAAGATGATTCAGGTGGAGCCGGACAACTGTTTGTCGGTGGTTGACGGCAAGTGGTGGGATGACAATGATTTATGCCTGGCCCATACCGATGAAGATTGGGGAGGCTGTCTCCCGAATAATACATGGTATGCTGAGGAGATAGACCATCTTACCAGCAGTGGACGGTATTTTAAGCTGCCACACCTGGATCAAGCAGAGGTGTCTAGAAAGGACAAAGAGGCTGAGAAACAGAAGGAGTAGCAACTAGAAGAAGAATTAGTGCTGAAACAGCTCAATAAAATCCAAGTTGACATCTTTATCTGGGGTTTTCTTATGGCCTCACAGGTGCATCGATAAGAAGTATTGTCAGCAATGGACAAGGCTATATTATCCATTGATACTACGCCTGAGCAACTTGTGGGCCTAGTTTTTTCAGGTGGTTTCAAGCCAACACTCACTTTCTCAGACAAAGAGCTGCCGCTGGAAAGCCCGGCCCGCAACAAGCCATTATACATTTCTGTGGAATACAAGGAGAAGTGGACACCAGTGGTATTAGTAGATACTGCCTCTACCATTAATGTATGTCCGTCTCGTATCGCCTATGCAATTGCCTTAAACCGATAGACTTTGTTCCCACAACCTAGGTGATACAGGCATATGATAACACTAGTCAAGAGGTCATGGGTACGATGAAAGTATGAATCTAGGTGGGCCCAGCTGAGTAAGAGATCGAGTTTCACGTCCTGGATGTACCGACTACCTTTAACTTGTTGCTAGGGAGGCCTTGGTTACATTACATGAAGGCTATGTCCTTTACCCTCCATCAAATGTTGAAGTATCTTCATGGAGGAGAAGTAGAAATTGTTTTTGGGAACTCATCCATCCATCCACCTCCGAAGGTGACTACACCAATCCTAGAAATCAACCATGGTGCTGAAGATGTATTCCTTTCGGGATTCACTCTAGTTGAAGCTCGGGTAGTGCAGACAATTCTGGCTGCGGACGAATGCATGCATCCTAGTGCCTAGTCCATATACTTCATGAACAAACTGTGACACATTCCAGGAATGGGACTTGGAAGAAATGGGCGGAAAGGTGTTACAATATCGGCCGAGGTGCCACACAACCCACATGCCTTTGGATTGGGCTATGTACCCACCAAAGAGGATTGGATAAGGAAGGGAGAAGAGATGAAGGGCAGAGCCAAGGCCAAGAGAGTTGGAAAGCATTATGAGCTCGCCCACAGGCTGATTCGGGGGATTCTCAACGGCCGTTTTGTTTGAGAGGGAGAGGATTTCCCTTTTTGGGGCTTTCCTGAGCCTTGGGTAAATTCTTTAAAGAAACGCGTCCCCGGATTCGAGATTTTCTTTGATCTGCAACTGCAGGACAGTGATGAGGAAATGGTTGAACCAAGCATCAAAGTTAGCCAGAGCATGGAACATGACTCAGACAACAGTGAGCCTGGAGTAGGGGTAGCATTGACCAGTCTCCTGACAGATCTTGTGGCCGACATAGAGAACTTGAGGGATAACTTTATTGTCTACATGATTGGGGAAAGAACGGGGTGTGAACCTAACCAGTGGTATTTTGGATGCATCAAGGGCACCGCATCTTACTTGGCAGCTGGAGGAAGGTTGTCTTTCCAATTCTGAATTGGGTGATGAGACAGAATCTGATTCCATTGAGTCTGTGGGGTCGGGATCAGATTCAAGTCAGTTCGAGAGGTCTGAGTCTGGTATTTTTGGGAGTGGTAACCTGTGGACCGCCCGAACTTCCTCCGTGCGCCCCCTTTTTTGGAGAGGGCGCGGATTTGGTTCATGCTACTACAGTTCAGACTCCTGTCACGGTTCTGTATCTAATCTCACAAAGTGCAATGTAAGACTAATAAATCACCAAAGAGTCCAAATCCGGCAAATCTTTTTGAAAAATTAATTTTGAATGAAAAAGCGCCAAACATGGACTGCTTTGCCAGATTACAGAGTCGCCACCTAAATATTTTGTTTTTGGAAAATTTAGGAAACCCTGACTCGTGCCAAAAGCCACGTGTCCGTCATCACCAAAGTTGCCTCGGCTCGGGAACTTGGGTACGAGAGGGGAAGGTCCTGAAATGAGCACCCCCGCTCGCCTGATCAAAGGATCGGCCTCTACTAAACATGATATGTTGTTTTTATAAACACATGTGTTCTTGTCTGATTATTAATCTAACTTTACTATGTGATACGCACAACATACAAGTATAGACTAGATCGCCTAAATTGGAACAAAATAATTCAATGTTTGTTTTTGAAAATAGTTTGAATTTGGCACTCTCAAGCGGGCTAAAATGCGGATTTGCCATCCTCAAGTGGGCTTAGAAAACATGATGTTGCCATTTCACAAAATTGGCTTAAAACTCACAATCATCGAGTTGTTCCAATGCAGGCAATCAAGCCTCCACCCACAGGCATTCAAGCAGTTAAGCACTTAAGCAAATAGCCTCATAGCAAGCATGCTATCATGGCAACACTCACACTCATGCAAGTATGCTAAAGCATAAACACTCACAGTGTACTCCGAGCCAAAACAAAAGCTAATTAGAAATCATGCATGATCCTAACTATGTTTAAGATGCCTAATGCAATGCATGCAATAATGCACCTAGGTAGACTCGGCTATCTAAGATGGCATATGAATGCAATAATTCGATAATATGCTTTGAAACATGTATTCAAGTAAGTATTGAATTACAATGCAGTTTGAATGATGCGCCGAACCCGGTGCATTCAAGACAAATGAATGATGCAAACATGCAAAGCATAAGGTATACTAATCGAAATATGCCCCTAATCTAACCATTGAAAGCGGATAAATAAAAAGGAGGAAGACGTGGGGTTGGAAGACATGCATACACGCACGCACACTTATTACAACATTTGCCCTCTCGACAGAGGGTCCGAATGAATAAGCTAAGCTAGCTAGGCTAAGCTAATTAAACTAATCTGATTAAACTAATTAGACTAATTATTACAAAACAACTAATTAACTATGCTAAGCTAATTAATTATTACAAACCGAATTGAATAACTAGTTAATCTAAGCTAATTAAAGCAATTAAATTAATTAACTATCTAAGCTAATTAATTACAACACATTGAAATAGCTAGAAGTAACTAACTAATCAAGCAATAAAGAGAAGATGGCCTTGCGGGCGAGGGAGACATGTATGCTCAGTTGGCGTTGTCCTGAAAACTCATTGCCTTGCCTTCGGTTGTCCCTGTTTGCACTTGCCTTGATCTTTGAAAATTGTGCCAATCTCTAGATTACCTTTGCTTCAACACAGGGACCTCCTGGTGGGCTGCCAGCCACTTCAACTGGCCGGTCAGCTAGTTGAAGTGGCCGGTCAGCCAGTTAAAGTGGCTGGTCGGCCAGTTTCTGTTCCAAACTTCTAGTTTTGCTGCAACAGAGAACAACAAAGCCAAGACAATGCATTTGCAAGAAAATGTATGTACTGCCACCCTCTTCATCATGTCTCAAGCTCAAAGGAGTGTGGCAGTCGACTCTCAAGCCACCAACCAAGCATTTTCAATGCATGGTGGCCAAGAACCAAACTTGTACCATGTTGATGAATGCACAAACAACACACAAGACTCAAGAGGCCTCCAACCTATTATGCACAATCAAGGGGGACGGCGGCCAAGAAATGTGATACGTTTTATCACTTTAAGTATGAAACGTCCCACATTTCTTGTGTTTGGATTAACGTCCGATCCAGACACATGCAATGCAAACAATATGCTTATCTTACGCAAGTTTTACTTTGCTCAATTCTTGTTTACACATTTTAGATTAACAATTAATTCCTTAACCGGTTAGTCCAATTGTGAAAGTCCTCTAATGAGAGGGGTCAACCAAAAGGTGGTTTAGGACATGAGTAGAAATCATGTCTTTGACTAGGAGGAACCCTCAAAAGAGGGTTAAAGTCATTTAAGCACAAACTCTAACTCATGCTTAAACACAAACTTAAGGCCAAACAACCCTCAAAGCAAATGGAAAAATGAAGAAATGAGGGAGGTTGCAGATGTTTTTAGTGCTGAAATGGCATGGAAAATAAGACTACAACATGCAAGCAACTCATGCACAACATGCTCCAAACCAAAAGCGTTGAAACTAGTGAAGGACATAACACTAGAGGCATGCAATACAATGCTCAAATAACCAAACCAGCCCAAAACAGTGGCCTAATCATGTTGAAATTAAGGCACAAAAGAGTAGAAAATCATGCGTACATGTTGGCTTGCAAGCAAGGCATAAGACTCAACTCTCAAACACAATTAAGGAGTGATACATGTGAGAGTATAACAAAAGTATATGCTCTGAAATCACATATGAAATGATGCTATGGCATGCAAACATCACAAGTAAAGCATGCTAGAGGCCTAAGACAATGAGCTAGTGAAGGCATTTGCACTATAGCTATACAAAACATGAGCCATATGACTAAGACAGCCCAAAACAATCCTAAAGCATGTCAAAACAATGCCAAAAACATGCTAGAGTATAGCCAAGACAAGTTAGAATGAAAGGCCAAAACATTAAGTATGTAAAGCTAGTGAGCAAGGTTACACTACAAGTGTAAGAAGCATGAAAGGGGTGACTCAACCAGGCCAAAAGAGAGTTACAACATGCTGAAATAAGACCAAAAATGGGCTGAGACTAAGCCAACGCATGCTAGAATAACAAGCTAACTCATTAGGCATACAAGACTAGTAAGCAAGATTACACTACAAGTGCAAAGAGCAAGCAACCAATGATCAAACACGCCAAAAACAGAGTTATGTTAGGTCTAAAAAGTCACAAAAACATGCTTGAACAAAGCCCCAAAGAAGTAGAAACACATGCTCATTTGGTGGGCCATCAACATAAGCAAACAAGACAAGAGGAGAAGGGACCACCCCCTCCTATTTGGGACCTGAAAACCAAGTTTCCACCACTGAAATTCCTCTGGAATTCAGTGGTTAAAAGGCCAAGAAATGGTGATCTCAAAGGCTTTAAAAGATAGCACAAAGCAAAGCAAAGCAAAATAAGCCACAAAAGGAGGTAGACCACCCCTAACTCAAACAAGGCCTCAAACAACCATTTTTAACACTTAAAAATAAAGGTTTTTGTAGTTGAAAGATAGGCCTAAAACAACATGCAAAGAGGGCCAAACTAATGTACAAAAACAAGCTTAAAAGGGGGAATTCCTCACCCTTGAAGCACAACTACAAAATCAGCAACTTTTGAGCCAAAATCAGCCTTTATGAGCTCAAATAAGACCTCCAAGCACCTTAGCTTCAAGGTAGAGGTGTTTGATCCAGAGTCCCTTTGCAAAATGCACAAAGAATTCCCACTTTCAAGCACTTTCAAACACAAAAATATAGAGAGAGAGAATTCTAAAGAGAGAGGGTGAATTTTTTTGCTCTAAAAAATCTGAACCCCCCAAATGGGGGAGGCAACTCCCTTTTATATAGAAAATGCAAGCCAAAGCTTGCTTGAATCTCTTTATACACGTGTATGGAGATGAGCTTCAGTGCTCAACAGCTAGCTCAAAAGATCTGAAAATATTAGAAAAAGGAGAAAATTGGCTGCCAGCCAATTTAAGTAGCCGACCGGCCACTTCAACTAGCTGATCGACCACTCCAACTAGCTGGCAAAGTGCCAAAAGTGGCTGACAAGGGAGAAAAGGTAACTGACAGGCCGTCGGCCACTTTAGGTAGCCGACCGGCTACCTCCTCCAGCTGACCGGCCACTTTAAGTGGCTGGCAAAAGGAAAAAGTGGCTGACAAGTGCCAAAATTGGCTGACAAGGCCTCTTCTCCCTCCAGGCAAGGGGTACCAAGGTTTGGCCCAAAAACAAGACCAAAGCACAAAAGGGTTAAGAGGCTCGAAGCCTTATTTTGATGAAATTATTTCCATTAATGTGGGTACTGAAAAGGATCCACGCTTGGTCCAGATCGGGTCTACGTTGTCTTTGGAGGAACGCGAGAGTTTAATCGCTTTATTAAAAGATTTCAAGGATGTTTTTGCGTGGTCCTACGAAGACATGCCTGGAATCGATCTTGAGATTGTACAGTACTAGATCCCTCTCAACCCCGAAGCCTGACCAGTCAAGCAGAAGCTGTACAGGATTCGTCTGGATTGTGCACTGAAAATCAAGGAAGAGGTCACCAAGCAAATTGATGTAGGATTCTTGTTAGTATCCTAGTATCCGACCAAGTTGGCCAACATCGTCCTAGTGCTGAACAAGGATGGCAGAATTCGGGTTTGTGTCGACTTTAGAGACTTGAACAAAGCGAGTCTGAAGGATGACTTTCCACTCCTGTATATTGATGAGTTGGTTGACTTCACCACGGGTCATGCCTTGCTCTCCTTCTTAGATGGGTTTTCTAGATATAACCAGATTCTGATGGCACCCGAGGACAAAGAAAAGACGGCTTTCACCACTCCGTGGGGCACCTACTGCTACCGGGTCATGCCTTTTGGGTTGAAAAATGCTGGAGCTACCTATCAAAGGGCTACGACCACCATTCTGCATGACATGATCCACAAAGAGGTTGAGGTGTACGTGGATGACATGATTGTAAAGTCCAAAGAACGAGAAGACCACTACACCGCATTGGAGAAATTCTTTCAACGAATCAAAGAATACAGATTGAGATTAAACCCGCAGAAATGCACCTTTGGCGTAATGGCAGGGAAAATACTGGGCTTTTTGATTAGGCAGAGGGGAATTGAAGTAAATCCTTCCAAAATCAAGGCCATCTTAGGAATGCCATCACCAAGGACTGAAAATGAGGTGCATGGCTTTCTGGGTAAAATGTAATTCATAAAACGATTTATTTTCAAATTAAGCTTGACTTGTGAATCACTATTTGATCTCCTGAAGAAAGGAAATAAATTATGATGGGATGATCGATGTCAGTTTACCTTTGAGTAGGTCAAGCAGTGCCTCCAAAACCCACCTGTGTTGTCATCACTAGAGCTGGTAAAGCCTCTGATTCTGTACTTGTCAGTGACCGAGTCGACCATGTGGTGCATGCTAGCTCAACAATTTGAAGATAGGGTGGAGAAGGCCATCTATTACTTGAGCAAGAAGATGCTAGACTATGAGATCCGCTACACTCCCTTAGAGAAAGCTTACTTAGCCTTGGTATGGGCTACCAGGAAGTTGAGGCACTACTTGTTAACTTACTCTGTAATCCTGGTTTCGAAATTAGATCCCATTAAATATCTCTTTGAGAAACCAGCACTTACGAGTAGGCCGGCTCGTTGTCTGCTTCTTTTCTCCGAATTTGATCTCAAATATGTTACGCACAAGTCTGTTAAAGGAAGAGCTGTAGCGAAATTCCTGGCGGATCACCTAGTAGAAGGGGATGAGGCAGTGGAATACTTGTTCCTAGATGAAGATGTTCTGCAAGTGGAAAAGGAAACGTGGATGATGTATTTTGACGGAGCGTCTAATCAGTATGATTATGGTATTGGTGTGTTGTTGATAGCACCTGACAACTCCCATATACCCTTAGCTTTCAAACTCCGGTTCAAAGTGTCCAACAACGAAGCAGAATATGAAGTGTGTATTGCTGGTTTAGAAGTTGCCCTAGAATTAGAGGCAAGAAGGTTGGATGTCATTGGGGACTCAAACTTGGTTGTTTCTCAAGCAAACAGAGACTGGAAAGTCAAAGAGGAGAAGATGAAGGTTTACCATCAGACCCTGGATATGTTGATTCTGAGGTTTGAAAAACTGATATTTATGCACCTGCTTAGAGAGAACAATCGGTTCGCTAATACTTTAGTAACTCTATTTTCTATGGTAGACATCCCACCGGGAGTGTAGATGCATCCAATCACTATTGCCGCAATAGATGAAGTGCAAGACAAAAACCCTTGGTATTATGGAAAATGAGACATATCCACCAGGGGCAAATGCCAAGGACAAACGGGGAATACGGCGTTTGGCCGTTCAATTTATCATCTGCGAGGGGAAGCATAAAAGAGGTCATCTGGGAATGCACAAGCTGTGTGTGGAAGAAGAAGAATCGAAACATCTTATGGAGGCTATCCATGGAGGGGAGTGTGGGGCGCATATGAACGATGTAATGTTAGCCCGAAAGATTCTCAGACATGGTTATTACTGGTCAACTATGGAGGAGGATTGCATTGGTTTTGTACAGCAATGCCATAAATGTCAAATCCATGCCAATTGCATGAACATATCACCATCTAAGCTTTACAACATGACTTCACCATGGCCGTTCTCAGTTTGGGAAATCGACGTTATCGGTGTAGTCTCGCCAAAGGGGTCAAATGGACATGAGTTCATTCTGGTGGCAATTGACGATTTTACAAAGTGGGTGGAAGCTCAATCCTATGTCGTGTTGAAGGCATCACATGTAGCCAAGTTTATCAGAAACAACATTATCTACCAGTATGGGGTTCCAAACAAAATCATCTCAGATAACGGCTCACACTTCAAAAAAGAGGTGGTGGATTTGCTTGAAAAATACAATGTGGCTTTTCACAAGTCATCTATGTACAGACCATAGACTTATAGAGTTGTTGAGGCCGCTAACAAAAATATCAAGAACATCTTGCAGAAGATGGTGGAAACCTACAGGGATTGGCCGATAGACTGTCATTTGCGCTCTGGGGAGTTAATGTTGTTTGATGAGAGAAGGCTGAAGGCATTGTATCATGTTCAGGGCTACCAACACAGGATTGCTAGGGCTTTTAACAAGAAGGTCAAGTCCAGAAATCTTAAGGAAGGGGGCATAGTACTGAAAGACAATCGGGCTCCCATCCATGACCCTAGGGGCAAGTTCAGACCCAATTGGACTGGTCTTTACATTGTCAAATCTATTTGGTCAAGATGGGTGATCATTATCATGGACCTAGATGGCTTGGAGTTTTCACAGCCGATTAATATGGACAAGTTGAAGAAATACTGTCCTTGAGAGGCTTGCTAGGCCAAAAACCTGGAAGGGCGACCTAGGCAAAAGTTAGAGCATGAAAAATTAGAAATAAAGAAAAACTGAGCTCGCAAGTTTGAAAACCCTAAAAGGCGACTTTGGCAAAAATTAGAGCGCAAAAGGAGGGAGTTAGTACTCAAGTGAACTTAAACCGAACTACATAAGGCCTGATTCCCATCTTTAGAATACGTAGGCAACTTCATCTCGAAGTTCGGTCGTTCTATCTCCAACTCAATTGTCCTATTCATTCAAATTTGATCAGGTCATCTTTCTCCATCATCAGTTAGCTCGGTTGTGTGATCTTTCTGTTGGCAGAAAGGCCGATATGGCGGTTGCAGCTATGGACAGTTGCGATCTGTTGCTTCGTGGTTGTATATTTTGAGGGGTGATTCTGTGTGTGTCAGGCAGTGATCATTCCTGAAAATTGTTTTGAAAAGTTTTAATAAAAGTTGATTTTGTTCAAAATTTTACCTTTTTATAACTTGGACTATTTTGGGACCAAAAGAAAAAAATTTAGTGCGCACAACTTTAATTCCATTGATTTCAACACAAGTACATTCTCCAACTTTCTGATTTGAATCAAAGTTGCTTTTACATCATAAAACTTGAAAAGAAAGGTCAAAGCAAGAACGTAAGGGCATAGATGAGTTAAGTATTCCTGCGTCCTCTACTTGTGCTGGCAAAAGCCTCTATAGCCAAAGCTGGCCCAACCTGTGCCTCGTCCTCGAGCCAAGCCAAGCACTCCCCAGATAGGGTATAACTGAAGCTAGGGGTAGGGGCCAGAAGCTCTCTCGTCCTCCAAGCAATGAGGTATCGAGGCAAGTATGAACCACGAAGTGGGAATAAAGTCGAATATTCTATCCTTTCATCTGGACATGTTTGATCATGCCCAAATTGGCGTCTGAATCGAAAAATAAAGTAGAATGTGCAGTGCGTAAGGCCAATCAACTGAATGCTCGGTTGTCAGGTCATGCTGTAGCTCATTTTAGCTAAGTTAAGCTAGGGGCAACGCCAAACTATGTCAGCTGCTGTTTTGTTGCACATCCAGTTACACCATCATCCTTTATTGGGAAAGTCCATTAGTCATTGATGGAAGAAGTAAGCTCGAGCTAAATATTTGGGGCAAGGATCCACCACTTTTAGCTTATCTATGAGCCATACCTGGGATGGGATGAAAAAGGAGAGAGATTAAAGAATAAAAAGGTGTACATTGAGAGAAAAGTAAGAAAAGGACTTTGAGAGAAAAATAGAGCGTGAGTGCTGAGTGATGTAAGAATTACATATATAAGGAATGGTGGGAAACAATACCTGGACTAGTAGTGGACTCCCCGCAAATCTGGTGGTCTCTCGCCGATGAAAGGCATCCAAACCCATCAGGGTCTCGGCCAATGTTAAACCAATGCAACTCTTACCCTCTTTCAGGCATTGAGTGTCACGACTCAAACCCGCCCCTATAGGTTCAGCGTCATAACTGGCCAGTAATCTGTAATTACCGAAGGCCTGCTTAACAATAATGACAACAATACAATATAAAGGGGCTGGCGGAAGCCAATCAATAATAATCTACATCGTCTGATGAGTTGTGGAGACCTGAATGGAAATAAACTTTCATGCACATAGCCATATTCACAACCACTTATAACAAAAATGCAAATACAAGATAGGGACATAATCCCATCACGAAAACTGTACAATCAAAAGTCTTAGACACTCGATACACTTAGCAAAAGCACCCAAAAAGCCTTGATTCGTGCAGGTTCGGAACCTCGATATAAGGCACAATGGCTGGCTTGACAAAACATGAATTCGGGTCGTCACCTTTAGCTTTGGTCTGGTGCTTGGCCACCTACATATATATAATAAACTGTGAGCTATAGCCCAGTGAATAACAAATGTGTAAAGAGTCAATTTTTGAAACAATCGATTAGCATTAGTACATTTTCAATCAATATCATTTAACGAGCTATCATTCGATTTTATCAATTCGATCAGTTGATAATCATATAAGTCATACGTGTACGTCCGATAGCAACAATACACTTGGTCTTAAAAGACCGAACAATCAATTGATGGCCATCATACCCAGATTTGGAACTAACAGAGATCTCTGTAACAATAACAATATCAATAACAATAACAATCACAATACGCCATGGATGCCACGAATACAATTCAAAATATGATCATCATTCAATCGATAAAAAGTATCATTTCAGAAAGCAATGTGATTTTTCGATCTGAAAATAAATACGATTGAATATATCTTTACAACATTGTTACTCACAGATAACAAGGCTGTAAGCAGGCTATTCAGCTTCCTTGAGGTACGAAACCTACACAGTTACAGAACGAACGCATACTAAATTACACACCTGGAATTGATAACTTAGTCCTTTCTACATGTGTTGGTGTGGTTCAACTTCATTATCCTCATTATGATGTCTTAATCATGGCCTAGGAATGCCTAGGATAGAATGATGATGCAAAAATATACTTAAAAATATTTTTCAAAACTTATTGAAAATAGGGGTTTCACTCGAGCGTAGCTTTCTTCGCTCAAGCGAACATATTGAATGTGAGTGGTCGCTTGAGTGCACACTCCTTCGCTCGAGCGGTTTGCAAAATGTGAAAAAGTTCTGGTTGCATGCAATCTCCGCTCGACGGTCGCTCGAGCGTGAGACACAGGTCCTCGATCGAGTGCAAGTCTTGTCGCTCGAGCGTGCTTCCAAACATGCAAACTTCTGAGCGCATGTAACTTATGCTCTAGCTGACCTTTTGTCGCTCAAGCGGAAGTGTGAAAATAAAGGCGGTCGCTCGAGCGTGGAAGCAAAATTCTGGGTTTTCCAAATTTGCTCCCAAAGTTCAAAACATGAATTCAACACTCCCAAACTCATCCTTTTGGGCCAAGATTCTAGAAAACACTTGGAAACTCACAACACATCATGATTTAAAGACCATTTCATAAAATCAAAGCCCAAAAGCATGCCAATTGTACACAAATTCAACATAAACTTTATGGATGCTCCAAGAATATGACATGCATGAATTCTCTTGAACTCCACCACTTCAAAACATGATCAAACTTGGTAAATTGATAGAAAACATGATGATTTCCTACAATTAAGATCAATCTATGACATGCATGAGGGAATTCTTAGCAAGCATGCTCTAAATGTAATGAAATGAACATGCATGCATGGATTAATCTTCCTTCCTACTTCTTAAGCTTAATTCTTACATCTTATAGCTCAATTCACTTGAACTCATAGATGAATCAACTTAATTTCAAGACTAGAGACTTGACTTCTTACCTTAGATGTTCAATTGGGCCTTAGGTGCTAAATTCTTGAACTAGATGATCAAATTTCCAAAGTTTCTCATTTTCTCCTAGCAATTCCTCTTGTTTGAGTTCAATTCTCAAGTCTAGGACCCAAATCTCCCTACTCTCTCCCTCTCTCATGTTTGAGCACCAAGTTAAGGAAGAATGAAATGTAACGTTGAGCTAGTGGGGTCAAAAATGGCTCACTTGGTGGTCAATGATCAAAGTTAATTAAATGGCATTAAATTAATCTAATTTAATCGTTCTGAACTGAATTTTAATTAAACCTACCATAAAATTCTATAAATCCTAATTAACATATAAATCAAGTCAATTTCTGAATCAGTTGCTGATAAGGCTTTCAATTCGCAAATCGAAGTCAAAACATGAACAGATCTTTCTATATCAAACAGATAGAAATGCATTTAAAGCAACACACTCATGTAATTAATTTAGGATTTCATCTTAATCATTTACTTAGCATGCTTAACCATGAATTAGTGTTAATCATGAGTCGGGGTTGTCACATTGAGCTACTTCGATTAATCGAATGTTGGTTCCGCCGCAACTAGGGGCAAGAAGAAAATGTGCGAGCATACATAAACAGAGGGCATGCTGCCAAAAGCCTTGCTATAGAAGGTTGCCTTTGTCTCCAATACTGGAAAATCTGTGAATCAAGCCGGGTATATCTAACCTCCCATCATGAGCCAAAGATCGAGCTTCGTGCAAAGTAAGCCCACACATCCGTTCCAAAGCCAGGGCATGGCCAAAACGGGACTAAAGCATGATTTCTTTGTTGTGTCGGGATTCTAGCAACTCTTGAAACTCTTCAAAAGTTGGGCATAGTTCTTGTGTTCCAAACTGAAATACATGTGCATTTAGGTCCTAACATCGGACCGTGGCATGAAGGAACGGAAAACAAAGTGGAGTACGGGTTAATGGAAAAAGTGTGTTTATGTCGAAACCTCAAAAATTCACCTTTTCTGTGCCGTCTAAAGTGGCTATCCAATTCGTGAGCTTCTCGGCAAGAAATATCTCCATTTGTGGGAAAAACAACAGCTAAAATGAGGTTCTGGAGAAGAATTTGCAAAGGAAGACCTTTTGTGGAAAATAAGGCTCTGAGTGGAATCCATTTGTCAGCTAGCTGGTGGCTCACCACAAGTGGCTGGCTGTCCATTATTTGTGGCCAGCCATTCACTATTTTTGGCCAACCGTCTACTTGTGGGCTTGGCAGTTTGGCATGTTAGTTTTGTCCTGGTCTTTGTGTTTTGAAGTCTTGTTTTGAGTCTTTTGTTTTAGCAAGTGTAAATAGCTGTGTTTAAGTTGTTTTTACTTTATTTTTCTTTTATCGAGTTGTATTTTTCTTTTGGTCATTAGTTGGCTCATTATCCGATTAAGAACAGCATTCCAATACAAGCATTCTCGATTTCAAATTCAATTTCAATTTTCATGTTATGCAAGTGTAGTACTCATGATGCAAAATGAATTTGTTTCCATAAAACTGCAGGGTTTTATTCTGATCATGGTTTTTTTACAAAAGAGTACAAGTTTTCAAAAGTAAAGTAAAACTAATTGAAACTATACATATGTTATGCTACCAAAATAAAAGAAGCTAAGCAAAGAGTACAAAAATTTGCGCTAGTCGCTTCTGGATCGAGATGCCTTCTTCATTCTCTTCTTCGGAGGGGACTCAGGGACATTGTCTCTGTCAGTGCCACTATCAAAATCAGACTCCGCGCCAGAGCCAGTATCGTTATCTCCGCTCTCTTACTTAGGGCCGGTCTCGACACCCTCCTCACTCTCAGACCTTGAACCAGCATCATCGTCTCTACTCTCAGTTGACTCAGAAGGTTGGCTCACAGCCTCCTCAGTATTGCTGGTCTCAGCATCGTTACCACTCAAAATCGGTTCTGAGGAAGAAGAAGTCTCCTCTGTCTGGGATCGACCCCGAGCACCCCTGCCTTTGCCTCTGCCTCTGCCTCGACCTCAGTAATCATCTCGGTCGCGTGCTGGGGCCTGTCTACCTCTTCTCTTTGCCGCTGGAGAAGGTGCCACCGGTGCTGCCCCTGCCACTGGTGCCCTTAGTGCAGGTGGGATTTGAAAAACAAGCATCAGCATATCAGATACAGTGTATGTATTATTGCAGAATATAGTATGCAAAATAAGTGTAATATGCAGAATGAATATCAAGCAGAAGCCAGAGTCAACCTGAGTACAGTGTGTCAGTGCAGTTTGAGGTGGTGTTAGAAGGCATATCAGTGTATCAGTGGGAATATGATAGTGTGGTGCACAACAGTATGAGTTGGCAGTGAAATGCACGAGAAGAAAAGGGAAATATACCTGAATACCGTGGAGACCAAGCATCGTCTCTCTCCTCTGCACCATGCCGATTAGAGAATCAACCAGTTGGAGGAGGCCCTTTGTGTACTCTGTGGGCACCTGCAAGTGAATTTGAATAATCAGTATCTGTGGACTCGCTTTTTTCGCGCCCCCTTTCGGAAGGTTTGAAAGGAAGGCCTCACAGTTTGGACTCCTGCGGTTCTAAATCTAGTCCCTCAGCAAAAGGTGTCAGAAGGCATATCAGTGTGAAACAGATATGCCTTTTGACACCACACATAGATATGCCTTCTAACACCACACCTATTCCGGAAGGTGTTAGAAGGCATATCAGTGTGAAACAGATAAACACCTCATAGTTCGGGCTGCTTTCCCAGATATAGAGTCGCCACCTAAATATTTGTTTTTGGGAAAATTTAGGAAACCCTGACTCGTGCCGAAGGCCACGTGTCTGTCATCACCAAATTTGCCTTGGCTCGGGAACTTAGGTACGAGAGGGGAAGGTCATGGATTGAGCACCCCCACTCACCCGATCAAAGATCGGCCACTACTAATCATGATATAATATTTTATAAACATTATGTGCTCTTGTTCCAATTATTAAACTAGCTTTACTATGCGACGCACACAAGCAATTATAGACTAGTTTGCAAGACTTGGAACAATTCAACTCATGTTTGTTTGCAAAAATGGTTTGATTTTGCCACCTCAAGTGGGCTTAAAAATGCGGATTTGCCACCAAACATAGTGGGCTTAAAACAGGATTTTGCCACAACAAAGTGGGCTTAAAACACACATTCATTGAATCGTTCCAATTCAAACAACAAACCTTCATCCATAGGCATTCATGCTGTTTAGAATTTAATCACATAGCCTCATTGCAAGCATGCTAATCATGGCAACATTCACACTCATGCAAGTATGCTAAAGCATAAAACTCACTGAGTACTCCAAGCCAAAACAAAAACTAGTTAGAAAGATGCATGATCCTAACTATATAAGATGCCTAATGCAACATATGCAATGTGCAATTTAATAGGCTCGGCTACTAATATTGCACATGAATCGATTTGAACAACATGCGATTGAAACACGTATTCAAATAAGATATTGAAAAAACAATATAGTTTGAATGATGTGCTGAGTCTCGGTGCATGCAAGACAAACGAATGGATGCAAACATGTGATGTGCTAATTGAAATATGTCCCTGATCTAACCATCAAAAGCAGGTAAATAAAATAGAGAAAGACGTGGGGTTGGAAGACATACACACACGCACGCACACTTATTACAATATTACGCCCTCGCGAAGGAGAGTCCAAATGAATAAAGAAACTAGCTAAGCTAAGCTATTTAAGCTAATCTAACTAAGCTAATTAGACTAAGTATTACAACACTTGAATAAAAAGCTAAACTAATTAACTAATTATTACAACGGTTGAAATGAATAATTAACTAACTATCTAAGCCAATTAATTAAAAATTTAACTAGGCTAAGCTAATTAAATATTACAACACTAACTAATTAACTACAACTATTTAGACTAATTAAATATTACAACACAATTTGCTATGCTAATAAAACAATTAAGCGATCAAACACATTCAATGCAAGCAGCAAAGGAGATGGATGGACGTTGCATGCACATCACTTGAAAGCTGCTCTGTCTGCCCCAGATTGCCTCTGTTTCACCTTCAGCCACTGCCTCTGTTTCTGCAAAACTTCACTGCTGGCCACACACCAAGGGCTGGCCATGCATTATTGATGGTCGGCCGTGCCTACAGAGGGCCGGCCGTGCATTCATTTGGTGCAAACTCTGTTTTTGTGCTCTGAAGTGAAATCATTGCAGATGGAGCATTTTCAAGCTCTGTTTGTCCTTCCTTCCTTCTCTGTCATAGGAAAATCTCAAGAGAAGGTTGAAATTGATTCCAAAGCCATGAATGAGCAAGTTGATTGCTTGATGGTCTCGAATTCAATTTTGGACAAAAGTTAATAAAATGCAAAGAGTAAGACCAACCTTCCATTTTTGTCATGGAATGAACTCAAAAAAAAAAAAGTTGAGATACTGCAAGGACACCAAAAATGCCATGAATTGATGCTTGATGACCCCTAACACAAGGAACTTGGCATAACGTCCGGCCAAGTTCAAGTTTTTCTAACCATTGTCTTTAAATGTGTTGATTCAAGTTTTAAACCTATTGTTTTAGGCCTTGCCATTCATTAGTCCATTTATCCAAATATGATGTTAAAAGTCCTCTAATCCGAGACGTGATGTCAAACAAGAGGTCCCTCTAAAACATGAGAAGGAGATTACACCGTTGACAATGAATCTCCAAAGAGATTAAGCCATTAAGTGTAGATCTCCTTTACATGCCTTGAGCAACCTTAATTGGTTGAAATGATTCTCATGAATGAAAGATATGGATTCATTGATTAGTGAAAATCAGCCTCGAAGCATGTGAAATGAACTAAGAAAGCATGTTTAAGCAAAATGTATGTTAACTATGTAACCTCAAGGGTGTCTAACAAGGTGTGAACCAAATGGAAAGGCTTAGATAACCTCAAAACAATCCCAAATACATGCAAATCAGAGATAAAACAAGCATGAAAAGAGGGCAAAAAGTTAGGCAACAAAGATACGAATTGAAGCTAAATAACAAGAATAAGGAAGGGTGGCTAATCCCTCTATTTTGGAGCTTCAAATTATGATTTTCAGCCCTCTTAAAACCTCTGAAAATTTGTTTGAATACTAAAGAAAAAGAGTAAAAAGGAGAAGAGTTTGAGTTATGAAGTAAAGGTGTAGTACCCTTTTGGTAACCCTCCAAATTCAACTCCAACACTTTAGATAAGCTCAAAAACAACCAAAACAGGAAGAACAATAGAGTAAAAAACTTAAATGAAAGCAAGGCAAGAGGAAGCAAGCTTATACCTTTCAAGAAGCTAGCTTGCTTTTAGAGTTTCAAACTCAATTTCAATGCACTCTCAAGCTTGAAATACACTTCCTCAAGATCAACCAAGGCTTTAGGATGATCAAACAAGGTTGTATATGGTGTGTATAGGTGGTGTAAGCAAACTAGGTTAGCTCAAAGGATGCCTTGCAATGGAAGAAGGAGGAGTCAAGGCTCTCACGGGTGTATATCTCTCTTCTAGATATTTGTTCAACCCTCAAAACAATCCCAGAGCTTCGGTTTTATAGAATTCAAGCTAAAAAGGTAACAAACATATTAAAAAATGGACAGCTGGCGGCCTCCTGCCCATAACAGTTTTTATCGCCATCGAAGGTCGGCAGGCCATTCATAGCCACGACCGGCCATCACCAATGCATAACCAGGCCTTGATGGCCTTTCTTGTTTTTTTGGTTCAAACTCAGCTCAGGGTGAGAAATGGTCCAGAAATGAGACCCAAGGGTTCAAACAAGGTAAATGTTGAAGATGCGAAGCTATTTCGGAAGCCTGATTGATTCCGAATCGCTGCGAATTCGCAATTCAACTTTCATCATTGAGTGCACTAAATTAAGCGTCCAAGTCCTGCAGGCAGTCAAAAGTGGGGTGTCTATAGTTTCCCCTCTTTGACAGAACTCGAAAGTCATGAAATGATGGGAGTGAATGTCAAAGCCCAGAGACGACCCATTTTGACAAGGCCGCAAGACTTGGACAAGAAAGCAAGACATAAACTGAAAAGGTTGCGCCCGCAGGCTGCCTACGTATCCCTTTGCCAGGAATCAAACTAGCGTAGTTTTGGGGCAAGATGTAAGTGATATGCACGATGCAAAAACATAACTTATGATCATGCAATGAGGCCGTAATGAAACATCTAGATGCAAATGTTATGCAAAGAAATGCGACATTTAAACAAACCGAAGTAAGGTATAGCACCCTTTAGCATGAAAAGAAATAATCAAACATGCCACGCGCGAGAATCATGACCTAAACCACATTTCATGCAGAAAGGATATAAGAAAATTATGCAAACTTAACTACGCATCACGCAGGAAAGGCAAAGAATAACACAACCGTCGGACGCACCCGAGGTGTCAAACAAGATCCTTACGCATTGCACGCGGAAAGAGAGAAGGGATGGTGTGAACACCGAGATGCACTCGACTGTTTTGAACCAAATGAAGCGGTGATAAACATCGAAACGCATCCAAATGTTTGTAACCAAAACAAGGAGTGGTGATAAACATCGGAACACATCCAAATGTTTTTAACCAAAACAGGGAGTGGTGATAAATATCGGAACATGTCCGAATGTTTTTAACCAAAACATGGAGTAGTGATAAACATCGGAACACGTCCAAATGTTTTTAACCAAAATAGGGTAAATCGAAGGCCAGGAATGATCTGACCTAGAACTCCTCTGAATGAACCGTACATACAATATCATGCCTACATAAGAAAGAAACTCAATAAGCATAACATAGCAAGGGTGCTTGGTCTATGCAAGACGAATAACCATGACACAATGTTAGGGACATGTTTTATGCAAAACATATAAGAAACAAAACGGAAGCATATTCTATGCAACGAGAACCGGAGCATGTTCTATGCACATGATCAATAACACAAAATGCATATTCTATGCAAGATTAGCAAATGCATGTTCTATGTTAAATACCACATGTTCTATGCAAGCTTGAAAACATATCCTATGAATAAGAGCGTTTTCTATGCAATCAAAGAGAATCAAATATATACTTTGAGAATCAAATATATACTACATGCTCAACTCAAAAGGACACATCTTGCTCATACTGGCAAAAGGGGAAAACTTGCATGCTATTTTAATTGCCATTCTGACGATCTTGGGATTGAAATGCACTTATACTTCAGAAACGCACTCACACTTCAGAGAAATGGTGGGGCTCAGGAAGGTACACCTGGAATGTAGACTCAGCATTTGTTGAAGTTTGAAACACATTAAGACGCTCCAAATTTCCCTCTTTTCTTTTGCTATTCTAATTCTTTTCTTTCTCTCCTATTTTTCCTCTTTCATTTTTTGTTACCCCACTAAAAAACTCAAAATAAGCCGCAAATTAAAATTCCAAATAAAACTAGAATTATAACTCAAAATTTAAAATGATGACGACCAGCAACAAAACAAATTAACAAAACAAAAGGAAAGTAACAGACGCAGAATTAAAATCACCGAAGGTCGGCCGAGCCTCGGTGATGCATGGCCGGGCTTAGATAGACCCGGCCGGCCTTTGACAGTGGCAAAAGGGCAATTCGATAAAAGCCGAACCCGTGGCTACTTATAACACAAAATAAACCCCATTTGGACCACAACCTAGGTCGAAAAAGCAACCCATTCCCTCTCTCAAGCTCCTCTCTCTCTAGATTTTCACCTCTCTTGAATTACCCAACAATTCTTGCGAAAATTTTCTTGAAAACCCTCTTGATCCTCTAACTTTTGAACCGATCAAAAATTGTTTTGGTTGAAATTTGAGTTTCCTTTTGTTTTCACTCACTTTTTCACCCCTTTTCCCAAGTTTCTCTTGTTCCCCTTTGATTTTCGTCCAATTTCTTCATTTTCTTTCTCTCTTTGGATTTGGGAATTTTGGGAATTCATCTATTTTCACTCACCTCCTTTACTTTTCTTCAATTTTCCATGGCTAGTGATGAGGTCCCCATTCCAGAGCTTGCCATAGATGTTGGTGCCGCCTTCGGCGCAGACATGGAGGCGAAGGAAACCGCTGCATTACTCTCTCTTGCCGAGAGGCCTTTTGACGTGGCCACATACCGACCACGCACACATATGCCACCTCCTGGTGGTATCTTGAGATTCGAGGGTTTCATTCTCGGATTGGACAAGGATACCTTATTGTGAGTGCCCATGGAGCATATCTCTGCCGACACTTCCACGGTACACAACTCCTCCCCCATTTTGCTTTGCATTTTACTTTACACACATATTGAAACGTTGAACTTGATGAACAAATCACTTACCCATGCTACACATACACTGATAAAACTTTCATTTTATAGGTGATCACCAGGAGGGTAGGTGGCTACAGCTCTATCTCCGGCCCCTAGCGCTGGTATGAGCGGCTTCCTACGGAGGTTTGCACTTTGGTGGATGCTGCCAGCTTCGGCCCCTTTTGTTCCGAACTCATAGAGATGAGGGCTGAGTCTTTGCTTTACGGGGCCCTGGTAGAGAGATGGTGGGACACCACCAGCTCATTTCACTTCTCTTCTACTGGGGAGATGACACTGACCCCGTATGGTTTCTCGATGCTAACCGGTCTACGGGTCGAGGTCGGTGGCCCAGTCCCCTTTGATCCAAACATGACCCAGTGGAAGGATGCACAGCTCCAGCTGCTCGAGGCGATCCCAGACATCACTAACCATGGAATTGTGCGCTACAACTAGTTTTATGACCATTTCTCTGGTACACAGTCGGTTACTGCAGACGAGGTTGCTCAGTACACTCATGGCTTTCTGATATATCTTCTCGGTACTACCTTGTTTGCAAACAGGGAGAATACCGCAGGATTATACATCCTCGGGGCGCTGGTACATCTTCCTCGGATAGCGGATTACGACTGGGGCGGTGCAGGTTTAGCTACCCTATACTACTATATGAGCTCCATTTCCCGCCGCAAGGCAGATTCACTTGGCGGCTACTAGAGGGTTTGGGAGGTACATCTTACACTCACCTTCCTGATGCACTTTATATTTTATTCACTGTTGCATTTCTCGTTCATTTGATCTGTTTTCTCATGCCATTTATCTGTCTCTAATTTGCAGATTTGGGTCTATACGTACTTTACTTCATTGGCCCCAGTTCCAGTGAGGCCGATCGAGTTGTCCGTACCACGCTCTCGGTACTACAACTCACGATTCGAAAGACGTCGCCTTGCGGATCGCAACTTTCCATATTTTTGCCGTTTCTTCGACACTATCACAGTGGATTAGGTATTGCACTATTTCCCACATTATATGATCATTCTTATGCTGTTGTACTGTTACACTGTACCACATTGCCATTCTCACATTATACTGACTTTTAACACTGCACTGATTTTCTCACCACACTGCCTATTCTAACACTACACTGGTTTTAACACTGTACTGATTTTCTCACCACACTGCCTATTCTGACACTGCACTGATTTCCTTAGGTTGACTGGCACCCTTAGGCAGGTGTAGACGCGCCCCGAGGGCCTCATGCTACAGTTCGGACTCAAAATGTCACGGTTCTTAATCTGATCTCACAATGTGCGATGTGAGATTGATAAATCACCAAAGAGTCCAAATCCGCCAAATCGTTTTGGAAAATTGATTTTTGTAAAGAAGTGCCAGACATGGACTGCTTTTCCAGATACAGAGTCGCCACCTAAATATTTATTTTGGGAGAATTTAGGAAACCCTGACTCGTTGCCTAAGGCCACGTGTCCGTCATCACCAAAGTTGCCTCGGCTCGGGAACTTGGGTACGATTGGGGAAGGTCAGCTATGAGCACCCCCGTTCGCTCGATCAAAGATCGGCCTGTACTAAACATGATATCTAGTTTTTTTTTTAAAACACATGTGTTCTTATTCCGGTTAACTGGCTAATCTTTACTAGGTGATGTGCACAGCAAAACAAGTATAAACTAGATCGCCTAACTTGGAACAAAGCATCGCATATCCGTTTGTTTGGAAATGGTTTTGAATTTTGCTACCCGCAAGTAGGCTAAAACACGGATTTCGATGAATTATCCCAATTCAAGCAACCCAACCTTCACCCACAGGCATTCAGGCAGTTATATCACATAAGCAATTAGCCTCATGGCAAGCATGCTTTCATGTGAACACTCACATACATGCAAGATGCTAAAGTGTAAACACTCACAGTGTACTCCGAGCCAAAACAAAGAACATGTTAGTAATCAAATGTATGATCCAAGTCCATATTAAGATGTCTAATGCAACACAGGCAAGATGCAACTAGAAATAGGCTCGGCTATTCTAAAATGGCATGTGAGATGCGAAAATTCAATACATGTATTCAACTTAGAATTGAAAATACAATGCAGTTAGTATGATGCGCCGAGCCCGGTGCATGCAATATAGATGAATGGATGCAAACACGCATAGCATACGGATGCTAATTGAACCGTGCCCTAAAACTAACCATCATAAGCGGTTAAGTAAAAGGGAGAAAGACGTGGGGTTGGAAGACATGCATCACACACACGCACGCTTATTACACAATTGCGCCCTCTCGACGGAGGGACCGAAAGAATAATACAAATTAACTAACTAACAAGATAATTAATTATTACACAACACTTAACTAATTAAACAAATTAATTAAACTACTAAAGCAGTAAAACAGCCTCGGGAAGAGAGATGCATGCATGCTCGGTTGGCTTCGCTCGGAAATCCATCGCCATGTCATGTTGCCTCTGTTTGCATTCCTCTGCACCTCTGAAAACTGCACAAGTCTCAAGGATACTTTTGAATCACCTTCTGGGTGCTGTGAGAGGCCATCGGCCAAGTGGAAAGGCCATCGGCCAAGGGATGAAGGTCATCGACCAGAAATGAGGTTATCGGCCAAATATAGTTAGCCGGCCGGCACTGAAGATGGCCGACCGGCCATTTCTTCCTGTAGAATGCTATTTTGCTGTAGTAGAGGACAAACGGAGCATGGCAATGTATTTTCAAAGCAACGTGTGCACAACCACCCTTCCTATCATGTCATGAACTCAAGGAAGTATGGTTCTCGACCCTCGGGCCATCAATCACGCATTTCAATGCATGATGGCCAAAGGAGCCAAGTGTGCATTTTAATGTCAAATGAAATGCACACAAAACACATAAAGGACCCCAACCTCTATCATGGTTTATCAAGAGGCAAGGGATGTAAACATGCAAGCAAGACTAGTGCAACATGAGCATGTTAATGACAATGCCATACAAGGCTGAGCATGCCAAATGCAATGCAATTTAGACAAGCATGCAAAATGCAACATGGGCATTCAAGCATGCAAGGCAAACATATGACAACATGCAAAGGGACAAGATATGCAAACATGCAAAGCTATTTAACAAAAGCATGCCAAATGCAATACCACTTAAACATGCAACAACATGTTATGGATTAAGTATGCAACAAGGCACAATTAAACTAGCATGTTACAACATGCAATTTACCAAATATGCAACAAGCATGCGACAACATGCAAGGCAAGCATGCAACAACATGCGGGGGATGGTCTTAAACTGAAATGGACAGCTCTCAAATAGGTCCAAATCAGTGGCCAATATGCTAGGGGATAAGGGACAAAACCGCATACAAACATGCATGGTGATTGGCCTAACACTTAAGCATCAAAAGGCAACTTCTAAGAATACTTAAAAGGAATGAAAAGTATGCAAAATGTGATAACATTACATGCTCTGAAATGATGCTAGGAGTGATGCCAAATCACATAAACAAATCATAGTCGAAGCATGTACAAGGCTTAAAGCCCAAGACTAGTGAAGGCACTCGAACCAAAGCTACACAAAACAAAGAGCATATGGAAAGCATAACCCAAAACAGTCCTGAATCATGGCAAAGTGAGCCTAAAACATGCAATGACTAAAGCCAAAACAAGCTAAAACAAAGGGGCAAAACATGAGGCATACAAGGCCACAAAAGAGGTGTTACACTACACCTAATACAACCAAACATGGTATGGTTTAAACAACCAAAATCAGATTTATGGCATGTTAAAACAAACCCAAAAACCCACTTAGATGGCATCTAAATGACCTAAGCATAGGGGCATGCACAATGACCCGATCATGGAGCATAAGACACAAACTCTTCAAGACATTGAAAGGATGACAAATGCAAGCATACAATCATGAAATATGGACTGAAATAACATGACAAATGATTCCAAATCACTGAAATGGCCCAAGTAAAGCATGCTAGTGACTTAAGCACCCAAAGCTAACAAGCTAGATTGTATGGTAGCTATACAAAACAATGCAAGCATGACCAAAACAATGAAAAACAGGGCTCAAGCATGTTAAAACAAGGCTAGAAGCTTCATGAAGTAAAGCCAAAATCATGCTAAAAAGACATGTTACAACATGGTGCATGTTAAGGCAAATCATGGGATTACAAGACAAGTATATAAAGCATGCATGGTATGTCTAAACCAAGTCAAAACAGTGCTATATCATGGCAAAACAAAGCCTAATATATGCTGAAATGAAGCTAAAACAAGCTAAGCACACATGCTACAAACATAAGCCATTTATGTAAGCATTCAAGACAACAAGGAGAGGGGATGACCCTCTCCTATTTGAGACCTTAAAACACCATCCCCACCACTGAAATCCCTCTGGATTTCAGTGGTGAGAAGGCCAAAGCAAGGTGATCTCAAAGCTTAAAAATAAAGCACAAGAATAAGGCCAAACAAGGCTTAAGAGGGGGTAAACAACCCCAAACACAAAAATGACCTTAAACAAAGGTCTTAAGCACTAAAAATCAGAACTTTTATCAGTTATAATCTAAGCTTAAAACAATAAGCAAGAAGGGTTAAAAGCTTAAACAAGAAAGGGGTATCTAAAGCAAGTTTGCTCACCCTTGTAGAACTTCTTCAAGAACAAAGCTCCAGCAAGTTTTCTGAGTTCAAACCAACCCAAGAACACTGAAATCAACCTCCTAGCACCTCAGCAACCAAGGATGGTGTTCTAGTGTGTGTTTGTGTACAATAGTAAGACAAAACAACACTTTTGAGCACAAAATAGGATCAAACAAGGGAGTATAGATACAAAACCATATCTCACTCTCCCAACCTAATTTTTTCTAAACCTTGGAGGAGAGAGGAGGGGCCCCCTCTTTATAGAGGTTCAAATTCTAAGGCTTCCAAGAGAAGCTAAGCAAAGGGCAAATCCCTCCATACACGTGTATGGAGGGGGTGAATTGTGGATGCCAGCTGCACCAGCTGGCATAAAATATCTGCATAAAGCAGATGAACAGGGTTCGGCCACCAAAAATGGCCAATCGACCAACATAAGTGCCGGCCGACCAAATATAGTGCCGATCGGCCAACACTCTTGGCCGATGGCAAGAAAAAGGGGCCGATGGCATCATGCCCTGCCCGGTGGGTTGAGGGGATGGCAAACAAGCCACCTTCTTCCCTTAGAAGCAAAAACACAAGTGTTTGGTCCACAACCAAGCACAAACAGACAAGTTGAAAGATCTTGAGGCAAGGCGCGTAGCTGAGACCTCCGAGAACTCAAAACGAACACGAGCATGGATGATCATCGAGTGTTCAAACGATGACGTCCAAGTCTTGAGGACGATAAAAAATGAGGTGTCTACAGCAGGCAGTCCCCACGAGTCGAGGGTGACCTATACCGCTGCTTGGCATGCTTCCACGCTGAGGATCCTATTTGAAGGCCCTTTTGGCCAAGCATACTACTTGGGGGAGAGATCCGTCTGCCAGACTCGGGGCATGGCTGACCCTGATGTTCTACATCCTCCACTTGCCAGCATGAGGGTCGTAGATGATTTACAGGATGGTCTTGACCTAGACCTTCTGATGATAGGTGAGGACGATGATCACCACCAGGAGCCCAGCGACTTCATGACTTTCTTGTGCACTTGGGTGATGGCCTCTCTTACCTCAGGCGTGGCTTGCGCTGTACCAGAGGTTACTGTTACTCCTGCTGCTAGAGCTGGTGATGCACCCATTGGAGGTGGGCCTGCCGCTGCTCCCATTCCCGGATTGCCTATGTTTCCCACCGAGATTATGCACATGCACCCAGATGAAATGATTGAGCAGATCCCGCTCGAGCCCATCGAGGAGAGAGACCACAAGCTTGTGTTTGCCCTTGGTGTTAAACAGGTATATTTTAATTCCATGCTGCACTTTAGCTTATTCTTAGCCATTACTGTGCACTGTTCAATTACTTCTATATTATTTTCTCAATTTCTCTTTGTTTTGCAGATTGCTCGTGCATATGGTGACGAGCTCCTTCGGACGATTGACCGACTACTCATCATGGTGCAGAAGAGGCAGACTACTTTAGTCACTTATGGGATTGAGGTACATTCTATATGTAGCTTACTATCATTACCATACTGTACACTCCAGGTCACTCTATGTGATATATGATATTCTTTTCAGCTTGAGCCGATGCCAGTAATGCTTGTAGGACCTTCCGCAGCCAGTCGGCGGAGACGGGGCCCAGTGAAAGGCCGAGAAGGCGCTGATAGAGGGAGAGGCCGAGTGCGGCAGCGCTCACCTTCCGAGGAGTCTTTTGATGGGTCTATGACCCCAGAGGATGAGGGAAAGGAGATGGACCTGCAGTCGAGTAGTCCCAGTGATGACAGCGATGCGCCTCCTCCACAGCCGCGGAGAAAGAGAGCGAGGATGGGCTATTGACGGTGATGCTGATTTTGATTTACTTTGCTTTTGTTTTTGTTTTGTTAGGTAGTTTATAAACTAGCTTTAGATTGTCCTTTTATTTTTCAAAAGCTTTCTTTATTTTGGTTGTATAAAACAATGATCAGAGTTTGTATAAAACAATGATTGGAGTTGGGCCCAACAGTTATGAAAAACAAGTTTTGTTTGAATGGCTTCTTTGTACATCATGATCTTTGCATTATCTTTGCTCATGCAATTTTCGGAATAGTAAATGCCTTACTCTCGGAATGATTCATGAACTGGATAATAACTTACAATCGAACAAAACATAAAATATAACTCGATAACAGAAAATAAAATGAAAACAACTCGAAAAAGCTGATAACCACTTAATATAAGCAAAATAAGATCCAGAAGTACATTTGCAAATCATCCATACAAAGGCTAGGTTTCACTGCAACAGACTTGCACTAGGCCAGCACTAAGACCCGGTCGGGCCTCACTGATGCACGGCTGGCCATCACGGATGCAGGTGTCATGCTCAACTATTTCCCAAACTCTATAAATAAGACTCCCATGTTGCTTTTCTAGCAAACACATAAGTTCTTGATAGTTTGCTCTCAAAATGGAGATATTATTTGTCAACAGACTTCGAGAATGGATAGCTGCTTTAGATGGCTTGGAAAAAGTGAATTTCTGTGGTTTTTGCCTCAATGCCCTTTTCCTTTTGAGCCAAACTTCTCTTTGTTTTCCGTTCCTCCATGCCGCGGCTAGATGTTGGAACCCGATTACGCACGTCTTTAGCTTCGGAGGACAAGAGCTATGCCCGACAATCGAAGAATTTCAAGCACTAATGGAGTCCCGACGCGATGAGGAAATCTTGCCTCAGCTCCGTTTCGGTCACGCCCAAGCTTTAGGATGGATGTGAGGGCTTACCCTGCATGAGGCTCGATCTTTAGTTCACAGTGGAGAACTAGACATCCCCAGTTTGATTCATTGATTTTCTAACGCCAGTGACTGAGAGGATCTCCTTTTGCAGGGTTTTCGGTAACACGCCATTTGTTTGTGTATTTTGGCACATTTTTTACTTGCCCCGGGTTTCGGAGGGTCCAGCCTTCACTTGATCGAAGTGACCCAAGGCTTGAAAGAGGGGAAAAGTTGCATTGGCTTAGCATTAGCCGAGACTTTGATAGGCTTAGACACTTTTCATTGGCGAAAGACAAACAAATTTGCGGGAAGTCCACTCCTTTTGCAGGTAATGTTTCCCACCCTATCTCGTATGTGTTTCTCACATCTCTTGACACTCAGGCTCTGTTCTTCTCTCAAAACATTTTCTCATTTTTTCCTCTCAATGCACATCTCTCTATTCTTTAATCTCTCTTATTTTTCATCCCTCCCCAGATATGGCTCATGGACAGGTTGAAGGTAGTGGACTTTTACCCTGCATATTCAGCACAAGGCTATTTCTTTCGCCAATAGCTAGTTGATTTCCCGAACGAGGGATGGTGGTGCCATTGGATGTGTAACAGGTCTGCTGTTGACATTGTTTGGCGTTGCCCCTAGTTTGATCTGCCCAAGATGAGCTACAGCATGTCTCGGCAACCTGACATTCAGTTGATTGGCCTGACACACTGTATCTTCTACTTTCTATTTCGATTCAGGCGTCAATTTGGACACGACCAAACTTGCCTGGAAGAGGGGGTAGCATACCCGGCTTCATTTCCAATCCGAGGTTCACAATTGGCTCGATGCCCCAATGCTTGGAGGACAAGAGAACTTCTGGCTCTTGCTCCCAATTTCAGTTGCGTCCTTTTTGGTAAATGCCTGGCTTGGCTTGAAGATGAGGGGCAAATCGGGCCTACTTTAGCATCGGAAACTTCCACAAGTGCAGGGAGGGGACGCAGGAACGCCTGACTCATCTGTGCCCCATGTTTATTGCTTTGATCTAACTTTTCAAGTTTTCCTTTTGAATGTAATAAAAATGTAACTTTGATTTGCATCGAGAGTCGGAAAACTTTGCACTGAAATCAATGAAATTGAGGTTGTAGGTACTGAAAATTTTCTTTTTGGTCCAAAGATGGTCTAAGTTGTAAAAAGATTAATTTAAACAAACAATCAACTTTTATTAAAACTTTTCAAAACCATTTTCGATAAGGATCACAACTTGACACACATGGAATCTATCCTCGAGATATACAACCTCGAATCCAAAGATGGAAAATTGCCCCTTGATTGAAATAGCACTACATTGCACTGTAACCAGCTTTCATAGTGAAGATCACAACTGAACTCTCGAATAATGAATAGACAAGGATGCCTTGATCAAACACATGGACACAGTTGATTTGGAGGTGTTTACGGCCGTACTTCAGAATGAAGTTGCCTACGTATCCCGAAGATGGAAATCAGGCCTTATGTAATTCAGTTCGGGTTCACTCGGGTATTAACACTCTCTTTTTACGCTCTAACTTTTGCCAAGGCCGCCCTTTAGGGTTTTCAACCTTGCGAGCTCAATTTTTCTTATTTCGAATTTTTTGTGTTCTAACTTTTGCCTAGGTCGCCTTTCTGGGTTTTCGGCCTAGCGAGCCTCTCAAGGATAGTATTTCTTCAACTTGTCTATGTTAATTGGTTGGGAAAATTCTAGGCCATCCAGGTCCATAAGAATAATAGCTCCACCCGACCAGATTGATTTGATAATATAAGGACCAGTCCAATTGGGTCAGAACTTGCCCCTAGGGTCATGGATGGGAGCTGGGTTGTCTTTGAGCACCAAATCCCCTTCTTTCAAATTCTTGGACTTAACTTTCTTATTAAAAAGCCCTGGCAATCCTACGTTGATACCCTTGAACATGGTATAGTACTTTCAGCCTTCTCTCATCGAACAGCATTAGTTCTTCGAACCTGCTCTGCTGCCAATCCGCTTCCGTTATTTGACATTCTATTATAACTTGCAGTGACGGCACCTTAATCTCGATCAGCAGAACAACCTCCATCCCATAGACTAGAGAATACAGAGTTGCCCAGTAGATGTCAGAATTGATGTTCTATAGCCCGAGAGAGCAAATGGTAATTTGTCTGGCTAGTCCCTATAAGTCTCAATCATTTTCTACAAAATGTGCTTGATGTTCTTGTTGGCGGCCTTAACAGCTCCATTGGTTTGCGGCCGATATGTGGATGACTTATGAAAAGCCACGTTGTATTTCTCCAACAAGTTGATCACTTCTCTCTTGAAATGGGAGCCATTGTCTGAAATGATCTCATTCGGGACCCCATAACGACAAATGATGTTATTCCTGATGAACTTGGCTACATTTTAGCACTGCAAAGGATTGGGCCTCGACCCATTTTGTAAAATAGTCTATTGCCATCAGGATATACTCATGCCCATTCGAGCTTTTCGGCGCTCCACACTCTCTTCCATGGATAGCCTTCATTAGGCGCTTCGACTCTTCTGCATCAACACACAGCTTGTGCATTCCCAGATGACCACATTTGTACAACTTACCTCCACAGATGATAAATTGAGCAACCATTCACCGTATTGCCCTTTTATCTTTGGCATTTGCCTCTAGTGGATAAGTTTCATTTTCCAAGAAGTCCCAAACATCATAATACCAGGGGTTTTGATCTTGTACTTCATTTATTACGGCAATCAACTCATAGGCCGGCGCATATCTCTGTTCAATGATGATCGGACACATTCGGACTCTAAAAGGGATGTCTATCATGGAAGATAGAGCTGATAAGGCATCAGCGAACTTGTTGTTCTCTCTTAACAGATGCGTGAAGGTTAGCTTCTCAAACCTAGGAATCAGAATATCCAGGGTTTGGTGATAGGTTTTCATCATTTCTTCTTTAACCTTCCAGTCTCCTTTTACTTGAGAAACAATCAGGTTCGAGTCCCCAATGACATCCAACCTTTTTGGCCCCTAGTTCCAGGTCAGCTTCCAAACCAACGATACACCCTTCATATTCTGTTTCGTTGTTGGATATTTTGAAACGGAGTTTGAAGGCTAAAGGTATGTAGGAATTGTTGGGTGCTATCAGCAACACCCTTATCCCATAACCGTACTAGTTAGATGCTTCGTTAAAGTACATTGTCCAAATCTCTTCCTTGACCTGCAAAATAGCTTCATCTGGGAATAGGTATTCTACCGCTTCGCCTCCTTCCACTGGGTGATCGGCTAGGAACTCTGCTACCGCTTTTTCCTTGACAAACTTGCGAGTAACATACTTCAAATCAAATTCGGAGAGAAGAAGCAGCCAGCGAGCTAGCCTACTCGTAAGTGCTGGTTTCTTGAAGAGATATTTGATGGGATCTAATCTCAAAACTAGAATCACAGAGTGAGCTAATAGGTAATGCCTCAACTTCCTGGTAGTCCATACCAAGGCCAAGCAAGCCTGGTTTCTTGAAGAGATATTCGATGGGATCTAATCTCGAAACTAGAATCACAGAGTGAGCTAATAGGTAGTGCCTCAACTTCCTGGTAGCCCATACCAAGGCCAAGCAAGCCTTCTCCAACGGGGTGTAACGGGTTTCATAATCCAGCATCTTCTTACTCAGGTAATAGATGGCTTTCTCGACTCTATCCTCAGATTCATATGCAAGCATGTAGCCTATAGTCGTGTCGGTTATTGACAGATACAAAATCAACGGCTTTCCCGACTCTGGCGGTGACAACACGGGTGGGTTCTGAAGGTACTGCTTGACCTGCTCAAAAGCAAATTGACATTGGTCATCCCATTGGAATTTCTTTCCTTTCTTCAGGAGACCAAATGGTGGTTCACAAGTCAAGGTTAATTTTGCAATAAACCGTCTTATGAATTGCACTTTACCTAGAAAGCCTCGCATCTCCTTTTCAGTCCTTGGTGGTGGCATTTCTAGGATGGCTTTGATTTTGGAAGGATCAACCTCGATGCCCCTCTGTGTGATCAAGAAACCCAACATTTTCCCTGTTGTGACATCAAAAGTGCATTTCTGTGGATTTAGCCTCAGCTGATATGTTCTGATCCATTGAAAGAATTTCTTTAAGGCGGTGTAGTGGCCCTCTCTTTCCTTGGACTTGACAATCATGTCGTCCGCATACACCTCGACCTCTTTGTGGATCATATCATGTAAGATAGTGGTTGCAGCCCGTTGATAAGTAGCCCCAGCATTTTTCAGACCGAACGGCATCACCCTGTAACAGTAAGTTCCCTATGGCATGGTGAAAGTAATCTTTTCTCTATCCTCGGGTGCCATCAAAATCTGGTTATACCTGGAAAATCCGTCCATGAAGGAGAGCAACGCATGGCTTGCGGTGAAGTCCACTAATTCATCGATGTGAGGTAGAGGAAAGTCGACCTTCGGACTAGCTTTGTTCAGATCTCTGAAATCCACACACACCCGAATTCTGCCATCTTTCTTTGGCACCGGAACAATGTTGGCCAACCAAGTTGGATACTCAGATATTAGCAAAAACCTTGCATCTATCTGCTTGGTGACCTCCTCCTTAATCTTCAAAGCCCAATTCGGGCGTATTCTTCGAAGCTTCTGCTTGACAGGTCAGGCCTTGGGGTCAAGAGGGATCCGATGCTGTACAATCTTAGGATCGATTCCAGGCATGTCTTTGTAGGACCACGCGAAAACATCTTTGAAATCTTTTAATAAAGCAACTAAGTGCTCACATTCCTTCGAAGATAACGTGGACCTGATCTGGACCAGACACGAATCCTTCTCAGTACCCACATTAATTGAAATGATTTCATCAACAAGGAGTTTTACAAACCTCTTCTCCTCTTGATCAATCAAATGTCTTAAAACCAAAGGAATTCCTTCCTCGTCGTTTTTATCAAAATTATGAAAATCGTGATCAATGCAATACACAAGTGGCACGGAGAAGTACTCAAAAACTGTTGTGGTATTCATGTTCAAAAGATCCAACTAATCCAATTCCTCGGTTACAACCGACTCAAAAGAGAAGGAAAAAGACAACCTGGACAAAAGTACGGCATCCGGGTTATCAACCCCAGGAATACCGGACTCCGACTCAGAAGAACTGGAATCTGATTTTGACTCCACAGACTCTGTGGAATCAGATTCCGACTCACTACCTGATTCAGAACTACTGGATAGAAAGCCCTTCTCTAGTTGCCAAATGAGGGATGGTGCGTCAGAAGCATCCAGAATACCACCAGAAGGGTCTATACTTGATTGGTCTCCGATCATAGAAACGGTTAAGTCATCCCCCAAGCTCTCTAGATCGATCGGAGGATCCGAAAGGAGACATGCCAGTGCTGCTCCTATCTCAAGCTCACTGCCGATGGACTCATTTTCTGTGCTTTGTTCAACCTCAGTAGTTAATTCAGTCTGTTCCTCTGTGGTTTCACCCTCTGGCAGTTGCAAGTCAAAAAAAATCTCGAAGCTGGGTAGACGCTGCTTCTCAGAGTTCAACCATGGCTCAGGAAAGCCGCAAAATGGGAAGTCTTCCCCCTCCCGGACAAAGCGGCCATTCAGAGTTCCCTGAATTGGTCTATGCATAAGCTCATAGTGCTTCCTAGTTTGTTTAGCTCTGGCTCTTCCTGCTATCTATTTCCCTTTCATCACCCAATCTTTTTTGGTGGGCATATAACCCAAGCCAAAGGTATGAGGGTTATGTGACACTTCGGCCAGTGCAGTAACACCCTTTCGGCCACTCTTTCCTAATCCCATCCCGGCTACATGTTATAGCTTGTTCATGAGGTAGACTGATTAAGCACTGACGTACAACCCCTCATCAATAGCTAGAATATTCTGCACCACCTAGGCCTCAGCCAAGGTAAAACCAGACAAGAAAACATCCTCGTCGCCATGTACAATCTCCAGTACTGGTGTAGTGACCTCCGGTGGAGGATGTATAGAAGAATTTCCAAAAATAATGGCTACCCCCTTTCCAAGAGGGTACTTCAACATTTGATGCAAGGTGGAAGAAACAACTTTTACTTGGTGTAGCCAGGGTCACCCAAGTAGCAAGTTGAAGGTAGCCGAAACATCCAGGACGTGAAACTCAATATCCTGTTGGGCTGGCCTGACTTGTGTTCTGATCTGAACTGTTCCCATCACCTGTCTGCTTGTGTTGTCGTAAGCCCGGATCACCTGGGCCGTAGGTACAAAGTCCGTTGGCTTCAAGCCAATAGCATAGGTTGTGCGGCATGGACAGATATAGATTGCTGACCCAGTGTCAACTAATACAATTGGCACCCATTTCTCTTTACGCTTAATTGATATGTACAACGGTTTGTTATATGCTGAGCCTTCAGGCAGTAATTCCTTATCTGAGAAGGTCAAAGTGGGCGAAGCACCTCCTGGGTAGACAAGTCCTACTAGTTGCTCGAGAGTTATGTCGATAGACAGTTTGGCCTTATCCATTGCCGACAATACTACTTGACGGTGCACACGCAAAACCATGAACAACCCCTAGATAGATATGTCTACTTGAATCTTCTTTAATTGTTTCAACACGGTCTCTTCCGCTAATAGTTTTTCTCTCTGTTTTTTAGTTTCCTTGTCCTTTCCGGATACTTCGGGTTCGTCTAAGTATGGGGGCTTGAAGTACCGCCCACTTCTAGTCATATGATCCACCTCCTCAGAGTACCAAGTGTCATCTGGCAAGTCATGACCCCAATCCTCGTCGTTGTGGGCGAGATGCAAATCATCATCTTCCCACCACACTCCTCCGGCAACCGACAGGCAATTGTTCGATTCCGTTGTAATTACTCTTACATCACAGTCATCCTCCATAGGGTGTTTGGCTTTTCCAGCTTGTTGACTATTCTCATCCCTTTCTTGTTCAAACTGCTTAAGTGCGGTCTCTTGTTCCATATCTGCAGTACTAACAATGCCCGATTCCTGAGCTGAATTCTTAATACCGGTGCTCTCTAGCAATTTTCCCTTATCCTCGGCCGTTCTGGCCCTTGTAGCAGTTCCTGCTTCTAGTTGTTCCAGCCTTGGTTGAAGTCTCTCATCCACATCAAGTTCATCACTGAGCCACCCAGAGTTGTCTGTCGACCCGTTCAGATCGAACCAGTTAATGTGCACATCTCCTAAATGTTGCTCATCGAAAAACTACAGATTGTCGATGTTTTCCTCTAGATCAGCTAGATCATCTAATCCCTAGCTTGGGCAATCCTCCCGGACTACACTAACCTCCATTCCTGTTGGCAACTCCATCTCTGGTTTGGCCTGATTGGTTGGCACAATATAATAGCACGGGTTGTATTCTTCTTCAGATAATCCCATGGAGCCCTCAAGCACTAAATTTGTGATAACCCTATTCCGTATTATGCTAATTGATCTTAATTATGATTGTGATTATATGCTTGATATGGTTTTGTGTGATAATCACATGATTATATGTGTGCTTGTATTTCTATCTGTTCACCGTAGGAAAATCTGTTTGAATTTCTGCTTTAGAATTTTAATTAAAGGCCGTAAAGGCATCAGAAATTGAAATTGATTACGCCATTGTGATTAGCATAATTTTTAGAGCCTACGGTGAAATTTAATTAGAAATTGATTCGGATCAAAATAATTAGATTCAGAATGATTAAATTGGGATTAATTACTTAGCCTTAATCAAACTTGATTACGCCAACATATATAAGTGGCCTATTTACATTTTTGAGCATTGTTTGGAGCTCATTTCTCTCCTTTTGCTGAGATTACACTCTAGAGAGAGAGAGGGAACTCAAGATAGAGCATTGATCAAGGAGCTTGGTGATCTTGAAGATTAACTCAAAATTTAACTACATTTGTGAAGATTAGAGCTCCTAGGTGAGTAAATTCATGAGTTTGAGTTTGTAATTTTGTGAATTCAAAATTAAATGGTAATCAAGAATATGAATTGAATTGATTATGATGAAATTGAAGTTAGTATGTACATACATGAAGAGAATTGCCAAGAATTTGCATAATCTAACATGTAGCATGTCAATTATGAGAAATTGAGTGTTGAATCATACATGCAAGCATGGTTTTGTTGAGCTTCATGAGTATAAACATCACTTGTGCCATTTGAAATGGTATTGAAGTCTATATTACACATGCATGTATAAATCACGAAGTTATGGAGTTTGGTTATATGTATATTGAAGTTTAATCATGAAGCTATGTGTTTTGTTGAGATGATTTGAGAATTAAATCATGATTTTGAACATTGGCCTCATATTGCTTATGTCCTTATGATATATAATGTGTTTCCACGTTTTTGAACCAAGAACATGAGTTTTGGGCCTTTGAATGTCAAGTTTGAGCTTCAAGAACAATTATGGAAATTCCAGAATTTGGCATGTCCGCTCGAGCGGGGTAAGGTCCACTCGAGCATGAAATATTAGTTCCCAGAACTTTTGCAGACATTGATGTCCGCTCGAGCAGGGGGAGTCACGCTTGAGTGCCAGCCATGTAGTTTGAATTCCAGCTCGAGTGTCCGAAGTCACGCTCGAGCGTAAAAATGAGGTAACTAGTACTTTTGCAGACCAAAGGGATGTACTCGAGCGTCGAAAACTTCGCTCGAGCGGGGAGCCCTGTTTCTGAAACTTTGAAAGGATGTTTTGTGCTTCATTTTTCGTTCTCTTTTCACTCCTAAGCACTCTTAGGTATGCATTAAGCAGTATAAATGGATGTAGAAGATAAGAAAGAGGCCTAAGAAGAATATGTGAATTAAGAACGGATTGAATCGTTTGTGACCCATATGTGTTATGTAATGTGTAGGCTCGAGCTCAAGGGAAAATCCACCAGCCGAACACTGTGAGTAATATCTTAGTAAAGATATTTGAAGTATGTCATTTGTCTAATTGTTTACTCTTATTCAAGTTTCATGAGTTTGTTAATTTGAAAGGTGGACAATATTCGTCATGCTGAATGGTTGGGGTCATGCTGAATGGTTGGGCCAAAGGCCGTTTGACATGAATGATTGGGCCAAAGGCCGTTGGACATGAATGATTGGGCCAAAGGCCGTTTGACATGAATGATTGGGCCAAAGGCTGTTGGACATGAATGATTGGGCTAGAGGTCGTTCGGTATGAATAAATTGGGCCCGAGGCCGTTGGTTAAAAACAAGTGGGCCAAAGGCCGTTTGATATGTTCAGGCTCAAAGCCGTGTAATGCACCAATTGGAAACATGAATGGGTCTAAGACCGTTTGATATATCTGTTTCGAATTTCATTCATGCACTCTCTTTATTTGATATTATTCACTGGGCTTTCGCTCACTCTCATTCATGTGTCTGTAGGTGAGCCAAGAGATGTCCAAACCCAGCCTCAGTGAAGTATGTGAGGAATAGTCAAAGTTTTGAGGAGTCAACCCAAACGTCTCACGTATGAGACTTGTTTTACCCTTTTGTTCTTTTGTTATAATTTTTCTATGTTGGCGACAATGTTGAATCACCTTTGTACATATATGCTTTGAGTTTGGCTGACTAAGACTTGAATGATCCTGTGTGTATGGAACCTTAAGATATTTTCTTTTGGTGTGAGTTATTAATGAATATATTTTTGTGATGTTTTGATGTGCCATGTAAGCACAGCTCTATGGACAATTTTTTTTAGTCTGCTTCCATTTTGGCCCCTTAACTCTGATAAAACGTGTTTTATTTGGTTTGAGGTTGTAGGTAATCCCTTGATTATTAGCCGGTTATGACCTTAATCCATAAGGGCGGGTTCGGGTCATGACAGAATTGATATTCCCATTCTCCACCAAAGCTACCATGCCTTCATCTACCACGGTCACCACCACAGGTTTGGGTTAGGATGTGGACGAGTTCATCATGCACAAGTCTGTACTCTCGGGGATGAACAACGCCGGCTTAGGTAGGTGGGAGGGGGTGATGTATATACTGGGGTCGTAAGGAACGACCAAGGTATGGATGAGGTTTATTTTCCGGGGTGGAGGGGGTTGGTTATGTTGTAGGAGAGGATTTGTAGTGACATTGGGTTTTTCAGGAGGTGATATTACCTTGTTGTCAATGAGATCTTGAATCTCATGACGTAATCTAAAGCATAGATCAGTGTCGTGACCATGCTGTTGGTGAAAGACGTAGTATTTGGCTGAGTTGTGTTTCGGGGGAAGAGGATCGGGTAAGGGGCGGGGCTATAGTGGCTTAAGGTGCCCCTTTTTGATCAGGACCCCTAAGGCTTTGGATAAGGACATGTATAGTAGGGTAAAGACCCTTTGGCCTCGGGGTTGATGGCTCGAAGTTTGTGAGGTTATAGTGGATGTACCGGCAAAGGGGTTGGCAGTCTTGGGTGTGGTGGTGACCATACCCACATCGGAAGGCCTTGCAGCTGCACTACTACTCGAAGTCGCATTGGAACTGCGTGTGAAAGCCCTCTTGGGCTGCTCATTCTCGTATTCTATCAGACCCTGCTTCATTACATCCTTTATTTACACCCCTATTTCGTGGAGGTCAGCAAAAGTAGACAGCGGCAAGACTATCATCCTCTGTAATAGTCTTGGTTGCAGGTTACGGACCACCATTTTGATCTGGTCCTTTTACACCGGTCGGATGGTCATCATGAAGGCCTTGGCCCTCTACCGAGTCACAAAATCCGAAAAGCCCTCATTTGCCTACTGGCGAGTTGCTTCGAGATCACGAGTTGTGACCTTAATCTGAGTGTTGTAGGAGTACTGTGCTATGAAGGCCTCAGCCATTTCCTCTCTGTTTCTCTTCATAGAGTCTTCAAGTTTGGCATACCAAATGGCCGCTATGCTCGACAGGGTCCGGCCAAAGAGCGACAGTTTCTGTAGTCTGGTGAGACCCATGGGTCGTAGGATATCAAAGAACAGCCGTAGATGGACCATAGGATCGCCGGAACTGTCAAACCGGTCTGTATGCGGCATCTTGAATCTATTTGGCAATATCACTGCCGAATCACTATAGCCATCCTCTATGTCCGGGATCGAATTCACGCCCTGTGCTCGTTTAAAGAGCTTTTCTAGCTTGCTCACTTTCAGCATAGTAGGGTCGACCTCAAACTCAAAGGGGGCCTCCGTTTGGTATGCTAGTGCATTGGAGGTCTGAGGTGGAACCAGATCCACTGGGATGCCCACATTTTCTTGGACATTAGCTGTGGGAGCAGTAACTTCGGGTACTGGAAGGTTTGCAGGAGGTGGATGGGATACAGAGGCCGCTGCGTGTTGTGGTTGTTGTTGCTGCAGCCTAGCGATCAACTCAGTCTGTTGGGCTGCAATTTCTGCTTGGCAGGCAGCATCTAGCTGCATAGCCTTAATAGTTTGCTGGAGTTGTCGAAGCATATCTTCCATGTTGGTTGGAGGACTTTGAACTACTGGAACTGGCCAGTACTCTTTGTCCGAAGTAGAAGTAGATGATTGGGCCTGACTGGGTACAGGTGAGGTAAACGGTGAGTACTGAATTGGCAAGTTCTGTCCAATCCTCCTCCATTTAGTAACCGGCGGGAGTGAAACAAACACTAGTTGTCCCCTAACTAGATCTCCAAATCTGTAAATCCTTCTAACTCGGGTCCAGAATGCTTGGGGGGTAACAGACTCATCTAAAGCAGTGGTGTAAATTACCTTGCAAAAAGAAAATAAAGCAAAAAGAAACAAAAATCAAAAACCACACAGCACCTCGGCTCAGATTCAAACAACACGCAGTTGCAAACGTAAGCTGGAGAACTGTACTCAACACTGAATTTCTGCCTCCCAAAAACTAATACCCTCAAACTGATACCCAGACTTGTGTAAACCCGACTTTCTTCGCGCGCCTCCCTCTTGGAGAGGCGCGAATTGGTCTTACTACAGTTCGGACTCCTGTCACGGTTCTGAATCTAATCTCACAAAGTGCAATGTGAGACTGATAAACACCAAAGAGTCCAAATCCGGCAAATCGTTTTGGAAAAATCAATTTTGAATAAAAAGCACCAAACATGGACGACTTTGCCAGATTACAAAGTCGCCACCTAAATATTTTATTTTTGGAAAATTTAGGAAACCCTGACTCGTGCCAAAGACCACGTGTCCGTCATCACCAAAGTTGCCTTAGCTTGGGAACTTGGGTACGAGAGGGAAAGGTCCTGAAATGAGCACCCCCGCTATAAACACGTGTTCTTATTCTGATTATTAGCTAACTTTACTATGTGATGCGCACAGCATACAAGTATAGACTCAATCACGAGAATTGGAACAAAACAACTCACGTTTGTTTTCGAAAATGGTTTGAAAGTGCTACTCGCAAGTAGGCTAAAGCGCGGATTTGCCACCCTCAAGTGGGCTTAAAATATGATTTTGCCACTTCGCAAAGTGGGCTTAAAACTCACATTTATCGAATTGTCCCAATTCAGGCAATCAAGCCTTTACCCACAGGCATTCATGAAGTTAATCACTTAAGCAAGTAACCTCATGGCAAGTATACTATCATGGCAACACTCACACTCATGCAGGTATGCTAAAGCGTAACACTTACAGTGTACTCTGAGCCAAAACAAAAAACTAGTTAGAAATATGCATGATCCTAACTATACAAGATGCTTAATGCAACACATGCAATATGCAACTAAATAGGCTCGGCTATCTATGATGGCATATGAATTCAACAATTGATACATATATTCAAATAGGTATTGAAATACGATGCAGTTTGAATGATGCGCCGAGCCCGGTGCATGCAAGACAAATGAATTAATGCAAACATGCAAAGCATAAGGTATGCTAATTGAAAAATGCCCTAAAACTAACCATCGAAAGCGGTTAAGTAAAAGGGAGAAAGAAGTAGGGTTGGAAGACATACACACACACACGCACGCTTATTACAACATTGCGCCCTCTCGAAGGAGGGTCTGAATAAATAAGCTAAGCTAAGCTAACTAATCTAATTAAACCAATTAGACTAATTATTACAAACCAAATTGAATAACTAACAAACTAATTAATAATTATTACAACACTTTAACTAATTAACAAATTAATTAAATTACAAATTCAATGCTAACTAACAAGTAAAGCTTTAAATAATGATGCCTCAGCTTTGCTTTGGAAAGTAGACATGCATGCATTCGGTTTCTCGCTCCGAAAAGCTTTTCGGTTTGCTCTTGAGAGGCTCTGTTTGCAGGGTGTCTCCAAGAACTTTCTGTTCCACTTTACCAAGCCAAAGCTGAGGAATGCACTAGTGCCCTGTCGGCCGTGGGAGCTTGCTGCTGGCCATCTGCCAGCCAAAGATGTGCATTGCCGGCTAAGGATGAAGCAATGCCGGCCATCAGTGTGCCACTGCCGGCCACTGGTGTACTGCATCACCATTCTGCAACAGAGCTCAAACCAGAGGAAAATGGAGGGTCTCCCAAGGGTATATTTGTACTATACCCCTCCTTATCATCTCAAAACATTAAAGGAGTTGCATTATTGAATCCAAGACCACCAATCAAGCATTTTGAATGCATGGTGGCCAAAGATCCAACTTGTACACATTCAATAAATGCACAAACACAAGACTCAATACCACCACCCTATCATGCATGATCAAGGGCAATGGAGACAAAGGAGATTGGCTCATTTTCATCACTTTGAGTATGAAATGGACCAATCTACCTTGTGTTCAATATAACGTCCGATTGAACACAATGCAATGTAAACAACAATGCTTATCTTGGCATGTTTTACTTGATTCAATTCTTGTTTACACATTTTAAGTTACCAAACCATTCTTTAATTGATTTGTCCAAATGCGAAAGTTCTCTAATGAGAGAGAGATCAATCAAAAGATGACTTAAGACGTGAGAGAAACCATGCCTTTGACTAGGAGGAACCCTTAAAAGAGGGTTAAAGCCATTTAAGCACAAGCCTCAATCTCAAGCTTAAATACAACTTTAAGACTAACCAACCCTCAAAACAAATAGGAAAATGAAGAAGTGAGGGAGGTGGCAGAATTTCAGTGCTGAAATGGCATGAAACACAAGACTCTAACATGCAAACAACTCATGTACAAAATGTTAGGAGACTTAAGCATTAAAACTAGTGAAGAGCTTTACACTAGAACCATGCAACATCAAGCTCAAATGGCCAAACCAGCCCTAGACAAACCTCAAACATGCCAAAATAGAGGCCAAAACAAGTTGAGATAGAAGCTTGAAAGACTAAGAGAACATGCACACATGTTAACCCATAAGCAAGGCATAATACACAACCCTCAAAAGCAATGAAGAAGTGAAGTATGTGAGAGTATGACAGAGGTATATGCACTGAAATCATATACTAAAGGATGCTATATCATGCAATCATCTCATGCAAAACATGTTAGAAGCCTTTAAACGCAAAGCTAGTGAAGGCACTTGCACTATAGCTATGCGAAACATGAGTCATATGACCAAGACCACTCAAAACAGAGTTAAAGCATGACAAAACATGAGCAAAAGCATGCTGAGATGGAGCTAACACAAGCTAAAATGATAGGCTAACTCATTAAACATGTTAGGCGAGTAAGCACGATTACACTACAAGTGTGAGAAGCAAACAAGAGGTGCTCCAACTAGCCAAAAACAGAGTTATAACATGTTAAAATAAGGCCAAAAACATGCTGAGAACAAGCCATGAGATGGTAGAAAAACATGCTTAACTACTAGGCCATCAACACATGCAAACAAGATATGAGGAGGGGGGACCACCCCCTCTTATTTTGGTCCTCAAAACCAACTTTCTACCACTGAAAAACCTCTGAGTTTTAGTGGTAGAAAGGCCAAACAAAGGGTAGAGGTGGCTCAAAAGGCTTTACAAGCCAAGGAGCAAAGAGGGGAGCCATCCCCCTAACCAAACAAAGCTCAAACCAACATTTAAAGACCTTAAAAATTAGAACTTTTTAGAGGCAAAAACCAGCTTCAAAGTAGCATACAAAGGTGGCCAAGCAATGAACTAAAACAAAGCTTAAAAGGGTGAAATTCTTACCCTTGAAGCACAGCACTAAAACAGCAAGAAAACAACCAAACTTCTTAGCCAAAACCACTCCAAGAAGCTCAAACAAGGCCTCCAAGAACCTCTACTCTAAGGTGAAGGTGTTTGGCCAAGGCTGCTAGTGCAAATGTGTAGAGAAAGGACACTTTCAAGCACAAAATATAGAGAGAGAGGATTCTACACACAGAGAGAGAGAGAGAGAGAGAGAGAGAGAGAGAGAGAGAAATATAGCTCAGCCAATTTTTGTAACCCTTTGCATGCATATAGATGAGCTCTATATGTAGAAGATACAAGAGCCCCGTAAAGAGATCCAACCATCTACGTGCAAGCAGATGGGCTCATCTGTGTAAACAGCTGTCAAAATATCTGCAAAAATATCTACTGATGCATTAATGGCCGGCCAGACATCAGTGGTGGCCAGCAGTGCCTCATTGATGGCCGGCAGGCCTCATCAATGGCCGGCAGGCCAAGATGCATGGTCGGCAGAGCCCAATCATGGTCGGCAATGGTCGGCAGAGCCCAATCATGGCAGTACACCACGAACAACAAGATGGAAGGACTAAGACATGGTCCAAAAATGAGAAAGAATGGATGCAGGGTTTAGAAAGCTCAAACCTATGGCGTTCCGTCGCGGATTTCGAGTGCTCGACGAGCAAACACACTTGTCACTGGATGTACCTGCAAGGACATCCAAGTCTTGAGGACGGTCAAAAATGGCGTGTTTATAACTTGCAACTGATACATACATTTCTGCAGAGTTTCACTCTAAAAGCACGTATCAAACAAGTGAGAGGTAAAACACCCCTATGATGGGGTAGGGTTACCCTGTCCTAATTTCGTCAGGAGCTAGGGGTTTACTACGCAAACAAGCGGTTTCATACAATTCCTGCATTTGGGTGAGCAACCTGTCCTAGTTTGGAACAGTCTCTATGGCTTCCAATATGCAACTAGGTCGATTGGTCAAAAAAAGGATACCTCAGCAAGACTACCTAATATACCTCTCGCACCTAACACCGAGAAGTGAAAGGAGGATCAAACGGTACAGCGGTAGTTCAAATCCAAGGGTTGTGTTCCCATCGTGGTAAAGCCTCGCAACTGGTCAGGCTTTTGGCAAGCTTTTCTAAGCAAGCCTCCGGCAAACCGCTCAAGAATAGCAACTGGCAAACACTGTAACTTAGGCGCACCGACGCAAATGCAAATACAAATAAACACATAAGTGTAAATAAAACAACATATCATGAGTTCGAGTCAAGTTCTTTAAGTCCCCAGCAGAGTTGCCAGAAATTGCGGACTCCCCTTTTTCGAGCCCCCTTTCGGAAGGTTTGAAAGAAAGGCCTCACAGTTTCGGACTCTCGCGATTCTGAATCTAGTCTCACAAGTGCAATGTGAAACAGATAAACACCAAAAGAGTCCAAATCCAACAAATCATTTTGGAAAATCAATTTTCAATCAAATAATGCCAAAATTGGACTGCTTTGCCAGATATAGAGTCGCCACCTAAATATTTATTTTTGGGAAAATTTAGGAAACCCTGACTTGTGCTGAAGGCCATGTGTTCGTCATCACCAAAGTTACCTCGGCTCGAGAACTTAGGTACGAGAGGGGAAGGTCATGGATTGAGCACTCCCGCTCGCCCGATCAAAGATCGGTCTTTACTAATCATGATATGATATTTTATAAACATTATGTTCTCTTATTCTGATTATTAAACTAGCTTTACTATGTGACGCACACAAGCAATTATAGACTAGTTTGCAAGACTTGGAACAATTCAACTCATGTTTGTTTGCGAAAATGGTTTGATTTTGCCACCTCAAGTGGGCTTAAAAATGCAGATTTGCCACCAAACATAGTGGGCTTAAAATAGAATTTTGCCATAACAAGGTGGGCTTAAAACACACATTCATTGAATCGTTCCAATTCAAACAACAAACCTTCATCCACAGGCATTCATGCAGTTTAGCATTTAAGCACATAGCCTCATGGTAAGCATGCTAATCATGGCAACATTCACACTCATGCAAGTATGCTAAAGCATAAAACTCATCGAGTACTCCAAGCCAAAATAGAAACTAGTTAGAAAGATGCATGATCCTAACTATACAAGATGCCTAATGCAACACATGCAATGTGCAATTTAATAGGCTCGGTTACTAATATGACATATTAATCAATTTAAACAACATGCGATTGAAACACATATTTAAATAAGATATAGAAATAATAATGCAGTTTGAATGATGCGCCGAGCCTCGGTGCATGCAAGACAAATGAATGGATGCAAACACGCGATGTGCTAATTGAAATATGTCCCTAATCTAACCATCAAAAGCGGGTAAATAAAAGGGAGAAAGATGTGGGGTTGGAAGACATACACACACGCACGCACACTTATTACAATATTACGCCCTCGCGAAAGAAGGTCTGAATGAATAAGCTAACTAGCTAAGCTAAGCTATTTAAGCTAATCTAACTAAGCTAATTAGACTAAGTATTACAACACTTGAATAAAAAGCTAAACTAATTAACTAATTATTACAACACTTGAAATGAATAATTAACTAACTATCTAAGCCAATTAATTAAAATTTTAACTAGGCTAAGCTAATTAAATATTACAATACCAACTAATTAGCTACAACTAATTAGACTAATTAAATATTACAACACAATTTGCTATGCTAATAAAACAATTAAACGATCAAGCACATTCAATGCAAGCACCAAAGGAGATGGATGGAGGCTGCATGCACATCACTTGAAAGCTGCTCTGTCTGCCCTAGATTGCCTCTGTTTCATCTTCAGCCACTGCCTCTGTTTCTGTAAAACTGCACTACTGGCCACACTCCAAGGGCCGACCGTGCATTACTAATGGCCGGCTGGGCCTACAGAGGCCCGGCCGTGCATTCATTTGGTGCAAACTCTGTTTTTGTGCTCTGATGTGAAATCAGTGCAGATGGAGCATTTTCAAGCTCTGTTTGTCCTTCCTTCCTTCTCTGTCATAGGAAAACCTCAAAAGAAGGTTGAAATTGATTCCAAAAGCCATGAATGAGCAAGTTGATTGCTTGATGGTCTCAAATGCAATTTTGGACAAAAGTTAATAAAATGCAAAGAGTAAGACCACCTTTCCCTTTTTGTCATGGAATGAACTCAAAAAAATGAAGTTGAGACGCTTCAAGGACACCAAAAACACCATGAATTGATGCTTGATGACCCTTGACACAAGGAACTTGGCATAACATCCGGCCAAGTTCAAGCTTTTCTAGCCATTTTCTTTCAATGTGTTGATTCAAGTTTTAAACCAATTGTTTTAGGCCTTGCCATTCATTAGTCCATTTATCCAAATATGATGTTAAAAGTCCTCTAATTCGAGAAGTGATATGTCAAACAAGAGGTCCCTCTAAAACATGAGAAGGAGACTACACCATTTTGGAATCATTTGTGTTCTTCTATTTCACATTGCACTTGTGGAATCGAATTCAGAAGCACGAAAGTTCGAACTATATGGCTAATCATATTCGAAAGGAGCACGAAAAGCAAACTACATCATGAAAATGAAGTATTTGCTGACTTCAGTCAATGGATCAAGAGCTCGTTGATGCAAAACATGGGCAACCACAAATAACCCTCCAAAACTCAGAGGGGCATGCAAACTAAACAAGTACAAAGCCAATGTGTTCTATATACTCCCACTGTCCCACGAAATATTAGATGTTCTATCAAGTGATTGTTCATAGCCCTAGGATTTCAAAATCTAGCATAATAAAACAAATATTATTCTCACCAATTGTGACCTTGTTGGCAATTCTTTCGGATGTACAGTCATCCAATCCCTCTTCTCAAAGTTGAAGTCATTCTGTCAAAAAAGAATTAGCAACCACCAAAATGACAATAAGCAATTAGGCACTTGAAATCGGGAGTTAAAATACTGAGAATAACTAGTAAATCACATTATATACTCGATTATCATCTACCGTTTACATTGACAAATTTTAAGAAGATTATGTCCTGGAGCACCACCCACCATCCCAGTACCCCTTGTTTTCAATTTCTTCACAATTATTGTACTTTTCAATTAAATTTTATATGAAAAATGATCTAGGTAAATGATAATAATACTAATGGACAATATTATCAATTGGAAGCTATTTGGCACTTTTTAAATGTTACCCCCAAACGTACATTTGCATGGTGAAAGTATTGCTTGATTTCAAAGGACTTCCAAACTAAACATTCACTGAAGATATGTATTCTCTTGAAAGAAGCTATGCCAGCCACTAAACATACTCTCAGCTATTATCTTTAGCACAAAAGATCATAATTTATATCCAACATCATATTAAAGCATGCCCAAAGATACTCCATGTAACGACGAGGATTATGGTGAAATCACATCTTGAGACAATGAATTGAAAGTATCAGACAATTGAGAGAGAGACAACATGAGAGAGAGAGAGAAAGAAAACAACACAAATCCTTACCATGTCACCATCTTGTACATAAAAATGGAGCACATCAACAATCTGCACATTGAGAATTAATTTTTAGCATTCATATAAGCTTGACTCTTGTTGTCAATGCTTTATCCATATATGAGCAGAATCAGAACATGAGATGGAGAAACAAAAGATAATATCCTCCAGAAAATAGAGCACTCTGTTGTCAATTATGGGATCTAAACCAATCTAACTTGTCTCCAAAGCCAAATGACCAAAAAATCCAGAAGCATCCGACAAAATTGAAATTTCATAAGTTTTTAGTAATTATTTAATGCCTTCTTCCTTTCACTACCAAAAGGTTTAATAGTTAAAAAAGGAAAAGAAAAAGAAAAAGCATTGAAATGGGTCATTATTATTCCATTCAAATTCATACGTTCAACCACATCCGTTGCATTTAATTGAAAATTTTTTCATGCCTCTACAAGTAAAATATTTAAGAATTTGGAATCAATACATAGAACTCTGTGCTTTGAGGAGGAAACTATCTGTTTTGCTGATTCCACTTTCTACTGATTCATATCAAATGGAAAAGAAAAACTTAACCGTAGGAACTTAAAAACTGTAAGGGAAGAGTTTGGTTTAGGGGAGCAATGGGCTCCAATGCACATCACAATTGAATCCATTTAAGGTAAGAGATTTTTTTTTTTTTTTTTTTTTTTTTTTTTAAATAACCATCCACAACAGCACATATGAAAAATTTCAAGAAACCATTTAATCAAACTGTATTGGTTTCAATTGTCGAGCAACTGTATCGGTTGTGTTTGTATCTAGGATTTGTGGAGAGAAAAGAGGAGGAAAGGAAAAAGATATAAAAAGAAAGTGAAAAAAGCTTGACAGCTTAGCTACTAAGTATAGTGTTGGTCCATTTCTGACTGACTATCTATACAGAATCAAGTCTTCCTGGCTAGTTCCATATTCTGTCTCGAGACATTCGTATACTGCATCTATCTCAGCATATGTATTGGATTCACTTGGCTGAATTCCATAAATAGAAAATTCAAGTAACTGAAGCTATCAATAGAACCAAACCATGACCTTATAGAAAACTAGAATAAGCATTCCAATTGGTCAGGATTACCAAAAAAATAATAATAATAATTAAGGGAAAAAAATCCCATCATTCTTATGGCACCAAGAAACATTTTCAAACCCAAATATCAACTCAACAGAGAAATTATTAGTCTGGCACATACAAACATCACACAAAATAAGAAAAGTGAAGTGTGCAGTGATAAAGTGATAATCATAATAATGAAACCGAATGTAATATGTGACCATGTCTGAGAAATCTCCAACGCAAAACGTCATTAAACCTCCTATTAGAGCAATATAAAAATCGATTAGGGCTCAATTCCCCTAATTAATCGAAGAAATAGCATACACAAGACGCAATTTGAGGAAACAAGTCTCATTGTGAATTGTCTAGAACCAAAAACAGCAAAAACATGTAATGTAATTATTCAATCTCCATCAAAAATTAGAGACACATTCATAGATATATATTTTAGAGAGAGAAGAAACCTTCAAATTGTTTCTCTCCTTGAAACTTCTTGTCTCAATCGTCTTTCCCCTGACTATAAAGGAGTAAATTCACTGAGATAACACAAAGACTTCAAGAACAGATACCCAGATTAGAAGATTTTAGTGTTATTTGACCAAAAACCAGTTGTCAGTCTAAGCACTAATCCTTGTTTAAGAAAACACAACAAAACTAGTGATGATTAATGTTCTTCAAATACGTCTTAGATAAACATATAAAACTATATAAACACACATATGTAGTGAGATCATCGAATAAAAAGAAGATATAGAGAAAAAGTATGAGAAAAACATAGAACGATTATGGAACTGAAAAATATAAAACAACCATACTTGAGAGAAACATAACCATAGATCAGATCCAAATCATCCAAACCAAGCTCAAGCCATCGTTTATGGAAGAGATAAGAACCTAGATCACCGATGAAAATTGAAACCTAAACAAGAGTTTATGTAAATGGAACACAAATCCAGATCATTACTGTGTAGTGATGAAAATCTTTGAATCTTGAGTGAACTCACAGTAAGTCTAGATCAGACTCGATGAAGAACAAGCCCTAGAATGAAAATCGAAACCCTTATCGAATGTAAATACAATAATTTTCAATAATAAATTTGAGCATATATGAAAACTAGCAAATTGAATACAAGATTGCTACCATGAAAGCTTTGTATCTCAAGTGAACTCAACAATTCAAGAGTGATTGGATACCTGAATCCATGAAAAACAAAGACCCAGATCGGTAAAGAAATCGAAAAATCGAAAGAAATCGAAGGAAAATATCAAATCCTAAGATCTAGTGCACAAATCGAAATCGAGATCCAGATTGAACAAGAAACCGTTGAGATTAGAAACACCAATCTCTCTGTAGATCTCTAAACTCCAAGAAGTCTTCATTTTTGGTTGCATCCACAACTCCTTAAGGCTAGTGAGAGAGAACAATTTTAGAGAGAGAAAGAGCCATTTGGAAATGTTTGAATAGATATGGGGTTAAGTCTTTATGAAGTTAAACAGACTTATCTCATTGAGACCCAAAGGGCAATAGGTGATATCACGCTTTGAAAAGCACATTTGCCACTGAGATATATCACCACGTTTTTTAAAGCGCTTTGATCCTAGCGCCATTGTAAGCAACTTTTTTTGTAGTGATATGACTAACACTATTTACTACTTGTGTTTGGCATTGCGTATGAGAGTTTGTAAATAGCTTGTTTGAGTTAGTCGCCAACATTTGTCTTTGCTCTTGATTGAATAACGGATCCGTCTTCAATTTGGTTGTGTTGATTTATTAAAACAATAAATTTAGATATATACAACAACTTATCACAAAGTCAATTGGAAGAAATACTTTGCTAAAATTATTTTTTTTCTTGGTCGGTTCTGTAACGCCCCCAAAATAATACCATAAATCCAACTCATAAGCAGAAGGATAATAGAAATAAAGTACTTTCATTCATCAGAGTTCAATTATAAAAGTTAACACATGCATTATATATTCACAAATGTTCATCCTAAATCTACAGCATGTGTTGCAATTTAAAGAGAACTGAAAACTAAACAGGTAATAATATGCCCTATGAGCTTACATCTTTCCAAGTCGTTACTTGGTTACAACAAAATGAGCCTAGCTCAATACAATTAAAGCCCTTGGCTATACAAAAAGAATACAACAAAATAAAGAGCTCTTGCTCCCTAACAGTCCCTCCAAGCTATTGCCTTGGCGGAGGCATGTCACTAGCACTTGAAAATGGTTTTCCCTAAATAGGATGGCCCAAAGCCCAGTAGGAATAATCTAACACAGTATATGAGATTTAATGAAGATATAAGTACAATTGCATATGCAATACTGGTGACAAAATAACCAGATTTCATATAACCGTAAAACACCAAAAGTTCACATTTCAATTCATTTTCCCTCAATTCATTTCAAATTAATTTACTCTTCTCAATTCATGAGCCATTTTCATTACCTTTTAACAACCCAACTGAGACCATAACTCAGTGGTTCTCAAATCAACACAATTACCACACAATCATTTTAATCTGCTATTTTACAAAAATTTCATCCGCGGGATCGACACCCATGTATACATAAGATTTCAGGACTTTCACCATGGACATTCTGGCCAACTTAATTTTCAGTGGAGTCCATCCTCTATCTCCTCCCAAACAATTGAGTACATCTCATTTCTCCTTCCAAACAATCATATATATACAACGCATATAAACCATAGCCATATCCAATGACAATCAATAATAGATTAGTTTCAATTTACCTAATCCTCATGCAATTCCTACAACAATCATAACTATCCTCCACCAATAGCCCAGTATAAATATTTCTAAACAGATATAAAATTTTCTTGACAGATATAGTATTCAAATTTCTATAAGTGAGAGACAACACATGTTCAACTCCACCATTCACATTAACAACCATCCAATTTCACATTACCATCATCAATTTCAATTATTTATACAAAATAACAATTTGATCTATTTAGGGCAAAACTCTCATTTTTCCAAATATCAACCAAAATGGCCCAAATCAAGTATTTGGCCAGAATACAGCCTCATATTAAATCCCATAACCATTTATTTCACATTCACTTAGAAATCTCTCTTTTTATTTCACACCCAAACCCTAGGTTTGCTCAAACTATTCCCAAATCCCACCATTGTTACACAATGACAAATAACTAAGCTAAAAATCATATGAAAGTGTAGAAAATCCCTACCTCAAAGAGAGAAGACAAGCCAAGCAAGAGTGAAACTTGAAAGACACCCAAATCCAACTCTATTCGTATAAAAAATGATGATCTTGAGATTGTCTACCTTTTTATCAAAGGGATTAGAGTGAGGAAATCACTAGAAGTACGTGAAAATATAGAGAGAAAAGGTGTTTCAGAAAGAGAGAGAGGGTCTCAACTTTAGGTTTTAGGGAGAAAATATTTGAAAAAGTGATGTAAAAAGTCATTTTCGCGATCTGATATACGCACAGTCTGCTCAAGCGGAAGAGTTGACGCTCGAGCGTCAGATACAAAAATGTTATTCCGTTCGAGTGTAAGAAGGGCTGCTCGAGTGCCAAGACACAATGAACAAGACACTTACGCTTGAGCATAGAAAACACACATCCAGTAGTTTTGCAAACAATAGACCAACGCTCGAGAGCAAGAAAGGCCGCTCGAGCGCCCACCCGCTCGAGCGTAGGAAACACCACTCAAGCGTAAAAAACACTCTCCCAGTAGTTTTGCAAACCTGCAAAGTACTGAGAGTTCACAAAGCCTGCTCGAGCGTGAGAAGTGCCGCTCGAGTAGAAGAGTAAAATTTGCAAAGCCCGCTTGAGTGCAAGAAGTGCCGCTCGAGCAGAGGACCAAAATTATGGGCAACATAAGGTTTGAAAAACAAGCTACCAACCTGTCCAAACACAACCACAACAGCCCAAAAGCAATTTCAAAGAGACACAAGAGAAGCAAGGGATAAACAACAATATGAAAGCATTAAACCAGAGTCCGGGATACCACAAGAGTTGGGTCAAAACTGGGACCGCTATAAACCCCCCTTAAAGAATTTCGTCCCCGAAATTGCAAATCATATTCCAAAACCATGTTTTAAACAAATCTTCATAATGATTACAAGTAAATTTTCAACACCATGACCCCTCAACCGGTCATTCAATCCCATCACATGATGAACAAGTCTTAATATACATCACAACATGCATTTCCTCGTAGTTTTAGCCAATTTCAATATATATTCCATACTTCCAAAACATATTCAATGTTTATGATAAACTCACATTTCCAAAATTTAAACAACATATACAATGCTTTTATATTTCATTAACATAATCAAAATCCCAGTGTATGTTCAAACACCAACAAATAAGTCTAGATATTTCTCTCGGACTTTCGATTCACGGTCCCAAGTTATTTCCTTAACTTCGTGATGTTTCCATAATGCCTTAACCAAAGGAATCGTCTTGCCTCGCATGACTTGGTCCTCGCATGACTTGGTCCCGAGTATCCAAGACTCTCATCCGTCTCTCCTCATACGAGGCATTCTCATCTACTTCTAAGTCGGTCCAATCCAACACGTGCGATGGATCCGGCTCATACTTTCAAAGCATACTAATATGAAACATGTTATGAACCCTGGAAAGCTGTGGCGGCAACGCGAAATGATAAGTAACCTCTCTGATCCGCTCAGGATCTCAAAAGGCCCAATAAACCGAGGGGACAACTTCTCACTCTTCCCAAATCTCATCAAACCCCGCCTAGGTAATATCTTCAAAAAGACATGATCTCCCACCTCAAAAGACAAGGGTCTCCTCCTATGATCGACATAACTTTTCTAACGACTCTGAGCCGTAACCAACCTCTTACGGATAAGTGCCACTTTCTCCGTCATTTCCCGAACCAACACCGGTCCCAACAAAGGTGCATCACCCACATTGGCCCAACATATAGGGGACTTATACGGTCGGCCATACAAGGCCTCAAATGGTGCCATGCCAATACTCGATTGGAAGCTATTGTTATAGGCAAACTCCCCTTGAAGTCAGGGACACACCCTCGAAGCATATCCTCAAAGATCTGAATAGCCCGCTCGGACTGCCTGTCAGTTTGAGGGTGATACGTTGTGCTAAAAGTCAGTCTAGTGCCAAAGGCATTCTGCAAGCTCTGCCACAACCGAGCTGTGAAATGCGGATCTCTATCCGAAACAATCGTCGCAGGGACCGCATACAACCTCACTATGTCCCTTATGTACAGGTCGGCAAGGTAATCTATCAAGTCATTTACACGCATATGAATAAAATGCACCGACTTAGTCAGCCGGTCAACTATCACCCAAATGGCATCACTACCCCGTTGAGTTCTCAGAAGACCCACAACAAAATCCATCGTGACATGCTCCCATTTCCACTCAACTATAGGCAAGGGTTACAACAAACCCGTTGGACTCTGATGCTCGGCTTTCGCTTGCTGACAAGTAAGGCACTTCGACACAAACATGGCCACATCCATCTTCATATCTCTCCACTAAAAATGACGACTTAGGTCATCATACATCTTTGTGCCTCTCGGATGCACCACAAGGAGCGAATGAAGAAACTCTCGGATCACTTCCTCTCGGCAAGACTCCAGTATGACAAGACGGTCACGGTATCTAACACTCAAGTCAAGATACACACTCAAGCCCTGTTCTACTTTCCCACTAGAGATCTTCTCCCGAAGGGTTTCTACTTTAAGGTCACCCTTCTGTGCCTCCATCACTCGGTTCACAAGTGTAGGTTGGGCAACTACCGTAAACAAAGCCGCAGATTCAATGGACTCGCTAAAATGCAAGTCAAACTCCCCAAAAGCACCCAACATTTCCCACTCCTAGATAGCAATACAAGCCACGCTGCTAATAGATTTTCTACTCAAGGCATCGGCCACAACGTTTGCCTTCCCCGGGTGATAGTGTAACTCGAAATCATAATTTTCTATGAACTCCATCCACCTCATCTGCCTCAAATTCAAGTTTTTCTATGTAAACAGATACTTTAGACTCTTGTGATCGGAGAACACCTCAAATTTCTCACCATATAGATAGTGTCTCCAAATTTTCAAGGCGAATATCACCGCCGCTAACTCTAGATCATGAGTAGGGTAGTTCCTCTCGTGTGTTTTCAACTACCGTGAGCCATAGGCTACTATCTTCCCCTCTTGCATCAAAACACAACCCAAACCTTCCCATAAGGCATCACAATAAACTGAATAACCCAAATCCCTCTTTGGAATGATCAAAATTGGAGCAGTGGTAAGTCTAACCTTAAGCTCTTGAAATGACTTCTCACAGGACTCATTCCACACAAACTTAACTTCCTTCCTCGTCAATCTAGTTAATGATGAAGCTAATCTAGAGAAATCCTTCACAAATCTCCGATAATACCCGGCCAACCCCAGGAAACTACGGATCTCAAAAGCATTCTTAGGTTGTGCCCAATCTTGCTCTACCTTTATCTTGGATGAATCTACAGCCACCCCTTCCCTAAATACTACATGGCCTAAGAACTTAACCTCTTCTAGCTAGAACTCACACTTCCCAAACTTAGTGTACAGTTTATGGGCTCTAAGCAACTGAAGCACCACTCGCAAGTGTTCCTCGTGTTCCTCCTTAGAGGGTGAGTTAATCAAAATGTCATCTACAAAGACGACTACAAAACGATCTAGGAACTCATGGAAGATCCGATTCATCAAATCCATAAACACAACTGGAGCATTGGTAAGCCCAAAAGGCATCACTAGAAACTCGTAATGGCCATACCGCGTATGAAATGCTATCTGCAGGATATCCTCCTCCCTTACCCTCAACTAGTGATAACTCGATCTCAGGTCTATCTTAGAAAAGCAACAAGAACCCTTCAACTGATCAAACAGATCATCTATACGAGGCATTGTGTACTTGTTCTTAACAGTTACCCTATTCAACTTCCTATAATCGATACAAAGTCGCAACACTACATCTTTCTTTTTAGCAAAGAGCGCCAGTGTTCCCCAAGATGAAGTACTAGGGCAGATAAAACCCTTATCTAATAGTTCCTGGAGTTGAATCTTCAACTCACTCAACTTAGCGGGTGCAAACTGATATGGTGCCATAGAAATCGATGTCGTGCTATACACTAAATCAATAGAGAACTCGATCTCTTGGTGATGTGGTAAACTAGTAAGATTGTTGGGAAAAACATAGAGATATTCGCAAACCATCCTTGGCAATTCAACCCGGACTTCATCACACTCACTACTCAAGAAACTAGTAAAAAGGCAACTAAGTTCACTTTGCCCTCGTGGATCATATACCGGTGATAAGACTCTATCCACCCAGTTCTCCAAGAAATAAAAGCAATCACCATTCGAGGTACATACAGTAATCCTCTGACGATAACAATCTATAACAGCTCGGTATGACAATAATCAGTCCATACCCAATATAACATCAAAGTTAGACATATCAATCAATACAAATGCAAATGAAAGTCGGCGACCGGCAACCTCTATATCACAACCCCGGCACCCCTGTTTCAGAATAACTTCACCAGTAATAGGTGACTCTACACAAATAGGAGATGCTAACTGTGCCAACTCCAATCCCAACACTAATGTAAATGCAGACGAAAAAAAAAAAAATGGGATGCACCCATATCAGTTAACACATTAACAACTGAATTGCAAAACAAGAAGGTACCTCTCACTACTGAAGAAGCACATACAAGATCTGGTGCTATAACAGTATACACACGCCCAGTAGGTCTCTGTTCACCCTGCTCACCCCTCGGAGCATATGTCTGATGCACTGACTGAGCCGAAGAGCCTCCTTGATTGGTCATCAAGGCTTGTGCTGACTGTGCAGGCTGGTGACTCTGTGCTTGCCCTTGAACTAGAAGCACCAGATGTGCCACCCAACTGTGGGCAAAACCTCTGTATGTGCCCCACCTGCCCATACTGAAAACAAGTGAGCGGTTGGCCTTTTCCTTGAGTTTGGTCCTGAGAACGAGCCGAAGACGAAACTGCTCGCTGTCTTCCCCCTTTCTGCAGGCAAGCTGGAGACATGTGGCCCAACTAACTACATTTGAAACAAGTCACATCTCCTTGACCACCTCTCCCAAAACCCGAACCAGGTATTGGAAAAGTGGACCTCGATTGAGCTCCTTGGGACAACTGGGGGTTAGAACCCCTTTGTCTCTTACTACCCCCCTGATTATCCTGACTCTTCCTAGAGCCCCTCATTCTCTCTTCCTCAGCCTGCATAATGGTCTCAAGATGGGCTGTCGCTTCTATAAGACGTCCATAATCTCTAATCATGGATTCAGCCACTCCAAACATGAGCCCAGTCCTCAATTTCCTCTCAAACTCTAAATAACGACGCTCCTCAGTCACAACAAACTTAGGTGCATACCTGGACAAGCTAGTGAAGGTGGCCTCAAGCTCGGCCATAGACATGTTCAACTGCTTGAGCTGAGAAAACTGATCCCTCAACTTCTTCCTAACAGTGGGAGGCAAAAACTTGTCTTAGAAAGCATTGACAAAAGCCTCCCAAGTCCCTCTAATGCGCCCCCGCTTATACTTCCACCATTGACCCATGTCTCCCTTCAACTGAAAGGACGCTAGGGTCACTCTCAAACCCTCATCTTCAATGCCGAGCATCTCAAACGTCTTCACTACCTACTCTAGCCACTCATTCGCCTTTAGTGGCTCCTTAGGATCACCCAAAAACTCATCCAGATTTGACTGGAAAAACTCCCTCTTTAAGAAAAATGGCCCAACTTCAGCAACTTGGGCCTGGACTTGATTCTCAGCCCTGAGAATGTCCATGGATTCCCACAAAGGTCGGCGACCTCGCGGGCTAAGGCGTCCATGGCCTGTTGACCAACCAGTTCGGCCACATTGGCCTGACCAACCCTCTCTTCCTATACCAGAATATTGTCCGGTAGAGGCATCTCATGCCTCCTAAGCCTACTACGCCTATCACCACCACGTTTACGTCTTGACATCCTAATAAAGGTAACAAAAGGTATTAGCACATTTACAGATGTGCTGAAGCTAACTTACTCACATCCTAATGCGATGGACAATAGTAAATCACTCCATATAAGCACGTAATCACATAAGCACATATGAATTTCCTTCCTAGATAATGACCACCCCGCGACGTTGCTAGAGTTCTAATTAGAAATAATAGTGATCAAGTGCTTTTCTAATAGGACTTCCCGAAACTCGTAGACATATCTTCGGAACTAAATCCCATACCCATATAATCATATAATTATGTTATCATACAAGCATACAATATGCACAAGCGTTTCAGCCAAGCGAGACGAACCTCTTGTGGTACTAACCACTTTCCGCGTACCCAAAGTATTGAAACCCGGTATGCTTTGATACCAAGTTGTAACGCCCCCAAAATAATATCATATATCCAACTCATAAGCAGAAGAATAATAGAAATAAAGTACTTTCATTCATCAGAGTTCAATTACAAAAGTTAACACATGCATTATACATTCACAAATGTTCATCCTAAATCCACAGCATGTGTTGTAATTTAAAGAGAATTGAAAACTAAACAGGTAATAATATGCCCTATGGGCTTACATCTTTCCAAGTCATTATTTGGTTACAACAAGATGAGCCTAACTCAATACAATTAAAGCCCTTGGCTATACAAAAGGAATACAACAAAATAAAGAGCTCTTGCTCTTCAATAGTCCCTCCAAGCTATTGCCTCGACGAAGGCATGTCACCAGCACCTGAAAATGATTTTTCCCAAATAGGTTGAGCCGAAGCGCAGTAAGAATAATCTAACACAGTATATGAGATTTAACAAAGATATAAGTATGATTGCAGATACAATACCAGTGACAAAATAACCACATTTCATATAACCGTAAAACACCCAAAGTTCACATTTCAATTCATTTCAAATTAGTTTACGCTTCTCAATTCATGAGCCACTTTCATTACCTTTCAACAACCCAATTGAGACCACAACTCAGTGGTTCTCACATCAACACAATTACCACACAATCACTTCAATCTGCCATTTTACGAAAATTTTGTCCACGGGATCGGCACCCATGTATACACAAGATTTTAGGACTTTCACCCTAGACACTCCAGCCAACTTAATTTTCAGTGGAGTCCATCTCTTATCTCCTTCCAAATAATGCAGTACATCTCATTTCTCCTCCCAAACAATCATACATATATAACGCATATAAACCATAGCCATATCCAATGACAATCAACAATAGATTAGTTTCAATTTACTCAATCCTCATGCAATTCCTACAACAATCATAGCTATCCTCCACCGATAGTCCCAATACAGTTATTTCTAAATAGATATAAAATTTTCTCGACAGATATAGTATTCAAATTTCCATGAGTGAGATACAACACATGTCCAACTCCACCATTCACATTAACAACCATCCAATTTCACACAACCACCATCAATTTCAATTATTTATACAAAATAACAATTTGATCCATTTAGGGAAAAACTCTTCTTTTTCCAAATATCAACCAAAATGGCCCAAATCAAGTATTTGGCCACAATACAGCCTCACATTCAATCCCATAACCATTTATTTCACATTTACTTAGAAATCTCTCTTTTTATTTCACACCCAAACCCTAGATTTACTCAAACTATTCACAAATCCCACCATTGTTACACAATGACAAATAACTAAGCTAAAAACTATATGAAAGTGTAGAAAATCCCTACCTGAAAGAGAGAAGACCAGCCAAGCAAGAGTGAAACTTCAAAGACACCCAAATCCAACTCTATTCAGATCAAAATGACGATCTTGAGATTGTCTACCTTTTTATCAAAGGGATTAGGAAGAGGAAATTACTAGAAGTAAGTGAAAATGTAGAGAGAGAGAGAGAGAGAGAGAGAGTTTTAGAGAGAGAGGGTCTCAAGTTTAGGTTTTAGGGACAAAAGATCTGAAAAAGTGATGTAAAAAGTCATTTTTGTGATCTAATATACGCACAGTTCGCTCAAACAGAAGAGTTGACGCTCGAGTGTCAAACACAAAAGTGTTGTTTCGCTCGAGTGTAAGAAAGGGCGCTCGAGCATCAAGACACAATGAACATGACGCTCATTGCTCGAGCACAAGAAGTGACACTCGAGCGTAGAAAACACACATCTAATAGTTTTGCAGACAACAAACCAATGCTCGAGTGCAAGAAAGGCCGCTCGAGTGCCCACCCGTTAGCACATAGAAAACACCGCTCGAGTGTAGAAAACACTCTCTCAGTAATTTGCAGACTTGCAAAGTACTGAGAGTTCGCAAAACCCGCTCGAGCGCGAGAAGTGTCGCTCGAGCGGAGGACCAAAATTCTGGGCAACACAAGGTTTGAAAAACAAGCGACCAACCTGCCCAAACACAACCACAACAACCCAAAAACCAATTTCAAAGAGACACAAGGGAAGTGAGGGATAAACGACAATATGAAAGCATTAAACTCGAGTTCGGGATACCACAAGAGTCGGGTCAAAACTGGGACCGCTATAGGTTCATTTTGTATATATATATATATATATTAAAAGTAGTGTTTTTCTCTTACTTAGATGGCGCATTCTAAAAGTTTATTTTTTTCTAAAAAATTCACAAAACGTGCTTAATTATGAATTCTATTTGAGAAATACTTATTTTATATGAATTCTATTTGAGAAATATTTATTTTTCACATATATAATTATAATTTAATTATTATGATATTTGAAGAAAAATTATCTCGATATACAAATAAATAAAACAAAACGTGCTTAATTATGTGTATCATACGGATCAAATTAATTTTATTTTTTATTTTTTTTATTTAACATTAAATTATTTATTACAAAACATTTATAGTTAATTTTAAATTTATATACCTATATACAATATGTATAAATAATTCAAAAAGAATATTAAAGAAGAAAAATCAATACTCTACATATTTAATTTATGTATTTTCTTTTTAATCCAATCACAACATATTTATATTTAATATTTTAAAATAAATTTTGTGTTCTATTTCTACATATTTTTATTTTTCAAATAAATATAAAAATTAAAATAAAGTAAAATAATTAGAATCACTTTTAGTTTTATATTACCTCGTTTGGGAACAAGTTATTTTAGTAACTTTTTGGTTCTTTATGAAAAGATGTGCAGAAAAGTAGAGAGAGTGATGTGACAACTTATAGCGATTTTTTGACTTTTTTGCTAAAATAGTTACTCCCCAAACGAGTTTTTAATTTAACTATTACTTTTAATATCGAAATGAGTGTTTATTTTACTATCTTATAATTTAATATATTATATAGAATTATTATATGATAATTACATTTTTATAACACAATATAACTAAAGCTATCAAAATAAACGAATAATTTAACTAAATTTATTATATATAAGTATTCAAGTAGTACTTTTATAAAACGACAATGTTAAGATTATGAAAATAAATAATTAAAATTAAAATTAAAATTAAAATTAAAATTATTTTTTTGTAACATATATTATCGTATAAATATCATTAAATTAATTAAAGTTAACTCCATAGTGATTTTATATTAGACATTATAACTCAATACTTTTTTTAAAATAAAATAGATTGACAAATAATCTATTTTACATGTGTAACTCAATTTATACATGTACGTCTAAATTGATATTAATTGATTAAAATAATATAACTTAATACTTTTTTTTGTCAAGTTTTTAGAAGATAGATTGACAAATATCAAATGATAAATAGTGCGGAGTATTATTAAAGAATATTAATTTATCGACAATGATAGTGTGAAGTTTTTATTTTTTTTCAAAAAAAATATTTTGATACAAATGAAATTCAAGATTTTTGATAAATTTGATTAACACAAATGAGAATTTGATTTCAAATTGAGAATATATATATATATATATTTTTAAAAATATTCTGAAAGAAATTGTTCGTATGAGCCTATTTTATATAGAATCACACACAGTGACAATTATTTTCATGAACCATTAGCAAATCTATTTGTATTTAATTTCAGTTGATAAAATTTTTCACATAAAATATGAAGACTCAAAATTAATTTTTCATTTTAAAAATAAATTTGCATGCATCGCACAAGTCCCTTACTAGTAATTATTACAAAAAAAAAAAAAAAAAGACAAAACAAACAAACTAAGCGAGACCTAATGGGCTCCGTATTTAGCCTTCGTTTGGGATATGTGTTGGTTTTTTAATGTTTTGATTATTTTAATCTAAGTTAAAAAAGTCTCGTTTAGAATGGACTTTTGATTTTTTAAATTTTTATGAGAGAAAAAATGAAATGATTATAATTTAAATGTGACATTTTATCTTATTAATTTTTTAATCTATTTTGTGACTAAAATAACCAAAAAAGTTCATGCTAAACATAGCCTTAGTAAGATTAGCACGTGAGACGTTTTATTTATCTTATCATATGAGATTTCTTTACCTATATATCATGCCAATTTTTTTTTGGTTAATTATATTTTGTCATTTTAAATTTTAATACTTTTTTATTTGGTCTTCAAATAAAAAAAACTTTTCACTTTGATCCTAAATATTTTTTTTCTCAATTTTCAAAATTGGACAAAAATATTATGTTGACAACCATGCTGCTTCATGTGGTACAATAATACATTATCATATAAATTTAGATCTAAAACCCGTTAAAGCGTAAATTACCAATAAGTCCTTATAATTAGATTTAATTCCCATCAAATCCTATTAAAAATAAGTATTTGTAAAATTATCGTTAAAAATAATTTTTTTGTGATAATTTTTTACATACGTCGCTAAAAATTGACATTAGTGACTTTTTTTTGTCATGATTTTTATAAATTATCGCTAAAATTTATAATTAATAACTTTTTTTGACAAATTTTTCTCATAAATAATAAATCCACTTATTAGGATCTACACATAAGCACTCCAAACTCAAACTTTCAAACTCGACCTTTTTTTGGAGGGGGGGTGTGTGTGTGTGTGTGTGTGTGTGGGTGTGGAGTGGTCTTTTCTCTCTTTTCACTTCAGTCTTCTTTCTCTAAGCTCTTTTTTTTTTTTGGGGGGGGGGGGGGGGGGGGGAGAGTCCGAATCCTTTCCTTGAGGAAGGTCCTTGAGTTCCTGCGGGCAACGGCTCAGATGAGCCGTTGGTCATCCAACGGCTGATATTATAAAATAAAAAAAAATCAAAAATGTTGTGTTTTCGACTTCCCGTCCAAACAAAACAACAACACAGCTCAGATGAGGGATTCACTTTCACTCTCGCACACCACTCTCACTCTTACGCAGCACTCGCCTCCGTCGAACCCATCCTCATCCTCACCGGCGAACCCATCCTCACCGACGGCGAACTCCATCCTCACCGACGGCGAACTCCACCGCTCCAGCCTCTACGCTTCGTGAACTCACCATCGGTTGAGCAAAGATCTCTTCTTCACGAACCAGGTTGGTCTTCGAACAAAGATCTTTTGTCTTCCAACGTCTGAGATTGAGATTGAGATTTGGGTTTGGAATTGATATGGACAAGTTAGGGCTTTCAGAATTAGGGATTTTATAATTTCAAAATTAGGGTCTTTTAAAAAATTAGGGATTTGGGTTTTGAAAAATTAGGGATTAGGGCTTTTAGAAAAATTAGGAATTTCAGAAGTAGGGATTTCAGAATTAGGAATTAGGGATTCGAATTTCTATTCGAACGGCTAAAAATTTAGGGCTTTTAACGTCTGAATTTTTTTCAATTTGAGGATGATTTGGTAATATTTTTTGGAGATGATGAGGGTAAAGATGAACCCACAGTTCTGATGTTATGTAATATGAATGTAACCAACCCACAGTTCTGATGTAACCAACCCAGATAATTTAAAGGTAATATGAATCTGATTCTTTGTTGTTGTTGAAAATTTAGTTGTTCTGAGTTTGAATTTAAAGGTCTTTCCTTGCAATTACTGTGTAGGACTAATGCGATTTGCTGTTTCTTTTGTGATCTAGAGAATTTTCTGAGCCATACATTTTTACAAATGCATACCTACAAAGTAGGCAGAAAGCAGGGAAAAAAAAAAAAAAAAAAAAAAGAGGGAAAATTGTAAGAAACTAGTAGAAGACAACTTTATTTCAAAAATCAGCTCAAAATCTGATGGAGTATACTATATTTCAAATAATGCATCATCCAACTAGTACTGATAAAACAAGAACATTTTATCTGTGTTACATAGACTCATTTGTGTATCCAAGTCTCAAATTTCATCTAATTCTCATGTCCAAGATAACACAGCTGGAGTTCATATTTCTTAAATACTTCTTTTACTTTCTCAATGGTAAATTCACATTTACAAACTAAAATTAAGCATTTTATGTATTAAATGCATGGTTATATAGTAATCAAGAGTACTGGTACATAACTTGTTGAGTGCTTGTCCAACTAGGCATAACTCATATCTCACACTTAAAAGGTGAGTATCCAACATGTTCACAAATTTTGAAGTCCATGTTACCAAGATTGTAATGTACTGGAACAATGGGATTTGACAAATATTAGTAATAGTAGGTACATGAGTCCAGCCCCTTCATTACTGGAATAGGAGAATTTCCTACAAAATAGTTGGAATTAACTAGATACCTGTGGTATATGTGGTATACAAAGTGTAAAACTCTGTTGAAACTCACTGTTGGTGGCATTTTATTTAGGACCTCTTTTACTTCCCTCACTGTAGCTATGCTTAGTAGAGATGATTAGGGTAAAGATGTGAGATATATGTTGGACAATTGCATCTGTTAATAACCATGTTTGCATCTGTTAACATCAGCACCAGTTTGCATCTGTAACAATGTCTTCAAGTTATTCCTATGGGACATATTATTAGAACCAACTTCCATTAGCACCAACTCCATTAGCCTTCTCCTCATGTATGCAGATTTAAAAAATGGCTTCTTCTTCTAACATTAGCGACATGAGATTGGTACCGAGGCTGTGCAATTGTGGAAGAGCAGCTGCTATACATATTGTAAGAACCAACGAGAACGGAAATGAAGGGCGTTTGTACTTGTTTGCCCATCGAAATATGTAAGTTGGTAATTCTAGCTATTTTCTTCCTTTATTAGACACATTAATATTTATCTTATTGAACTAATGTATTCGCATGCATTGCAGAGTAACCCTCCCACTCATCATTGCAATTACTTCAAGTTCGTGTCTGAAGATGATGAAGACGTTACGTTTAGAATCCGTTCCAACAGTACAGCTGCTGCTGGTATAACAATAGAAGACTTGAACGATGTAAGGATGAGGCTTCATGACATGGAAAATGACTATGGTCGAAGGCTGCAAAGGATGGAAAATAATATGAAAAAGACGGTGTACTTCATTGTATTTTGTATCATTTTGTACTTTATGATGTAACTTTTCGACTTTATTGTATTTTTGGGACACTTAATGGAAGTTTGTATCCTTTTGGATTTTATGTACTCCGACTTGTTATCTATTATCTGTTATGGAATGAATTTTGAGGAACATTAAACTTCTTATCTGTTATGGAATGAATGATGGAATTTTGGAATGTTGGAATGAATGATGGAATGTTATGTTATGTAACTATAATACATGATAACCAGCAGATTCTGTGATGATGAATGATGGAATGTTATGGAATGTTATGTTGCATAGGCAGATTCTGATGGAATTTTGGAATGAATGATGGAATGTTATGTTATGTAACTATAATACATGATAACCAGCAGATTTTGTGATGATGAATGATGGAATGTTATGGAATGTTATGTTACACAGGCAGATTCTGTTCTTGTTGCACAGGCAGATTATGATTTATGTAGACAGATCAGGATACCCTTCTCCTCCTTGAAGCATTGGACTGTGATGTTGCTGAGCATGTTGCTACAAAAACCAAAGCTCAATCTAAAGGATGCTTTTATGGACTGTGATGATGAAAAGGATGCTACTGTCAAATAAAATGCAGATCTGAAGCATACCAGTTTCAGAACATCAGAACCAATTTCAGAACATGCAGATCAATTTCAAAACATGCAGATCCATTTCAGAACATCACAATTTTAGATCCATTGCAGATCCAGTTTCAACATCAGATCAATTTCAGAACCAGTTTCAGAAGCAGTGTTCAACACAGCATGACTTATCAATAACATGAACCAGTTTTAAATGAACATGTTCAACAACATGTTCAACACAGAAACAGTTTTAAATGAACATGAACATAGAACCAGTTCAATAACATGTTCAACACAGAACATGAACACAGAACCAGTTCAATAACATGTTCAACATGAACATGAACATCAACCAACCAACACATAAATTAAAAAAGGATATTAACAATAATAGAATCAGTTCACTTGGGTTTAACATATAAATTAAAATCAACTGTAACTGAACATCAACCAGTACAACTTTAACATCTAAATTAATACATTGGTCCTTAAAAATTGACACATTGGTACTTTAACATCACTTTCTAGCAACAGTTTGCTTCACAATTTCAGAGGCCATGTCTTCACGTTGCAGCCCAATTTCAGCATCAATTTGGTTATGTTGATGGTTGTCCATAGCCTTAAAAAAAAAGACAATTTTTAAGCAACTATAAATACATGATATCACAGAATTTTCAGCCACTATAAACTAAAAATACATCAACGACGAACCTCACTACACATTGGAGTAGTTGATTCTTGAGAATATCGAAACCCAATGTCATATCCACATGAACCTTGTAGTAGTGACTGGAATGTTGGTTGAGTTGGCAAATAATTTGGCACCACATACATCTCCCGCAAATTGTTTGCCTACAAGAATGTCATATATGCTTTCAGTTATGGTTTTAGTCACATATTATATCCACACAAAAAATACAATGTTAAAGTAAGACTTACATGATATGTGCGATACATCAATGGCGGAGGAATGTAATTACCACCCATGGGCAAAGATCGAGGAAAAGGATGAGGGGTAGGAAGAGGTTGAAGCGGAGGAACATGTTCACGAACATATATATCTCCTCCAACAGATAATGGAGAAAGTGCAACCGTTGAACTTGCAATAGATTGTGACGAAGCCAAGCTATTAGCACGGGATTTTTTTTTGGAGTTCGCTACCAACGCCGCTTCGAATCCACCTTTGACCCTCCTTTTGCCCTTACTAGTTGCCACCTTTTTCTTCAATCCCTTTGGTTGCACAACATAATTCACATCTTCGCATTCCACTTCAAAGCTTTGGGTATCATCATCATTACGTACTTCATTTCCAACACCAAAATGAGCACTTAACTTGCCTTCAACATCTGCACCTAATGTAGCAAGGTGTGCAATACAAAAATCATATGTTTCTTCAGTTTCAGCAGCTCTACTTGCTACTGCTCTAAATGCAGTCATCAATGTCTTATACCGCAAAGCTTGTTGGAATTTCACATCTACTTGAATGTCATTTTCCTTAATGTGCTGCACAATTTCGGCTCTTGCTTGTTTGGTCCACCTCTTCAGAATGTATTGTGGAGGAACCTCTTTCATCTTCAATATGTCTCTAATGACCTTCAATGAGTGAGAACACAAGATTCCTTCCCTTTCAAACTTTGTACAATTACAACCCAAAGAACCATCCCTCTCCAACTTCACTTTCCTTGCATGTTTGTTACCAACATCAACAACTGTGTAAATGGTACTAGCCTCGCCATATTCAATTGCTTCTATGTCCGATTCAATGGATTGAAAGTACTCATTTGAAATTCCTCAAAGATCTTTTTTGTGTAGACGTTACCCATTTGAATTAACATTCTTATTGTTGCTTTCACCTTTGGCAACCTTTGGCACAAAGCATAGCCCGCTTCTAACTCCTTGTATCGCTTCTCGTAAAGTACCCTTTCGAAATGCATGAAGAATTCATTTAAGTTGAAATCAGAACGAATGTAATCCTTCAAAAAAGCATTAAAAGATTCACTAAGTTGTGTGGTACTCATTCCCGCAGCCCATGTTGATCTAACATAAGGCCATCCCCATTTTTCTTTCACCGCGAAAGTCAATTTCAACCAATGGTTTTCATGCGCATCATATTTATCAAGCATTTCTACCCATTCTAATTTCCATTGATTTGTATCTTCAATGTGAAAGAAGAATTTATTTAGTACACCCTTCACCCCCTTATCTTGGAACAAACAGTTAACATGTTTTAATGCATTTTGCATCAAATGCCAAGTACACAATCGGTGACTTGTGTCAGGCATAACGATGGGTATGGCTTTAGCCATTGCAGCATCTTGATCGGTGAACAAAGTTTTTGGTGCCTTCCTTGACATAGCCTCTAGAAAGTTTTCAAACAACCATACAAACGATTCGGCGGTCTCATCATACAACAATGCTGTACCAAATATAACTGTTTCCCTGTGATGGTTGAATCCCACAAAAGATGCGAACGGTCTATGTTCTTTGTTTAACTTGTAAGTCGTATCAAATGTGACAACATCACCAAATTGGGCATAATCCATGATCATTTGTGCATCGGCCCAAAACATATTGGTTATTTGCTCCTCATTATCTAATTGAACAGCATAGAAGAATGAAGGATTCTGCAAAGATTTTTCTTTAAAGTATTGCAACACATTGCCTACTTCCCCATATGCTAAACTTTGTTGTCTTTTGGTTCTCAAATAATTTTTAGAATCTAATTTCGTAAAACCAAGACATTGCCTTCCACCAGCTTCCCTACCCATGAGTTCAAAAGACTGGCCCAAACGAAGACCAGATTGTGCCGCTAAATCTAACTGAATTGCTTGGGTAGCGGATATCTTTCTTTGTGACGGCAACATGTGGGCACACTCGGGTGATACAAGATCATGGTTGTGTTTTTCTTTGAAATCAGTCACAACATATTTTCCAGTACCCTCATGTAATTTAATATAAAGTCGAGCCTCACACCCAGTCCTAGTTTCAGCTCTAGAGTTTTTTGACAATGGGTCTCGCTTGTCAAACTTTCGAAATCGCTCCTTGTTGCAAACCAAAAGTCTATGAATAAGTTGATTAGTGAACTTGTCCTTCTTACAATAATCTCTTCTTATGCTAAACCCCATTCTTCCTCCATATGTATTATAAAATTCATACGCACATTGTTCAGAATCAAATATCATTCCCAATTTTGGCTTCCAATCACAGTCATTCTCAGGTTCCATATCGATATCAAAATGCAACTGAAAACCCATATAAATAAAATCTTAAGTTAATGATAGTTGAGCTTCTTAATAAGATTGCAGGGTTGCTTAGGTTGTAGTGCTATGAAAATGAATTGAAATTGGTTTATAGATAACATTTATCTGGTTTATAGATAGGACCATATGTCATATAAGGAAAATTACTCGAATTAAGGAAATTGAATTATTCATAACTGGCTTATCTGGTTTATTCATAAGGAATTATCTGGTTTATTTATCTGGTTTATTCATAAGGAATTATTCATAAGGAATTAAGGAAATTTATCTGGTTTATCTGGTTTATAGATAGGACCATATGTCATATAAGGAAAATTACTGGAATTAAGGAAAATTACTGTAATATAGATAGAAATAGCAGTTAATAACACAAGCAATTCAGTTATTCATAACTGGCAGTCTCATGGGTCAAAAATTATTCTTGAGATTCAATATAACATATCTAGACACCAGTTAATAATTACATGACGCATGAGACTGCCATGTCTACAAAAGGCCCATAACATTACCCTGTTCTATCCAATTTACAGTGTGTTCTATTAACTGGCAGTCTCATGGGTTAAAAACCAATAATTTTAAGGTTAAAGAAATAGCAATTTATGTAAGGTTCCAGTAATTTTCATAAACTGGCCTATCAATTTTAAGGTTCATGTTCTGAAATTGATAGACCAGTCTATCAATTTTGAGGTTCATGGTCTATCAATATGAGTTTATGTAAGGTTCCAGTAATTTTCATAAACTGGTCTATCATAACCTTACAAATAGCAGTTTACATAAACTGGTCTATCAATTTTAAGCTCTTTACAAATTACAGTGTGTTATATTAACTGGCAGTCTCATGAGCAACCAGTAATTTACAATGTGTTAACCAAATAGCAGAACCTTAGAGAAAAGTTAAAGAAATCATAAAGAGGTAAAACACACCAATTAATGAAAACTCGTATTCGATTTCTTACCTTACTGTCGACTGTAATTTGTAAAGAGCTTCAGTCGAAAGCTTTGGCGGCAGAAGAGTACTCTGTAGAGGCTGGAGCGGTGGAGTTCGCCGTCGGTGAGAATGGAGTTCGCCGTCGGTAAGGATGGGTTCGCTGGTGAGGATGAGGATGGGTTCGACGGAGGCGAGTGCTGCGTGAGAGTGAGAGTGGTGTGTGAGAGTGAAAGTGAATCCCTCATCTGAGCTGTGTTGTTGTTTTGTTTGGGCGGGAAGTCGAAAACACAACATTTTTTATTTTTTATTTATTTATTTTTTTTTTAATAATAATATTAGCCGTTGGATGACCAACGGCTCATCTGAGCCGTTGCCCGCAGGAACTCAAGGACCTTCCTCAAGGAGAGGATCCGGACTCGCCGGGGGGGGGGGGGGGGGGGGGGGGGTGTGGAATGGTCTTTTCTCTCTTTTCACTTCAGTCTTCTTTCTCGAAGCTCTACACAAGCAAGCATGGCCCTCTCTATCGCCCAATTCCAACCGTTACCAACCAATACTACCGTCCATCGCAAATCCCAACACTTCCACCTACACCAAATCAACCCAGCCCCTTTACCTTTTGCTCCTAATGTGAACCCCACTCCTTACCGTTCTATTATTGACTTCCTTAATCTACAATCGAATTTGAAAGAGAGATGATGATGGTGTTTGAAGGGATTGTGGTGTTTGATACTGGATTGCCGAAGTTAATTCCATGAATATAAATAAAATCGAATGGTTAAAGATGATCAAATTATAGCATTGTTTTCTTACTTCCTGAAGCCATTTTTGTTTCCTACTTTGTACTGCTAAAACTATCTTCTTTGGTTTATTGGCCCTGAATGTTCAAAGGTCTCTGCATAAATATCTAGCCATATTCATCAACGATGGTGGTTGTGCAGAGAATTTAAATATGATTTTTGTAAATATCTTGAGATTACCTGTTTGCAAGCCCTTCTCTCAGTGTTTAGTTCTGTGCCATTTTATAGCATGAGAACAGTTGGATACCATAGGAATTCTAAAGATCCAAGGTCTGTACAGGTAATTCAAGCCTGATTTATCAATCCGAAAGGAACATGGAGATATCTCTGAGTACAAGGAGATGAATAACAATCCGCATATTTTGTGGAAATGGCAGCCGCAGCGGCAGTATTGTGGGGACATTAATAAAACTTTAATCCAAAACATATTTTTATCTTTCAAAGGTAAAAAATTTTTCTGCCCAAATAAACATTGTTTTTTTATCGATCCCAGAAAGCATTTTTTGTCATATCAAATGCTACAAACATGCAAAAAATATTTTGTAGAAAATGTTTTTCAAATCTAAACTGCCGGTGATCGGTGCCATAAGAAGTTCTGAATTGTTGTGGGCAGTTCAAAAACCAGGGAAGAAATGGGAGTGAACTCAATAGAACTGAAAGAGCAATTGAAAAAATTGACAACCCTGAGCAACAACAAAACTAAAAACTGTAAGGTCCACACATCCCTTTGGGGTTGCCATTCAAAACACTAACAATTGCAAGACGAGCAACAACAAAACTGAATATAAAGAAACAACCTATGACAAATCCTGCTCATATAAATAAAACTGATACACCAAGAAGAGAAAGCTAGTTATTATTTTAGAACACCACATAAAGAGTAATGAATCCAAATAAAACGAATCGTGAAAAAGATTTAAACATGAGCAGTGCCTTGGGTGAATTTTGGATCCTCGCATCTGTATTTCCCATCTGGTCCAATACCAAATCCTCTTGGATCCGCAAACACATTCTCCAATAGCTGGGTGCGAGATGGGTGAGGGCTGCTATCTGCAAACTCAACTGCTTCCTCGACCACTTCATCTATCTTCTTCTCTATGGCTTTTAACTCGGCTTCATTGGCCAGATTGTTGTCAAACATGTACCTTTTTAAGGCAGAGATGGGATCTCTAGTAGCATAATGAGCCTTCTCATCTGCCAAGTTCAACCAAAATATTAGGTGGAGAAGATTTATGATCTATAAATATGACAATAAAAACAGAAAGAAACAGAGGAAAGATGTAACATTGAAAAACTCTTCAATTACCTCAACCCGTTTTGTGGATACTCTTTAGTCATTACAACAAATGGTCAAAAGCAAATGACAAGCATGCAGAATTATATGAACCAATCAGGAGCTCAAGGCAACTAAAATGGACAAAGTGATCAAAACTCAAGTGATTAATAATTCACTTCAATTTCCGATTCAATAACACGAGTTGAATCGAGTTTGTTGAAACTTGTATCGAATTGTATGAATCGACTGACTCTATCAACCATGTTCACAGACTAATAACAAAGCTCATGGCATTAACCTCATGTTAAAGATGCCTATAGAGCAAGTTGAGATATTAGTGGTTCTTTTGGAGCTGGCAGTAGATAGGCACAAGTTAATAATCACAAATGTAAGTCACTTCTCACTATACCGACAGTGTTTCAAATCTCTAACATTTTTGCAATCATGGCCATTCTGTAATGTGATGAACCCGTTACCCATCCAAGGTTATTTCAAAACATAGATGGAGCAATTTATTTCTTGGACTTTCAGATCACTTGAGGTATATGAAGGTGCTTAAAGGCAAGGTGTTTTCATGCTAAAACAACTAATGGCCATGCTAAGAGCAGCATGCTGAGCCGCGAAGAAGAAGGAGGTGGTTATGAAATAAAGGGTAAGGTCGTAACAATCAGTTATAAAGACCCTCATGCCACAACATTAATAAGAGTATGCCTGAAAACACAAACGAAGCAAAACACCACCCAATCAAGCAAAGACTTGGATGGCAAACACGACAGCAAATATTATGTGGACAAAAATTTCATCAGATGAAAGATGGTAAGCAACAAGTTAGGTTGTGTTTGGTTCATGGATTTGGGGAGATATTTGAAAAGAAAAAAGGAAAAAGGGAAAAGGGAAAAGGTGTGGGAAATGTAGTTATATTTCATTTACATTTCACCAACCTTTTTTCTTTCCCTTCAAAATCCCCCTCCAAATCCATGAATCATACCATGAATCAAACACAACCTTAGGGTCTAACAAAATGTCACTAGCTCATCTCAAGAATACTAAGATGGTGGATTGACAGTACTCCTTCGGAAGTATACAAATTCTGTGAAAACATTTAGGTATTGGTCTAAACTACCTATTCAAAGTGATGCTTAATTGCATAAACAAACATAAACAATTAAAATTGATAACATTGTATTTCCACAAGCACAGATTATGCAGCCAAATGGGTTTTCTAAACTTAATATAGTCATCACAGTCTAGTTCAATCACAATCACAATCACAATCACAATCACAATCCACAAAAATAAAAGAAGAGAACAAAAGTAGAATATACTCACTAGGGTCACGAAGCTCATCGGGATCAGCCAAAGAGTGTCCTCTGAACCTGTAAGTCTCGCATTCAACCAGAGTCGGGCCTTCTCCTCTCCTAGCCCTGTCAACAGCCTCCTTGGCAACCTCTCTCACCTTCAACACATCCATTCCATCAACATGAACACCAGGCATTCCAAAAGCCGGTCCTTTCTTCCAAATTTCCGGATCCGAAGTAGCCCTCAAATGAGACATCCCAATTGCCCACAAATTGTTCTCCACAACAAACACAATAGGCAATTTCCACAAAGCCGCCATGTTCAAACACTCAAAGAACTGGCCATTGTTACTAGTCCCATCACCAAAAAAAGCCAAAGTGACATGATCACAATCAGCTTCCTTCAACACCTCCCTCCTGTACTTGCTAGTGAATGCAGCCCCGGTGGCGACCGGAATTCCTTCGCCGATGAAGGCGAAACCACCGAGGACGTTGTGTTCGCCGGAAAACATGTGCATAGAGCCACCCTGGCCTCTGCAACAGCCGGTGGTCTTGCCGAAGAGCTCGCTCATGACAGCACGAGCAGGGACGCCTTTGCTCAATGCATGGACGTGATCGCGGTATGTGCTGACGACACAATCTTCTTTCTTGAGAAGTTTGATGAAACCTGTGGATACAGCTTCTTGGCCATTGTAGAGATGCACGAATCCGAACATTTTGCCTCTGTAGTACATCTGAGCACACATATCTTCGAAGGCTCTGCCCAGAATCATGTCCTCGTATAGCTCCAACCCTTCATCTTTCGTAATCAACTGCACATGAAAATCCCAAATTAGCAATCAAATCAAATCAAACAATTAATTAATAGGGTTTTTTTCTTTTTTTTTTACCAGATTGGAGATGGAAGTGGTGGATTTGGGCTTCTTTTCCTTGACGACATCGGAGACGGCGACGACGGAGGAGGAGGGACGGCGGTGGGAAAGAGAGGGAATGGGTTTGGCGAGGGAATTGAGGCGGAGTTTGTGGGTTGAACCGAGGAAAGGAGAGGAGGTGGAGGTGGATTTGAGGGGATCGAAAAGAGGTTTGTCGGGAGATCTGGTGGATTTGATGATTTGAATTGCAGCAGCAGAGAAAGTTGAAGCCATTGTGGAAAGGAAAGGGAAGAGAAGAGAATGGAATGGAATGGAATGGAGGAAAGTGTGAATGTGTGTTTATAAAGAGAGGAATTGAGAGAGAGAGAGAGAGAGAGAGAGGAGGAAAGGGAAGGGGAAGGCGGAGGTGGACGTGGGAGGAGGGGGCGGAGAAAACAAGGAAAGAAGGACAGCGCGGTGTGTGTGAGACAGAGAAGCGAAACGTGGAAATAACAGCCCAGCTCCCAGCTCCGTGGCTGCCTTTGAAAATAAAAAATGATTAATAATGAAAATTAAAAAGACGGCCACCCAACCCCAACTGCACCACCTCCTTCCAAAATCCACACAAACACACTACCTCTTCTAATTTATTTCAAATAAATAGATTATATTTTGAGATTTTTATTCATATATCTCATCTGATGTTCTAACTCAATAAATTCATAAATGAAATTTATAATCTAATTACTCTTATGAGTTTATACTTTTACCAGCGTAACACTCGCGCTATGCACAGTTTTTAATAAATAAATAATAATTAATTTTAAAATTAAATAATAAGAAAATAAAATTAATTAAATTTTAATTATTTTTATCATAATTTCTCTTATGGTTTTTTTTCTTCTCCCTACTATTAATGTTATATTTTAAGTTCTAAATAATAATAACATGAATCATAATGTAATTAATAAAATTAAACAAAAATTATGATAAATTATAAAATTGCACCTTTTAATTTTTATTTTTAGAAACAAAAACCACACCTATGATAAAATAAAAATATAGGGTAAACTACCAATAGGTCCTAATAATTCGATTTAATTCCCATCAAATCCTGTTACCCAAAATGCAACCTAACAGGGGGGTGAATTAGGTTTCTACAAATTAAAATTAATAATACTCGAATAAAATTAACTATTAGTACAAAAAATTATTAACAAGCACAATGATGAACTTAGCAGGAAATAATCAAGCAAAATAACAATGAAGTACAACTAATATACATGGTAAATCAAGTGATTAACACATAAATATTAGATAGCTATAGAAGTAGTAGGAAAGTAAAGAGATTAGGGAAGAGGAGATAAACAGATTTCTAGTAGTTCGATTTCAACTAAGCCTACATCCACTCCTCAAGCTTCACTTGAGATTTTCCACTATCTTCTAGCTTCACAGGGGTGCTAGCAACCTCTTTACAAATGGAGCAATCCTTCACGGATTTTACACAGACTTCACAAGCCCAAACCCTTACAAATCTTAGGTGATTCACAATCACTCTCAAGATTTCAAGAACACAGTATTTGCAACACTTTTACAAGATGAAATGATATTTTTGCTTTCAAAGAAAGTTTACAATAAATATCTCTCAAAGATAGATATATAAAATGAAGTTTTGATTTTTCTGTAAATCTCATACAGGAAAGATGAGCTTAATGCTATAAGGCTCAGTGTATAATTTCTGAGAATAGATGTGAGTGATTATAGATCAAAGAATATTTTCAGATTTTTGTAACTTGTTTACATTAGAGACTTTGGTATATATAATAAAAATTATAGCCGTTTATAGCCATTGTATTCATTTGAATTTATAGCCGTTGTAGTCATTTGAATTTATAGCCGTTTATAGCCGTTGTACTTCTAGCATTACCAATTTGAATTTCTTCTATTCCATCATTACAAATTTGAATATCTTTCACTTGAACATTTTGAACCTTTTGGCCTTTTGAGCCTTTATAGCCATTGTATTTCCATCATTACTAATTTAAATATCTTCTACTTGAACCTTTTGAACCTTTTGGCCTGCTGCTGTGCTAGGTTGTTTGAACCTTTGTTTTGGGCTGTTTGAACTCCTGATTTAATCAAATATTAAATACATTCTAACAACATTTAGGATAAATGTTTAGGTGAGAAATAATGGGACAAAATAAATTTTGATTCTATTTTTCTCTTTCAAATAAATCATCAAAATAAATTTTGATTAAAATATAATTAAATAAATCATCAAAATAAATTTTGGATTCTATTTTTCTCTTTCAAATAAATTAAAACATTATTAAATAAATCATCAAAATAAATAAGTCTAACAATCTTCCCTTTTTTGATGATGGCACACAATGATGTTTTGATTTGATTTGGGAATAACAAGGGCTCCCCCTCAAGTCATGCTCCCTGAATTCATTTCTAAATATATAGGTTAGCACATGTGTAATAAATAAGTTTTAATTAATAACATGATATAAGATTAAGATATCAAACTATAAATACATAACATCAGATTAGTTTGAAAATAATACCATAATACATAACATCATATAATTTTCTCCCCCTTTGACATTATCAAAAGGAAATTATGGCTCAGAATCTGGAGAATGAGGAGGAGGAGGAAAATGATAGTGATACATGGCATCAAAAAATAGAGAATCAAAACATATATATACATATATATATATGATTTGCCCGCGTCTCCCTTTTTTTCGTCGAAAATCGCATCGGACACGTGTCCTCGCTTTTGCGTTAGCTGACCGACAAAAACGAGACGGGTCAATCAGTCAATCAGCTGCCTCGGCTCTCTCTCCCTCTTGTCGTCTTCTCCTCCGTCTTCTTCTTAATCACTCTCTTCGCATTCTTCACAATTCTTTTCTATCTCTTCTTTACCACTCTCTTCTGTTTCTTCTTCCTCATCGAGAGACAAAGAAACTGAACGAAGGCGGCCAAACCTCAGTTTGTTCGCTTCTATTTCTCTACAACTCATTTCTTTGACACCTCTCACCTCCAATACATGGCTTCCTCATCCCGTCCCCTCACTCTGTTTCTGAACCTGAACAATCCTATAAGCTCTGTTGGACCGAGTGCCTCTACTCCTACTATTCCTGTCATTCCTCTGCCTAATTTTCCTATGATGTCGATTGAGCAAATCATGGCAGCTCAATCTGACATAAAAGCCAATCATTTCACACTGATATCCTCTATGGAGACGGTGACGGCAGTCACAAAATTGGCTCACCAATTGGAGAATAGGATGAGTGAGTTTCATCAGGTCAACGCCCAAATCTCTCTGCTTCAACGCATGTACAAGGATGCGCGAGCAGAAATAGGCGCACTGAAGGCCGAAAATAAAGAGCTTAAACGGAAGACCACCTCCATGGCCCGATTTGGAGCAACTTTGTTCTTGGCCTTTGATAGTCAGTGGGGAGTCGTCGCTCTCGACGAAAGCACGGGGGCAGGGGCGTCAAGGGTCACCCAAGGTGATAAAAAGAAGAAGAAAACGATGGAAGAGGCGAGTAAATAAGATCGGCAGATGGCCAGAAAAAAAAATGAAGGTTTTTTTTTTTTTTTTTAATATTTATTTTGATCGGCGTGTGGCCATAAAAAAATTGAAGGGAATTTTTTTTTTGATTTTTTTATGTAAATATTTGTATTTTGATTTGTTGTTGTGTTTATGTTTAAGTACTGAAAAATAAAATTAAAAAGCAGAAAAAAAAAAATTAAGCCCAAACAAAAATAATAATGAGAGACTAAATTGTTAATGAGTATATGAGAAGCATTTGAGTATGATCTAATTCTCAATTTCTTAGCAAGAGCATACCAATCTTAAGACTATAATAGATATAACAGCGCATAGATCAAACAAGGTTGCCAAGCAAGAGTATAAATATGGAGCTAAAGTTCAAGTCACGCTTCTTTGAGGAAAACGATCTTCCTCTTACATTATTAACAACTAATCAGCTCAAAAGTCATGTTGTAAGAATTAAGATACCAAAGCATAGAGATACCAAAATAATTAGAGATACTAAAATAATCAAATCTCTTTTTTCTCCCCCGATGACATTTTCAACAAAATCAAGCACAAAGAGAAAGTATGTAACAACCCAGATTTTTAATTTTCCTGTAGAATTTATACTAATATTATTTAATTACAGTTGAAAAAATATATGGTTTATTTTGTATTAATATGGTTTATTTTGTATTAATATGTATTATTTTGTAAAATAATATAATTTATTAGTCAAAGTATAAAATAACTAAGTTTTGACAAGCTTGACTTCATTTAGATAAACTTGAGTTAAAGAACGAATTGGAGCGTGGCTCGTGGCAGCCATGGCTTGGTGCCCACGGCTGCCTTTTCTATATATGGGGAAGGAGAAGTTGACTCTGTGGAAAAAAAAAAAAAAAAAAAAAAGAGAAGGAAGAGAAATGAAGAATGGAAGAAGAGAGAAAAAAATAGTTGAGGCTGAGAGGGTCTTTGATAGTGAAAAGAAATAGTAAAGTATTAAAATTAAGGTGAGTTATATTATACCTTGAGTCTCCAAAATGTATTTTACTTATATTTTGACTTACCAAAATCTATTTTATAAAAGTTATATTTTATTAATATATTAATAAAAGTTATGTTTTATAAATGTTTCATTTACGTGGTTTTATTCTTGTACCCTATTTCCTTAAAAAGAAACCCATGGATATGTTTGTTTTACTTTTAAAGAATATTTGGCTATGACCTTATATGAAAATATGTTTTGTGAGTACCACCACGGGAGTCCCATGTTTTGGAGGACTTAAATAACTATTGGCTAGTGTTTGACCACTTTGTGGTCCAGTGATTGTCGTGGATCCATTGACCAGTGTAGTGCTTAACACTTAGTGATGTACCGTGGTTATGGTTGTATGGTGATTTCCATATTACATGTTAAATGATCTGAAGTATACGTCAAATGATTTCTGTATGTTATGTATCAAGCTCTTTTTGGCCCAACTAATTATCCATGGTAAATTTTATGCCTTATGCTCTTAGTATAATATTTATCACCCTGCTATGTGCTTATAGTTTTTTACCACTTTCAGGTGACATGTCAAGACCAGCGTATGGGGTAGGCACAAAGCACTTTTATTATATTTGTAAATATCGGCCTTTTTTATCAATATATTTTGTAATAAAAATAGAAATTCCAATGATTATTTTAATACCCTTATTTAAATATTTCTTCCGCTTGCGTTTATTAATTTGTTTAAAGATTTGGCCGGAGGTAATCTCGGTTACTGGCCATCACGATGCTTAACCCTTGGGTACGGGTAGCGGGTCGTGACAAATGGTATCAGAGCAGTGGTTTATAAAAAAAAAAAAAACATTATTGGAGTATAGGACACATGCACATTTAAGAAGTGAGATAGCGGATAATTAGTACCTAAATATTATATTTAGTTTCGATTTAATTATATTATAATTTTCTATGATTTTATATATATATATATATATTTTGTGCATAATTTGTGAAGGATATTAGATATAATTTACGAATGAAAAAGAAACAAAAGATGTCAAACACCCACAAAAAAAAATTATAATATAATTAAATGTACATAAATTCTAATTTAGTATTCAAAAAAAAAAAAATTTTGACTTTTTAAAAGTGTGTTCAAATTTTAAAAATACTAATTTTGAAATTGTTTCCAATCAATGAAAAGTTCATCTCAAATTTTTTTCAACTCTCACATATGATTCTGTCATTGTGGTCTCATTTTATTTCCATTTATTTATTTTTATCGTAAACAATACAAGTGAAAAGTTTTTAAAGTCACCAATTATTTCTCATTTTGGCCCAAACTAATTTTTGACAACTAGACAGTGAATGGTTTTTGGTAAAGTCTTTTTTTTGAGATACTATTTCTATCAGATTAATCATCTAATACGTATTTATCAGAGTGCGCAGCGGATAGTTTGTACATATAACAAATTTCGAGGACGAAATTTTAAAAGGAGGGAAGATTGTAACAACCCAGATTTTTAATTATTCTGTAGAATTTATACTAATATTATTTAATTACAGTTGAAAAAATATATGATTTATTTTGTATTAATATGTATTATTTTGTAAAATAATATAATTTATTAGTCAAAGTATAAAATAACTAAGTTTTGACAAGCTTGACTTCATTTAGATAAACTTGAGTTAAAGAATGAATTGGAGCGTGGCACGTGGCAGCCGTGGCTTGGTGCCCACGGCTGCCTTTTCTATATATGGGGAAGGAGAAGTTGACTCTGTGGAAAAAAAAAAAGGGAAGGAAGAGAAAGGAAGAATGAAAGAAGAGAGAAAAAAATAGTGGAGGCTGAGAGGGTCTTTGATAGTGAAAAGAAATAATAAGGTATTAAAATTAAGGTGAGTTATATTATACCTTGAGTCTCCAAAATGTATTTTACTTATGTTTTGACTTGCCAAAATCTATTTTATAAAAGTTATATTTTATTAATATATTAATAAAAGTTATGTTTTATAAATGTTTCACTTACGTGGTTTTATTTCTGAACCCTATTTCCTTAAAAAGAAACCCATGGATATGTTTGTTTTACTTTTAAAGAATATTTGGCTATGACCTTATATGAAAATATGTTTTGTGAGTATTACCACGGGAGTCTCATGCCTTGGAAGACTTAAATAACCATTGGCTAGTGTTTGACCACTTTGTGGTCCAGTAATTATCGTGGATCCATTGACCAGTGTAGTGCTTGGCACTTAGTGATGTACCGTGATTATGGTTGTATAGTGATTTCCGTATTACATGTTAAATGATATGAAGTATATGTCAAATGATTTCTGTATGTTATGTATCAAGCTCTTTTTGACCCAACTAATTATCCATGGTGAATTTTATGCCTTATGCTCTTAGTATAATATTTATCACCATGCCATGTGCTTATAGTTTTTTACCACTTTCAGGTGACATGTCAAGACCAGCGTGTGGGATTGGCACAAAGCACTTTTATTATATTTGTAAATATCGGCCTTTTTTATCAATATATTTTGTAATAAAAATAGAAACTCTAATGATTATTTTAATACCCTTATTTAAATATTTCTTCCGCTTGCGTTTATTAATTTGTTTAAAGATTTGGCCGGAGGTAACCTCGGTTACTGGCCATCACGATACTTAACCCTTGGGTACGGGGAGCGGGTTGTGATAGAGTATGGTACAATATATAAGATGAAAGAATGTAAGTCTCATTATAGCACAAATAATCATCCATATCAAGGTAGCTCTATGATACCAAAAAAATAATAGCACATAATGATCATACAATTGAAACTCATACCATTAGACAATAATGGGCAAAAAAAAAAAATAGTAAAATGTGAAGGTGCAAGCCTATAAGTTTGATATCAAAAACAGAATAGAAACTGAGGGGATTTTAAAAACTAATCAAGTTTAAATTCTTCCACTTGTTTCATTTGGCAAAATCAATAGCAGATATGATAAATGAAAGCTCATAATTGAAATGTTCTTGTCAATAATATCAAATAGAATGTCAAAATGATACCAACATGCAATCTACCAAGAATACTAATATGCAATATAGAAGATTTAACAATCATAACTCAAGCATTATGTAGAATACCAAATATTATTCATAATAGGTTAAACTAAATATAATCTCATGGAGCTAATATAATTAAAAAAAAATGAAGCATGTTCAAGGTATAGTAATCTATATGCCAAGGAAAATCATGAATTTCAATATGTATCACACATTTAAGCATATGCATGATTTTTAAGTAAGAGTATCATCAAATAGTATACATTGCAAATCATATGAAGTATAATCAATCTTTTTCATATCAAAGTAATAACAGTATTAGCTCAAGGGATATAAGATAGAATTTTTACCTCAAAATACGTTAGATTCAAGAGAAAGAAGCTTTTCAATCTTCAATTTTCTCTCACGAGGAGTTCATCTCAAAAGGGTTTAACAAGTATGTTAGCAAAATGATTTATCCCCCTAAGTTAGTGCTACCATTTTCTAATGTGATTTGTATAAATATAGCATTCATAGAACAATCACTGTTACTCAATAAAAATACAGCACAAATCACTTCTTATTACAAACTCAAAAGGTGAAAAATAATTCAATGATCAAACAAGAGCTTGGAATGCTATTTTTTAGAATTTTCAAGTTGTAGCACATAGCATAATATGTATAAGAAAATAGTATTATGCTCTTTGTTTTATTAAAAAATGATGCAACAATCTCATTTAATCACATAACATTATCAAGAGGCATTTTCATCAATTCAATCCACATACTCAAGTGTGATAAAACATTTTACTTAATGTGGAACACAACATGAATGTTATAAATAATTAATTAAACAATTTATCAATCAAAAGTATTTCATGGGATGTATGCCAATATAATCCATATTCAAAAGATATTCAATAGAATAGATGCAATATCTCTACAAACGTATGATACTTCTTTTCATTTAGACATTGTTGATGAATTATAATCAAGGAATTTCACAACTCATTCAAATATTCCAATGTAAAGCATATAAGCATGAAATTTTCATATTGAGCATATTTTTGAGATCACAAATATAGAATTCAAAATATAGATAGTATACATCTCAAAAACATGCTATGACATCAAAATTGATTCTACAAAGATATGACTAAAAAAGGAATTAACATATTAGTATGAAGTCATATATAAGATGTGAAAAGTATGCTCACAAAAAAATTTATCACTTCTTATCTCTTTTTCATAGCAATGGATGACATAATATACAATATTAATGAATACATGAATCATTCATATTCTAATAGGAATTCATCAAAATAATATAATTCTCATTTTTGAGTACAATGAATGTTTGAAAGAAACTAGCAAAACATGACTTAGCAAACTTAGTACAATTAGGTTACATGGATGCAATGATTAGACACAATCTATTGTACACAAATCACCCCTTAAAGAATATAGAACTTTAAGCTTAACGGTGTGTTAGGAATTATACCTTCATTTATCTCTTTGGAATCTTCACCCATATATTACCTCTATTGTTTATCTTGGTATTTTCATTTCATCATTCTTCTTCTTGTAGGAGCTGATTTTGCTCTTTAGATTGAACACTCTTGTTGTGCATTTCTTCTTGAAGTTCTTGGTGTTCTTTGAGATTCCACCTAAAAAATATCTTGATTTCTTTCTTGGTGCCCATACTTTTTTGGGTCCATAAGGATTAGTCTCAAGAGCATTTAATCTCATAAAAGGTTTAGGAGGATCAAAATCAATGCCTACTTTGTCAAAAACACATTTTTTATTTCCAAGAAGCTTGTTGAGGTTTTCTTTTCCTTTTACAAAATTTTCAAGAGTTTTGTTTAAATCCTCAATATTGTTTTTCAAAATGTTTTTCTCATTGGTAATAGACGTAAAGTCATTTTTTAAAGTAGCATTTTCCATTTTTAAAACATTCACATCATTTGAAAGAGAAGTAACTAATTTTTTTAATTTAGAATTCTCAACACAAATATTTCTAAATATGTTATGTAATTCATTGAAAGCACTTTCAAGCTCTACATAATTAGAAATTACCTCATCTTGAGTGAATTCTTCTTCTCCAAGAGCCATGAGACACAGGTTGGCTACTCCATCATTTTCTCCCAAAATGGCTTCCTTTTTGCTGCCATCCATCATTGAAAGTTCATGAGCCATAAGTGAGCTTAGGAGTTCTTCAATGCCTAATTTTGTTAGGTCTTTTGCTTCTTGGATAGCTGTAACCTTAACTTCCCATTTATTTGGCAAAGACCTAAGTATTTTTTTTACAAGCTCATCATTAGTATAAGATTTACCAAGAGATTTTAGAGTATTAATAATATTGGTAAATTTATAAAACATCTTAGAAATAGATTCAAATGATTCCATAGTAAAGAGTTCATAATCATAAATAAGCATGTCAATCCGAGACTCTTTTATTTGACTAGTTCCTTCATAGGTGATTTCAAGTTTATCCCAAATCTCTTTAGCAGTAATACATCCAGAAATTCTATTGTACTCATTTGCATCTAGTCCACACACAAGAATAAACTTGACTTTAACATGAGCTTGAAGGAGTTTATAATCACGCTCATCAAATTCATCCTCAAGTTTAGGCACACTGATATGGTCTACTACCTTGGTAGGGATTTTATGACTTTTAGGCCCCGTTTGTTTTGGGAGATAGAATGGAGGGGATTGATAATGAGGGGATTAATAGTGAGGGGATTGTTAGTGAGGGGATTAATAGTGAGGGGATTGATAGTGAGGGGATTAATAGCAAGGAATTGTTAAATTATTTTTATATAAAATAATAAAACAAATAAAAAAATAAACATTATATTTAAAAAAAAATTCCCAATATATAAAAAATAAAAAAAATAAAAAAATTTCTAATGCCCTAACTATTTTTCTAATACCATCTCTACCTCCTCCTTACCAATCCCCCTTCCTCCTCCTTACTAATACCAAGGGATTACTAGTCCCCTCTCTATCTCTCAAAACAAACACCCTATTCTCAATCCCCTCCTCACTATCAAACCCAATCCCCTCCCCATAACTCCAAACAAACAGGGCCTTAGTGATAATGAGCCACAAAGCATAATTGGTAGCTTGAAAATACAAAGTCATTTTTTCTTTCCAATGAATGTAATTACTACCATCAAAGAGAGGTGGCCTATTGCTAACTTGTCTTACAGCAGAATAAGTAGAATACATGGTTGCTATGGATCAAAAACTCAAGATTGTTAAATCTAAACAAGAGCCCCAGGTTTTGATACCAATTGTTACCCAAAAAGCAACCTACGAGGGGAGGTGAATCAGGTTTCTACAAATTAAAATTAATAATATCCCAAGAAAATTAACTACTAGTACAACAAATTATTAACAAGCATAATGATGAACTTAATTAGCAGTAAATGATCAAGCAAAATAATAGTAGTAGGAAAGTAAAGAGATTAGGGAAGATGAGACAAACAGATTTATAGTGGTTCGGCTTCAGCCAAGCATACATCCACTCTTCAAGCTTCACTTGAGATTTTCCACTATCTTCTAGTTTCACATGGGTGCTAGCAACCTCTTTACAAATGGAGCAATCCTCCATGGATTTTACACAGACTTCACAAGCCCAAACCCTTGCAAATCTTAGGTGATTCACAATCACTCTCAAGATTTCAAGAACACAGTGTTTGCAACACTTTTATAAGATGAAATGATATTTTTGCTTTCAAAGAAAGCTTACAATAAATATCTTTCAAAGATAGATATATAAAATGAAACTTTGATTTTTCTGTAAATCACAGACAGGAAAGATGAGTTTAATGCTATAAGGCTCAATGTATAATTTCTGAGAATAGATACGAGTGATTATAAATCAAAGAATATTTTCAGAGTTTTGTAACTTGTTTACATTAGAGACTTTAGTATATATAATGAAAATTATAACCGTTTATAGTCATTGTATTCATTTGAATTTATAGCCGTTTATAGCCGTTGTAGTCATTTGAATTTATAGCCATTTATAGCCATTGTACTTTTATTATTACCAATTTGAATATCTTCCACTCCATCATTACAAATTTGAATTTCTTCCACTTGAACCTTTTGAACCTTTTGGCCTTTTGAGCCTTTATAGCCGTTATACTTCCATCATTACTAATTTAAATATCTTCCACTTGAACCTTTTGGCATGTTGCTGTGCGAGGCTGTTTGAACCTTTGTTTTGGGCTGTTTGAACTCCTAATTTAACCAAATATTAAATACATTCTAACAACATTTAGGATAAAGGTTTAGGTGAGAAATAATGGGACAAAATAAATTTTGATTCTATTTTTCTCTTTCAAATAAATTATCAAAATAAATTTTGAATTCTATTTTTCTCTTTCAAATAAATTAAAATATAATTAAAAAAATCATCAATTTAAATAAGTCTAACAAGTCCTATTGGAAATAAGTTTTGGCAAAATTATCACTAAAAATAATTTTTTGTGACAATTTTTTATATGTCGCTAAAAATTGACAATTAGTGACTTTTTTTTATCATGATTTTTATAAATTGTCGCTAAAACTTATAATTAGTGATTTTTTTTATAACAAATTTTTCTCATAAGACTTATTAGACAATAAGTCCACTTATTAGAACCTACACGTAAGTACCTCATAAAATATAAATACATTATTATTTTATAAGGATTGCATAATTTCAGTTTGCCATATATTAGATGATATTGTAAATTATGTGAAACTCAATTGTTATCATTATTATTATTATTATTGTTTTTTACTAATTATATTTTTTAGCGTGCCATATAATAGTAATAATAATAATTTTTTTTGTAAAACTCAATTTACCAAAATTTGTTTAAATCAAAAAATTGAATAACAAAATGAAGATACAAACAATGAATTACCAGTAACCCTTATCGTTTTATCTTTTTTGAAATCAGCATTTACCTACCAATAAGTATAATTTTTAGATTTTTTTCCTAATTGCTAGTTTTGACATCTCACATTAGGTTTTTTTCTTATTCTTCTCTCTCACTCATCTTTACTTAACGGATCTTCATACCATGGGTGTAATTTTTAAAAATTAGTTTATAAACCATAATACTCATGCCATGCACGGATTTAAATAAATAATAAAAAATTAATTTTGAAATTAAATAATAACATAAAATTTATTTATAAGAAATAAATAAACTATGGTAGAATGTATTTTTAAAAAAGTGCAATAAAATTACAAAAATTATATTTACAATGAAATATAAATGCATTTTGTCTTATAAGTTTTGAAATTTAGTTTATTTTATGTCAAAGATAACCCAATCATATAATAAATTATATTTGTCAATTAATTAACTATCCATAGTTTATTTTGTAAAAATTTAAAAATACATCTACTTAGGCATAAAATTATAGTTTCTCTTTTACCACAATTCACAAATACAAAAGAATAAGAGTTGGATTGAGGATTTATAATTGTACTAGATACTAAAAGTGCCATAATTCAATTGACTCAACATTTACATCAATTGGGCCATGACCTAATCATCAGAGACTTACTTTTCAAACCTAATAATATGAGAGTTTATTAAAATATCTAAAACAACTCTCTCTCTCTCTCTCTCTCTCTCATATTTTTTTTTAATCATCAGCCAATTATCTTTTTTATACATCACTAGGTTTTAAAAATAGATCTAAAAATTGAAATTTTATATTATTTTTCTTTTTTAAAATAAAATTAAAAATACAAGCGGTTATATTATTTTGTGTGAAAATTTTGTTTAAAAAAAAATATAATCAAACAAAATTTAATTACTAAATTTTGTATATCTTCCCTCTCTTTTAAGGGTAATGCTATAGTGTGCAACTTACACCTTACACCTTTTTGTGTTCACTTACACCTTACACTTACACCTTTTTTACCTTGCACTTACACCTTTTGTGTAAGTGGCACATGGTGTGCAACTTATACATTTCATTTATACCTTCCACTTACACTTACACCTTACACTTACACCTTTTGTGTGAGTGGCACATGGTGTGCAACCCACTTACACCTTTTGTGGGTTGCACACTTAAGAAGAAGCCCTCTTTTAATAAGAGTAGTGATACTATAATCTAAAAGTTAGACTCACTTTTCAAACACAATGATAAGACAGGTTATTAAAATATTTAAGGCAAATCTAGTCTTAAAGTTAGACCTACTTTGTATATTATTTCACACGTCACCAATAAGTTTAAGTCAATAAATGAGTATTAGCTCTGAGGAAAATTCTATGGTAGATATGTACCTTTAGTTATGTATAACCTTTGTATCTTTAGTTATGACTTATTGATGCTGGCTATGAATTATTGTGGTTATAATCAAGAGGTAATTGATTATAATGTTTGGTTATAATTTATTTATTTATTTTAAATAGTTAGAACTCCCATGTTATTGAATTATATCACATGTGATAAGGTGGTGTGTACCATAGGATTACCCTCATATTTCATAGAGTTCTATAGTAATACATTGTTGACATTTCAAAAATGAATCAAAATGTAGTGAGAAGAGCAGATAATGGTTGTATGGCATAAGCAAATTGGAATATTATTAGATTCGGAGGGAGGGGGAAGGGTGGGGTAGTGTTCCCTCTTGTTTCCCATTCTCACCTTTCACCACTCACCCTCACTCTCGCTCTCACTCTCACCCTCACAGTCTCTGCCAAAAATTTGTGAGCCGCTAATACAAACCTGAGGTGCCAGAGCAACGCAGGTAAACCTGCTTAACCACTCAATTCTTGCCATGTAAGAACACGTAGGTCCCCTCTACCCCCATAGTAGGATTTGAACACAACACCACCTGAACACTGCTACAAAAATGGCCAATTCTCTGACCATATATGTTTCTCAGAGACTCCATTCATTATTCTTAATTCCCACACCACACCTAGTTTTGCTTTGCTGCCGTGCAGAGACAAAGCTAGCTAGCTGATTATTCAGAGAGCTGGTCTGCTCTTCCTTCTAAACATCTTATATTAGTTTTTACATTTCATTTTATACCCTTCTTTTCCTTTTGTAATTCCCCTGATATATATCTAAATTTATGCATCCACTGATTTATAGATTATATTTTACTAATATCTAAGTTTCTGACTGCTTGCTATCTTCACAGAAGGAAGTGTCCTTTTCTTCATCATTTTGAGTTTTTGACTAGCATACCCAGGACTCAGAAGAACAAAATTTTCCACAATGGCCAGTGTGACTGCTTCTAATTTGGTGTCAAGAAGCAAAAGCATCAACTGTGGATCGACAGGTGGAATAGAGCCTAAAGCAAAGGTGGAGAGAATCGGTGGGTTGTTGACGAACAAAATCCAGACTACTTATAATGGGCTAAGGTGTTTGAACAATGTGGATGAACTGAATATAATGATGCCCAAGTCAATTAAATTGGTCACCGGGATAGCAAGGGGGAAAAGATTAATCCGTGGCAGGCCTCTGGGAATCATTGTGTGTGGAAGCGGGATGAATTTGATCTTTGTAGGATCAGAAGTAGGCCCATGGAGCAAAACAGGAGGACTTGGTGATGTTCTTGGTGGTCTCCCACCAGCCATGGCAGTTAAGTATTGTAGTATCCTATCTAAATTAGCATTATGAAGGAAAGAACTTATTTGTTTTACACATTTATTGTTTGAAGAGAGCATAACTTGCCACAAAAAATTTTAATTTTGTTTTTCCTTCCTGATTTTAGGCCAATGGACATCGTGTTATGACGGTCTCTCCACGCTACGACCAGTACAAAGATGCATGGGATACAGATGTAGAAATTGAGGTACATTCTAATTTCTAGCCAATTAATCATCTTATATATAGCTATATATGTACATGCATTTCTCCATCAAAAGGCTTCATTTCCTCCCAAATTGTATTATTTAGGTAGCATTTTTATTATTAGATGGATACCTTTTGATATTGTAGCTCAGAGTAGGGGATAGGATGGAAAAAGTTCGCTTCTTCCATTGCTACAAGCGAGGCGTTGATCGTGTCTTCGTGGATCATCCTGTGTTTCTTGAAAAGGTTGGTTGTTCACGTGAATAGTTTATTTTCACTCTTGCTTTATGGATTGAACTGTCTTGAGTTATTATTATTATTATTCACATATGATTTTTGTAACCACTTGAAGGTCTGGGGAAAAACTGGATCAAAAATTTATGGACCTATCGCTGGTGAGGATTTCCTCGACAACCAATCTAGATTCAGCTTGCTATGCCAGGTAGATCTCTGTCCTAGCCAGTTGTTTTTACAGTCTCATTTTCACTCTTATACAAAAGGACACAAGTTCTTTTCAACAACGGAACACATCTCTACTGCTCATTATGACATTGTTTCCTTAAAAATTTGTATTTGTTATGGTTTTTAGGCAGCTTTGGAGGCGCCAAGAGTTCTGAATCTCAACAGTAATAAATACTTCTTCGGACCATATGGTGTGGATTTTCTATTTTGTTTCTTAAAAAAAAGAAAAAAGAAAATGAAATTTTTGCTAAAAATATGTCTGATGATTCTGTGTTCCTAGAATTATTGTTATTCAAGAGACTCGTTAATGCAGGGGATGATGTTGTGTTCATTGCCAATGATTGGCACACTGCTCTTATCCCGTGCTACCTCAAATCTATGTATAAACCGAGGGGGATATATACAAGTGCCAAAGTAAGATCTCGTATTTATTGTCCGTAAACAACTATTTGATAAATAAGTACATTTGACCAAATTAACAAACGATAAAACCGGAAAAGGGGATCAAGAAGTTAGCGAAAATTGTTTTTCTCTAATTATAATTTAGTTCCGGGGACAAGTAGAATCCACAATTCGATAAAATAGTTTGAATCTATGTTGAATTGGTAGGTGTACATGGATCAAAAAAGTGAATTTCGTTCTGATTAAAGTCAATAAAAAAAAAAAAGCAATTAGGGTCGGCTTTGAAACAATTCATTTCAGTTTTCTAGACTTGCTAGGTAAATCCATTTTCTATTCACGAATGAGCTACTAATTAGCCACTATGAGTATACTGCATGTACTTATGTATATAATATATGTGCAACAGCAAATAGCTAAGAAGGTAAATTTTTCAGGTTGCCTTCTGCATTCACAACATCGCCTACCAAGGCAGATTCGCCTTCGCAGACTTCTCGCTCCTCAATCTCCCCGATTCTTTTAAAAGTTCTTTTGACTTTATTGATGGGTATAGGGTCTTTAAAGTGTTGAATACAGATGAGTTCTATATAATTCGTTTCTTGATTGATATGATTATTGTTCTGATTTTGCAGATATGATAAACCTGTGAAAGGAAGAAAAATTAATTGGATGAAAGCTGGAATATTAGAATCAGACAAAGTCTTGACAGTGAGTCCATACTATGCCAAAGAACTTGTCTCTGGGGTAGAAAAAGGGGTGGAGTTGGATAACATCCTCTCCAAAACCGGCATTATGGGGATTGTGAATGGCATGGATGTCCAAGAGTGGAACCCCTTAACCGACAAATATATTACTGCCAAATATGATGCTTCAACTGTAACAACCTTCAAGACACTACTACTTTCCCTCCAATAGCATCATATTAATTACTTCTTGGATTTATATATTTTTAAATTTATTTGTTTATTAGGTAATGGAAGCAAAACCTCTTCTGAAAGAAGCCCTCCAAGCAGAAGTTGGATTGCCAGTGGATAGAAGTATTCCGGTCATAGGCTTCATTGGCAGGCTTGAAGAGCAAAAGGGTTCAGACATCCTTGTAGAAGCTATCCCTCAGTTTATAGATGAGAATGTCCAGATAGTGGTTCTTGTAAGTATGAAACCAGAGGGTTTGAATGTCTTGTCTATTCATCGCTATTGCATGAAAGAAGCCTAGAATTCTCTCTTCTACCTTTATCTATAGGGGACAGGCAAGAAGGCAATGGAGAAGCAGCTTGTGGAATTAGAGAAAAAGTACCCAAACAAAGCCCGAGGGGTTGCGAAATTCAATGTTCCATTGGCTCATATGATAATAGCTGGCGCTGATTTCATATTGCTTCCGAGTAGATTTGAGCCATGTGGTCTTATCCAGCTACACGGGATGCGCTATGGATCTGTGAGAACTTTACCATATCAGAAATTTTCCTTCTTTTATTCTAACTCAAAATCTGAATTTGTCAAAACTGTGACTTTCACACTGCAGATACCCATTGTTGCCTCAACTGGTGGGCTGGTTGACACTGTCAAAGAAGGCTTTACTGGGTTTCAGATGGGGGGCTTTAGTGTTGAAGTAATAACTCCCAACCTTTTTCTCTCTGCACAGACTGCTTTTGTTTTTGTTTTTTTGGGGACTTTCTTTCTATTAATTGTTAATTAACTTCAAATTAAATTTATAATGTGGGATCATCCAGTGCGACACTGTTGATCCTGCAGATGTGACTGCAGTAGCAACAACCGTGAAACGGGCCCTTGCAACCTATGGCACTCCAGCCATTACTGAAATGATCAAGAATTGCATGGCTCAAGATCTTTCCTGGAAGGTAAGAGCAAACAAGAACCTAATATGTTGCTTATCTAGCTTTTAGAGATTTGATGGGGGGAATCGTACGCTCAGTTGTTTTTAGCAGAAAACATGTTCTTAACAAAAACATTTTCCATGAAAAATGTTTTTAATGTTTAGTTGCGACCTTGAAATTAATGTGGTAGTGCTTATACTAGTGGTGGTGTGGCGGCAACGGAATGGTGGTGGTGGTGGTAGTAGTGGCGGCAATAGTGCTATTTAGTGGCGAAGCCAGGATTTTAACTTAGAAGGGCACCACTAAATTAAAATCTTAACAAAATTCATAATCCAATTTAGCTTCACTTTTATTTGATAGCAGAACTAAAAATTAGTGTGATGCAAAAATTATATTTAAAGATAAGTTCAAGTTAAGCAATTAAATTATATAAAGATATACACACAAAAAGAGATATAGCGAGGGATGGAGAAAGAAATAAAAGAAATGGTGAATAAATAATATATAGGGACCGCTATATATCATTTGTTTTTTTCACCGCTTTGAATTACTAAATCACATGGCAATATATTATTAGTTGTTATTAATTATGTAATAATTATTTATAAACAAATGAACTAATTGTAAGTATTCATATAAGAGGTGATAGAAAATAAGTGATATATAACGTTTTTCTATTATAAAATTTATAAGACATTTTTAACATAATTAAATATTTAAAGTGACAAATTAAACATATATATATATATATATTTTAAAAAAAATAGTGACATAAAAATTTCATAACATTACGTGAAAGGTTTAAATTAAAATAATTTTTTTTACAAGAAGCAAAAGTATAATTTTTCAAAAGTTGAGGGGGGCACGTGACCCCCCCGGTGCTATTGGTTGTGGTGGTGGTAAGACTTTTAGTTCAGAAAATATTTTTCACCTTTCAAAAAATGAAAAATATTTTCTGCCCAAATAAAAGTGTTTTTTGTGGTTCGTTGACTAACATTTTTCCAATAAATATTTCCAAAAAACAAATCAAACAGGGCAGGGCAGTAAAGAAGTAGCTATTTTTAAAAGAAAAATATTTTATTATTATTAATGATGCAACTAACTATAGGAGAAAGGAATTTGAATAATTGATGGATGTTCTTTGGTGCTGGTTTATTTTTAAACAATGTTTTTTTGTTTTTGTTTTTGTTTTGGCATTGCACTGCACAGGGACCAGCCAAGAAGTGGGAGGAAGTGCTGCTAAATTTGGGGGTGGCAGGAAGCGAAACTGGAATTGATGGTGAGGAGATTGCTCCTCTTGCTAAGGAAAATGTAGCCACACCATGAGAGAGAGATAGCCTAGCCTGACCCACCCTACCCTCCCTGCTGGAGGATTTTCCAGCCTCTATTTTGGTTGGTGTCATAACACTAACAAAACAGTCAGGGAACTGTCAAGAGTCTCTCATTAGGAGCCCAAATTGTAAGCATATCTAAGTTCAACTATTATGATTCAACATATGTAAGAAATAAGAAGCTCAAACTACTTTTTTACAGATTATTTATCTTTTCATAACTAATGTCCGATTTTAAGCAAGCAATTTGTTCTCTTGTAAGAGATTCTTGAGAACCTTTCAAAACTTGGTGGCCCTTTCTTGCTTGTGAAACATGTGTAACAAGTAAATATACATCAAGTGAAAGTTTTGTTATCGCTGGTTACAAAGAATGGATTTCGATGGCATTTCTCTTTTTTGATGTGAGATCATTCATTGGACTAGCCTATCTGGAAATCAGGTTTGGTAAGATCATGCATATTATCATGTTCCAATTATCACTGCAAACATCTCAAAACCATGCCCCTTTTCGTCCTCTTTCATTACTTGTTTTTCATTAATTATTACTAACCTGATTGAACCTTCAAGAAGAGCCTCAAATTCGAAATGCAATAAAACATCTCATAAAAATCCAACACTTCAACACAATTTAGAAGAGAATATTTTCTTTAGTGCCCGTGATACTTTCAAGCACCATGCTCTTACAAATCCACTTTGATTCTTGGCTATGTTTTGCTCACTCGGACAACCATAAAACACTTCACTTGCATGGTAATTTAACACAGGTTAAACTCGACAATCCCTCATCCCAACCATACGGTACTAGTTAAATGAATCTTCTGTACTCATCATCCCAAACATTTGGTACTAGTTACATGAATGTTTTCAGCTGTATTTCTCAGCAATCCATACAAAGACAGCAAACTTGGCATGGAAAATAGTGGTGTACAACATCAAATTTCAAGGTTCAACAGCAACAACAATCACTCACACCAAGAGATTACAATTAACACATCCTAAAAGCCACAGAATTCATCCTTTTTGGCATTAAGCTAAAAGATAACTTAATCAATATAGTTAGTCATTGCCATCCTAATGTCAATCCAAGTTTTGCTTCAGGGTTGTCCTGTCCTACCACTATAGGCATCAAGTTACCAGAACAAAGATGGAGAAACACAAGTGCCATTCCAAAAAACAAAATCCACCCACTACTGTTATCACAAGGGATAGACAGAGAGAGGAGACACTGCCTGGAACTGGTTTTAAGCTGTAAAAATTTCTATCTATGATGATCACTTACTCTCCATACATCATAGTAATGGAAGCAAGTTCAAAACATCTATCATCGTCAATATGCATTTCAATCCACACATCCACAACATCAAGACACAAAACAGTGAAAAATGCATCATACACGTGCACATACATAAAGCAATAAAAATCAAGACAACAGATAAACAAACACAAAAGCAAAAATGGATGGAAATGCCTTTTTATATCCACAAGAAGCTATTATAGATCAACTTCAAGAAGGTCCACAAAACTAAGCTCCGTTGAAACTTGAACCAACATTACTGTTATATATTCCTAAAAAAAGACAGAAAATACTGGCATTAGTTAGTGAGACTGCTCTACTAATTTTGTGCGACAAGATTTTCCTACCGAAACGAGCTCCTAATCAAACAAGCTAAATCCCAAATCCTCATCAGTATCCTCCTTGGGCTCTTCCTGTTGAAATTATTTATATATATATATAAAAGAGCACAAATCAGTCAAAAAGGTATTTTGATATTCTCTTAGAAAAAATAAAAAGGTAAATTACACTTTACCCCCCTCATATTTGGCCACTTTCTCATTTTGGCCCTTAAAGTTCGTTTTCTCACTTTGGACCTTCATATTTCAAGTTTTTTCAGTTTACTCTAAAAGTAAATTTCTGTTAAAAATTAGATAGAAAATGACTTCCTAACAGTTACATGGCATAGAAATATTTTATTATGAAAAATGAGTGAGACCTCTAAAAAGAGAGCTCTAATGGAGCATTAATTTGTCTTTTTCTCCCACATATTTTGTCTTTTACCTCACTAGAGCTGCTTTAGAGCTCATTAGAGCTGCTTGAGACCTGCTCTAATTAGAGCTCTGTTGCAAAACTGTTTCATTATATATAATTCACATTTCTCATATAAACTTAAATTCGACTATAATAATATATTTTTATATTATGTGATAATTATTATAACATTTTCTGTCTAATTTTTGAATAAAAATTAATTTTAGAAATAAATTAAAAAATATTTGAGACCTAAAGGGCCAAAGTAAAAAAAAAAAAAATTAAACTTTTAAAAATCAAAGTGAGAAAGTGGTCATCTATAAACAGGAAGTGTAATTTATCAAAAAAAAAAAAAAACTACAAATCAATCAAAAAGCTATTTTGATATTCATTAAAAAAAAAAAAAAACGAATCAATAATATTCTCTGGGCTATGTAAATGTAGAAGATTGGAGTAGGATTTTTTACCTTCTTCTCCTCGGGTGGAGGAGCAGCGGCGGCGGCAGAGGCAACGTTGATGATGAGATCATCGATGCTTTTCTTCTCAGCGAGCTTAGCGAACAAGTTCGGCCAGTAGGACTCCACAGACAAGTTCGCTATTTTCAAAAGAGTACCAATCTTTTCTGCCAGTTTATATATCACATTATCCATCTTTAAGGACAAACTAACAATGTACATTATATTAGTGACTATATATATATAGAGAGAGAGAGAGAGAGAGAGAGAGAGAGAGAGAGAATACAGTGACAGGAATGCCATCGTCGAAGAGGATTAAAGAAGCGCATGTGCAAGCGGTTTCGCCGGTCGACATCGCTCCTGCAAACATATAAAGATCACCATGATCATCAAAATCTAACAAATATATTACTATTTACAATTAGAGAGAAAATGGAGGGTGAGATTTACTACTATTCGATGAGAGAGAGAGTGATGGTATCTACAATTTCCTTGTGCTGCTTACTGGGTTTGTGGGATTCAGTTAGGGTTTTTAAGGGTTTTGATTGAGAGAGATCCTAGGTTGGCCGATTTATGTTTCACGGGGTCTCCAGCTAGGGTGTAATTTTGGCCGGACCCGGCGCATTCGGGTTCGGGTTCGGGTTCGGGCTCGGGCTCGGGCTGGGCCCATGGGCCTTGTGGGCTCTGTTACAAATTGGGTCGGGCCAGTTTATGGGTCAGAAAATTAGGTCCAAGTTCAAGTCTAGATTCAGGAGTATTCGGGCTTTGGGCAGACTGGGTCTCTGGGCTTGGGCTTGGGCTTGGGTTTGCGCTTTGGGCGGGCTTAAATAATTTTTAAATTTTATTTTATTTTTTTCACCAAAAAATTATTATTTTTCATTAAAAATAACACTGGGTCTCAGGTGGACCGGGCTTTTTGGCGGGCCGATAGGTTGGGTCATGGGCCGAGTCGGACTTCAAAATGATGGCTTAGGCCTCAGGCTGGGCTTGGGCCTAAACGGGCCGGGTCCACCTCGGGCCGCGGGCTGGTTTCGGGCCTCCCGCGGGCCACGAGCCAAAATTACACCCCTATCTCTAGCCCATATATATGACTCACCCCGCCCTATTCGTGTGTTTTTACCAGACTCGATGGGAGTTGGGTGCCTGCTATGCACTGGCTTTATGGGTTTATTTTGGAGTCTGTTTTAATAATTTGAATCGTTTATATTTTAAAGTATATCGAGTAGAATATTTTTGTAAAAAATTAAGTTAATTAGATATCATTAACCTTTTTATCCACTCACATTTGTATTCATTTTAATAGTTTAAATCATAATGACATTTATTTTTGAAGATACAAATGTGAGTGAATGAAAGGGTTAACGATATCCAATTAACTTAATTTTTTACAGGTATATTTTACTCGATGTATTCTAAATATGAACGGTTCAAATTATCAAAACGGACTTCGAAATAAGCCCATAAGCCCGTAAAGCAATGCTTGTTGTGCTGGGTGCACAACAGGTACCCCAAAATCTGACTCCATGTAAGTTCCAAGGCAGAATGGGCCTTTTTTCCTCCATCATAAAATATTAGTTTCTTATTTTATAGTAATATTATTTTATTGATGAGATAATATTTTGATAGAATCAAACACAGAAATTAGTGTCTGGATGGCTGGTTGGACTGTTGTTCAGCTGGTTATTCGAACATACTAGTTTTTGTATTTGATTTTGTAAAAATATATTTGTTTTGCTGAGAGAGGAAGAGGGAGAGGTTTTGGCAACTGTTGACACATATGGCAGCTGCCATATGTGACTATTGGAGCACCACTTTTCTTCTTAGCTGCAAACAAGGACGAACGCAAGATTCTAATGTCGGCGGGGCGAGTGTATATGCAATCAAAAAATTTGTAAAGAGCATGTGATACACAATATCAATTTCTACCCAAATACCACAAAAATATATAATTAGATGTTTCCATTCATCATATATAATTACAAAATATTATCAAAATACAATTGGATATGTTTTAGTAAATCCATATTAATTTTAAAAAAAAACAACTATTTGCTCTACATATCTACTTAGGCATTTTAAGTTGTGCTCGACGTTCTTTCATAATATAAAAAGCATCTATAATGGAATTTACATCAAAATCTCGAGTAATGTCTTTCTCAACATATGTTAACAAGTAGCTTGAAAGAAAATCATTCTCTATCCTGTTGCACAATCTAGTCTTTACAATTTTCATGGCTGAAAATGCACGTTCTATTGTTGTCGTAGAAACTGGTAAAGTTAGAATAAGACGAATTAATTTATCGACAAAAGGATACATTGTTGACTTCCTTGTTTTTACCAACATTTGGCACAAGTCAAAAATTGTCAACAACTGCTGAAACTCAGGATGTTTAAGGATGTTAATCTCGTAGTTTTGCAATTGGAATTTCAAATGTATTTTTTCTTGATCTGTAAAGTCATTAGGATAAAATTGATTTGCAAGCATGCATATATCTTCAGTTTTGAACAAACTGTAATCATCCCTAGGATCTAAAACAGAGCTAAGAATAAGCAACTCCATTACATTTTCTTTGAATTTGTTGTTCAATTCTTGCTATTAAGAATCATATATAATTGTAAAAATATCAACCCGAAAATGATGCTCAATAATAATGTGATCTCTTTGGTGACAAGCACGACCTCTACTAGACGTGTAACAAGCACTCATATTAGGAATATCTATGTCATATTTTCCACAAAATAGTTGAACATTCTCTAACAAAGGAATCCATCCATCTTCTCTATATTGTTGAACAAGTGCTTTTGTAGTTGACACTAGATGCATTGCATTCAATATATCTTGGGATTTATGTGTCAAAGTTTGGCAAAGATCATTAGTGGTCCACATAATATCTCTCTTAAGATATAAGATAAACATAAACTCAAAAGATGTAATCTTATCATAAACTCCATTTGCATCTGCATGTTGAGTAGAGGTGGCTCCATCATTGATGACATTACTTAAGACTGAACAAGTTGTACTAAATATATTTATCAAATTGGAAATAGATCCCAAGTGAGTACCCCATCGAGTAACTCTAGCCCGTTTCAATGTCCCAATTTGATTTTTGCCTTTACCAGTTTTAACCTCATCAATGGCAAGTTTTGCTTCAATTTCTTCAGCTTAAGCAACTTTTAACTGATCATGCCTTTTACAGGAAAAGCCGCATAGATTAACAGTGAGAGCCAGATAAGAAAAAATTGGGCAACGAGTATAACCTCTCTTGCTGTCGCTACCAATGCTAATTAGAGTAGATGAGCAAAGCAATGAACATAATACGCAAAATGACAGTCATGAAGAAATAAGGCCTGCAACCCAGTCCACTCTCCATGCATATTACTAGCACCATCATGCCCTTGACCACGAATATTTTGTTCACTTAGATTATGACGAGATAGGACAATACATATTTCTTCTTTCAAAGTTGTTGATGTTATATCTGATACATGAATTATGTCAAAACAACGCTCCTTTATAAAACCATCTTTATTAACAAATCTTAGAACAATGGCCATTTGCTCCCTCTTTGATTCATCTCGAGCTTCATCCACTTAATGCAAAATTTTGCTTCATCAATCTTCTCACGAAAGAATCTTTGTATTTTGTCAAAGAAAATACTAAGAATCTCTTTTTGAATTTGATGCGAGTAGTATGAAGCATTTTGATGAGCTTTGTGTAACACAACATCTGCCACATCCGCATTATAAGATGCCAAGAGCTTTATCAATTCAATAACATTCCCTTGATTATTAGAATCATGATTTTCATCACGACCTCTAAATGCATAAGCTTGATATGTAAGCCATTTGACAGCATCTATCGCAGTCTTCAACCGCAAATGGTTTTTTGCAACTTGTTAATAAGTTTGTTTCTCAACTATCTTCTCAATGTGTTGTGATTGATTAGTTAAATCATGGCAAGATTTAACAGCAATTCTGTGCGATGAATTAGGACCTTTTCCCATATGTGTTAAGAAAGCACAATTCTTCCCACTATTGACTTTCTTCCATAAAGAAAATCCATTAGAAATGAAAGCACTGAGAGTAGTGCGTCCATTCGGTTTTGTAAAAAGATCGCAAGGAAGACAAAAGACACAATGTTTGGTTGGAGAATATTCTAGCCAATCTGGAAATAACTTGTACCAAAAAGTTAGAAAATGACACCCATTCTTCTCTTCAAAAGGTTGGTTGTCAGGTTGGTATGGTCCAAATTTGATGTAAGCTCGTCAAATCTCATCACGTTAAGATATCAAATAATTTCAAATTTGTGGTCGTAGTCCTAGATCCCTTGCCAAAGAAGATGTATCAACTTCTTTGGATTCTACTCTAGGCACTTTACAAGGACGTTGTTCAGGAATTGAAGCTTCAACATTATCAGTGGAAGGTTTTGTAGTTGCATTAACTTCTATATCTTCAGAGCCTCTTTTCTTAATGAAAGAATCAATTTTTTTGTTCACCATAATTCACCTAACATTCAACTTAATTTGATTTAAGAACCTAAAAATTATTAAATAATTTTTGTTGCTTACTAGGTAAGAAGCACACTAAAAATATAGTCTAATCTTACAAAGGATTTTCCATGGGTAAACAATAAAAAAATTAACATAACAAGCAGCTGGTCAATAGAAATGTAATACAAAAGTATAAATAGTTGACTGAGAATTACACAAATGGTTCCATTCCCAACATTACCAAGTTCATAGTCCAATCTTTTTTTCCCAAATAATATACCCTAACTCTTCAAGAGAGAGAGAGAAAGAGACGAAGATCATGGAGGGGGAGAGAGAGAGAGAGAGAGAGAGAGAGAGAGAGAGAGAGAGAGTACCGGAGTACTGCTAGAGGAATCACGATTCTGAACGCCGAGAGAGAGAGAGAGAGAGTACCAGAGTACTGCCGGAGGAATCATGATCCTGAACGCCGAAAGACTCACGACGCACAAGAGAGAGATTGTGTTTCGGGTCATTGGTTCTAATGATTTGGGTTCACTGGTTGTGAAATAAGAGAGAGATGAGAAGCTTCTTTGTTTTGAATATATGATGACTACTTTAGGTAGGCTACTGTTGCCTACATATGATTGAAACTTGTATCTTCTTGAGTAATCATTTTTTTTTTTAATATTTAGTTATAAGCAAACAACTAAAAAATTTGGGCCCTAATTAGACAAAAAGGACTTTAACATATTTACAAATAAATTCTCAATTATTTTAATATTACTAAATTTAAAATAAAAAAGTAATTATACTTAAAAAATAAAGTATTACTATTATTATTGTTTTTAGTATTTATCAAAAAAGAAAATAAAATTTTAAATTTTAAAATACAAAATTTAGGGGGTGGCGGTTCTTAAATTTTTTGCAAAAACTTTAGGGTGGTGAACCTATAGAATTTAAAATTATTTGTAATTTTATTACTATATCTAAGGGGTTTTTTTCAAAACTTTGGGGTGGCGATCGTCTCTGCCAACCCCCCTCGGTCCATCCCTGGCTGCCAAATCATAGCTATAGCAGCTCCAATGGCAAACCATTAGAGATGTTCTATGTGTATCAACTAAAGGTCTCTAATAGAGATGTTAACTTTGTGTGTGTTTAAGTGTGTTATATGATTGCGGAGGGAAAAAAATATGAGCCTAGGTCCAAATCTATTAAAATCAATCCAAAAAGAGAGGTGAGCCCAAAGTAATTCCTCAGGCTCATGAAAGACAACTGGCAACAGGTTGGTCCAAACTTAGGCGTGTAAAAGGCAATTAAACATAAAGATATCTTTATAGAAGGAAGATTTGCAAGGAAAGGAGGATCACTAGATTGAGCTTCAATCCAACGAATGAGAATATATGTCAAGGAATTCAGAAATGTAGGTTGGGCCTAGTAGAAAGCAACACCGTCCGATCAAAGTCATCTCAAGGCTGTGATGCCAAGCAAGTTGGTCATTAACATCTGACGTGATCTTAGCCATCCATACAGTAAACATCTAACGATCAAGGAAGTAAGCAACTTGACAATTGGACTGGTCATTACTAGATAAAGGCAGAACCCTCCAATCAAAAGATAAACGGACGAATAAGATTTAAACTAAATAATTATAAAAGGGTTAACAGGTAAAGCACTAAAGGCAAGCAAGAGATAACTCAAGAACCATCTTTTAAATACAAATTACATGATATTCTGTTCATATCACATTATCTATCTTTAAGGACAAACTTGATCTTCCATTCAACAATGTACAGTATATTTGTGTAAATTATTACACGAACAATTTCAAAGAGTTTGATACACAATTTTGGTCATAAAATCCTATTTGAAAAAACACGATTTCAAGAGACTATTATATATATTTTCTAAACTATGATAAAAATAAAAATAAAAGATTGTTTGTTAAATAACTCTTTATCTTTCTCATAACGAGAATTGGGGCAGCACATATTGACTCTCTTGATTCGTAATTAATTTGGATATGCTACAAAGAGGGAAAGAACATGAAAAAAAATAAATAAATCAGAATTTTCAAATGTACTCAGTGGTCTTAAAAAGTTCATTTACAAATGTGCTATCTCAGAATCCAGATAAAGGTAGTTTATAGATTGGACAAATATCTACAATATCATGAAAGAGAGGAATAGACTTGCCTCATTTATTCTCTATCAAATCATCATCTACTGAGTGTTTTATCTGACCTTATGTTAGATAACATGCTTTAATCACAAGTGCAATTGTCCAAAGATGGCATAGCCAATTTAAGTCCCACAAAACGGACGAGTGCTGCTACAACCAACTCAATTACATGAAAACAGCAACAAATTGTAACGACTAAGAAGCAACATTTCTTATAACTCATCCACATGCCATGATTTCAAAAATCACATCGAGCAAACCATTCACAGCTTTACTGGAGCAGGAGATCATGACGTTGGCTTGCAGGTAGTAAGTTTCTTTTTTTGTTTGTGTGTGTGTGTGTGTGTGTGTGTGTGAGAGAGAGAGAGAGAGAGAGAGAGAGAGAGAGAGGGAGAGAATCTCTAACACTATGTTTGGGAACCCAGGAGAGAAAAGAAAAGAAATGATTACTTAAATAATAAGAGAAAAGAAAAGAAATGATTGTGATTTCTCTCATTTTTGTTTGGATAAAGAAGAAATAAAAGAAAAGAAATGATTGTGATTTCTCTCATTCTTGTTTGGTTAGGTTTCATTAAGAGAAAAGAAAAGAAATTATTTTATGTTATATTACCAAAATAACCTTTTTATATTTTTAATCATTTTATTTCTTTTATTTTTATAGGGACAAAATAGGTATTATGAAAATAGTGGTTTCTTTTCTCTCCCAATCTCTCCATTTTTGGGAAGATTGAAAATGAGGCTCATAAGAGAAATGAGTTTCTCTTCATTTCTTCCCATTTCTTCTCATTTCTCTCTACTTAGGTTATCCAAACAAATAAGAGAAATACATATCACTCCATTTCTTTTCTTTTCTCTCCAAATTACTCAATCCAAACATAGTGTAAGAAACTGATTTGTTGTTTACTTGGTCCAATAATTATTGAAAAACCAATCAGTTGGTTTTTTTTCCCATTGTTCTGCAAATAGTGGTTGTAAAACATTGATCAGAAAGTAACAGAGATGCATTCTTAACTAATGTACAAGAACAAATTGACTGCAACACATTGCAGTGAAAAATAATAAGAAAATAAATCTGAGGAAATCTGATACAATGAAAATGTTCCTGAGCTGATACACACACAAAAAGAAAAAGAAAAGAAAAGAAATAAGATGAAAAGAAAAAGGAAAAACTGCACCATACAAACCATCAAGAAGGTCTCTTTACTTGCTTAAGCATTGCAGAGAAAAATTCAGTAACAACCATGTCAGAACAGAAAGAAGTTACTAATGCATCCCAGACAGAACGTTCTGGTATCTTACCTTCGCTAACCATCTCCTCCAACCACATAACAGCTTTATATAGCCTACCTGTGACGCAAAGACCCTGGATAAGTGTATTATAGGTGGCAAGACTAGGCCAATATGATTTAATTAACATCCTTTCCAAAATCTGGCTAGCTTCCAGAAATCTACCATCATAACATAGACCATCAACTAAAACGGCGTAAGTCTCCTTGTCAGGAACGCAACCTACCTGCTTACCCATCTTCTCCAAATACTTAACAGCCAAAGCAGATTTCCTTTTATAGCACAGTCCTTTTATTACAGTATTATATAACCCGACAGTGGGAACACAATTCCCCTCCACCATATCGCCTTCAATTACTTTTATTGCGTCATCAACCTGACCTTCCTTGCACAAAGCAGCTACCTTAGCTTCATAAATCACAATTGATGGTCTAAAGCCTTTATCATTCATTTCGTACAGTACTTTGTTAGCCTCAGTAACCTTACCTTCAGAGTAAAGATCAACAGCAATTGCACTGTAACAATCAGAGTTGGGAACCAAACCTTTGATCAAAGCTTCATGGATCAAAACCTTAACGCCTTGCATGTCCCCATCACTATGGCACTGGTAAAGATCAAGATGTTTGCGGCATCGCTTAGGAGCCTTAAGACCTTTCCTCAAAACCTTGTCGAGAATGTCCACAGCTTCTTGGACCTGTCCATGGTCACATAAAGTATCTAAGAGGGTTCTATAAACGACAATATCCTCACCACTGCCCTTCTGGGAGATTCTCCAAAACATGGAGTACAACAAATGGGTGGCCTCATTTAGCCTCCCATCTTCACACAAACCTCTCATCAGAATCCGATAAGTTTCTTTATCTGGATAGCAGCACATATAATTCATTTCTTGGAAAACTTGCAATGCAAGGTCAGAACGATTGCTCTGACAGAGAGCACCTATAAGTAAATTCAAAGAACGAGTCCGAGACTTCACTTCCCAACCATGAGAATTCTCTAAGAAAAGATGATGAGCGGTTTCTAGCTCAGATTCTTTGACCATTATTTGCAAAAGGGTATTGAAAGACTCTGTCCAATTTACACAATTGAATTGGGGAAGGCTTCTAAACAAAGAGATGGCTTCGTGCACCAACCCAGCTTTTGCATAGCTCTTGATTGCACTTGCAAAGACCAAATCTCTGCACTCACAGGAATCTTCTTTCATCTGGCAAATCACTTCTTTCATCTCAGCCGTTCGGCCTGAGCTTCCAAGGATGTTGATCATGGTGGCATAGACAGGACCGTTGTGATGGTAGTTGGGGAATTTGGATTTTGCTTCATTGAAGATTTGGAGAGCTGTCAATGGGTTTCTCTGGTTCCTAATTAGCTGAATGAGGTGTGAGGGGGTTAGAAGCCTTGGCCATACTATGTTCATGGTTCCAAATTTATTTAGCCTGCAGCTGAAACAAAAAGGATGCCATATATGAACTATAACCACAAAAATGATAAAAACAACTTTCCTGTCCTACTAAATACTAATTGGGTAATAAAGTGTCTTCAATCCAACTATCTAAAAAAAACCCAAACACTCTACCTAAAAGTGCTTCATCATTATTCAGTTTCCACATTGGCAATTCTTCAAACACCTACCATGCAAGCTCAGATTTGGGTTTTATTTTCAAATACATACATACATAGATACATGGGTATGCGTATATATATGTTGTCGGTGTTTGTGTGCGAATTGGTGTTTGTATGTGTGCTATAGATATTCACCTGTTGGCAAGGGGATTCTCACTGCAAGTTAGGAGAACAATATAATAGGATTGACTTAGCTACTGCAAACAATTACATAAGAATATGGCAGCGGCGAACGCGTGCTTGATCTTCATGCCAGAGCGAGCGAGCTAGTGCAGCAGGCAGATATATGCTTCAAACCAACTCCAACTGCCGTGCATCGCTTCTTTTTTTATCAACAATTTTCTAACTCGTGCAACTTCAATTATACAATAGTAACTTTTGAATAAAACTTGTTAAAAGTTCGTTTGGGAACATACTTTTTAGTGATTTTTTTGTTTTTTTTGTTTTCCTCTAAAATATATTTAAAAAAAATATGTAAAAAATAGAGTGAATGGAAATGAATTTTAATTTTTTTGTATTTATTGATTTTTTAATTTTTTTTAAGTGACTTTTAAACTAAAAAAATTGAGTTTCCAAACGGGACTAAGGCCCCGTTTGGGAACTTACCTTTTTAGTCAAAAAGTTACTAAATTAGCCAAAAAGCCAACAACACATACCAAAAAGTCAAAGATTCTCTTTTCTCTCTACTTTTTGCACATCTTTTCGTAATTAGCCAAAAAGTCATCCCAAACATACAAGTTTTTTTTACCTACTTTTTTAGCCAAATAGTCAAAAAGTTACTAAATTAACTTGTTCCCAAACGAGGCCTTAAGTGAAATTTTTAGTTGATTGGGTGTTTTATAACTCTAGCATTGTAGGTGAGACAATAAATTGTTCAAAGAAAAATATTTTATCCATATAATTTTTCACTCACAAATCTCCCGAATGATATGCTAAGAAAAAGACAAATTAATGGCCCACCCTTGTACATTATTTCTTCTCTCAAAATCTTCCAGCTAACTTTGCCACATCATTCAAGGAGATTTGTAAAAGGGAAATTATGTAGATATAGCACTGTTGATCAGATAACATTTAAAAAAAAATAATAAATGACAAATTTAATTTTAAAAATACATCATTCATTTTTTAAAATAAATATAATTTCATCATATGTTATCTACGGATATTTGATGGATCTAATATTTTATTGGGATGATCTCTCCAATCCAATTAAAGAGCCAAATCATTTTAAATATGAGGGCAGAAGTGCTATAATATGAATCTATGATGAGTAAAATGAATTATGCTACAAAAACCAAAGAAGGTGACTTGTTTTATTTATTTATTTATTTATTTTTAAAAAAGGGGCAAACTATGTTTGTCCTTATGCTGTTTAGTTACGGTATCAATTTGATTTTTAGTGTTTCAATTGCATTAAATTAATACTAGCTTGTCACCCGTGCTATGCACAGAATAATTATAGATATTTATATTTATTTTAGATTTTTTTTAATATATAAATTATGTTTTTTAAGATTTTTTATAAAAATAATTTAACAATTTTATCACTAACCATAATGTATGAGAGAAGTTGAAAAGAGTACTGCAGTAATTATACACGGATTGTATCTATAATTATTTGTATGAAGGGATTTTAAATGCTAATCAGGGGATTGTATCAATAAATGCAGGCATGTGGAAAGGCATGTGGATTGAAAAAAGTTAATAAAAGCTGATCAGGGGATTTTAACCAAATCAATAAATGCTGAGTTTTTTTTTTTTTAATAAAAGATTTAAAAAATTCAGATTGGAATATTGAAACTCTCATAGGCCTTGAGGGTTAAAAACCCCCTCTTGCTTAATATATAGTATAGATATAGATAGATAGATATAGATATAGATAATATAATATAGATAGACAGATGTGTTGAAATTTTCAAGAAATTTTGATTATGCTGGTCTTTAATGCATTAAAGTTTAATTAAGAGGGGGTTTTGACCAAATCTCCCAAAAGGCATGGGGATTGGGAGAAATTAATAAATGCTGAGGTTTTTTTTTTTTTAAATCAAAAAATTAGAAAATTATGATTGGGATATTAGAGCTCCCACAAGCCTTGGGGATTAAAAACCCCCTTTTGCTTAATATATAGTATAGACTAGCATATCACCCGTGCTATGCACGGATTATATTTATAATTATCTATATATATGTGAATTGTGATTTTTAAATGTCTTTTTATTTTTTAATTTTTAAATGCCTTCTTTTTTTCCTTTTTTATATTATATTAAAATTTAATATTTTGATAATAATCATATATGTTAGACTTTTCAATGAATTAAATGTCTTTTTTTTTTTATTATATTCTATTAAAGTTTAATATTTTGATAATAATCATATGTGTTGGACTTTTTAATAAATTTTTTTTATGCTTGTTCTTAATGCATTAAAGTGTTATTATGAGGAATAATAATCATATGTGTTGGGACTTTTCAAGGAATTCATGTGTGTTGGATTTTAAAGTTTTTTTTTTATGTTTATTCTTAATGCATTAAAGTGTTATTATGAGAGTAAGATTTGGGGGTTAGAAGAAGTTAATAAATGTTAAGTTTTTTTTTTTTAAATCAAAAAGTCAAGAAATTTAGATTGAGAGATTGGAGCTCCCACAAGACTTGGAGTTAAAAACCTCCTTTTACTTAATATATAGTATAGATAGATAATTTAATTAACAATGTCCCATTAGAAATTTGATAGAATTTAAGAGGTAAAATAGTTCATTAACTCTTCAATCAATGATTGACAATCAACTTGAAATAGTCTATTATCTTTTGAACGGATAATTGTCTACCTTATTTTTGTTTAATTTCTTAACAAACACAAATTATTAAAAATAAAATAAAATTAAAGAACAAAATTGATATAATTGAAACTATATAACCAAATTAACATGACAAACAAATTACAAGGAACACAGCGAAAAATTCCTAAAAACCAAACATTGAACATATACAAATCACTGATAACTATGATGGGAATGATAATATATATGAATATAGATGATATCAATTGTCATAGCATTTTATCCTTGTAAGAAAAAACATTTGAATACATTCCCTTTGCATATTCTGTTACCAACTTACCACTTCATCATGATCATGTCAGGAGGAGATGACACTACCAACCCATCTTCCTTTCAAGGATTCTTCCAAGATCAGCCGCCCGATCTCTGTCCGGTCCTCCCCCATCTCTGCCAGCAACTCCTTCAGTTCCCTCACGCTCATCCTTACCTTAATTCTTACACTATCACCACCATATCTGTGTGGTTGCTCAGCCTCAGGAGTACTAGTCTTTCCTTTAAGGTTTTGCAGCTGATCACTCTTCAAGAGAAGCTCATAGCCCAAAGGATGCTCCAACATGTTACCCATATTACAGCTTGTTAGTTTTCTTTATCTCTCTCTCTCTCTCCCTCTCTCTGTATGTGAATATGACTGTATCTGGCTATCTATGCGTCTCTATGAGTATGTATATATAGATATGATTGCAGCAGAGGAACATTATTATTATTATATTTCCAGGTAGATGTCATTTATTGACCCACACACACAAACGATGTATTTGGTTGAGATATTTTAGGAAGAGAAAGTGAAAGGTATGTGAAATTAGGTGAAATATACGTATATTTTATTTACATTTAACTTACTTTTTTTTCTTTCCATTTCTAAATCTCTTTAAATCTTCCAATCAAATACAACGTAATGATTTGTTTAATTTGATTATAATTAAGCAACTTTGGACAAACCGCGATATTCTCATCCTTAAAAAGTAATAGCATATGTTCTGTTTAGCTGTCAAACAACACATAACAGAATTTTAATGAATGTGTGATTTTTTTGGTTAGTCGCTCTTGTAGTCTTATACATTGATTGATGACTTAATATATACCCATCGGCATCACTCAAATATTTTAACCTCTGTAAGACAATTGTAATGATCTTTCAAAAAACAGGACACTGGACAATCTAGTTGTAAATATCAATAAAATTATCAAATTAATATGATTCACAACCTGTTTTTCCGATGGAGTTTTTTTTTTCTCTTTTTGTTCTCTTTGCTTAATTAATCAACTTTTGAACAGACCAGATCCGTTTTCTTATCCTTGTGAATAGGTCCTGTTTAGATGTCAGCAGCACAAAACAGAATTTAAAGTCGCCTTTTATTTTTGGGAAAACTGCAAATACATGAAGCAATGGAAAAAAAAAAAAAAATTACACTACAAATGAATTTTTTTTTGGTGTTATTCTGACACACAGAAAGAGTTGCGCCAAACAGATAAATGAATTTGTACCATACATACAAGAAAGTTATATCATTCTAAAAATGTAATTTTTTTCTTACTACTCGACTGAAATGTAATTCCTTCGTTATTTTATTTTATAAAAACGTGTGAAATGTAATTCTTCTGTTTTGTTTTTTTTTTTCCCTCCCATTTTGGAACATCTGAAGCACGTATGTTTTGATGCCTTTTAACGCGTAGGTGACTGAAACTTGCCCTGACAAAAGTTAAACATGCTCACCCCTATATTAAAGTGACAAATCAATTTGATATTATCAACCCCATCCCCCACCAAAAATAAATAAATAAATAAATAAATAAATAAACTATTGAACATGTGTTTTTCATTTTGGGTGTTTCCGTTGTAGAATACTATATAATAAAAGAAATTTATGTGTTAAATATTTTATCAGATTTTATTATTGAGAAGTGCTGCACACCCCCACTGGGGGTCGCACCTCCAGTGACGTGGCGCACCCTCATTGGCTGAAAACTAAAAAAGAAAAAACAATTTTTTTTTTGTCCAATCACGGGGCTACACCTCACTAGGGGTTGACCCCCAGTGGGGGTCTAAAGCATTTTTGTTTATTATTTTAATCATTATGTTGCATATCAAAATAAACAATTAAAAGGATGAATTATAGGGTTTTTTTTTTTTTTTTTTTTTTTTTTTTTTTTTTTTTTTTTAATAAGAAAAAGAAGTTGACAAAAGAACTAGTCAAAATGTGCCCCAAACTTTGGGCACAATGTAACGCAGTAACTGGTTGGGAGTGGGAGTGGGAGTGGGAGTGGGGGTTTGAATCTTAGGTTAAGTTTGGTAAGTTGTCAAAAAGTCAAAAAGTTACTTAAAAAATTAAAAAGTTATCACTATTCACAAAAAGTCAAAAATTACGGCTGCACAACTCCTAATCCTAATTTTCTCCTACACACTAATTTATACAATTTTTTAATACACATTTTTCTATAAAAAGTCAAGAAATTAATCCAAACATCCATATTTTTTTTCTCAATTTTTTAGTTCAAAAAGACAAAATATACACTTATTTAAGACAGTCCAAACAACCCCTAAGATTGAACCTGTGAGGGTCAAATGTCCCCCAAACACTTTGGGCAACCCATGCATATTCTCATTCTTATATATATCACCGGTAAGAGAAGATTGAGAAATTTATGTGGGACTCACAAATAGTGGATTTAATCATGATCATTCATGAGAGTTGGATTCGGACTATATTTTCATTTTTCTTCAAATTTTTATAAAAAAAAATTATATAGAATAATTTTTATGCAAAACAGTCAGTATTATGACTCAAAATTATACAATGACATTGACAATGTCCTATTACTCTGTTGAATTTTATTTACAACAATGATTCATCCCCCCTTTTCCCCCCACCCCCTTTGATCCCCTCTCTCTTTCATTGGTTACTTTCTTCTTTTTTTTTTCCTTTTTTTTCCTGCTCCTCCAATCACCCACCGCCACGTGACAAAGGGGGGTGAGGGGGTGACCCCCAAAAGGGAGTCCCAAGCATTATTCTTTTATTTATGAAAATTATATTTGTTAATCCTTTTTCATGTCTTATTGGTAAGGGCATCCCAAAATCTTAAGAGAAATTTAGATTCTTAAATTTATCCACATTGATGTGGTAAGAGAGATAGACCTTACACAATTGAGTATATAACAAATCAAAAATTAACATGTATCTTGTCACATTATTATTGATTAAATTGTGAGATATTTTTGTTAGTCTTAAATATTTTAAGGAAAAAAATGAGTAATGGTGGTTATTGGTCTTGAAATTAATTAGAACATGATTAGTGTTTAAGAAAAACTTATGTGTAGGTCTTGATAGGTGGACCTATTGAACCTATTGAAATTATTGTCCAATAGGCCCTGTGAAAATTAATGGCGTTTTTCATCGAACACTATTAAAAAATGTCACTAATTATTCATTTTTAGCGACAGTTTGAAAATTGTCACAAAAATGTCACTTATAAATTTTAGTGATAGTTTAAAAATATTATTACAAAAAAAACGTTACTGATGTTTAACTTTCAGCGACAGTTTAAAAAATTTGTCACAAAATAACTTCACTAATTGTAAGTTTTTGGAACAATTTATAAATATCGTGACAAAAAAAGTCTCTAATTATTAATTTTTAACGATATATGCAAAAGTTGTTACAAAAAATTATTTTTGAAGACGATTTTATTAAGACTTATTTTTAATAGGACTTGATGAAATTTAAATCTAATTATTAAGAAAGGAGCTTTTTCCATAAATCCATCTTTAATTACTTATGTTCCATCTAATCCATATTATTTTTTACTATTCCATTAGGTCCTATTTGAGATAAGAAGACCAAAATACCATTTTCATCTACTTATGTTCTATTTAATTCATATTATTTTCTTATGTTTCAACAAGTCCTATGGGTGACATAATTACCAAAATACCCCTAATGTGAATGTTCACACCGTCAATGTGAATGTTCATATCATCAATGCATAGGGGCCCGGCCCATGGGCGGCCAAAAGCCCGCCCGCGGCCGGGGGCGAGCCCTCCGTTGACAATGTGAATATTCACATTGACATGTTAACATTCACATTGATAGGAGTGTAAAATTAGCCCGCAGCCTGTGGGCTGCGCGGGGCGAGCCCGGTCCGGCCCGGCCCGTGACAATGTGAATATTCACATTGACATATTAACATTCACATTGATAGGACTGTAAAATTGACCCGCGGCCTGTGGGCGGCCTGAAGCCCGCCCGTTGCCGGGGCGGGCCCGGCCCGTTGATAATGTGAATATTCACATTGACATGTTAACATTCACATTGATAAGAGTGTAAAATTGACTCGCGTCCCATGGGCGGCCCGAAGCCCGTGGCGCAGCCCGGGGAGCGCCCGGCCCCGCCCGTGACAATGTGAATATTCACATTAACATATTAACATTCACATTAATAGGAGTGTAAAATTGGCTCGCGACCCGTGGGCGGCCCGAAGCTCGCCCGCTGCCCAGGGCGGGCCTGGCTCGGCCCGTGACAATGTAAATATTCACATTGACATATTAACATTCACATTGATAGGAGTGTAAAATTGGCCCGCGGCCCGAAGACGACAGCCTCGGGTCGGGCCGGTGGGCCTAGGCCTAGGCTCGAGCTTAGGCCGGGCTTGGGCGGGCCTGGCCATTTTTTTTTTAGTTCTTTTTAATTTTTTTTACCAAAATTTTATTATTTTTCACAAAAAAAGACATTGTGCCTCAGGCAGGCTGGGCCTCGGACCGAGCATTGAATGGGCCTTAAGCGGGCCGATGGGCCGGGCCGGGCTTCAAAGTGATGGCCTAGGCCCTAGCCTAGGGTCTCGGACATGCTCGGGTCCGGACCCAAACGAGCCTGTCCCAGGCCGTGGGCGGGCTTCGAGCAGCCCACGGGCGGCGGGCCAATTCTACATTCCTATCAATGTGCATGTTAGCATGTCAATGTGAATATTCACATTATCAACGGGCCGGGCCGGGCCTACCCCGGGCCGCGGGCGAGCTTCGGGCAGCGTGCAAATTTTACACTCTTATCAATGTTAATGTTAACATGTCAATGTGAATATTCACATTGTCACGGGTCGGGCCAAGCCCGCCTCAGGCTGCGGTCGGGCTTCGGGCCGCCCACGGGCTGCGGGCCAATTTTACACTCTTATCAATGTGAATGTTAACATGTCAATGTGACTATTCACATTGTCAATGTGAATATTCACATTGTTAATGGGCCGGCCCGGGCCCGCCCCAGGCTGCCGGCGGGCTTTTAGCCGCCCATGGGCCGTGGGCCAATTTTATACTCTTATCAATGTGAATGTTAATATGTCCATGTGAATATTCACATTGTCAACAGGCCAGGCCGGGCCTGCCCCAGGCCGCCCACGGGCTGTGGGCGAGTTTCGAGTAGCCACAAGGCACGGGCCAATTTTATACTCTTATCAATGTGAATTTTAACATGTCAATGTGAATATTCACATTGTCAACAGGCTGGGCCGGGCCCGCCCCGGGTTGCCTACGGGCCGTGGGCGGGTTTTGGGCAGCCACGGGGCGCGGGCCAATTTTATACTCTTATCAATGTAAATATTAACATGTTAATGTGAATATTCACATTGTCAACGGGCCGGACCCACCGCGGGCCGCCCACGGGCCGTGGGCGGGTTTCGGGCAGCCATGGGGCGCGGGCTAATCTTACACTCCTATCAATGTGGATGTTAACATATCAATGTGAATATTCACATTGTCAACGGGTCGGGCCGGGCCCGCCCCGGGCCGCGGGCGGGCTTTTTGCCACCCACGGGACGCTGACCAATTTTATACTCTTATCAATGTGAATGTTAACATGTCAATGTGAATATTCACATTGTCAACGGGCCGGGCCGGGCCGGGCCCGCCCGGGCCGCGGGCGGGCTTTTGGCCGCCCATGGGCCACGGACCAATTTTATACTCTTATCAATGTGAATGTTAACATGTCAACATGAATATTCACATTGTCAACGGCCCGGACCGGGCCCGCCTTCGGCCGCCCATGGACCGCGGGCGGGTTTCGCGCCACCACGGGACGCGGGCCAATTTTACACTCCTATTAATGTGAATGTTAACATGTCAATGTGAATATTCACATTGTCAACGGGCCGGGCCCGCCCCGGCTCGCAGACGGGTTTCGAGCCGCCCACGTGCCAATTTTACATTCCTATCAATGTGAATTTTAAAATATGAATGTTCACATCATAAATTTGCTAACCGTTCAAAAAATATTTATAAGAGTATCAAAATTAAATATAAGGACATAAGTGTCCAAGAAAATAGTGTAAATCAAGAAAAAGGATTTTATGGAATAAACTATACATACATGGGACTAAATGGGTTAAAAAATTCCTTCATGAAATTCTTGAATTAAAACACTTCTAAATGGGATTTATCAATAATTTTTCCTATTAAGAAACCTAGTGTGTAAATGCTATGATCTCCAACCTATAAAAGGAAGAAGGAATTTGATAATGTGAATTTACTTTTAGGGGCTAGGTAATTGAACCGTTGTAAATTCAACTGAACTTGAAAGAAGAATGTGGAATTTGATTTTACGTTTAAATTATTTATCCTAATTATTTTTATGAATAGTTAAATTTGAGTTTTGTATACATCACAATATGACCATGGGGCTTCAGGAATTGAAATAAAATTTTTAAATTTTATTGTCCGAACAATTTCTTATAGGTTGGTGCGGGGGTGGATGGGCGAGGGGTGGTCAGCAACTAATGGAGGGGCTACCTACAACATTGGTAAATTTCGTGAAAAATCCGTGTAATTTGCCCTTTAAAAATTAATTTTATTTAAAATTATGTGATTTGTTTCTACTATTTTTTAATAGGATTTTGGATTCTCTTTAATTCTTAATCGAACTGCAGATGTGCAGTTAGTGGGCTATAACTCTATTTAGTGATCCAAACTATTTATTTTGTAGGATTGCTTGAGCTCTTTTTGTAAAAGATCAAGTAAATCATAATTTACTTTGACAATATTTTATAAAAATAATGAACTGCAAATATGATTTTAAAATTAGATTACCCATTTTTTAAACTAAATATAATATGATCATGTATTTATCAATATTTAATCAATCTAACTTTTTATTTGAATGACCTCCCTCTTCCAATTAAGGATTGGAGCAAAGTCATGTGATATGTATGTTAGGTTCTTTAGAAAGGAGATTGACTAATAATTTGTTGGCATTCACCTAAAATATGTTTGGTTAGAGATATGAGTAAGGGAATTAATTATCCCCTTGGACTAATAATTCTCCCATCGATAAGACTATCAATCCATGCAGGGCTTGGGATTAAATTTGAGTGAAATAATTAATGGTTGAAAGGCCGTTATACTCATTGTCCTACATCAAATAAAAGCGTATAAGAAAGGTATTGTTGGATTTTAATATTTTTTATATTATTTTTTTAAGTAATTTATTAATCATTTTTTTTTTCAAAAATACATAATTTGTGAAAGAAATATTTTAATATTTTAATAAATATAAAAAAAAAATATTGTACCCCCACTTTAGAAAACTAACAAAGTTTACATTGTATGTGTAAAGGTTTTTAGGTAATTTAATAGATTTAATCACAATCAATTAATATTACCACACTAGTATACAAACAAATATTCTTTATCTTACATCTCCAACATAATATCACCACATTAATAATCTCCTCACTCAATCTCACTGTACTCCTAATCCCCTCCATCTTATGGAGTCAAACAAACATAAAGTGCTCTGCATCAACTAATTAAGCCTAACCTAGTTGGCCATTATGTTTAGTCCTAAGGGAGAGATTATGAGTTCAATTCTCCTTAAGGAGGAGTTGAATTAGGAGTGCTTTGCAAGGTAAGAAGGCTAACGTTCATATTGCTCCACAATCATACTATAGGATTAAAATGGATTTTGTTTAAGAATAAACTTGTATTTTAATATTTTAAGAGTCATATATTTCCTACATTAAGTTAATACATGAAAAAATAATCAACACTACAAACCCACCCTTATCAAACCTAGAATTTATCTAAAAGAAAAAAAAATTAATGGTTCAAATTCATTTCATATATGGATCCCACACTTCATCAATTCAATCTCTATCATACAAATACATTCAAGGTAAATTCAAAATCTATAAAAGTGAGTTGCTATCATTTTTCAAAAACAATATGTTAAGACATTAGTATGCTGATGGGCATTAGGGATGTGATATTGTTCCAATTAGTGGAGTGATATTATCCTTGTTAATGTATATCTATATCATGTTTAATGTTAATCTATAGACCATGTATATCTATATAAATAGATATGTATGTATGTTTAGATAGCTATGATTTCTCCTATATAAAGAAGACCATGTACATTGATTTTAATATAATACATTTTTACACAGACTCTCTCTCTCTCTCTCTCAACTTGTTTAACATGGTATCAGAGCCTAAGGTTATGGCTCATTAACCAAAAAGCTTCAACTTTTATGGTATTCATCTCTGTTCCGTCACTGTTTAGTGCCTTTTTGTTTTCCAAAATTTTCATATACTCTACCAAAGTGCTCGGAATCTTCTAACGATTCTAACGCCACCAACGGCATCCTCAGATAAGACCATATGGCCCTCACGCGTCACTGTTGTCGCCGGCGCGTCACTCACTTCTGCCTCTACTGTATCACGCGCCTTACGTCACGTACGTCAGGCTTAGCTGCTAGCCGCTCAACGCCCACTCGCGCCGCCTCAGCCGTTTGAGCCACTTGAGCCGCACGCGTCTGACTATTCCACGCTACTACTGATCCACGCGGCTCTGCTGCTGATCCATGCGGCTGATGTCAGCTCTAATCCGGTTCAAGCCTCAAAACGGTTCAGTCTAATTTTTTGCCTTTTTGGACCGGTTCAGACCGGTTCCCTACTGATTTTGTCCCTCTAAATTCACTGGTACCCTCAGTTTTTTCAGATTCTGCATCTACAGTATTGTTTTTACTTCATAGATCGTTCAGACTCTTCTCACCACCCTATTTCAGTTGTTCTTCACGGGTCTAACTATGTCTTATGGGCATAAGCCATCTCTGGCTTCCTCAAAGGCAAGAAACTTTGGCGTGTTATCACTGGGGATATGCTCAAACCCACCCAAGAGATCGCTGAATCCGCTGACAAATATGCAGACCGCTTGGAGGATTGGGATAGTAAGAACTATCAGATTATCACTTGGCTTCGGAATACATCTACTACATCTATCAGCCTTCAGTTTGGTCAGTTCTAACTTGACTCTGTTGCCACTCCAGCAAAAGACATTTGGGATTTTTTGAAAAATCGATATCAAACTACTAGTCTTGCTCACCAATATCAGCTTCAGAGTCATCTTCACCGTATGCCCCAAGAGCCAACTTAGACTATCAATGATTTCCTCTCCTAAATTTATTCTGTTTGGGATCAGCTCGCTCTATTTGAACCTCCATGGCCCCTACTGAGGATGCTGCCCTGTTTACTACTTATCGCGACCAACAGCGATTGGTTCGGTTTCTTATGGCTCTAACACCCTATTTTGAGCTGGTGCGCGCATCTCTCCTTCATTGCACTCCTTTACCCACTCTTGAGTAGGCTATTTCTGAATAACTATCAGAGGAAACTAGGCTTAATACTCTCCATCCACACCTTATGGACTTTGTTTTTGCTACTCCCCAGACTCAGCGTTTTTCTTCACAACAATGGTCCACTGCTTGCAATTTCTGTCAAAACCGAGGTCTTCCATCTACTCATCTTCTGGTTTATTGTCCAGTTTGACTTTGCCGATTTTGCACCAAGACTGGTCTTGGTCATCTACAGCAAGATTGCTTCTGCAATCCAGCCTGAGGTAACTCTCCTGGTTCATCCTCTCGCCATGGTCCTTCCACTAGGAATTTTTCACGAGGCAACTCTCAATGTTCTGGGAATCAGTTTAAGTCTATGCCTGTTCATCACACTGCTGCTGCTGCCTCAGAGGATTTACCTTCTTCTGTGCCTATAGACCCTTCTACTCCAGTCTTTTCTCAAACCGATGTCGAAGCCATGTTCAACAATTTCTCTCCATTTCTGGTACTCCTCCTTTTACTGCTTTGTCTGTCACCTCACGTAACACTTCATGGTACTTTGACTCAGCTTGCTGTAATCACATGACCTTTGACCCTACTATTTTTACTTCTCTATCTTCTCTTCCTCATGTTCCTTCTATTCATACTACTGACGGGTTTTTTTTGTCTGTAAGTCATGTTGGTTCTGTTTCCACATCTCACTTATCTTTATCTTTATCTCATGTGTATCGTATGCCTGCTCTTACTTTAAATCTTATCTCCATTGGTCGATTGTGTGAGGATGGTCTAACTGTTACCTTTTCTCATACTAGTTGTATGGTGCAGGACCCTCGAACAGGATGGACTCTTGGGATCGGCCGTAAGCATGGATGTCTTTATGAACTCATTTACCTTCATGTTCCGGTTTCTTCTCAGCTCGCAGCTCCTACTACTGCTCCTCTTTTATCTCATTTTCAACCTTGGCACTGTCGTTTAGGACATCTTTCTGTTGGTCGGTTAAAGTTTTTAATTTCTAGTGGTCAATTAGGTCCTGTCAGTTCTGATACTTTAGATTGTTTGTCATGTCAACTTGCCAAACAACCTGCTTTATTGTTTAATAAAAGTGACTCTATTTCTCTTGCACCTTTTGATCTCATCCATTCGAATATTTGGGGCCCCTCCCCTACTCTTACTATGGGAGGCACACGCTATTTTGTTGTTTTTATAGATGATTTTTCCCGTTTTACATGGTTATTTCTTATGAAAAATCACTCTAAGCTCAAAGAACTTTATTATAATTTTGCTAAAATGGTCCAAAACCAATTTTCTAAAACTATTAAGATTTTTTTCTCAGACAATGCCATGGAATATAAGGATTTTGATTTTCTTTCTTTTCTTCAGAGTCATGGTACTCAGCCTCATCGTTCCTGTCTCGGCACATCTTAACAAAATGGACGTGCTGAACGGAAACATAGGCATATTCTTGATACTACTCGAGCTCTCCTTATTTCTTCCTCTCGTCCGGAAAATTTTTTGGGCGAAGCTGCTCTCACTACTGTTTACACTATTAATTGCATCCTTACACCTGTCATTCATAATCACACTCTCTATGAGCGTTTGCATGGCACTCGTCCCCCTTACACCAATCTTAGGGTCTTTGGTTCTGCATGTTTTGTTCTTCTCCAACCTCATGAACACACCAAACTTGAACCTCGTTCATGTCTTTGTTGCTTTTTGGGGTATGGTATTGAACATAAAGGATATCGTTGTTGGGATCCTATCTCCCAGCGCCTCCGTATCTCCCGTCATGTGGTTTTTTGGGAACACAAAATGTTTTCCTCCCTCTTCCAATTCCATTTATCCACTCCCTCCCCTTCTCTCTTTTTTACTCACCCTTCTCTAGATCTGTTTTCTGATGAGATTGATACAGGGCCCCTGCCTACACCATTAGAGACATCCTTACATACTGGTCTTTCCCGTGAGCCTACTCTAATGGTCCTGCTCTCGCTTTCTCGGGATCCTCACCTCCTATTGAGTCTCTCCCATGTCTTCCGACTTCTCCACCTTCTGCTCGACCACACCGGGTAACACAACCTTCTACTCGTCTTCGTGATTATATTGTTGGTTCCACAGCTTTTTCTACTCATGAACCTACCTTCTATCATGAGGCTCACTCTAATCCTCTTTGGTAGCATGCTATGACTAATGAATTGCAGGCTTTAAACAAAACTCATACTTGGGACGTTGTTGACCTTCCCCCTGGCAAGACTGTCATTGGCTGCAAATAGGTGTACAAGATCAAGACACACTTTGATGGTTCTATTGAGAGATATAAAGCTCGCATTGTTGCTACAGGCTTCAACCAGGAATATGGTATTGATTATGAGGAGACCTTTGCTCTTGTTGCCCGTCTCACCTCTGTTCATAGCTTGATTGCTGTTGATGCCACCCGTCAATGGGACCTTTATCAAATGGACGTGAAAAATGCATTCCTTAATGGTGATCTTCTAGAGGAGGTCTACATGCAACCTCCCCCTAGGTCTACTTATCCGCCTCATAAGGTCTGCAAACTTCAACATGCATTATATGGTCTTAAGTAAGCCCCGCAAGCTTGGTTTGCTAAGTTCAGCTCTACTATTCATGATTGTGGTTTCACCTCCAGTTCTTATGATACTGCCCTTTTTGTGAGGAAAACAGCTCAAGGGACCACCCTGCTTCTTCTTTATATGGATGACATGATTATCACCGGTGATGATGTGGATGGTATTCTTCGCCTCAAACAGTTTCTTAGCCATCATTTTGAGATGAAAGACCTTGGTCCTCTTAGCTATTTCTTGGGTCTTGAAATCTCCCATGATTCTACAGGTTCGTTTCTCTCTCAAGCTAAGTATGCCTCCGATCTTCTCACTCGTGCTGGTCTTACTGATTGCAAGACTGCCTCTACTCCATTGGAGACTTAGAGTCGTCTTACTTCTCTTGATGGCACTCTCCTCTCTGATACTACTCTGTATCGTCAGCTGGTTGGCCGCTTTGTCTATCTCACTGTTACTTGTCCTGACATCGCCTATGATGTCCATATTGTCAGCCAGTATATGTTGGCTCCTCGTACACCTTATTATGATGTTTTAGTTCATATCCTTCGCTATCTCAAGGGCACCTTGTTTCATGGTCTTCATTATTCCGTCCACTCCTCTCTTCAGTTTCGTGCCTTCTCCGATGCTGATTGGGCTGGGGATTCTACTGACCACCACTCTACTACAGGTTTCTGCTTCTTTTTAGGCGATTCTCTTATTTCTTGGCGCAGCAAGAAACAATCTCTTACTACTCGTTCAAGTACAGAAGCTGAATACCGAGCTCTTGTTGATACTACTCAGGAGCTTCTCTGGCTTCGTTAGTTTCTTGCTGACATAAATGTTCCCCCCTTTGGTGCTACTGACCTCTATTTTGACAATCAGAGTGCTATTCAAATTGCTCATAATGATGTCTTTCATGATCGCACCAAGCACATTGAGATTAACTGCCATTTTATTCGTCAACATGTCACTCATGGTACTGTTCATCTACATCCTATCTTTTTTGCTGATCAACCAGCTGATATCTTCACCAAAGCTCATCCTCCTAGCTGCTTCATTGAACTTGTTTCCAAACTCAAGTTGGTTGATGTTTATCCTCCTTGAGTTTGAGAGAGGCTGTTAATGTATATCTATATAGATAGATACGTATGTATGTTTAGATAGCTATGATTTCTCCTATATAAAGGAGACCATGTACATTGATTTTAATATAATACATTTTTACACAGACTCTCTCTCTCTTTCTCTCTCTCAACTTGTGTAACAATCCTAATGTTGAAAAGTTAAGAGTTAGTTTTAAGATATTATACGTAGCCATATTGGGCCAATTTGGCAACACAGTTAAAAGTCAAAAGCCAACTTATAGGGCTGGTTTGGGGTGTCCTAAAAAAGTGCACTTTTTGTCTTTTTGGACTAAAAAAGTTGAAAAAAAAATATGGAGGTTTGGGTTAACTTTTTGACTTTTTATGAAAAAATGTGTATTAAAAAATTGTATAAAAAAAGTGTGTAAGAGATGATTTGAGAGGGGTGGGGCCCAGCCGTAGAAACGGCTGGAGTGAATTGGAGTTGGAAATTATTGGGTAAATAGTGAACAAAGCACTGGACGGTTTTGTTTGGCTTGTGGGGGGTCATCACGGGTCCCATTTTAATAATCTGAACCGTTGAATGTGTGTAACTCGTCGAACACTATCTACCTATAAAAAATCACGTTAATCTGATATCGATAGCTATCTGATCAGACTTATTTATTTTTCAATCATTAATTATAACACCATCCATTTGTTGTACATAACTGATTTGATCATATAGTTATCGATATCCGATCAATGTGATTTTTTTGCAGACATATAGGTACTCGACGAGTTCTACACAATTAACGGTTCAGATTATCAAAACGGAACCCGTGATAACCCCCACAGGCCCGAACAACGGTGTGTGTGCAAATCACATCCAATCATTTCATTTATGTGCACTGCCGCTGCACAGCAGCTGCCTTTTGGTCAATTTGGTGTACTTGTTTTGAAAAAAATTGATTTTTTAATTTTTTTTTTTTTGAGTGAATAGTGATATCTTTTTGGATTTTGGAGGAACTTTTTGGCTTATATAGTATAAGCCAAACCAGGCCTTATTTTAGGTCACATTATCTCTCATATTTTTTACACGTTTTTTTTTTTCAAAAAAAGTCAAAAAAATCAAAAAATCAAAAAATTAACTTTTAACCATCTTCTCAAAGTATCCCATTATCTATCTGGTGATAGAATAAGAATAGAATGACAGTATAATGAGTAGGAGAATAATGAGTGAAAAGAATTTCTTCCCCAAATCTCTTCAAAAATAGCTATTTTATTTCCAATAAAATTGTTAAGAAAAGAAATAAAAAAGGAAAAATAAAAAGTTGAATTGCTTCTTTTTTTTTTTTTTTTTAAAAAAAAGAACAAAACAAAACAAAATTCAACATACAAATGACTAATAATTGTGATGGCAATGATAATATCTATATGAATTTGTGGTGTCTTTGAATCTACAACATATGCATCCATTTTGGTCATATAGCATTTTATTCTTGTAAGAAGAAGAAGAAGAAACATATGATAGTACCCAACTGATACATTCCCTTTGCGTATTCTGTTATCACCAGATCAACCCATCTTCTTTTCAAGGATTCTTCCAAGATCAGCCATCCGATCTCTGTTTGGTCCTCCTCCACCACTGCCAGTAACTCTTTCAACTCCCTCATACTCATCCACACCTTAATTCTTACACTATCACCACTACTATCACCACCATGTGGTTGCTCTGATAAGGATAATGGTTCACTGGTATCCAAAGTTACAAGTATAGATGTCTCAGTCAATGAAAGTCAAGATAGCAAGGACAAAGTAGCTATAGCTACAGTTGCAACCAAACCTGCAAATCCATCTTAGAAGTTCATTTCAGAAGTCATCTCTTAGAAGTCATCTCAGACTACTAAAGCTACAAGTATGAACAGGTGTCTGAGGCTTCATCACAAGATTGTAGAATAGCTATATATAATCAAAACTCTATTTGTAACAAATTCAGTTAGATATAGATTAGTCAACAATAAGTTGTTAGGTTGTTAGATATGCATCTTGTATATATACATTCGATGGTTTTGTAAAACAGTGTGCATGATTCATTTTTCAATTGAATAATATATTTTCTGTTCTCTCTCTAAATTTCATCATCGTATTAGAGCTTCTAAGTTCTAGCGAGCAACAATGGCGATCCTATCTGAGGAGTCGACAATGGCAACTGAATCTGAGAAATCTTCTTTGCCTTCTAATGTGCTATTGTTAGTTTCAAATCTCAACTCTCTTATTACAGTAAAGCTTGAGGCTACAAATTATTCAATCTGGGGAAATCAGATTCAGAATTTTTTCGAATTTGTTGAACTGTTTAGATTTCTTGATGGTTTTATATTTTGTCCATCTTCAACAGTTCTTAACGAGGACAATCAATCCATTTCTAATCCTGAATTTATGAAATGGAAGCTAATCGATTCACGTCTTCTTAGTTGTATTGTTGCAACTCTTACACCATCAATCTTTACTTCAGTTCTTCACATCAAACGCTGCAAAGATCTATGGTTTGCACTTGAAAAGAGATTTACATCTTTGCCTCGATCCCATATATATCAACTCAAGAACAAGTTGAGCACAATTTCAAAGCAAACAAAGTCTATAGAGGTTTATCTTCAAGAAGTCAGAGATTTGGTTGAACAACTTTCACTAGCTTCCTCACCAGTTTGTGATGAAGACCTAATCCTTCTTGTTCTCAATAGTTTATTTAATGAATATAATGCTTTTAAAACAACAATAAGAGCAAAAACAAAGCCTCTTTCCATGGATGAACTATGTGCCTTACTTTGCTCAGAAGCTATTCATGTTGAACAAAGTCATAAACAAGGATCTTCTATTGCTCTTAATGTGGCTTTTTCTGCTGCCACTGGTTTACAGGCTTCTTTTGGAGGATCTAGTTCATCTTAGAATTATTCCAATAATTCTTCAAATTGAGGTTATTCATTTAATAATAGAGGAGGTAGATCTCAAGGTTTTCAATCCAGAGGTGGTAGATACTTCAATAATTGAGGTAGAAGGGGAGGAAGACCTTAGAGTTATGGTTTGATATGTCAAATATGTGGTAAAAGCAATCATTCAGCTTTGGAATGCAAAAATTGAATGAATCCTTCATTTCAGTCTATTTTTCCATCGTATACTTTGAGTCCTTCTTCTGCAACACCACCACAAGCTTTCTCTGCTCACACTTCATCTCATCCTCTACCTTCATATCCTATGACTTCATCTTTTATGTCTTCAGCTCCTTGGTAAGTGGATTCTGCAGCCATTTCACATCTTACCTCTGACTTGACCAATTTATAGTATTATCAACCTTATCAAGGTCAAGATCAGGTTATGATTGGAGATGGTAATACTCTTCCAGTCCATAACACAGGCACTGGTATACTATCTACTCCCTCTTTCCAATTTAAGCTTAATAATATCCTTCATGTTTCTCACATTTCCTTTAGCTTGTGATCTATGCATCAACTTACTTCTGATAATAATTGCATAATAGTTTTTCATGATAAATCGTTTGTGGTTCAGGACAAACACAGTCACAAGGTTCTCTGCAGAGGTCATCATGTTAATGGTCTCTATCAACTTCCCTGTTCTTTTCTACTATTTCTAAAGCTTTTTCTGCTACTAGTTCTTTTTCTACTAGTTGGCATAGAAGACTAGAGCATCCTTCTTCTGCTATCATGAATAAAATGGCTTCACAATGTGATGTTTCTTGTTCTCATAAAGATTGTACTTCACTTTGCCATTAGTGTTGTGTGTCCAAGAGTCATCGACCCCCATTTTTTCTATATACAAATAAATCTACTGTTCCTTTTTCTTTAATACACTCTGATATGTGGGGACCTTTTACTCAACTAATGCATCTTATATGTAACAACTCCGACCCATGATTAACGTATAATCCATGATTAAGAAGGCTTAATAAGTAATTAAAGTGAAATTTTGCATTAATTGCGTGTGTGTGTGCCGCACTATTATGCTTATATTTGTTTATCGTAGAAATATCTGTTTTTATTTCTACTTCGTTTTGCAAATTGAAGGCCTTATCAGCATCTGATTACAAAATTGACTTGATTTATGTGCTATTTAGAATTTTTAGAATTTTATGGTAGGTTTAATTAAAATTCGGTTCATAATGATTAAATTAGAATAATTTAATATCCAATTGATTAGTTTATCAACAAATTAATTAAGCCATTAGCCAAGCCTATGTAAGGCTCCCATATGTGCCTGCCTTCACTCATTCTTTTCTTCATCTTAACACATTTGAGCTCACACACACAAGCAAAACGTGGGAAAGAGAGAGATAGAAGAAAATTGAGATCAAAAGTTAAGAAAAAAAAAGAATTGCTAAGAATTGTTGGAGACTTGCAAAGAATTTGAGAGTTGAAACTTCTTCACTTGTGCAATTTAGACTCTAGGTAAGAATTCAACCCTTAGATTGTATATTACGGATGCTTAAACCATGAATTTAAGAGAATTGAGAGGATTACACAAAAATTAAGCTAGAATTGGAGAAATAAACGCAAACCATGCATGCATGCAAATTTCATAGCATTTTGAAGTTATTGTCCCAAGAATTTCCTCATGCATGTTACTAATTCACCTTAGTTTTGAGAATTCATCAAGTTTCATGTCATTTTGTGTTATTAGATCATGTTTTGGAAGTTTTGCAGTCAAGGCAATACATGCATGTTATGTTTTCTAAGAGTTGGGTTTTGGTTTGCACATTTGGCAAATCTTTGGGCTTTGATTTTTACAAAATGATTTGGAATTCCCAGTGTTTTCCTAGTTCACATATGATTCCTCAAATGTTTGGCCCAAAAGAATGAGTTTTGGAACTTTGGAGATGAATCTGGAAATCCCAGAATTAGACCTTTCCGCTTGAGTGACAGATCCTGCTCTTGAGCGGCCACCTTTGTTTTTGTATCTCCGCTCGAGCGACCAGAATTCCGCTCGAACGTGAAATACAAGCTCCCAGAAGTTTCATGTTTTTGCAGACCGCTCAAGTGGCAAAAGTTGAGCTCAAGCGAGGACTTGAGTCTCGCACTCGAGCGATCATCGAGCGGCCGTTGAGCGGAAATTTCGCACAACCAGTGCTTTTTCAAAGTTTACATACCACTCGAGCAAGGGAATCTAAGTTCGAACATCCCCTCACACGTTTGCATGTCCGCTCAAGCGTGGAAAGTTGAGCTCGAGCATGACTCCTGTTTTTAGCAAGTTTTGTTAAGGGCTCCAAAGCGCATTTTAGCACCTACATTGCATCCTAGACATTCCTAGGCCATGAATAAGACTCAATAAGAGGTTAAGACTTAGAAATACACTAAGAATGAAACGAGAGAAGTTAAGTATCAACTGAGTGTGTGTTTCATTATGTGTTTCTGCTATGTGTGTGTAGGTCACGCGCCACAAGTTATCTGATTTGACTATTCTACAAGTGGAGCCATCTGTGAGTAATAACATAATAAAGCTATGTTCAAGTTAAATTATTTTCTGTATATGAAATAAGATCTGTTTTATGAAATGTTATGTTCTATACTATGAATGATTGTCCAATTCTTGATAAGTATTTGCGACACAAGTATGTTATCTATTTTCAGTCTAGAGGTTCCTTTATGGAACTGACAAGTTATCTGCACTCGGTTGGAGGTTCCTTTATGGAACTAACAAGTTATCCGTTCCCAGTTCGAAGGTTCCTTTATGGAACTAACAAGTTATCTATTCCCAGTCCGGAGGTTCCTTTATGAAACTGGCAAGTTATCTGCACCTGGTTGGAGGTTCCTTTATGGAACTGACAAGTTATCCATACCCGGCCGGAGGTTCCTCTATGGAACTGACAAGTATAATCTATGATGCTCTGTATATGATTTGTTAACGCTAATGAATGTACCAAAGACAACTAAGCATGAACTCTGATTTCTGTATATGCTCTGAACAAAAATACAAATATATATCTGTCTTTGATATGAACTTTGGTTTCTGAATTAGTTTTGGGACATCATTCATTTACCTCTTTACTCTGTTATTATTCACTGGGTTTTCACTCACTATTTATTATTATATATGTAGGTAAGCAAGCGCGTAACCAAGCTTAAGATGATGCCTGAAGAGTTTTGTGTTTGTCAGCCACCCTTTTGTGCCTCTTGAGGAGGTTTCGGATTAAGTCAAGTCTTGTGGTGACGTTTTGTGATAGTTTAAGACTTTGTTCTTTTGGTTTCCGAACAAATTTCTGTTTATCTGTATGTGGATCGACGTGTGACTACTGTATCTTTATGACATCACATGAATGCTTATAAAGTTTAAGTTTATCTGTCCCATGTATTTCTGCACAGCTCGATGGACTATGTATATTATATATATCTGCTTCTGCAGCCCCTTTATTATATGTTATTCTGTTAAGAGGCCTTTAGTAATCCAAGAATTACTGGTCGATTACGATGCTAAACCTATAGGGGCGGGTTTGGGTCGTGAGATTATAAGTACTATGTTATCGTTGTTGATGATTTCAATACCTTTACCTAGTTATATCATTTGTCCTACAAGAGTGAGGTTTACTCTAAAATCTTAGAGTTTAAAGCGTACACTAAGCTTTAATTTTCCACATCTTTTAAGATACTGAGAACATATAGTAGTGGAGAATATACTAATGGACAGTTTCAGAATTTTTTGAGAACTTCTAGTATTGTTCATCAATTGAGCTATCCTCATACTCTATCTCATAATGGAATGACTAAAAGGAAGCATAGGCACTTGATTGAGATAGCTATTGCATTACTCGATCAGTCTTCAATGCCTCTAAAGTTTTGGTTTGAAGCTCTTGCCATTGCTACTTATTTGATCAACAGAATGCCTAGTCCTAAGTTGGGCAATCTCAGTCCTTTTGAATTTGTTTCATATAGTCTCTGATTATGCTTTTCTTAGAGTATTTGGTTGTAAATGCTATCCTTGGCTTAGGCCTTATACTACTCACAAGCTGCATCCTAGGTCTCAGGAGTGTGCCTTTATTGGTTATCATCCCAGCTATAAAGGTTGCAGATGCCTAAGTCTTGTTGCTGGTATTGTCTACATTTCAAGGCATGTTGTTTTTTATAAGTCTTGTTTTCTATTTGCTTCTTGCAATTCTACTTTGCTTCCTCTTCTTTCTGCTAAACAAGCTTTTAGGTGTTTCTTCTGGGGTTCTCTATCCATTTATGTTCCCTCTTCTCTTCATTCGCCTGTATCAAGTACTACTTTTCATGACTTACTTCTTTCTCCTGCTTTATCTATGACAACCCTCACCTCTTATTAACGTTAAATTGTGATTAAGCATGATAAGTAATTGATTAAGGTGAAATCCTGAATTGATTGCATGAGTGTGTTGCTTTAATTGCATTGCTATCTGTTTGTCATTAAATGATCTGTTCATGTTTTGATTTCGAACCGCGAATTAAAAGTCTTATCGGCGACCGAATCAGAAATTGATTAGTGTTATATGCTAATTAGGATTTATATGATTTTATGGTAGGTTTAATTTAAATTCAATTTGGAATGATTAAATTAGAATAAATAAAGTTAAGTTACATTAGCTTGAGTTTATTACATTGTTGCCATTAGTGGGCACTTTCTAAGCCATTAGTTGATTTCATGTTTGGCACTATTATTTTACCATCTCCTCTAGACCCAAAACCGTGAGAGAGAGGGAGAGTAGGGGAAATTGAGTTCATCTAGATTTAGCTTGGAAAATTAGAGGAATTGAGGAGAATTGCATTTTTGGGCTGACACACTTGGAATTCAAGACTTAACGTAGGAAATTCATTCTTTTAATTATGAATTTAAGTTGTTACATGCATGGTTCATGGGAAATTAGTGATTTGGGTCAAGAATTGGCTTAAAGTGTTGTTTTGAGAGTGAATTCATGCATGCATGTCCATATCCTAGAATTTTGAGGTTGTTTTCATGAAATTCTTACATGCATGTTCATATTTTAGTTGTAGTCCAAGAATTCACAATGTTTTAGAGTTCAATCTTGCATTTGATCATATTTTAGAGCATTAGAGTTCATGAGAACTCATGCATGTTATGTTCTTGCATTGTTCTTTAAGTTTCATTCAAAATTGTGTTCAATTGTCACACTTTTGGGCTTGATTTTATGAAATGATCTTTAAAACATGTTGTATTATGGGTTCCTAAGTGTTTTCCAGAAAAATCGAATTTGAAGCTTAGAGGTTGAGTTTTGTGCTTGAGGATCAATCTGGAAATTCCAGATTTTTGATCCACGCTCGAGCGTACACTCTGAGTACATGCACTTCTGCTCGAGCGTCGAGGGTCACGCTCGAGCGTGAAATGCATATGCCCAGAAGTTCATGTGTTCTGCAGTCCGCTCGAGTGAGGTAATCTGCGCTCGAGCGAGGGTCTGAGTCTCACACTCGATCGTGGGTCGAGCGTCCATCGAGCGTAAAAAACGTGCAACCAGTACTTTTTCATGAGTTTGCAGTCCGCTCGAGCGAGGGAAGTCACGCTCGAGCAGAGCCTCTTTGTCTGCATGTCCGCTCGAGCAGGGAAAGCCACACTCAAGCGAGACCCCTGTTTTTAGCAAATTTTGGAAAGTGTTTCAAAGTGCATTTTTGCATCCTCATTCCATCCTAGGCATTCCTAGGCCATGTTTAAGACATCTTAATGAGGATAAAGTTATGGAACCACACCAAGCCATATAGGGGCTAAGTTGTTAATCCCAAGTGTGTAACTTAGTGTGTGTTCATTCTGCAACTGTGTAGGGTTGGCACCCGAGGACGTTGACTAGCCTGTCTATAGCCCAGCAATCTGTGAGTAATAATGTTGTAAAGATATGTTCAATTATAATTATTTTCTGAATGATCGACTGTACTGCCTTCTGAAGTGACATTGTTTACTGAATGAATGTTTGTCTTATTTTATGAACTGTACTTGTGGCATCCATAGCAACTTACTGTTACTATTACTGTTACTGTTACTGCTACTGTTACAGAGATCTCTGTCAGTTCCAATGTTTGGAACTACTACTGTATACTGTTTTAATGGCCATCAACTGACTGTTCGGTCTATTAAGACCTATTGCACTGTTTTGCTATTGGATGTACCACATATAACTGCTATGGTTTCTAAACGACTGTTATGACATGAACTATTAGTCACTGACTGAATAATTGATCTACAGATGTAATTGACTGTTTTAATTACTGAAGGGACATTCATTCTTAACCCCTTTACGCATTTGTTATTCACTGGGCTCTAACTCACTATTTATATATGTATGTAGGTGGCCAGGCACTGGACCAGCTAGAAGTGTCAAGTTAAGTTCATGTTTTGTCCAGCCAACTGTTGTGCCTCACTTCGAGGTTTCAAGTCTGCTCGAGCTAAGGCTGTTTTGGGGTGTTCAGAATCTCCCTTTTGTCTCTGTTTTGTACCGACCGAATAAGACTTGACTGTACAGTTATGTTGAAGGGATTTGGTCCCTAACCTGAATGTTATGTGTATCTGATATGTATATATGTTTTTGGTTATGAATGTGGACTAGTCCATAAAAGTCCTTTTCCATTCAGATTTTCACAGTTCATTGGACATCTTTTATTTACTGTTTGGCTTCCGCCAGCCCCTTACTCTGTATTATTGTCGTTACTGTTAAGCAGACCTTTGGTAATCACGGATTACTGGCCAGTTACGATGCTAAACCCATAGGGGCGGGTTTGGGTCATGACATTATCTCCTTCTCTACTTACCTCTAGTTCTCAATCTCCTACTAATTTGTAGCTCACTCCAGTCCTGGTTTTATCTCTTCTCCTGTACATTTTTCTCCACCAACTATCAATCTTTCTATTCATATTCTTCCTCCTCCTTTGTCTCTTAACTCTCATCATATGTATGGTTACTCAAGTTAAAGCTGTCCATATCTGTCTCTTTCTGCTTCCCTTCTCAGTTCTGAACCCAAGTCCTACAAGGATGCTCTTCAATGTTCTCATTGGTATAACTCCATGCTTGAAGAATTTTAGGCTCTTTAATCTTAACATACCTGGACTCTTGTTCCCTTTCCTGCTCATCAAAATGTTGTGGGTTGCAAATGGGTTTTTCACATTAAAAAGAATTCAGATGGTTTTATTGCCAGATACAATTCTCGACTTGTAGCCAAAGGCTATCTTCAAGAGGCATGTGCAGACTTTCTTGACACTTTTATTCCAGTGGCCAAGCAGCCAAGCATACAAGTGTTTTTGTGTATTGCTTTTCATTATAATTGGCACATTTAACAATTGGATGCTTCAAATGCATTTCTACATGGAAAACTTGAAGAATATGCTTACATGGCTCAACCTCCTGGCTTTGAAAGTACTACCTTTCCTACTTGTGTTTGCAAGCTAAACAGGGCTCTTTATGGTTTAAAACATGCCCCAAGAGCTTGATTCTCTATTTTATCTATGTCATGACCCAAACCCGCCCCTATGGGTTTAGCACCGTAACCGGCCAGTAATCCGATGATTACCGAAGGCCTGCTCAACAATAATACAAAGTACAGGGGCTGGCGGAAGTCAAAACAGTAATAGAAGATGTCCAATGAGCTGTGACAGTCTGTATGCAAAAAGACTTTTCAACATATTCACATTCAGAACAAACAGTATATACATATATATAATCATCCAGGGCAGGGACTTAACCCCTAATAGTACAGTACAGTACAAGTCTATACAGTTTATGCAAAACAGAGACAAAAGGGGGAATCTAAAACACCCCAAACAGCCTTGGCTCGGTCAGGCTTGGAACCTCTCTGTGAGGCACAGTGGTTGGCTTGACAAAAAGGGAGTTAACCCAATGCTCCTAACTCCGCTCCGGTGCCTGGACACCTACATATATATATAAAACAGTGAGCTAAAGCCCAGTGAATAACATATGCGTAAAGAGGTTAAGAATGAATGTCCTTTCAGTATTTAAAACAGTCAGTTATAACAGTATATCAGTCATTCAGTCTGTGGCTCATATTTCTCATGCCATAACAGTTATTTATAAACCATAATAGTCATATGTGGTACATCCAATAGCAAACAGTACAGTAGATCTTAACAGACCGAACAGTCTGTTGATGGCCATCATATCAGTAAACAGTAGTGGTTCCAACATGGGAACCAACAGAGATCTCTGTGACAGTAGTAGTGACAGTTCAGTAACAGTAAATTGCTATGGATGCCACGAATACAGTTCGCAAATAGGACAAACATTTATTCAGTAAACAGTGTCATTCATAAAGCAGTACAGACATTTGTTCAGAAAGTGATTTCAATTGAACATATCTTTACAACATAGTTACTCACAGAGTTCTGGGCTACAGATAAGCTAGTGAGCGTCCTCGGATGCCAACCCAACACAGTTACAGGATGAACACACACTAAGTTACACACTTGGGAAACATTGACTTAGTCCCTAACTTGACTCAGTGTGGTTCTACATCAATATCCTCATAAGATGCCTTAAACTAGGCCTAGGAATGCCTAGGATGGAATGAGGATGCAAAGATGCACTTAGAAACACTTTTCAAAATTTTGCTGATCCCGCTCGAGCGTGTCTTTCTCCGCTCGAGCGGGCATGCAGACAAAAGGGCTCCGCTCGAGCGTGTATTACTCCGCTCGAGCGGACTATAAACTACAGTAAAAGTACTGGATGCACGAAATTCACGCTCGATGGGCGCCCGATACCCGCTCGAGCGTGAGACACAAGTCCTCGCTCGAGCGTGCATTCCCCTGCTCGAGCGTACTGTAAACACATGCAAAGTACTGGATACACGCATTTCCCCGCTCGAGCGTCACTTTACTAGCTCTAGCGGACTGCATGAACTCAGTGTGCACGCTCGAGCGTGGAGTTCCCCGCTCGAGCGTGAGTCCAAAATCTGGAATTTCCAGATTTGAACCTCAAGCTCAAAACCAACTTTTAAGGCATCAAATTCGATCCTTTTGGGCTAATTTTCTGAAAAACACTTGTAAACTCATAATATGACATGTTTCAAAGATCAATTTGAGAAATCAAAGCCCAAAGGTAGTTCAATTGAGCACAATTTTCAAGGAAGTTTTCATGAACATGAAGAACATATGACATGCATGAATTCTAGTGAATTCTAATGCCTCAAAACATGATCCAAAGCAGAATTAAACTCAAAACCATGATGAACTCATGGACTAGAACAAGAATGTAAACTCGCATGCAAGGTTTCATGAAACTTAACTTCAAAATGCAAGATTATGTACATGCATGCATGGTTCAAACTTCAATTCAACAATCTAAGCCATAACTTGGCTCTAAACTCCAACAATCTTCTAAACCAAGCAAGAATCAACCCAAAATTTGAACAATAAGGTAAATTCTCTACCTTAAGTCTCCAGTTTCAAGAAAGGAAGCTCAAATATGCAATTTATTCTTCAATTCTTCAAATCTCCAAGCTAAAAAGATGAACTCAAGTTTTGTCCCTCTCACCCTCTCTCTAGTCGGTTATGAGTCTCAGGAAATGGAAGAGATGATGAAATGGTATTTCTAAGTGTATGAATTGAGCCTCAAGATGTTAGAGAAAGTGGCCCACTAAACATGGCAATTTGGTAAATAAGTCCAACTCTTGTAAATTAGCATTATTTAATCCAATTTAAAAATACCAATTCACATTTCAATTAAATATATCATAAAATCACATAAATTCGAATTAGCATGAAACACCAATCAATTTCAGTTTCGGCCGTCGATAAGGCCTTCAATTTGCAGCTTAAAACATAACATATAGACATATCATTTAACAGTTAAACAGATAAACATGCATCTAAACTAACACACTCAATCAAGTAGCTCAGAATTTCAATCAATTCAATTACTTATCATGATCAGTCTCAGTTTAGCAGAAATCAGTGGCGTTATCAGTAAACAATAGTGAGGGTTGTCACAGTCTCCCCTCCTTACAAAGAGTTTGGTCCTCCAAACTCGAATTACCTTCATTTTGGAAAAAAACAGGATTCAGTGGGAACAATTCAGGATACCGTTTCATCATATTGTCCTCCCTCTCCCAAGTGGCATAAACGCCACCATGGTTTTGCCAATCAACTTTCATTAGCAGGATATCTTTGTTCCTCAACTTCTTGACCCGTCTGTTTACAATCTGAATAGGCCGTTCTTCATAAGTGTAGTCATCACTTAGTACTACACGGGTAGGCTCAATCACATGGAAAGGATCCCGAAGGTAATCCCTCAACATAGAAATATGGAACACGTTATGCATATGCTCCATTTAAGGAGGAAGCGCTACTTGATATGCCACCGGATTGATTTTCTTAATAATCTCATACGGTCCGACATATCTCGGCGCTAACTTGCCTTTAACCCCAAAACGGGTCTGCCCTTTCATTGGTGTCACTTTTACAAAAACATGATCACCTACTTCATACTCTCTGTCTCGCCTACGGACATCCGCATAACTTTTCTGTCGGCTTTGTGTGGTTTTCAGTCTCTGTTGGATCAGTTTCACTTTTTCGGTAGTTTCTTGTACAATCTCAGGCCCAAGCAAAGGCCCATCTCCAACTTCTGCCCAGCAAATCGGAGATCGACATTTTCTGCCATACAATGCCTCGAAAGGCGCCATACCAATGCTCGAGTGAAAATTGTTGTTGTAGGCAAATTCAGCTAAAGGCAAATGGCTTTCCCAATTTCCTTGGAAATCAAGAACACACATTCTCAGTAAATCCTCCAACGTCTATATGGTTCTTTCTGACTGGCCATCTGTCTGAGGATGGTATGTACTACTCAGTCTCAATTCAGTACCCAATGCTGTCTGTAGACTTTGCCAGAATCTCGACGTAAACTTTGAGTCCCTATCAGAAACAATGGACACAGGCACTCCATGCAATCTCACAATCTCATCAATATAGAGTATAGCCAATTTGTCCGCATTATAAATTGTTTTGACAGGTAAGAAGTGAGCAGATTTAGTCGGTCTATCAACAACAACCCAAATTGAATCCATACCTTTACTGGAGCGAGATAAACCAACAATGAAATCCATAATGATATGTTCCCATTTCCACTCCGGTATCGGTAAGGGTTGCAGTAAACCTGCGGGTCGTTGATGTTCGGCTTTAACTTGTTGGCAATGAAGACATTTCGACACAAAATCAGCAATCTCTTTCTTCATTCCCGGCCACCAGAAATTTAGTTTCAAGTCTTGGTACATTTTTGTATTTCCTGGATGGATAGACAATTTTGAATTATGGCCTTCTCGCAGAATTCTTCTCTTCAGTTCGGAATCACTCGGTACACATAATTTTTCCTAGAATTTCAACACATTATTCTCAAATTTGAAATCCGACCTCGATTTGGATTCCTGTTCTTCGAAGATCTTCTTCAAGAAGTCATCCTGTTGCTGTTTCTCCTTAATCTCCTCAATCAGCGCTGGTTGGGCAGAAATAGCGGCTATTGTTCCACCTTGTTCATGTAAAACAATCTCAATTTCAAGTCTTTCAAGGTCACATAGCAATTCCTTCTGCCCGGTGAGTAAACAGGCTAAATTTCCAATCGATTTCCGACTCAATGCATCAGCGATGGTATTAGCTTTCCCGGGATGATACAAAATTTGCAAATCATAGTCTTTAATCAGTTCTAACCATCTCCGTTGCCTGATGTTCAGTTCTTTCTGTGTGAAGAAGTACTTTAAACTCTTGTGATCTGTGTATACCTCACATGTAGCCCCATAAAGGTAGTGACACCAAGATTTCAGTGCAAACACTACTGCAGCAAGTTCCAAATCATGGGTCGGGTAGTTCTTTTCATGCGGTCTCAGTTGTCGGGAAGCATATGCAATAACTTTTCCATTCTGCATTAAAACATATCCCAAACCCTTATAAGAAGCATCACTAAACATAGTATAACCATCCGTACCTGAGGGTAGGGTAAGGATTGGTGCAGTCACCAGTCGAGTCTTCAACTCTTGAAAGGCTAATTCTCTCTGATCGGTCCAGTCAAATGATATCCCCTTTTGAGTTAGCTGTGTCAGTGGTAGGGCAATTTTAGAGAAATCTTTGACAAACCTTCTGTAATACCCAGCTAAGCCTAGAAAACTTCGGACTTCGGTGACATTTGTCGGTCTAGGCCAACTCACTACTGTTTCAATTTTCTGTGGGTCAACTGTAATACCATCCTTACTGATCACATGTCCCAAAAACATAACATTATCAAGCCAAAATTCACATTTTGTCAGTTTAGCATACAGTTTCTGTTCTCTTAGGGTCTGTAGGGCAGTTCTCAAATGACATTTATGTTCTTCCGTGCTTTTGGAATAAATCAAAATGTCATCTATGAAAACAACTATAAATTCATCAAGGTACGGTTTGAAAACTCTGTTCATAAGGTCCATAAATGCAGCGGGTGCATTGGTAACTCCGAAAAGCATAACTAAGAATTCATAATGTCCGCACCTCGTTCGAAAGGCAGTCTTTTCAATGTCTCCTGTCTTGACTTTCAACTGGTAGTATCCAAATCTAAGGTCAATTTTGGAGAACACTTGGGCACCCTGTAACTAGTCAAATAAATCATCAATGCGAGGCAATGGATATTTATTTTTCACTGTTACCTTGTTCAGTTCACGGTAGTCAATGCAGAGTCTCAGTAAGCTGTCTTTCTTTTTCACGAACAAAACTGGAGCGCCCCACGGTGAAGTACTAGGCCTGATGAACTTCTTATCTAACAGTTCTTGCAGCTGAACTTTCAACTCTTTCAATTCAGTCGGTGCCATTCTGTAAGGAGCTTTAGATACTAGCTGTGTGCCCGGAATCACATCGATGGTGAACTCAATCTCCCTATCAATCAAATCCCCTAGCAAATCATCTGGGAAAACATCTGGGAATTCTCTGACTATAGGAATACTGCTCACATCAGTGTTAGCATCAGTAGGTACAGTCAATACAGAATATAGATACCCTTTACATCCTTTTCTAATTAGTTTAAAAACTTTCATGGATGAAATCAGATACGGGGGAGGTACCACTCCAACTCCGTTAAACACAAATTCAGGCAGTCTGGGTGGACGGAAAACAACTTGTTTTGTTACACAGTCTATAGTGGCATGGTATTTGGTTAACCAGTCCATTCCCAATATTACATCAAAATGATCAATATTCAATGGCAGTAAAGCAATATATAAATGTGCATCTCCAACAATAATCTCACATGCAGGGTACATATAAGCACAAGTCATGGATCCCCCAACAGGTGAAGATACAGCTAACAAATAGTTCATAGGTTCCAGTGGTCTATTTAATTTTCGCGAAAAAGCATTCGATAGATATGAATGTATAGACCCTGAATCAATTAGAACATAAGCATTTTGAGCACAAATTGAGAGTATACCTGACACGACGGTCTCAGTATTCTGTACATCTCCCGGTACGAGTGCGAACACTCGGCCTTGCCTCATAGGTTCTTTTCCAGTGGCTTTAGGGTTGGGTTTTGGTGCAGCAGTTGATGCTGCGGCGCTGGCTGCAGCTTTACTATTGCCTGAAGGAGTGGAAGGGCAATCTTTAACCATGTGGCCCACCTTGCCACACCTGTAACAAGCACCTGAAATTTTATAGCAAACCCCTTTATGTTTCTTACCACATTCAGAACAGGGCGGTATGGAACCACTTCTCTAACTGGAACTGGTTGTCGACCCTGTATTTTGCTTTTTGTTCAATGGATTATTTCTGCCTTTCTTAAACTTGAAGTGTCGTCTCTTACCACGCCACTCAGTTCCCGGTGTTTCAGTCTGTTTCAATGCTTCGATGTTTGACTCAGCCATTATTGTTCGGTCAAGAACATCCACGTACTTCAGTAATTTTAGAACATTTATCCTATAAAGTATTTCAACATTAAGGTCGCCTTCAAACTTCCTGGCCTTTTTGTAATCAGTGTCAACCATGTGCGGTGCATATCTAGCGAGTTCAGTAAACTTTGACTCATACTCAGCCACGGACATGTTACCTTGTCTCAACTGTTCAAACTCAGTTATCTTACGGTCTCTGATACACTGTGGGAAGTATTTCTCAAAGAAGGCTCCCTTAAACTGAGCCCAATTCATAGCAGTATTGGTGTCGCGGACCGGCATCCACCACCTTCTGGTCTTTTCTTGTAAGGTGAAGGTAGCCAGTAGCGCTTTGTGTGCTTCAGAACACGGAAACACTTCAAATAATTTTTCTGTTTCTAGCACCCATGCTTCGGCCTTCAGTGGTTCAAGGCCTCTCTGAAATGATAGCGGTTTCATCTTACTGAACTTCTGCGTTAGAACAATTATATCCTCATTCACATTCGGTTCCAGCTGTACCGGAGGAGGTGGGGGCTGTTGGTTCTGTTGTTGTCTTAAGGCCTCAATTAACATTTCAACTATTCTTTCTAATCTCGTCATTCTGGCGTTAGATGATTCAGTTTCATCAGTAGTCCTTGCATTGTCCATTTCACTATATACAACACAGTAATAATAAACACAGGAAGTTGCATACTTTAAACATATTAACATATTAGCACATATATTCATGTCATGGCCACACACACTTTTCAATGCTCATGCAATGCCCTAATCACTTTTTAGGACATCCTATAGCTCATTTGGACACGTGTGTGCGGTATAACTCGCGGTTTAACATCGCCCTGATACCATTCTGTCACAACCCAAACCCGTTCCTATGGGTTTAGCACCATAACCGGCCAGTAATCCGATGATTACCGAAGGCCTGCTCAACAGTAATACAGAGTACAGGGGCTGGCAGAAGCCAAAACAGTAATAGAAGATGTCCAATGAGCTGTGACAGCCTGTATGCAAAAAGACTTTTCAACATATTCACATTCGGAACAAACAGTATATACATATATACAATCATCCAGGGCAGGGACTTAACCCCTAATAGTACAGTACAGTACAAGTCTATACAGTTTATGCAAAACAGAGACAAAAGGGGGAATCTAAAACACCCCAAACAGCCTTGGCTCGGTCAGGCTTGGAACCTCTCTGTGAGGCACAGTGGTTGGCTTGACAAAAAGGGAGTTAACCCAATGCTCCTAACTCCGCTCCGGTGCCTGGACACCTACATATATATATAAAACAGTGAGCTAAAGCCCAGTGAATAACATATGCGTAAAGAGGTTAAGAATGAATGTCCTTTCAGTATTTAAAACAGTCAGTTATAACAGTATATCAGTCATTCAGTCTGTGGCTCATATTTCTCATGCCATAACAGTTATTTATAAACCATAATAGTCATATGTGGTACATCCAATAGCAAACAGTACAGTAGATCTTAACAGACCGAACAGTCTGTTGATGGCCATCATATCAGTAAACAGTAGTGGTTCCAACATGGGAACCAACAGAGATCTCTGTGACAGTAGTAGTGACAGTTCAGTAACAGTAAATTGCTATGGATGCCACGAATACAGTTCGCAAATAGGACAAACATTTATTCAGTAAACAGTGTCATTCATAAAGCAGTACAGACATTTGTTCAGAAAGTGATTTCAATTGAACATATCTTTACAACATAGTTACTCACAGAGTTCTGGGCTACAGATAAGCTAGTGAGCGTCCTCGGATGCCAACCCAACACAGTTACAGGATGAACACACACTAAGTTACACACTTGGGAAACATTGACTTAGTCCCTAACTTGACTCAGTGTGGTTCTACATCAATATCCTCATAAGATGCCTTAAACTAGGCCTAGGAATGCCTAGGATGGAATGAGGATGCAAAGATGCACTTAGAAACACTTTTCAAAATTTTGCTGATCCCGCTCGAGCGTGTCTTTCTCCGCTCGAGCGGGCATGCAGACAAAAGGGCTCCGCTCGAGCGTGTATTACTCCGCTCGAGCGGACTATAAACTACAGTAAAAGTACTGGATGCACGAAATTCACGCTCGATGGGCGCCCGATACCCGCTCGAGCGTGAGACACAAGTCCTCGCTCGAGCGTGCATTCCCCTGCTCGAGCGTACTGTAAACACATGCAAAGTACTGGATACACGCATTTCCCGCTCGAGCGTCACTTTACTAGCTCTAGCGGACTGCATGAACTCAGTGTGCACGCTCGAGCGTGGAGTTCCCCGCTCGAGCGTGAGTCCAAAATCTGGAATTTCCAGATTTGAACCTCAAGCTCAAAACCAACTTTTAAGGCATCAAATTCGATCCTTTTGGGCTAATTTTCTGGAAAACACTTGTAAACTCATAATATGACATGTTTCAAAGATCAATTTGAGAAATCAAAGCCCAAAGGTAGTTCAATTGAGCACAATTTTCAAGGAAGTTTTCATGAACATGAAGAACATATGACATGCATGAATTCTAGTGAATTCTAATGCCTCAAAACATGATCCAAAGCAGAATTAAACTCAAAACCATGATGAACTCATGGACTAGAACAAGAATGTAAACTCGCATGCAAGGTTTCATGAAACTTAACTTCAAAATGCAAGATTATGTACATGCATGCATGGTTCAAACTTCAATTCAACAATCTAAGCCATAACTTGGCTCTAAACTCCAACAATCTTCTAAACCAAGCAAGAATCAACCCAAAATTTGAACAATAAGGTAAATTCTCTACCTTAAGTCTCCAGTTTCAAGAAGGGAAGCTCAAATATGCAATTTATTCTTCAATTCTTCAAATCTCCAAGCTAAAAAGATGAACTCAAGTTTTGTCCCTCTCACCCTCTCTCTAGTCGGTTATGAGTCTCAGGAAATGGAAGAGATGATGAAATGGTATGTCTAAGTGTATGAATTGAGCCTCAAGATGTTAGAGAAAGTGGCCCACTAAATATGGCAATTTGGTGAATAAGTCCAACTCTTGTAAATTAGCATTATTTAATCCAATTTAAACATACCAATTCACATTTCAATTAAATATATCATTAAATCACATAAATTCGAATTAGTATGAAACACCAATCAATTTCAGTTTCGGCCGCCGATAAGGCCTTCAATTTGTAGCTTAAAACATAACATATGGACAGATCATTTAACAGTTAAACAGACAGACATGCATCTAAACTAACACACTCAATCAATTAGCTCAGAATTTCAATCAATTCAATTACTTATCATGATCAGTCTCAGTTTAGCAGAAATCAGTGGCGTTATCAGTAAACAGTAGTGAGGGTTGTCACAATCTAATTTCTTGATCAAGCCTGGTTTAGTCAATAGCCATTGTGACAATTCTCTTTTTGTTCAAGCTACTTCCACCACTCTTACCTATCTTTTAGTGTATGTGGATGACATTATTGCGACTGGAAATTCCTCTTCTCATATCCAAGCTTTGATCTCTCAACTGCATTCAGTCTTTTCTCTCAAAAAGCTAGGTCATCTGTCATATTTTTTGGGTATCTCTGTTTCTTTCACTTCCACAGGGTACTTTTTGTCCCAATCTCATTATGCTTCTTCTTTTCTTCACAAAACTGGTATGCTTGAGTGTAAATCAACTTCCTCTCCTATGTTTGTCAAATCCTCTTTTTTTTCTTCCTCTGAGGCATTCTCTAATCCATCTATTTATCAAAGTCTTGTTGGGGGCCTTCAGTATTTGACAATTACTCGACCAGACTTAGCTTTTGCAGTCAATTAAGCTTGCCAACATATGCAGTGTCCCTCTCAGTCTAACTTTACTATGGTTAAGAGACTGTTGTGCTTTGTCAAAAGAACTATTTCCCATGGTTTGTCATTTTCTCCTAGCATTTTTTATCTCCATGCTTTTTTGGATGCTGATTGGCTGGTGATCCTTGTGATAGGTGCTTTATTTCTGGTTTTTGCATTTTTTTGGGTTCTAATTTGGTCTTTTGGTCTGCCAAAAAGCAACCTACTGTTGCTCGATCTTCTACTGAAGCTGAGTATAGGTTCATGGCTCAGGTTAGTATAGAGGTTGCTTGGCTTCAAATGCTTCCTGCTAGCATGCGCATTATATCTTCCTCTGTTGTAGTTTTACGATGTAATAACTTGTCTGCATTATCCCTAGCTTCTAATCCTATTTTTCATGCAAGGACCAAGCATATCGAAATCGATTATCATTTTGTTAGGAGAAGGTTTCTGCTAAACAATTGCTTATTCAGCACAATGTTTTTACCAAATCTTTACCTATTTTTCGCTTTGTTTTTCTTCAATCCAAGCTTTTAGTTAGTCTTCCATCTTTCAGATTGAGGGGGCTTGATAAGGATAATGGTCCACTAGTATCCAAAGCTACAAGTATAGATGTCTCAGTGAATAAAAGTCAAGATAACAAGGACAAAGTAGCTGCAACTTGCAAATGCATCTCAAAAGTCATCTCTTAGAAGTCATCTCAGACTACTAAAGCTACAAGTATGAACGGGTGTCTAAGGCTTCATCACAAGATTATAGAATGGTTGTATATAATCAAAACTCTATTTGTAACAAATTTAGTTAGATATAGATTAGTTAGCAATAGGTTGTTAGGTTGTTAGATATTCATCTTGTATATATACATTCAATGGTTTTGTAAAACAGAGTGTGCATGATTCATTTTTCAATTGAACAATATCTTTTCTATTCTCTCTCTAAATTTCATCATGCTCAGCCTTTGAAGTATTACTACTTATCTTTCCATTAAGGCTTTCCATTTGATCACTCTTCAACAGCTCATACCCTAAGGGGTGCCCCAACAAGTTATCCATACTACAGCTTGTTAGTTCTCTCTCTCTCTCTCTATATATATATTTATATGATTGCATGTTGTTATCTATGCATCTTTATATATATATAGATATGGGTATTGCAGTGGTAGAGAAGTCCATAATTGACCACACGAGTGGCCGTTCAATTTCCTTACACTTTGTTTGGATCGTGAGGTGAGATGAGAAAAGAAATAATTTTGATTTTTCACCTAGGTGAGAGAAGAAAAAAAATGATTATAGCTTCTCACAATTGTGTTTGGATGGAAAAAGAAAAAAGAATGTGATTTCTCACTTATCTTATTTTGATAGAGTAAATAAAAGGAAAGAAAAGAAAGTGTTGTAATTCATTTTACCAAAATAACCTTCAATATTAATAAGTTATTTTTTTATAAGGGTAATTTTAATATTTTAGAAAACTTTCAGTATACCCAATTCATTTCTCATCAAATCTCACAACTTTGGATGAAAACAAAACATAGGTTTGGTAAAAATCATTTTCTCATCATTTCTCACAATTTCTCACAATTTCTAACCTATTTAATCATTCAAACAAGTAAAGAAATTTCTTATTCTTACTATTTCTTTTCTTTTTGCACCGAACACCTAACTGAATGCTAATTCATTAAACATGCATTCATGTAAAAAAGGTCGGTTGTAAAGTTTTTTTTGTATTTAATTTGCTTAATTAAATAAGCAGGTTTCTTTTAAACAGACCCCTCTATCCTGATTATTATTATTATTAATTTTTTCAATCCTTACTGACCACATCAAAATATTAGAGCTGGTCTCCCTGTCCACATTATGTACTGGATAGTTCACTTGGACTTCAGGGTAAGGCTGCAAATGGATATAGCCGTTTGTAAATAAGTTTAAGCACAGTTTAGTAAGGGCTCGTTTGAACTCAATTTGCTAATTTTTTTATTTTTTATTTTTTATTTTTTGGTGCATTTGAGCCCAAGCTCATTAAAATCTTAATAAATAAGCACAACACACTAAAGCTCACCTCGTTAGCTGACTCGTTTAGCATTTATTATTTATATGTTAAAGAATGTATAAAAATATGTATAAAAAATAAAATAAATATGTTATTTATATATTTAAAAAATATAAATGTAAATAATAACTAACCATAGATAATACTTTACATAATAGTGGTAGTAAATATTATTATTTTAGTAAAATACTAATTTTTCTTTTAATATGTTTATATATTGTATATATAATTGTATAATCAAAATTTCTATTGTAACTTTAATCTCATATGAAAATATGAATTAATTTTTTTGACTCGTTAAGGCTTATGAACAGACTCGAGTTCGAGTCAAGCTTAAACCAACTCGGCTTGAGCTTGGTTCGTTAAATTTTTATTGAGTTCGAACTTAAACTCGAACTCGAATTCATTAAAATTTTAATAAAGAAGTCCAAACATATTAAAGCTCAGCTCGGCTCGTTTGCAATTCTACTTGTGAGCTTCCCTATGAGCTTCACTCTAATGGTTTTGATTTGTTCATATTTTGGGTTCGTTTGGGAAGTGGGTTGGCTTTTTGGCTTTTTAGCTATTTTAGCCTTAGGCTAAAAAGCCTCGTTTAAGATTTTTTTTAGTTTTTTTTAACTTGCATGAGAGAAAAAATGTAATGATTATAGGTTGGATGTGATGTTTTTTCTTATTGGATTAAAAAGTTGAATAATCCTTCGTAGCTCGAAATTTGTTTGGCCCGAGTGGCTTGACTACTCAAAACGATGTCATTTTGGACAGCTTTTTTTTCTCTCTTATATTCTGAAACATAGGGAGAAAGAGAGAAGAAAAGAAAGAGAGAAGAGAGAGGAAGAGGAAACAGAGAGAAGACCATCACTGGCGCCATCACCGCCATCACCGACGTCATCATCAACAGATCTGTGTATGTCTCTTTATTTGTGTGTGTATGTGTGTGTATAAATCTCTCTCTCTCTCTATGTGTATGTGTATAGATCTCTCTCTCTCTCTCTCTCTGTGTATTGATGATGATGTGTATAGATCTATCTTTCTCTCTCTCTTTCTCTCTCTGTGTGTTCTGTTTGTTGTTGTTGTTGATGATGATGATGATGATATGCTCTCTTTCTCTCTCACACAACTCCTTCTTCTCTCCTCCTCCTCCTCTTCATTCTTCTTCTTCTTATTCTTCATCCTCTTCATCTGTGGAGAGAAAAGGAGGAAAAAAAAAAATGCCCAAAACGACGTCGTTTTGGGCAGTCGAGCCACTCGGGTCAAAATAAAATCGTGCTACAAAACGGAACTGTAAAAAGCCTATTTTGTTTTTATGTGGCTATTTTAGCTAAAACCTCCCGAGGCTAAAACTTCCCAAACGAGCACTTTATAAGTTTTTATGTGTAGATAGACGATTAAAAAAAATTAAATTAATCTAATAATTAAACTTATATTATTTCATTACATTTGTTTTAAAACAAATAAGAAGTTTATTTTCAAAATTATTTTTACCTTCTAATTTAAAAAAAGAAAAAAGAAAAAGAAAAAAAAAAGATTCACCTATTAATTTAGCCCCTCAATTCTATCTTCAATGATATAGAATTACGGTGGCTAAAGATGAGAAAGAAGAGTGTAAGACTATATTACATGAGTTTTAATTACATCATTGATGATGAAATTGGAGAACCTCAATTAAGGAATATAATAAGACTGTTAATATATATATATATATAAAGACAAATATAGTTACAACTTACAATGATGGGATCAACATTTTCATAAATGATTTACAAAGTAACTTATAAATGAACAGATTATTGAATTATCATAATCTATGCAATTCACATAGCTCCATTAAAATACAATCAAATTAGTGCATTATTTATTTATTTATTTTTTGGATCATCAAAAAAGAAATTTTATTAATGGAAAAGCATACGTAGTATGTAAAAGTACATCAATAAAGAGAATGGTGCAAAAAGTATCACAGTGGTACATCAAGATCCCAATCAGGTTGGCACCAAAATTCACACCAAATCATCTACTAGCAGTACCTCCAAGTTCCAAGTTGATGAGTAACCAACATACAGAGCAAAACAGGTAAAACACCAAAACAAACCGAAAAAATGCAACCTATAGGATCTAACCAAATGACAAATCACCCCTTTCAAACTATAATCTTCACCCAGTAAACAACAACAGCAGCAAAATTAGTGTATTATATAAAAGATGATACACTCAAATTAGTGCATTACATGAATTATTAATTGACATAGCTCTACTAAAATACACACATATATAAAATATGATACACTCAAATCAGTGCCTTACATGAATTATTAATTGATACTTTATTAACTTATAATAAATTCTATGAATGCAAACTTTTGTTTATATTACAAGTAAAAGTGCACAGGCACCAGTAATAAAAAATTGAATTAAGCAAATGTGGAATATATGTATCGTATCCTATGATTCCTATGTACGATGATGGAGACGTGAAATCAACTTTCTTCTAGAAAATTATGCGCCGCCCCTCGACTAGTGATGACACGAACAAGATCTGCAACGGTGTTTTATGGGGCGGCATTATTGAAATAAATACTACATGACACCAACATAACATAAAATATATTTATTCATTTGAAAATGTTTCCACATGTAACTTGCGAGAGATCTTCAACAAAAACATGGAATGCATGACAAAGATGTTACACAATTCTACAGTCAAATATTTGTTGGCTAGTGTTAGGCTAAGGGTCTCTTTTAGTATTTCACTTTTTATTTTTTTATGTTTTTTTTTAATATTATTTATTTCTAATTCGAGTTTCGCAATTTTTTATATTGTATTATAATTTTTTCAGATGATACATAGCGATCGCAAAAGTAACTTTATTTTGGAGTGAAATATATAAATCTTTATATTTTTATATGTTTAATTTAAATTCTTATTTTATTGGTCCAAAAAAAAAAATGAGCCCGCTGTCACCACCTCAAGTAAGACTAATTTTTTTTTTTTTTATTTTATTTTATATGATTGAGATTTAATTTTATCTTCTAAATCCCGAACTCTAACCCTACCAAAAAAAAAAAAAAAAAAAAACCTTTTGGAAATCCAAACTTTAAAAGGAGACTAATTTTTACTTAGTTCGACCACAAACAATCCACATTCTGGGATAAGTAGTCATTTCCTATTACGAATGATTGAAGGAAGGTCATTGTTTGGGTTCATAAGACTCATCTCAAGTTCCGTTTCGATAATTTGTTTGGTTCACTTTGTAGTCCTCAATTTGTAGATCATTAACGAAAAAAATCATATTAATTTTTTGAAACATCATAATTTTATTAAATTTGTCTTAAAAAAAATGAACGAAAAGTATAACTTTATTAAGAAGTATATATTTTTATAGCCATTTTAATAAATGAGGTATTAATATTTCATAATAAATTTTGTAACGCCAATCACAAACATAAATATTAATTAATCAATTCATTTTTTTTTTTAATAAAATAAATCTAATTATTGAAGACTTGATAAATAGCTAATTTTCTTATAATTATTATAAAAATCAGTGGTACGTAGTTAGCGTAGAACATGGAGATTACAAGTTGTCTCTTTTTTCTTTTTGAAACACAACTCTTGCTAATGTGTTGCTGATAAACATAGTTAAATTATATATTATGTGGACGTTGACACGTAGTTGATTATTATTGTGTCGTACGTGGCCAATTTGAGTGGGCCAATGGAGGCTGTTCTGGGTTAGGATTTTTCATTTGCAAATAAGTCAATATATGATTCCATTTTGTTTTTTATGGAAAAACTGAATTGATAGGAGCTCGGTACATGATGGTGATCTCACCCCATGGCTAGAGATTGGTCTTCTTCTTTTTTATTTATTGGGTTATTAACAGGCACCTTAGCTACACCATAATTGTAGGCTATGACAGAGCCATGTTGGGTCCAGGACGGCACCCCTTCTCAATTTTTAATTTTGCTAAAAAATTCTTACAATTTATTACTTTAAATGTTTAATTTTACTAAGATCAGCTCTTCTAAATTTTATATCACTTTTATCTCACTACGTCAAAATTGGACTTTAGCGGTGGTTTTTTACCACCGTTAAAGGATGTAAAACCGTTGTTAAAACCTTCAACTGCGGTAATTTAGGACCGCCGTTTATACTCGTGTCGGAAAAGGTAAACCTTCGTAAAAGGGTAAATTACCGTTGTTAAAAGTCGACCAAAAACGACAGTAATATAGGACCAAAAATGGCGGTTCTTTACCGCCGTAAATAGATTCAAATTTTTTAAAAAATAATTCTCTCTTCTTGCACTCCCAGGTCTCAAACCCTTGACCTCTAATCCAAGCATGCCAACCACTCCACCACAGCCACTCTATATGAAATATATTCCCTAAATAAATATTTAAACATTACTTTTGCTTTATTGTAGGCGACATGTTCAACCTCTGGCCGCGCGTGGTCACCACTCGCCGGAGTTTCGCCGGAGCTCTGCCGGCAAAGACCACCGTCATTAACGGCGGTAATGAGAGGGCTTTAACAACGGTTTTATTATCGCCATTAAAGATACTTTAGCGACGATTTTTTTAACGGCGGTAACGAAACCGCCGTTAAAGATACATTAACGGCGGTTTCATTACCGCCATTAATAGTATCTTTATCGGCGGTACCGAAAACTGCCGTTAATGCCCTGTTTTGGCGTAGTGTCTATTTTTTCTTCTTCTACCCATCTCAATCTCTTTTCTTTCTTTCTTTCTTTCTTTCTTTCTTTCTTATTTTATTTTATTATTTTTTGTATGTGTATATCTGTGGGGATATATTTTCTGAGTACCAACACGTGACATGGTGACGCCGACGTGTCAGCCGAGGTGCCACGTGTCGTGGTAGTTATGCCGAGGTGATCTCGGAGTTGCCAAGGTTGTCTCCGAAGATATCGGAATCCGGGATAAGCGGATAAGGGACAAGAGTCCTAAGATGAAGAAAGACTTCAGGATAGATAAAGATAATACTCTTAGGGGGTTTTATCCTTATCTCTTGAGGAATCCAAAGTAAGCACTGAATTGGAGTCCATAGAAGTCAGGCTTCTAGTGGGACTAGGATTGAGTAAACTATAAAAGAGAGGCACCCCCGTGGGTCTAAGGTACGCAATTTATACTTTGAGCATTAAGTTTAGCACTATTGATTATCTTTGAGAGATATATTGACTTGATCGTCGGAGTGCCCCCGGGTGAAAGAACCACCGCCGGAGCCTTCTCTTTCTGTGCAGGACAGCCAGGTGCCATCTATTCTGCCTGTGTTCTACAGCTGAATTACTAAGGAGGGCAGTTGTGGTCGAAAAATCACTCACACAATTTGGCGCGTCTGTGGGAACAAAAGACGAATAGATGGCCAGTAACGCGCAGAAAGAAAAGATTGCAGACGACACTCCCGCTGGGAGCGAAAGACCTATTGACCCTCGATATTGAAGGAGACAACCGCAACACAAAAACTCATCACGGAGCGAAAGACGTCGGCCAGGAAGGCGACACTTCAAAGAAGACCGATCAGAGCAGATACTACAATGAAGACAACCTCCAGGTATGGAGGGACAGGTGCCTACGGAGGGATGAAGAGGTAAAAGAGATGGCAAACAAATTGGCTGACCTGCAATCGGTCGTCAATTTTATGATGCAAAACAATGTCATGCAGCCACCCTTCCCACTGCATGACACACCAATTCCAGCAGTCAACACCCAGAAGGGGGGACAGATCCCTTTAGTACCTCAGCATACCAGGAGCGGAAGACATTCTCACCAAACCTCCAGGGAGGGTCGGGCGAGGAGAATCAAGAAGGGAAGAATCACGGAAAACGCATTGCACGAAGGAGGCAGACCCCAAAGAACATCGGCATGTTCAGGGGCAGGCATTATGCCTCGACACAACTCACGGGGAGAGATCGAAAAGAGGCCATCACGAGGCCGAGAGCAATGTGCCAAAAAGACTAAAATCAAAGGATAGCTGAGCTCCTGGGCGGAGCAAGGAAGACTTGAGAAACTACCTCAAGAGGAAGCAACAGAACGGAGATGCCGAGGTAACCTCACCCGACAAGCCGAGGACACCCTTCTCGGTAGAATTGGACAAGTTCCAGGCACCAAAGAGATTCAGCATGCCGAGATTTCAAATATACGATGGTAAGTCAGACCCTAACTTTCATGTTGAATTATACTTGAATTCAATGGCATTGTATAGCGGAAACGAGCCGTTGCTCTGCAAAGTATTCCCCTTATCCTTCGGGGAGATTGCATCAGATTGGTTCCACAAGCTCCCAAAGGGAAGCGTGAAGACTTGGGAAAGCCTGGCCGAGATGTTTGTGGCCAGATTCGTGATAAACAAGTTACAGCCATTAAGGGTGGATGCATTGATGGCTCTGAAGATCAGCAAGGATGAAGGCCTTAGGGCCTATGCAAAAAGGAACTATGAGGTGTTCAACCGAATACCGGAATGCAACCAGGAGGTGGCAGTCGTGTCTTTTAAGAACGGCCTGAAAGATGATTGTTTATTACGGAAGTCCTTGGCAAAGACATTGCCGAAAAGCATGGAGGAGCTCATGGCAAGAATAGAGAAGTATGCCAGAGCCGAGGAAGATACATCGGGGAATAAAGAGATAAAACAAGAAAGAACCAACGGCTCGCCGAAGTGAGGCCGAGGGTAACAACGGGTTCAACAAATAAGAAACAGAATTGAGGGCCAAACAGGCAGTGACGACTGTGTTTCGAATCCCGGTCCACAAAGTCCTGGATCAAATCCGAAACCAACCCTATTTCAGAGCACCGGCAAAGGCCCTAGGAGAATACATGGGAAGGAATGTTGGTAGGTATTGTGCCTACCACAATGAAGAAGGGCACCCAACCCAGGGCTGCAGAGCCCTAAGAGCACACTTAGAGGACTTAGTAAGGCAAGGCCATCTGCGAGACCTTGTTGATGAAGCCAGGACAAGAGAGGAACAGGTAAGATTGCCTCAAGCACCAGCGGCCCCGCCTCCCTCAGCACAGCAACCACAGGCAGGGGGACCACGGGTGGTTAATGTGATCCACTCAAGGGTCAACGAGAACGAAATCAGAGGAGAGACCCAGAGGGTAAGGCATTCATAGCATGTCTACCAGGTTGGGGAAAAGAGACATCGGCCAGAGGAGTGCCAAGGACCAATGATAGCCTTTACTGAAGCTGACCTAGAGATGGTCCAACATCCGCATAATGATGCCTTGGTAGTATCCCTCCAGGTTGGGGAGTGCCAAGTGAAGCGCATCTTGATTGATCAAGGCAGCTCTTGCGACATCATGTACGTTAGATGCTACAAGGAGCTGGGCCTTCACCCAGACGACATGAAAGGATCCAATGGCCCGATGGTTGGCTTCAATAGAACGCCGACGTGGCCACTAGGCACAACAACCTTGGAAGTACAAGCCGGCACAAAGAAAATCAAGACGAAATTCATTGTGATCGACACGCCCTCGCCATACAACATCATCTTGGAAAGGCCATGGTTGCATGCAATGGGGGCAGTTCCCTCAATGTTGCATCAACTATTGCATTTCCCAACAGAACTTGGGATTGAAGAAATCAGAGGAGATCAACTGCAAGCAAAGACTTGCTCCATGGCAGCAATGAAATCAATCTGCAACATCCGAGAACCAGAGAAGACTGAAATCGAAGACGAGGACATGGAGGTCCTAGATGATGTCGGCAAAGAGCCGGCTGAAAAAAGTGAAGAAGCACTGAAAAAGATCCTCGTCCAAGAGGGCGATGAAGAACGCTTCTTTCTTCTCGACTCGGGCTTAGCCGAAGAAGAGGAAAGAGAGCTGGAAGCTTTTCTGAGGACAAACATTGAGGTGTTCGCTTGGACACCTTATGAGATGCCTGGCATTGACCCCGAGGTCACATGCCATAAACTGAACGTCGACAGGTCGGCCAAGCCTATGATACAGCGAGCCAGAAGACCGACGTTGATGCACGTCGAAGCAGTGGAGGAGGAAGTAGACAGACTTCTGGAGGCCAGGGCCATCAGAGAAGTCAATTATCCGACATGGCTGTCAAACACTGTCGTAGTAAAAAAGAAGAACGGTAAGTGGAGGGTCTGTGTAGACTTCACAAGCCTGAACAAAGCCCGTCCCAAAGACAGCTTTCCTCTACCCAAGATTGACCAGTTGGTAGACGCCACATCTGGACATAGAAGGATGAGTTTCCTAGATGCTTACCGGGGATACCACCAGATAGCCATGTACCCCCCAGATGAGGAGAAGACAGCGTTCATCACCCCAAAAGGCCTGTACTGTTACAGAGTAATGCCTTTTGGATTGAAGAACGCAGGAGCAACTTACCAAAGGCTGGTAACCAAGATGTTCAAACACTTGATTGGCCAAACAGTGGAAGTTTACATCGATGATATGGTCGTAAAGACCAAGGATCCTAAGGGTCATCTTACCGACCTAAAAGAGGTATTTGAGATACTCAAAACATATCGGCTCCGACTCAACGCATCGAAGTGTGCGTTTGGAGTTGGGTCTGGTAAATTCTTGGGGTACCTAATGACACGAAGGGGCATTGAGGCCAGCCCAGATCAGATCAAGGCCATCCTAGATTTACAGAGCCCGACATCGGCAAAACAGGTACAGAAACTTACTCGAAGAGCCGCCGCCCTAAACAGGTTCATACGCCGAAGCTCAGACAAATGTAAACCTTTCTCCAACCTGGTGAAGAAAGCCACGGATTTCCTTTGGACAGAGAAATGTGAGGCCGCGTTGGCCGACCTAAAGAAGTATCTGACTACAGCTCCAGTCCTCTCAACACCTGAACCTAGGGAAGAGCTATTTTTGTACTTTGCTGTTTCAGAACACGCAGAGTAAGTGCGGTGTTAATTCGAGAAGAAAAAGGGAAGCAAAAGGCTGTTTACTATGTAAGCAAAACCTTGGCCGATGCAGAGAATAAGGTATCTACCACTGGAGAAATTAATGCTAGCCTTAGTAATGGCTTCAAAAAAGTTGAACCATTACTTTCAAGCGCACAAGATTGTGGTCCTAACAGAGCACCCACTGAAGTCCTTATTGCAACAAGGAGACTTAACAGGAAGAATAGCAAGATGGGCAGTAGCCTGCTGGGCCAGTATTGACCTGGAGTTCAGACCGAGAACAGCAATTAAGGGCCAAGTTTTGGCCGACTTCGTGGCCGAGTTCACGCCAGAATCAATCGAACATCGGGCTCCGTTGAGCCATGATGAACGAATGTCCAAGCAAGCAAGGGAGAAACCCATCCAAAGACAAAAGAACAAAGGAAGGAAAAGCTCAGACCCTGCAGCATTTACATCGGAGGCTCCTTCAAACTGTTTGTCGATGGAAGTTCAAACCAGCAAGGGGTGGGGGACAGGAGTACTGCTGATATCTCCAGACGGAGAAATAATAGAACAGTCCATCCGTTTGGGGTTCAAGGCCTCAAACAATGAAGCAGAATACGAAGCATTAATTGCAGGGCTAAAGCTGGCAGCAGCAGCAGAAGCAGATGAGGTAATAGTTTTTTGTGATTCACAACTAATTGTTAATCAGTCAATAGGAGAATTTGTAGCCAGAGACGAAAGGATGTCGGCATATGCAAAAGAGGTCATCAGATTGGCAGCCTTATTTCGGAATTGCCGACTACTCCAAGTAAGCCGAGATGATAACAGCCACACCGACACATTGGCCAACCTGGCAAGTTCAGTACAGACTAGAAAAGAAGGACAATAATGATCGACTATATGTCGGGCCGAGCATAGAACCACCGATCACAGAGCATGAAGCAATGTGCGTGGACATGGGACCAAGCTGGATGGATGCAATTATTGCATTCATGAAAGAAGGAAAGCTGCCAGAAGACCATAAGGAAGCACACAAGGTCAGATTGAAGTCGGCAAGATTCAGTCTGACAGCGGACGGACATCTCTACAGAAGGTCCTTCACTGGACCCCTCTTAAGGTGTGTACACCCTTTGCAGGTTGAGGATTTCTTGTATGAAATTCATGAAGGAATTTGCGGAAGCCACGCTGGGGGCAGATCATTAGCTCATAGGGCCATTACCCAGGGGTATTGGTGGCCCTACATGCAAAAAGATGCAGAAGCATACGTGAAGAAGTGTGAACAATGCCAAATGTTTGCACCTTTGATATATCAGCCAGCTGCTGACTTGAATCCAGTATCTAGCCCTTAGCCATTTGCCCAGTGGGGCATGGATCTTGTTGGGCAACTTCCCCAGGCAACTGGGCAGAGGAGGTATCTGCTGGTAGCAACAGATTACTTCACAAAGTGGATAGAGGCAGAACCTCTTGCAAGATCCAAGATGTAGACGTAAAGAACTTCATATGGAGAAACCTCATCACCAGATTCGGCATTCCAAGAGCCATAGTTGCCGACAACGGAACACAGTTTGACAGCAAACTCATCAAGAACTTTTGTGCTAAATTCAAAATCAAGAATTACTTTTCAACACCAAGTTTTCCCCAAAGTAATGGTCAAGCAGAAGCATCCAACAAAGTAATTCTGGATGGAATAAAAAAGAGGCTGCAAGCAGTAAAAAGGAAAGTGGGTAGACGAATTACCCAACGTGTTTTGGGCATATCGGACTACGCCGAGAAGATCAACAGGGGAATCCCCCTTTGCCATGGCTTATGGCACAGAAGCAGTCATTCCGCTGGAAATCGGCATCCCAGGGATCCGAACCCAGGGAGTTGAGAATGGGACTAATGACATACTCTTAGCCCGAGATCTGGATCTTTTGGAAGAACGAAGAGAGAAAGCTGCAATTCAGCTCGCAGCATACCGGCAACAGCTTGCCAAAGCTTACAACAAGAAGGTCAATCCAAGGGACTTTCAAGTCGGCGACCTAGTCCTGAGAAAAGTCATCGGCAACAAGAAGGATCTCAGAGAGGGCAAGCTTGGCCCAAACTGGGAAGGACCCTACAGAATCACCTCGGTATTAGGCAATGGAGCCTATCGACTTGAAGATAATGAGGGCAAAGCATTGCCTAGACCATGGAACACTTGTAATCTGAAATTTTTCTATCATTAGATGTTCCTTGTTATTTTTTCAACATTATCAATAAAATCATAGCAGAATTCCTTTACACTAATGAAAGATGCGCAATATTATTTCTGAATAATGAGAACCCAAGTGAAACTCAAGTTCACATTGGGGGCAAAGAGAAGAAGAATATGCTTAACACTTGTTGAAATTTGTAGCAATTTACAAGTTGAAGTTAAGCCAAGATTATTCCTTATCTTCACTTGTTGAAATTTGTAGCAATTTACAAGTTGAAGTTAAGCTGATTCCTTATCTTCACTTGTTGAAATTTGTAGCAATTTACAAGTTAAAGTTAAGCCGAGATTATTCCTTATCTTCACTTGTTGAAATTTGTAGCAATTTACAAGTTGAAGTTAAGCTGATTCCTTATCTTCACTTGTTGAAATTTATAGCAATTTACAAGTTGAAGTTAAGCTGAGATTATTCCTTATCTTCACTTGTTGAAATTTGTAGCAATTTACAAGTTGAAATTAAGCCGATATTACTGTTTCTCTTCACTTGTTGAAATTTGTAGCGATTCACAAGTCGAAGTATAGCCGAAGTTATTGATCAAACACTTGTAGAAATTTGCAAGTTGGTTAACCCAAAGAAGATGCTTAACACTTGTTGAAATTGTAGCAATTTACAAGATGGCGTTAAGCCGACATATGATTATCTGTTAAAATTTGTTAGCAATTTACAGGTTGAAGTAAAAGCTAAGTATATGGTTTAAACATTTGTTGAAATTTATAGCAATTTACAAATAGATCATTGTTTAGCACTTGATATAACTTGAGAAAAGTTTATAAGTTGAAATTAAAACAGTATATGCTTTACACTTGTTGAGATTTATGAAAAGTTTGCAGGTCAGTATCTCACCGAAGTAAAGCTTGCAGTTATTATACCCGAGGTATGTAACCCCTGAGAAGATTATACAAAGAAGGATGAGTATGTAAAACATGCAAAATATTCTAAGTATAGAACCATGCAGAGACAATCAAACGAAGATAAGTTTGAAGCATTCAGGAAAAACAGTTACAGTTGTACACAAAAGAAGGCACTACGGCCTACCAAAAGTAATTGTTCAGGAGTTACAAAGAAGGCACATCGGCTATGTAAAGAACTCATATTGTTTTCAGAAGAAAATAAAACTTAAAGCTAAGATTCCTCAACGGTAGCAGTTGGTTGAGTCTGAGGATCAGATGAATGCTGGGTAGATTCCTCGGCTTCCTTTTCTGCCGCGATCTCAGCATCAATTTGAGCAAGGGTTTCATCAATTTGAGCAAGGCTTTTTTCGGCGATAGGAACGTCGGAGGAAGCCTGCTCTGGAGTAGCTTCCTTGGCAACCTCATCACCTTCATCGTCTTGAGTCAGGTCCAAGACCTGCTCATTCAAAGAAGGAGACTTGGTCCCAGCAGCCTCCTCGGATTTTCTTACCAATGCCTCACCCTCACCCTCCTCCTCATCTTCAGACTCAGATTCAGATTCCCCTTCAAGTTGATTTGGAGGAGGAGGTGAGGGGAATGGAAGAGGAATAGCGTCAACATTACGGAAAGGTGAATCGACAGGGAGGTCAAGTTTCTTTATCAGGGACATCCAACCAAGGGAGAAGCCCTTGTTGCATGCCTGCCTGACTTGCAGTTTGTAGTCTTCAATGACGTCGGCTATACCCTGGGCATAAGCCTTCTCATCAGCTTCTTTGATTTCAGCGTATTTAGTGATCAAAGCCTCCTGAAGTTCCTTTTCAGCTTGGGCCTTTTTGTCCTCGGCCTCTCTCTTCTCGGCCTCTGCAACCTTCTTTATGGCCTCGGCAGATTCAGCTTTTTCCTCGGCTATCTGTTGGGCTTTAATGACAGCCTCGGCCTGGTCTTCCAGCTTCTTCATTTTCGACTGAAGACCCTTATGGGTTTTTTGGAGGACAGCGAACTCCCTCTTTATATTGGTCAACCTCTCTCTGTTCTCAAAAGATTGCATGGAAAAGGAATGGGCATGCTGAACAGCCTAAAAAAGCATAAAGCAAAAGTTATTACAACGTTTTACAAGTACGAAAAGATGAAGAAAGACAGGTTACCAAGTGGAGAAACTTACTTGAACACAGCGTTGAAGCATGAGAGCGTAATTTTCGTACTCACTCAACTCGGCGTTCTTTTCAAGATCACCAGGAAGAAGAAGCGCAGTGCTAAGGGCTACACCGACATTGATATCGTCGGCACTGTCACTGGCCATGACAGGTTTATCTTCCAGAGTAATTGCAGGCACCCAGGGGACATCTGGTTTTTTAGAACCCGAGGTCGTTGCAGACGACGACTTCGGCTTCTTCGATTTGGGGGATTTGGAAGGTTGGGCTTCAACAGACCTTTTTGCAGAAACAGAAGAAGTCTTCTTACTCTCAGCAAGTTTGGAAATAGGCAAAGTGTCCTCAGAAGTCTTCTTACTTTGGCCTTTGACTGAGCTTTCTTGGTTCTTTTCGGCTTTAGTGGGGGCATGCTCTGTGTTGGCTAAGCGTCAACATCAGTAGGGAGGTTGGCCGGAAGATCCTGGGCAACAGGTTTTGCACGACCCATTTCAGATGTAAGGACGAGTCTGCGCCGACGTTTTCGTTCTTGTACTGGGATCAAGTATAGGGCCGAAGTAGATGGCTGATTGGTTGGGTCAGATGTTGATCCTTGATCTGTTCGAGATGTAGAAGCGGTTTGAGTTGTGGCAGTAGGAGGAGAAAGACTTTTCTTCTTTCTTTTGGGGACGTCGGGCAAAATTGATTTGTATGTTGGGATGAAGTTAAGAAGCAAAGGCGCTTTCCTCTTTTGGACTGGCAAGTCCAAAAGCTTCTTCAAATCCTTGCTGGGGACAAAGGATTGATGAAAGCTTTTCGGTGGCTTACGAACATCTGCAAAAAGAACAGACATTAGAAATAGACAAAGTATTGATGACTTGAAAAGAAACAAACAGGTATTAACATTGGGCTCTTACCCTTGCCCTCTTTAACTGATCGAGGAAGAGGGTAAAGATGGGCATCCTTGTCTGGGGCAAATTCCCAATTTCCACAAGCAATGAGATAGTCATCTCCAGCCCCCTTGTTGGAGTCTGGGAGGTCGGCTACAATTTTGAATTCTGTAGGCCTCGGCTTAAGGTAATAGACAAAGCCTTTTTCTTTCAAATCGAGGGCACACATAGTATAACAGTATTGGATATCGGCAAGGGTGATCCTAACATTCTCCTGCCTAGCTAAAGCTATAATACCATTAATCCCTCGATAGGAGTTGATGGTAAGTTGCACAGGGTTCAACTTATAGTGATGGAGAACTTCACAAAAAAGGGGATTAAGTGGAAGCCGGAGTCCACATTCGGTAAAGGCTACAATGGGAAAGGGCATCGAATCGTTTGTTGGCATAATAGAGTCATCATCCCCAGTCAGTCTTAGATGGACATCGGCAGGAATGGAGAATTCTTCCCTAAAGTACTGAAGCTTGGTTGGGGTATCTACCCTATGTTTCCACATGCCCATGATGTCGGCGTAAAGATATTCGACTCCAGAAAGGGGATGTTCTTAAAAGGTTTTGGGACCTCGGCAAAAAACCTAGGTAAATACTGGTAAGGGTTGTTTCAGTTTTTCCTAAGGATTGGTGAAATCTACAGACAAATCCCAAACCTAAAATCTATGAAAGTACAGATTGGGGGTACAAATCTGGAAGGAAGCACAGAAAACAAGAAACAAAGAATGAAGTTTTAGAATCAAGAGTAGAGGTAGGGTTCTCAAAAGCATAAAGAATATAGGAGATATAAGGTCAAGAACAGTGGCAGAAAAATGGTGAAATAGTGCAAGTGTTCAAAACATGGGCAAAAGCAGAATCAAAGCATTCAGATATATGGTTCGCAAGATAGATGTTTGAAAAAGACAGTAACAGCAAGAAAATAGAAGAGCATCAATGAACTGAAAATGAAAAGAATAGTGGCTTACCAGAAAGATTGAAGCCGAAATAAGGATCGCCGACAAGACGGAATGGCAAAAGCTTCGCTGGAATGGAAGAAAGAGATCAGTTGCAGAGCTTGGAGCTTGAACAATGGCGAATTTGAGAAAAAGAGTTTAGAGAGAGAAAGAGCAAGTAGAAACAAATGCAAAAGTGAAGAAACGGAGGAAAGAGGCAAGAGTTTTGTCAAAAACTTGAAACGGCGGCAAAACAGGGCATTTAATGCGCCTGGAGCAACGCACACGTCAGACAGCGCAGACAGATGAAAGACGGCTTACAAGCGCGTCACAGGCACGGGCCAATGAAGACGAAACGCGTAAGTGGAACGGTTGAGAAGTGATGCATGACAACTCATGCACGTGGGAGAGTTCATTTGAATTCTTGTTCTTGAAAGAAGACATGTCGGCCTAAAGTGAATGATCTCAACTGAGGAGTTCATAGCCGATGTACAGAAAGAAAGTACCGATATAGGTTCCATCACCTCAGGATGCCGAGATAATAGAACCTAGGGGGCAGTTGTGGGGATATATTTTCTGAGTACCAACACGTGGCATGGTGACGCCGACGTGTCAGCCGAGGTGCCACGTGTCGTGGTAGTTATGCCGAGGTGATCTCGGAGTTGTCGAGGTTGTCTCCGAAGATATCAGAATCCGGGATAAGCGGATAAGGGACAAGAGTCCTGGGATGAAGAAAGACTTCAGGATAGATAAAGATAATACTCTTAGGGGGTTTTATCCTTATCTCTTGAGGAATCCAAAGTAAGCACTGAATTGGAGTCCATAGAAGTCAGGCTTCTAGTGGGACTAGGATTGAGTAAACTATAAAAGAGAGGCACCCCCGTGGGTCTAAGGTACGCAATTTATACTTTGAGCATTAAGTTTAGCATTATTGATTATCTTTGAGAGATATACTGACTTGATCGTCGAAGTGCCCCCGGGTGGAAGAACCACCGCCGGAGCCTTCTCTTTCTGTGCAGGACAGCCAGGTGCCATCTATTCTGCCTGTGTTCTACAGCTGAATTACTAAGGAGGGCAGTGTGGTCGAAAAATCACTCACACAATATCTTAGTGTAATCTTGTTGTCATTTTTATGAAAATACGTGATCACATTTTAAATTATGATGATAATCATGTTAAGAAAATTATGATGATAGTTATCAACTTTGTGAATATAGATGCTTAGTTTGTAATGTGCAGGAGATAATTTGATACAATTACTCTAAGCCTCCGTTTGGGAAGGTAGTTTTGAGGTTTTTTTTTGACTAAAATGGTCACAAAAAACAAAATAAGCTTTTTGCCCCAACAAGACAAAATATCATATTCAATCCATAATCATTACATTCTTTCTCTCACAAAAAAATAAAAATAAATCAAAACCCAAACGAGAATTTTTAGTCCCAGATTAAAATAACCAAAATAGTCAAAAAATCAAAAAACTAACCCACATTTCAAACCAACCCTAAGAAAGACAGGTAGTCGGTTGTCTGAATGAAACGTTCAATCAAATTTCTAATCAAGTATGTAAGTAGGATGACCAAACCCAAACAAGACGTGGACCAAATCACGAATAAGTCTACAAACATTACAAAGAATTAAAGTTTTAAAGACTAAAATTTAGGGATAAAATTATTTTTTAGGTATTAAATATTTTTGTTGTAAAAAGTGTCGTTATTATATTTTTAGTAACGAAAATTAGATATTAGTAATGAATTATTATCTTTTTGGCACCAAATTTTTTGTCTAAAAAAATAAACCATTTTGAGACTAAATTATTTTATCCCTAAAAGTGTATTTATTAGTGACATTTTCAAAATTTTGTCGCTAAAAGCTTTATTTTTGACTTTTCGGAACGACCTTATAGCGACTATCCTCACGATGATAGAAATTGGTCTCTAAATGCCTTTACAACAAAATTTTCACTCTTAGAAATCAAAAAATTTAATCTCTAAAACTCTTATATATTGTATTGAAAGAATGGAATTATGCTCCTTACATAAGAAAAATTGCCAGTCAAAGGGCATACTTCTACTTAGGAGGGACATAATCCCGGATAGGGCAAGGTTGTACAAAACTTTCAATGGTCAATACAAGTAATATAAAAGGGTTCATTAACCTTTTGAAGGACGTATGCAATCGATAGTGTCTAAATTATCACCATATTGAGAACTTACAGACTTAAGTATCAAAATATCTACTGGCTATACATTTCAGGGACTTACTGTTCGTGATAGCAGTTCAAGAGAGAGTGATTCGAATTTGGTTTCAATCATATTCATACTATTCATTCCAGTGCATTAGATTCTCCACCCCCCAATATAATTGTGTTGTACAAATTGTGGGATCACATAGAACAAATACATCCATATTTCATATTTGCAATTATAGACTACTGTTAGAAATGGTTTTGGAAAAATCCGTTTTTTCCTCAACTTTGATCTAATTTTTAGGTGGACCCATGAGCCAAAGTTGGCGGGTCTAAAAGGTAACGCATTCTATATCGTATTGTGATTCACGTGGTATATTTGGTTGCTTAAAACCATTATCGAGTGAATGAGAAATTGAAGCCAAAGTGAGCTCCATGAAAATGGTGTTTTTGGTAAAATTTCCATTAAGGTTTGAAATAAGGCTTGTCCCACATTGCTTTGGGAGGCAACCTTGGTGTGAGTTTAGAAGGCTTGGGTTTGGAACTTGGGATAGGCCCTAAGGGGCACTCAACTTTTGTAAAGGGAGAAGTTATGGACAAAGTGGGCTAGACCCATTAGACCCAAAATAAACACACACGCACACCGCTGTTACCGCCGTTTGGGGGGGCTGGGCTTGGGCGCGGGTACGTGGTGTGAGGTTGCGTTCGGTTTATTCGACCCAATACTTATCTTTTTTGGTCCAAAAACATTTGAATTTATTTTATTTTTGGCAAAATAAAATCTGTCCAGTTTTTTCCCACCCAAACAGATGCATATCTATTTAAAATTTAAACCCAATAGGTTCCAATCTGTTTGAAATTAAACCAGATAGATTCAATATTTGTTTAAAATTCAAACCAAACAGTGCCTTACCTGTTCAAACAGTGCAGAACAGGTTCTGTACCTATTCTAACAGGTTTTGTATTTGTTAATTCAAACCGAACAGGTACTATACCTATTGAATTCAAAATTGAAAAGCCACCATTGCACCTGTGAATAGACAAATCCCTCATTTGGTTTTTCATTCAGAAAAACTCATTCTTCCTTCTGTCATTACTCTCTGCATTTTGCTGCATTTAATTTTCTTATGAGAAAGAGTATAAACACAAAGTATGTTCGTTATGCGAATAATTTATAGTGCTGCTATTATTCGTTATTGATCATTTTATCCTGAGAGATAGATGTCCACAATCTGAAAGCACCGTGGAGAGGACGAATCTGTCTTTAGGACAAAGTGTTAAACACTAGACTTGATAAAAAATAAAAATAAAAAAATTGTTCAAGAAATTAATTTAGTAAGTAATTAATTTACTTTCTGTTTTTTTTTTTTATCAGATTCTAATTTTGTTTTTGTAACAAAATAAGAATTTATTGTTTTTTATTTTCTTTTATATATTGTTTGTATTTTTGTAATCAAATAGTCTTTCTCATTTCCTTTATTTCTTTTGTGTTTTGTTTGTTGTTAAGTATACAAACATAATTTATTTTTAATACAGTGAAGATTGTCCAACAATCTTAAGAGAGATTTATTTTCTATGTCTTCATTGTATTAATTTTTCTGTGCTTTTACAAAGTAATATTCTTATTGGAAAATATAAATAGTAGTCATATACTGTTTGATAAATAGTAGTAATATACTGTTTATTTTCTTTGACATATAGTAATAATATACTGTTGTCAATAACAATTTCAAAATATTATTTTGTGTAGCAATGTTACAGAAATTTAGTGTATAGTATTTTATTTTTCTAGTTTTAGTAACTAGAAAAGTAAAATTATTTTGTGTTATAATTTATTTTCTGATTTTAATAACTGGAAAATTAATTTGTGTTTTGGTTTTTCTGATTTTTGTAATAAGATATTATGGCTATTGCAACTGAAAGTGGTTCTCCAATTGTTACAACAACTTCGGTCCCTATCTAGAACCATGTCAGAGTTCCAATAAATCATGGAGAAAAACCAAAAAAATTTAATGGCACCGAGTTTAAGAGATGGCAGCAGAAAATGTTGTTCTATCTTACAACTCTAAATCTTGCCAGGTTTTTCCGTGAAGAGGCTCCAGTACTTAAAGAGGATGAAAGTGATCGGCAAGTTATTGTCGCTGTAGACGCCTAGAACCATTCCAATTTTCTGTGCAGAAACTACATCCTAAATGGCCTAGAAAACATGTTGTATAATGTTTATAGTCCTCTAAAAACAACAAAAGAATTGTGGAATTCTTTGGAGAAAAAATACAAGACAGAGGATGCCGGCACAAAGAAATTTATTGTCTATAAATTTCTGGACTTTGTTATGATGGACTCTCAAACGGTAATTTTTCAAGTTCAAAGTTTTCAATTAATTTTGCATGATAGTCATGCTGAGGTTATGTCTCTGAGCGAGTCTTTCCAAGTTGCTACGTTAGTGGAAAAATTACCACAGGTTTGGAAAGATTTCAAAAATTATTTAAAACATAAACGCAAAGAAATAACCATTGATGAATTTATTGTAAGACTGAGAATTGAGGAATGATAAAAATCCCATTGAATTCAAGGCTAATGTGGTTGAACAAGTGCACAAACCACATAACAAAAAGAGGAAGTTTGCTAGAGATAATCCTAAACAAGGCGACAACAATGGCAATAAGAAGTTCAAAGGAAAATGCTACAACTGTGCCAAGACCGGACATCGAGCTTCTAATTGTCGCCGCCCTAAGAAGGATTGCAGAAGTACAAGCAAGAAGACCACCAATCAAGCCAATGTGACAAAATTAGATTACATCTCTGACGGGGTAAATGACATCAATCTCTCTGCTGTGGTGTCTAAGGCTAATTTGGTTGGAAATCCCAAGAAATTGTGGGTTGACACTGAGGCAACTCGTCACATTTGTACGAACAAGAAAAGATGTTTATTACTTACAATGAAGTTGCAAATGGTGAACAACTTTTCATGGGAAATTCTTCTACTTCTACTGTGGCTGGACAAGGAAATGCGATCTTAAAGATGACATCAAGGAAGGAACTTACCCTCAACAACGTAATGTATGTACCCGACATCCGGAAGAATTTAGTCTCTGGTTCTTTGTTAAGTAAAAATGGTTTTAGGTTTGTATTTGAGTTTGATAAATTTGTATTAACAAAGAGTGGCATGTATGTTGGTAAGGGATACACGAGTGATGGTCTCTTCAAGTTGAATGTAATGACTGTTGTACCAAAACTTTCTATTAATAAGAATAACACATCTTTTGTTTATATTCTTGAGTCAAATTTATGGCATAGTAGATTAGGACATGTAAATTTTGATATTTTGCGTAGATTAATTGGTTTGGATTATATACCAAAGTTTGAAATTGATCCTAATCACAAATGTGAGATTTGTGTAGAAGCGAAACTGAATAAGACTTCATTTAAATCGGTTAAAAGAAAAACCGAACCTTAAGAATTAATTTATACAGATGTATATGATCTTAAATTTGTTCAAACTAAAAAAAGCAAAAAGTATTTTATAACATTTATCAATGATTGCACAAGATATTATTATGTATACTTACTTAGAAGTAAAGATGAAGCTTTGGAAATATTTAAACTCTACAAAACTGAAGTTGAAAATCAACTCAGCAAAACCATTAAAATGGTTAGAAGTGATAAGAGTGGTGAATATGATACACCTTTAAATGAATTTTATGCACAACATGACATTATTCACCAAACTACAGCACCCTATTTTCCACAACAAAATGGAATTATTGGAAGGAAAAATAGAACCCTTAAAGAAATAATGAATTCCATGTTACTAAGTTCAGGCTTACTGCAGAACTTGTGGAGGGAAGCAATATTGTCTGCTAATTATGTTCTTAACAGAATACCCCACAAAAAACTAACAACACTCCTTATGAATTGTGGAAAGGTCGACCACTTTCTTATAAATGCTTAAAAGTGTGGGGGTGTTTAGCAAAGGTAGAAGTTCTTGTTCCGAAAAAAACTAAAATAGGACCAAAAACAGTAGATTGTGTATTTATTGGTTATACTCAGAATAGTACTACTTATCTGTTTCTAACTTATAAATAAAAAATACTTGATATAAATGTGAACACTATTATAGAGTCAAGGAATGCTGTATTTTTTAAACATATTTTTCCTTACAAGAAAGGACAGGAATTAAGTTTACAGAAAATAACTTATAATTGTACACAAAATCAAGAGACTAATGACAATCAAACACAAGAGGCTAGTAATAGTCTCGACCAGCAAGATTTAATTGATGATGAACCAAGACGAAGTAAGAGAGCAAGAACATCAAAATCCTTTGGTCCAGATTTTTGACATACCTATTAGAAAATGAACCTCAAAGCTTTAAAGAAGTAATGACAGGTCCTGAAGCACCTTTGTGGAAAGAGACTGTTAATAATGAAATTGAATCCATTATGCAAAATCATACTTGGGAATTAGTGGATCTTCCACCCAGTTCTAAACCTCTTGGATATAAATAGATATTCAAGAGAAAAATGAAAATAGATGGTTCAATAGACAAGTATAAAGGAAGACTTGAGGTAAAAGGTTCCAGACAAAAAGAAGGTCTGGACTATTTTGATATATATTCCCCTGTGACAAAAATAGCATCCATCCACATGCTTATTGCTATAGCAGTGTTGTGTAATCTAGAGAAACATCAAATGGATGTCAAGACAGCTTTCTTAAATAGTGATCTAAATGAAGAGATCTATATGGAGCAACCCGAAAGGGTTATAGTGCCAGGACAATAAAAGAAAGTTTGTCGGCTTATAAAATCTTTTGATGCATTAAAACGTAATGGCATGAAAAATTTGATCATGCTATATTTACTAATGGGTTTAAGATAAACGAATGTGACAAGTGCGTCTATGTTAAAAACAATGACAAAGGTTATGTCATCATTTGTCTTTATGTAGATGACATGTTTTTCATTAGAAGTAGTCAAAACATGATCAAATCAACTAAGCAAATACTGAATAAAAGATTTGATATGAAAGACATAGGGGTCACAGATGTAATATTAGGAATGAAAATTACTAAAACATCTGATGGATATGCATTATCTCAATCTCATTATATAGGAAAATTCTTGGTAAATTTATCAAGGATAATATGAATGTAGCTAGAACACCTGTAGACATCAGTCTTTATTTATCAAAAAATAAAGGTGATACGGTGTCTCAACTAAAATACTCCCAAATCATTGGAAGCCTAATGTACCTAATGAATTGTACTCGTGCTGATATAGCTTATGTTGTTAGTAAATTGAGTAGGTACACCAGTAACCCCAGAGAAGACCATTGGAAAATGATTATTCGGGTTCTTAGATATCTAAGATTTACCCGTGATCATGGCTTAAGCTTTACACAATATCCAGCAATACTCGAAGGCTATTGTGATGCAAATTGGATATCGGATATTAAAGATTCAAAATCCACTAGTAGATATATCTTTACTCTAGGAGGCGTTGCTGTTTCTTAGAAATCCATGAAACAAACTTGCATCAGGCGATCCACAATGGAATCTGAGTTCATTTCTTTAGACAAAGCAGGAGAAGAAGCAGAATGGTTTCGTTACTTCTTAGAAAACATTCTAATGTGGCCAAAACCTGTGCCAGCTATTTGCATTCATTGTGCTAGTCAATTTGCAATAGGTAGGGCACAGAGTCATATGTACAATGGTAAGTCATGACATATTCGTCGACTACATAACACCGTAAGGCAATTGCTCTCAAATGAAATATTCTCAATAGATTATATAAAATTTAAAGAGAATATTGCAGATCCGTTAACAAAAGGTATGACAAAATAGCAAGTGTATAGTTCATCGGAGGGGATGGGATTAAAGCCTATTACATAAGAGTCATCATAATGGCAACCCTACTTAAATGACTGGAGATCCCAAGAACTAAGTTCAAAGGGACAACTAAGTTATGTGTGGCTCACCAGAAATCACCAAGGAATTAAAAATTCCCTACCCATTCTTATGGTGAGAGTGATATTTGCAACATGTGTTATATACAGGGGTTTAAGGATAAACATTGCTTTTAATGATTACTTATATCTTGATTTAGGCATAAAAATCAAAACGAGTATAAGAGATACTCACAATAAGAATCACCTATATGAGTGTCAAACTGGGGCCGATTCTATGAGAATGAAGAGGCTAAATTCTCTAGAAACACTCATGAACAACCAGGAGCATTCAAGGCCAAAATGAACACAACCGTGAGAACCACGATGTGTCAGAAGATATTTTGTATGAAATCTATTGTCTTGGCTTACACAAACGGCTAAACAATTCAAGGCATCGCATCCATTGGTTAGCTAGTAAGTCCGATAGGTTATCACTAGGGAAGGTTCAAGGCCGAAAGCTATCTATCCTGATGCAAAATATTTTCGATTTATACTCTTTCGACAAATTCTACATATTGTTGCATTTCCGTTGTCATCAAATTCTATTCATGTGGGGGATTGTTAGAAATGGCTTTGGAAAACTCCGTTTTTTCCTTAACTTTAGTATAATTTTTAGGTGGGACCCATCCCCCAAAGTTGGCGGGTCTAAGTGGTAACGTGTTCTATGCCGCGTTGTGATTCATGTGGTATATTTGGTTGCTCAAAATCATTATCGGGTGAATGAGAAATTGAAGCCAAAGTGAGCTCTATGGAAAAGATGTTTTTGGTGAAATTTCTATTAAGGTTTGAAAAATAAGGCTTGTCCCACATTGCTTTGGGAGGCAACCTTGGTGTGGGTTTATAAGGCTTGGGTTTGGAACTTGGGATAAGCCCAAAGGGGCACTCATGTTTTGTAGAGAGGGAGGTTATGGGCAAAGTGGGTTAGACCCATTGAACCCAAAATAAACACATACGCGCGCGGCCACTATCCGAGCAAGCTGGGCTTGGGCACAGGTGCATGGTGTAAGGTTGGGTTGGGCTTATTCGACCCAATACTTATATTTTTTGAGCCGAAAACATTTGAATTTATTTTATTTTTAGCAAAATAAAATCTGTCCAATTTTTTCCCACCCAAACAGATGCATATCTATTTAAAATTTAAACCCAACAGGTTCTAATCTGTTTGAAATTGAACCGGACAGATTCAATATATGTTTAAAATTCAAACCAAACAATGTCTTACCTATTCAAACAGTGCGGAATAGGTTCTGTACCTGTTCAAACAGGTTTTGTATCTGTTAATTCAAACTGAACAGGTACTATACCTATTGAATTCAAAATTGAAAAGCCACCATTGCACTTATAAATAGACAGGTCCCTCATTTGGTTTTTCATTTAGAAAATTCGTTCTTCCCTCTGTCATTACTTTCTACATTTTACTGCATTTAATTTTCTTGTGAAAAAGAGTATAAACACAAAATGTGTTCGTTATGCGAATAATTTGTAGTGCTGCTATTATTCGTTATTGATTATTTTATCCTGGGAGATAGACGTCCACAATCTAAAAGTACCGTAGAGAGGACGAATCTGTCTTAAAGATACAGTGTTAACACTGGACTTGATAAAATAAAATAAAAATTTTTAAAATGTTCGAGAAATTAATTTGGTAAGTAATTAATTTACTTTTTGTTTTTTTTTATTATCAGATTCTAATTTTATTTTTGTAACAAAATAAGAATCTGTTGTTTTTTATTTTATTTTATATACTATTTGCATTTTTGTAATCAAACAGCCTCTCTCATTTCCTTTATTTCTTCTGTGTTCTGTCTGTTGTTAAGTACACAAACAGAATTTATTTTTAATACAGTGAAGATTGTCCAACAACTACAACCTTATGTTAGAAATTACAAGTAGAAGAACAGAAATATATAAAATAAAATTGCAAAAGAAAACAAACTGAAGCTAGTACTAGACAGTGTCCTTAAAACAGATTCGCCATCTCACCGATTGGTGCTAGAGGTTGTTTGACGTCTGTCTCCCAGGATACGATGGTTGGACCATCTATGTAATGCACCGACTGAGTAGCTTCTGTGAACAGAACTTTGCAGCACTCTCTCTCAGGAAGAATATAATATAAACTGAAGGAAACTTTTGATAGGAAGAGCAACACAATTTTCTAATTTTGAAGAATGAATGAGAGGGTCTCCTTTTATACACATAGAGGGAGAGAGGAAAAGGCTCTTGCAACAAATGCAAGAGATTTAATTTTGTAAAACTCCTAATTGATGGCAATTTAATTCATCACCATTATATTTTTTAAAACTCCCAATTTATGGCAATTCAATCTATTATCATTATAAATGAGTTACACCCATTTTATACACATGTGTAATGTGTATAATTCGGCAACCACATTTTCCAACACCTCTTTTATGAGGCCAACTTAATGAGTCAATTTTCATTCAAATCTTAATGGTTTTTGGTCATTCTTTTTGTGGTGTAAAGATTTCATTACAAAGAATTTAAACCAATTTTACTCCACTTCAATTGAGGATTTGCACCCACTTTAATATTGCATTAAAATTATCAAAAAACCATTCTTTTTCCAACAATCCCCCACATGAATAAAAATTGACCAAATAACAACAAACAGACAATGCTTAACAACAAAGACTTGGAGAAAGTGCAAGGGAATAACCCCGGTATCGGAAATGGTTGCTTTTGGCTTTGAACCCCTCCTAATGAAGTCTATCAGATTTACTGGCTGTCCAGTGAACATGAAGTCTTGAACTGTTCTGCTGTTTATGTAAACCAAGACAATAGACCTCACACAGGAATTACTCCAACCATTATTTTGTTCTCACTGCTGTGTCCGGTTTGGCCCTAGAACACTAGCCTAGTTCTGTGAGTGGTTTAAAGAGACCCTGTCAATTCTTATACAAGCGGCCCCACTTCACACTTACATAGGTGACTTTACTTGAGTATCTTGCTATACTCAGCTCAACAACTCAATACACTAGAGTCATTAAAAGCTCAGTTTAACCTTTACACTTGCAGGTATCACTAATAAAAAGAATAGCTGGAGGTTTAACCTTCTCAGTGACATACCACCGTTACACACAATTAGGTTGTCTCATTGAACCTAGATCTTGGGATCTCCAGTCAACTAGGTTGGGTTTTCCATTCTGGTAACATTACTAAAGGCCTTAACCCGATTCCTCTTGACATCATTTCTACTAACTCTCAAGCTAACCCTTTGGTTAGCAGATCCGCAATATTGTCCTTAGACTTTACATAGTCTAAAGTGACAACTCTATTCGAGAGTAGTTGCCGTATGAAATTATGTCTACGACGAATATATCTAGACTTTCCATTATACATATTACTCTATGTTCGTCCAATTGCCGATTGGCTGTCACAATGAATACAGATGGCTGGCACAGGTCTGGACCAACGTGGAATATCCTTAATGAACTGGCGAAGCCATTCAGCTTCTTCAGTTGCTTTATCCAAAACAATAAACTCAGATTCCATCGTTGATCTCGATATACACGTTTGCTTGGAAGCTTCTCAAGACACAGCTGCCCCTCCAAGGGTAAACACATAACCACTAGTGGATTTGGAGTCTTTTATATCAAATATCCAATTAGCATCACTATACCCTTCTAGTACCACTGAGTATCTGGTATAATGCAACCCATAACCATGGGTGTAGCGTAGATAACCTAACACCCCCATAATGCCCATCCAATGAGTAACATTCAGATTACTCGTGTATCTACTAAGCCTACTAACATAGTAGGCTATATCCAGCCTTGTATAACTCATCAGATACATCAAGCTTCCAATGACTCGAGAATATTCTAGCTGAGAAACACTCTCACCATTATTCTTGGTCAAATGTTTACCAATGTCCTAGACACACGTGTATCTGATTTACCAAATTTTTCAAGTATCTTCTCAACATAGTGAGATTGAGAATGTACAATACCTTCAAATGTTCTGGTAATCTTAACACCTAGAATTACATCTGCAAGCGCATATCTTTCATGTCAAACTTAAAGTTTAACAATCTCTTGGTAGTTTTAATCATCTCATCATTACTACCGACAAAGAGTATGTCATCTACGTATAGACACAAAATGACATAACCTCTGTAAGTGTCTTTAATATGTACGCATTTGTTACACTCATTGATTTAAACCCATTTGACAACATAGCGTTCTCAAACTTCTCATGCGATTGCTTGAGAGCATACTTCAAACCATACAATGATTTGATAAGCTTACAGACTTTCTTACTTTGTACTGGAGCTGAAAACCCCTCTGTAGCACCCGACTTTCTCCGCGCGCCCCCTATTTCGGAGAGGGCGTGAATTGGTCTTACTACTACAGGTCGAACTCCCGTCACGGTTCTGAATCTAATCTCACAAAGTGTAATGCGAGACTGATAAACACCAAAGAGTCCAAATTTGGCAATTCGTTTTGGAAAATTAATTTTGAATGAAAAAACACCAAACATGGACTACCTTGCCAGATTACAGAGTCGCCACTAAATATTTTATTTTTGGAAAATTTAGGAAACCTTGACTCGTGCCAAAGGCCATGTGTCCGTCATCACTAAAGTTGTCTCGGCTCGGGAACTTGGATATGAGAGGGGAAGGTCCTAAAATGAGCACCCCCGCTCGCCCAATCAAAGGATCAACCTCTACTAAGCATGATATGTTGTTTTATAAACACATGTGTTCTTATTCCAGTTATCAATCTAACTTTACTATGTGACGCACACAGCATACAAGTATAGACTAAGTCGCAAGAATTGGAACAAAACAATTCATGTTTGTTTTCGAAAATGGTTTGAAAGTGCTACGCTCAAGTGGGCTAAAGTGCGGATTTGCCACCCTCAAGTGGGCTTAAAACCTGATGATTTGTCACTTCGCAAAGTGGGCTTAAAACTCACATTCAATGAATTCTCCCAATTCAAGTAATCAAGCCTTCATCCACAGGCATTCATGCAGTTCATCAATTAAGCAAATAGCCTCATGGAAAGCATGCTATCATGGCAATACTCACACTCATACAAGTATGCTAAAGCATAAAACTTACAGTGTACTCCAAGCCAAAACAAAAGCTAGTTAGAAATCATGTATGATCCTAACTATGCTAAATGTCTAATGCAATACATGCAATAACGCAATTAATAGGCTTGGCTATCTAAGATGGCATACGAATGCAACAATTGATAACATGCTTTGAAACACGTATTCAAATAGGTATATTGAAATTGCGATGCAGTTTGAATGATACGCCGAGCCCGGTGCATGCAAGACAAATGAATGATACAAACACGCACGCACACTTATTACAACATTGCGCCCTCTCAAAGAAGGGTCCAAATGAACAAGCTAAGCTACACTAAGCTAAGCTGACTAATTAATCTAATTAAGCTAATTAGACTAATTATTACAAACCAATCAAATAACTAGTAAACTACTTACTAATTATTACAACATTTAACTAATTAATAAATTAATTAATTTAATTACAAATTCAAGCTAACCAATAACTAAAGCTTAAAACTAAGCTGCCTCAGCAAGTTGAAGAAGTTGAACATGCATGCCTCAGTTTCCGTCCCGAAAAGCTCTCTGGTTTGCTCTTTAGAGGCTCTGTTTGTAGGGTGTCTTCAAGAACTTGCTACTGAAACTTTCCAAAACAATGTTAGGGAGTGCACCAGTGGCCTGTCGGCTATGAATGGTGGCTGCCGGCCATCTGCCGGCCAAAAGCATGCCTCTGCCGGCCAACAATGCAAGGGTGCCGGCCAACAATGAAGGAGTGCCGGTCACTGGTGTGCTGTAACACTAAACTGCAACAGAGCACAAAACAGAGGAAAATTGAGGGTCTTCCAAGAACATGTATGTACTATGCCCCTCCTTATCATCTCAAAACATCAAGGGAGAGGCACCATTGGATCCAAAACCATCAATCAAGCATGCAATGCATGATGGCCAAATATCCAACTTGCACACATTCAATAAATACGAGACAAACAAGACTCTAGGACCACTACCTTATCATGGAAGATCAAAGACAATGGAGACAAAGGGAATTGGCTCATTTATATCACTTTGAGTATGAAATGGACCAATTCACCTTGTGTTCAATATAACGTCTGATTGAACACAATGCAATGCAAATGCAACATGCTTATCTTGGCATGTTTTACTTGATTCAATTCTTGTTTACATATTTTACATTACCAAGCCATTCTTTAGTTGGTTTGTCCAATGTGAAAGTCCTCTAATGAGAGAAAGGCCAATCAAAAGATGACTTAAGACATGAGAGAAGCCATACCTTTGACTAGGAGGAACCCTCAAAAGAGGGTTAAAGCCATTTAAGCATAAGCCTCAATCCCATAACTTAAGCACATCTTTAACACTAACCAAGCCTCAAAACAAATCAAAAGTGCAGAAATGAGGGAGATGGCAGAATTTTGATGCTGGAATGGCATGAAAAACAAGACTCTAACATGCAAACAACTCATGTACAACCTGTTAGGAGACTTAAGCATTAAAACTAGTGAAGGACACAACACTAGGACCATACAATACAATGCTCAAATGGCCAAACCAATCATGGACAGACCTCAAACATGCCAAAACAGTGGCCAAAATGTGCTAAGATGGTAACATGAAAGGCAAGAAAATCATGTTCATGCATTAGCTCACAAACAAGGCATAAGGCACAACTCTCAAACATCATGAAGGAGTGATATATGTGAATGTGTGATGGAGTAATATGCTCTAAAAACACATGCGAAATTATGCCAAAACATGCAAACATCACAAGCACAACATGCTAATGGCCCTAAAACTCAAAGCTAGTAAGGGCCAACAACACTATAGCTATACAAAGTAAGGCATGCATGACCAAAGCTATTCAAAATAGAGCTAGAGCATGCTAAATAAAGGCCAAAAACATGCTAGAGTGGAGCCAACGCATGCTGGAATAAAGAGCTAAAACATTAAGCATGCAAGGCTAGTGAGCAAGATTACACTACAAGTGTAAGAAGCATGCAAGAAGTGGCCAAGCTAGCCAAAAACAGAGCTAAAACATGTTAAAAAAAGTCACAAAAACATGTTTAGATCAAGTCAAGAGATAGTAGAAAAACATGCTCAACTACCAAGCCATCAACATATGCAAAGGAGAAACAATGAGGGGAGGCCCCCCTACCATTTTGGTCCTCAAAACCAAGTTTTTGCCACTGAAAATCCCCTAGATTTTAGTGGTTAAAAGGCCAAAAAGAGATTGCTTTAAAGGCTTTTAAACATGGCACAAAGCTTAGCCAATAAGCCACAAAAGAGAGGAGAACACCCCTAACCCCAAAAGGGCCTCAAGCAACCATTTTCAACACTCAAAAATAGAAGTTTTTGTAGTTAAAAACTAGGCCAAAAATAGCATGCAAGGTTGGCCAAACCAATGTACAAAAACAAAGCTCAAGAGAGTAAAGTGATTATCTTTGAAGCACAGCAACAAATCAGCAACTTTCTTGAGCTAAAACCAACTTTGAGACTTCAAACCAAGCCTCAAGAGACCTCAGCTCCAATATGAGAGTGTTTGGCTAAGAGTGCTAGTGCAAATATGTAGAGAAAGATCACTTTCAAGCCTAAAATATAGAGAGAGAGGATTCTAGAGAGAGAAAGAGAGAAATTTTGCTCATCTCAATTCTTGTAACCCTTTGCATGCATATAGATGAGCCCTATATATAGAAGATACAAAAGCCCCTTGAAGAGATCTAGCCATCCACGTGGGTGCAGATGGTCTGTCCTGCAAACAGTTGGCTCAAAAATATCTGAAAAATATTTGTTGAAACATTGGTGGCCGGCCGACCATCAGTGATGGCCGGCAGTGCCTCATTGATGGCCGGCAGGCCTTATCAATGGCTGGCAGGCATAAATTGATGGCCGGTAGTGGCATTTCATGGCCGGCAGTGCACCAAAACAAGCACTATGAAGGGATCAAAGCATGGTCCAAAAATGGGGCAGAAAGGGTACAGGGTCTGGAAAGCTCAAACTTGTGACGTTCCGCTGCGAAATTCGAGTGCTTGGCGAGTAATCAGACTTGTCACCGGATGTACCTACAAGCACATCCAAGTCTTGAGAACGGTCAAAAATGGGGTGTGTAGACACCCCATTTTTGACCGCCCTTAAGACTTGGGCACTACTGATGGTTTACTTGGTGTTGGAAGGTGTGCAGGGCACAGGTCCAGTTTCTTCGGCAAGGAGAGAGGCGAATCTCAACTTCACACCCCATTTTGAACCAAAGCTTTTTTGAATGGTTTTTTTTTAGACCTCGAAACCCTCTCTTTCAAAACATTTTTGAAATAAAGTTTCTACGATGTTCCGAAGCTCGCATTTTGTCAAACGTTGTGCTTTTCGGTAAACCGGGCAAGGACAAAGTGGGAGTGAATGAAAGAGAGATGAAATCTTTGAAAAATCTTTCAAAACATCTTACTTAGGGGTTTGAAGCTGAAGAAAAGAGGAGAAGAGGGGAGAAACCAAGTTGGAGAAGAAGATAGGCAAGAATCGCTAAGAGAGGGACGAGCAGCCCTCGCCGAATCGAGCTTATTTGTCTATACACTTGGAGTTAAATTATGAGGCTACCACCATTGGAAACAAGACTTCCGGGGCTTCATTTTTCATACAAGAATCTCTTAAACCCGAGTCCGGATGGCGGAGATATGATTGGTTGAAGTTGGGCATCATCCCGGTTGGACCGAAACTGAGCAACCTTCACCAAAACAAGAATAACTTTCTGCACAGTTGGAATTTTAATGCAAGGTTTGCGGCATTGGAAAGCTTACTTCCGGGGCTTCAATTTTGACACAAGAATGACCTGAAAAGGAGTTCCCATGAAGGAGTTATGCTCATTTGAAGTTGGACCTACAGAGCAGATTTTTCCTGCCGACCGGCCAGAAAAGAGTGCCGACCGGCCAAATAGAGTGCCGACCGGCCAGTAAAGAGTGCCGACCGGCCATTTTTGCTAGCCGACGACCATCCGGAGCATTCTACAGATTGAATGGATGCCAGCTGTGCCAGCTGGAGGGCACAGACTGGATCCTCCATACACGTGTATGGAGGATCTTGGCTCTTGGTTTTGAAGCTTCTAAGAGAAGTCTTGCTCCTTTGGCTCTATAAAGGAAGCTCTCCTCTTCCTTATGCTAGGTTAGGAAAACCAGCTGGAGTTAGATACATCTAACCCCATATATCTCTCATCCAAGCATCCAAAACTCCATTGTTCTTGGGCCATTTCTTCACCAATCCATAGCACCACCACCACTACTCCATCACAGCAGCTTGGAGCAGTTTTTCAGAGGCCAAAGGTGCTGCAACTCAAGCCAAGAAGCAACCAAAAGGGTAGTCTTCAAGGGTGAGATCATTTTCCCTCTTTTGTAGCACATTCTTGTCACATTTTTCTACCCTATTTTCTTACTGTTTTGGGCTCCGGCCCTAACTGAAAGGGGCACTCTTTTGAGCCATTCTTCATGTTTGTTTAAGGGCTCAACCCTGTTTGAGCCCTCCATAGTGCACTTGCTTCAATACTCCTTTGTATGCCATTATTTTGCATGCTATTTTTAGCTTATTTTTAAACTATTTTTGAGCATGTAATAAACTGTAAGTAGGCTCATTTTGAGCCCTTCTTCAACATTGAAGAAGGGCTCAACCCTGTTTGGGACCCCTATCTTGCACTTGCTTCATAATCTCTTCTTTTTACCGTAATTTTGCATGCTTTGTTAGCCTATCTTGCTTCTGTTTTTGGGCCATCATCAGAACTGGAAGGGGTCATGTTTTGACCCCCTGGACATATTTCATTAAGGGTCTTTGCTTGTTTGATGAATGTTTGGTGTACCTCATGTTATAGCCTTTTGTTATCCTAGTTCTTGCATGGCATTTTTAGCATGTTGGCATATTGATTTGGGGGCTGTCATCTACTGTGAGTAGTCATATTTTTGGTCCCTCATTAGTGTTGTAGAAGGGACTTTTCCTGTTTGGGCTTTGCATCATACACTTGCCATGTAAATCATGCTAGCTAGTCAAAATCACATGCTAATTTAGCCAAGCATGCTAGCTTATTTTGGCTACATTTCATACATGTTTTAGCATTATTTTGGGCTGCATGAGGACTGTTTGTGGCTGTCTTCATCATTCGGGCATCGCTTTGCATGCTTATAGTGTATTGCATCTCACTAGCTTTAGTGCTTAAGTCCTTAACAATGCATTACATGAATGTTTGCATGCTTTGGAGTCATTTTGGAGTCATTTGGCATGCCATTTCAGATCTGAAACATGCACCATTATATGCTATGTTTCATCATTTGCCATGCCTTATTAGAGTTGCATGTTGTATCTTAGGATAGATCCATGCATTGGACATGTTTGTGTGCATTTCGGTTACCTCATTTCATTTAATGGCCACTGATTTTGGCATGCTTGCGAGCTATCCATGTTAGTTTAAGCCCATCATTGCATGTTGTTGCATGCCATGTTTGTTTACATGTTTAGGTTGCGTGCCTAGTATACATTGCTCATTTGCATGTTCATGTTGCATACTTAGCCTCCATGCCTAGGTTGCATTTCATTGAGCATGCATCCCTTGCCTCTTGATCAATCATGATAGAGGTTGGGGCCCTTTGGTGTGTTTTGTGCTTGCATTTCATTTGATATCAAAGTTGCTAACTTGGCTTTTGGGCCATCATGCATTGAAATGCGTGATTGATGGCCCGGGGGTCGAGGGCCATGCTCCCTTGAGTCCATTGCATGATAGGGAGCGTGTCTATGCATATATGTGCCTAAAAATTCATGCCATGCACTGCTTGTCTGCTGCTGCTGTCAAAACTGTCTCCTGCAGGAATTTTCTGCCGATCGGCAGTATAGAGTGCCGACCGGCACTATATGGGTGGCCGATAACCTCTAGAGCAGCCGGTGATCACTCTAAACAGCCGGTGGAAATTTCTTCTAGCCGGTGGTGTACTTCAGTGCATTTGGAAGATGTTCTGGGACTTTGGCAGAGTTTCAGAAAGGCAGGACAGTGGAAACAGAGGCAGCAGTGGTGCGGTGTGGGCTTTTGGGCAAGTTGGATCGAACATGCATCATTCACGCATCCCGAGGCGGGGCTGAGGCCCCTTTCTCTTATGATAACATTTAATTTGATAATTAGAAATTTCTGTAATAATTAATTTATTCTGTATTTGGACTGTATTATTTTTGGACTGTATATTCTTTCGGTCCCTCTGTGTGAGGGCATATTTGTAATAAGTGTGGGTGAGTGTATGTATGTCTTCCAACCCCAATTTCTTTCTTCCCTTTTATTTACTTGCTTTGATGGTTAGTATTAGGGCACGTTTATTTTAGCATGCCTTATGCAATGCATGCGTGCATCCATATATTTGTTACACATGCATCGGGCTCGGCACATCATACAAACTGCATTGTATTTCAATTCCAAATTGAATACGTGTTATTTGTAGCATTCCACGTGCCATGTTTAGGATAGCCGAGCCTGTCTAGATTGCATCTTTGCTTGTGTTGCATTAGCCACTTAACATGAACTAGGATCATGCATATGATTACTAACTGGTTTCTGTTTTGGCTCGGAGTACTAGGTGAGCTTTTATGCTTTAGCATACCGCATGCGTGTGAGTGTTGCCATAATTGCATGATTACCATGAGGCTAGCTGCTTATGTGATATAACTGCTTGAATGCCTGTGGATGGAGGTCGAATTGCTTAAATTGGGATAATGCATTAAAACTGTGAGTTTTAAGCCCACTAGATAGTGGCAAAACCATCTTTTTCTAAAGCCCACTTGAGGGTGGCAAAACCTGCATTTTAGCCTACTTGCGAGTAGCAAATCATTTTCAAAACAAACTTACAATGTTTTGTTCCAATTTAGGCAATTTGGTCTATACTTGTTTGTTGTGCGCATAACATAGTAATTCTAGGCTAATAACCGGAATAAGAACGCATAAAGTTTTCAAAAATGGATATCATGGTTAGTAGAGGCCGGTCTTCGGACCGGGCGAGAGGGGGTGCTCATAGCTGACCTTCCCCGATCGTACCCAAGTTCCCGAGCCGAGGCAACTTTGGTGATGATGGACACGTGGCCTTTGGCATCGAGTCAGGGTTTCCTAAATTCTCCCATATAAAATATTTAGGTGGCGACTCTGTATCTGGCAAAGCAGTCCATGTTTGGCACTTCTTTCAAAAAAATCTTTTTCTCAAAACGATTTGCCAGAGTTGGACTCTTTGGTTCAGATTTAGAACCGTAACAAAAAAGGAGAGTCCGAACTGTAGAGTGAGGCCCAAAGGGCGCATCTACAGGGTGTCTACAGTTGCCCCTCTTTAACAGGACTTGGAAGTCATGAAATAACGGGAGTGAATGTCAAAGCCCAGAGACGACCCATTTTTGACAAGGCCGAAGACTTAGACAAACATTCAAAATGACAGTACATAGGTGCGCCCGCAGGCTGGGGCAAAACGCAAATGACATGCATGATGCAAGAGCATAAGTTATGATTATGCAAAGAGGGCTGTAATGTAGCATTTATACAAAATAAATACAACATTTTAAGCAAACCGACAAGTTACAGCAGTCTTACACATTAGTAGAAAAGATGTAAGAAAATTATGCAATCTTCACTGCGCCTCACGCAAGAAAGGCTAAAAGTGACTATCAGGAATACCCGAAGTCTCAGACGAAACACCTCTAGGCGTGTCACACGCGAGAGGGGGAAGAGAACACCTCTTGACGTATCACACACGAGAGAGGGAAGGTAAGCACCTCTCAACGTATCACATGCAAGAGAGGGAAAGGCAACACCTCTCAACGTATCACACGCGAGAGAGGGAAAGGCAACACCTCTCAGCGTATCACACGCGAGAGAGGGAAAGGCAAACATCGGGTATACGACCCAAACGCTTTCAACAGGGTGCCAGTGTAAACACCGGGCGTACCCAGGTGTTTCTAACCAACGGAATGTCAGTGTAGACATTGGGCGTACCCGAATGTCTCCAACCAACAGGATGAGAGAGAGAAAAGGTTCTACCCGAGATTCCTCCAAATGAACCATACATACAATATCGTGCATATACAAGAAAGAAATGTGATAGGTTCAATGCAATAAAATGCATGTCTCAAGCGAGACGAATGATCATAACATGATGTTAAGGCATGCTCAAAGCGTAACATGAAAGAAATGAAACCGAAACATATTTTATGCAAGATAATCAACGATGCATGCTCCATGCAGACATGGTAATGCATGTTTAATGCAACAATTCAAAATGTATATTCAATGCAACATACATTCTATGCGACGACATGCACAAGTGTAGTACAATGTGACACAACATACACATTCTATGCAAAATGATAACAGTGCCTGATCCAATGCAACGTGCACAGATATTCTATGAAATGATGGCGATGCATGTTTCTATGCAACGATTCAACTCACGGATTCAACATGACAACAAAGGAAAGTACATTCTATGCAGCGACAAAGGCGCGTATGATACAGACAACTCAAAGGTAACTTCCAATTTACCTCTCGGAGAGTTACAATATGCTAAAAAGGATACACCTTGTTTGTGTTGACGGGTGATGATCTTCGCGTACTGCGAATGCGATTCTTTCTTCCGCGGAGGCATTTTGAATTACACTTTGAACACATCTTGCATTTCTTGGAACCCAATGACACATATCAAGGCTAAAAGGTCAGAGGGAGCTTGTAAAAGCATGCCAGCCATGGAGGAAGGCTGCCGGCCCCCTGTCAGCCATCAGTGGCATCGGCCGGCCAACAATTACACACTGCCGGCCACCGATGTGCCACTATTGGCCATCAATGGCAGACTTGGACAGTTTGGTCTTTTGACCCGTGGCTCTTTAAGTACACCTAAAACCACTTCATTTGCTCACAACCTCTTGCACGAAATTGCTCTCCCTTGCTTTCTAGGTGCTCCTTCTCTCTAGATCCGCGCATTTTACGCGTTTCCCAACACCCTACAAACATTTTCTTCACGAAAACCCTCTTGTTCCCTTCGATTTGAACCGATCAGAATTTGATTTCAACGCTTCTTCCGTCATTTCCACTGTTCAAGGATCATTTCCCTCGAGTTTCTCCCAAGGTTAGTTCACTTTTCTCGGGTTTTGATTTTCTTTGACTTTTCCCTTTCTCCTAGGGTTTGGTTTGTTCAAAGTTTCACCATTTTCCGCATTTTTGCTCATTTTCACTCATTTTTGCATTTATTTCAGATGGCAGATGATATCCCACATGACAGGGGCTTCCCCGCGCGTCCTCTGGTAGAGTTTGTAGCGGACTTTGCGGCCGAGCCGGAGGTAGAGCCTGAGCCATTGCCGTCGAGCAAACGTCCTTTTGATTAGGCGAGGTATCACCCCGAGACTCACATTATACCGACTGCGAGAGGCATCAAAGCCTTCACTGATTTTGCCGAGGACGTGCCAGACGACCTGTTACTGAGAGAGCCTACGTCTCACTTATCAGCTGTAGCCGTAGAGGTACAAACTCCACTTTTCTGCAGTACTACTTTTAACTATTTATATTTCTTGCCTTGTTTTAATCTAACTGTATCACATGCCTTGATTTGACTGTATTTCGTACATCACTACTATGCATTCAACTATACTTCATCTGTGCTTGCTTTGCATTCAACTGTACTTGCAACTGTGCTTGATTTGATTGCATCTCTGCTTGATTTGATTGCATCTCATGCATTACTACAGGACGGATCCCGCTCTTTCAGAGGCTATGGCACGACGACAGCCTGGGACTGGTATGGCGAGCTCCCAGTGAGCGTCTGCGACCTCATTGACGAGACTGGCTTCGGTCTATTTTGCTCTAGGTTGACATGAATTGTAGCGAGTCGCCCTCTCTTAGGGGCTCTTGTGGAGAGGTGGTGGGATACCACCAACTCCTTCCATTTCTCTACCACAGGGGAGATGATGATGACTCCTTACAACTTCGCCATGATCATCGGCTTAGGCATAGGGGGTGATCCGATATCTCGATCCTGACATGGGAGAGTGAGAGGCTTCATGGACCGCACTGCTCGGGGCACACCCACCGACACTCCCGACAGGCATGGTTCGATATAACTGGTTCGAGGAGCAGTTTAGAGGAGAAGAGCCCAAGACAGTTGAGGAGGTAGAGTAGTATGCGAGGGGCTTTCTCATGTTCCTTTTTGGTACCACCTTGTTCTCGAACAGGTGGAACACCGTGGGTTTGTACTTTCTGAGCACATTGGTAGTACTCCAGAGAGTTCAGTTCTACGACTGGGGTGGAGCGGGCCTCACCACACTGTATGGATACATGAGCTCGACTTCTCGGATGAGCGGGACCTTGATCGGCGGCTATTGGCGAGCTTGGGAGGTACACAACTTAGTTTCCCCTTTTCACTTTACAGTTTCCGCTTAGCATTTCCTGCATTACATTTGTTCAACACATATACTTTCTACCTTGCATTTTCTGTATCTGCTCATACATTGTATGCTTTCTGCCTTGCATTTTCTGTATGTTACACACACCGCACTCTGCACACTGTACACTGCGCACGCAAAGTCTAATCTCTGCTCTACACTTGCACTTTCCATGCATTGTACTGCACTTTGCTTTCTGCCTTTTCAGTATTCTGTTCATACACTGTATTGATCACATTTCCCTTTGCAGTTGTGGGTGTACGCATACTTCCCAACTCTTGCTCCGGAGCCTATAGTGGAGACCCCAACGACAGTCCCGTTCTCTCGGGTATACGATGGCCAGCTCCGTCGTAGGACCCGGGAGAACTTCATGTTCTTCCGACAGTACTTCGACACGGTGACGGGGCGCGAGGTAACCCACATCAAAGTTATTTCAATTAACTTGATACACCCGTGTTAGTCAATTGACGACGACTAATCATCTTGTTCATTCTCTTATTCTCAGATCGCATGGTAGCCGTCAGATGCGATACCACCAGGGCTCCGAGACCAGTATGAGACAGCCAGGGTCGTCACTCGCTATCATATTCTCCTCGAGGGCCTGATCTGCCGAGCTTGGTTCTTGAGCGAGCGTTTCACGCGCCAGACTTTAGGACTGCCTGCCCCGTTTGTACCGACGACACCCCCAACATCGATGAGAGAGACACACAGGCTTTCTGCTGAGGAGGTGATCCAGTTTATGGTAGGACTGGAGACGGAGTACTTCCGTGCAGAGGATGACTACGCGACCTTCATCCAGACTCATCTGATGCCACCTCTAACCGGCATTCGCGGAGGTAAGGGAGGGAGAGCTCCTGCCGCGAAAGAGAGAGAGGCAGAGGAGCTAGAGCGACTAGGTCTCATAGAATGAGAGATTCTGGGGAGAGGCTGAGACAAGAATGGCCAGAGCTGCCTACCTCAATGACTTATCGAAGACGGTCCAGGGAGACTTGCTAGATCCCCATCGAGCCTGCACCGGCTGGTCATGCATTTGTTGGAGTTCGAGGCCCGACCCTAGTATGCACCAAACTTTACATTTTGCATATTTACTTCATTTCAATTATGTTGTATAGAACACTGATCCCTTTAATGCACTTGCAGGCACCCATAAAGTACACAAGGCAGGCCCTTGAGCTAGTGGCTTCCTTGACAGAGATGGTACAAACGAGCTTGGATCTGCTCAACCTCTACAGGATCCCGGTAATTCTCAATTTGCACGAAGTTTTTCAGCTAACACACTAGCACTGCAACTGTTCCACAGTACACTGATCTGACACATTGCACTAAAACACTACGTCGATGCACTGTTCTCATACATCTGCCCACGGCATACATACACTGTAATCATTTACTACTCACGGCACATTACCTTTTGCATCTAATATACACTACAATTAATGCATTCTCATAAACTGCCCTTTTCAGATTCTTTTCGAGATGCCAACCCTATCGGGCACCCCAACAGGAGCAGCGGTAGGGCCTTCAGTTCCTCCCCCAGCAGCAGAGAGGAGAGGGAGACAGGCTCAGGTACGCAGCCGAGGCAAAGCCAGAGGTAGCCATAGCGAAAGTGGCCCTTCAGAGCCCATTCTGGGCGATGATGATGATGATGAGACGAGCGAGGAGGCTGAGGTGGTGAGTCCACAGTCCGAGTCATCTGATGGAGGAGGTGACGACGCTGGCTCAGATTCTGTAGGTGGTGAGGCTAGAGAAGATGAGGAGGGTTCCAGTTCAGGCTCTGATCCAACTTCAGACAACAGTGCCGATAGTGACAGTGCTCCAGAGGCTGCTCGGCCGAAAAAGAGGACGAAGAGGGCCTCTCGATCTTGAGCTAGTCGGCATCGATCCATATGATCTTTTGCTTTATTTTCCTTTGTTTTTTTGCTTTGTTTCTCTTTTTGCTAGTAGTATTAGCACTTTGTACAGCCTTAGGCAGTTTTATTTTCTTTAAAACTTGTACTCTTTTGCAAAAAGGAAACCATGACTGGAATGAAAATAGCTTTTTGTTTTAAAAAGTGTTACATTTTACATTCTAAGCATCGTATAACATTGCACAGCATGAAAATGAGATTGATCTTTGTTTGAAAACTGCACATTTGAATTGCATTGCTCTAGGTCAGGTAGTGAACCAACTAACAACTGAAAGAACAAAACAACTTAATAAACAACAGAAATACAACTTGATAAGCAAATCACATCAACTCGATAAGCAAATTGCATACAACTCGATAAGCAAATTGCAACAGCTCGATAAACAACACGCGTACAACTTGCTAAACAAGGCTAGATGGTTACAACTTAAATAGACATGCTCAAGCCTAAATAGAACCAAAACTGGACCTCGAAAGGTGCCGATAACAGAATACAATTGTTGGAAACCACTGAATCTTCACACAAGAGATTAGTGAGTATGAAAGGGAGGCTGTCGGCCATGGGGAATGGTCTACCGACCATCACCTTCTTCTGCTAGCCATCAATGTGCCTATGCCAGCCATTGATGAGCCCTTGCCGGCCATCGATGAGCAAGTGACGGCCATCAATGAGCAGAACCTCCAAAATGTTGACACCTGTCCTCCACTCAATGCCTTATCTTCTATAAAGGTTCTAGCTTCGTGGTTGCTTCATTTCAACTCCATTCTTGCCCTAAATAGAACCATTCTTTGCCGAAAAACTCTCCAATTGGATTGCAACTTTGGATGGCTTGGAAAAGTTGAATTTCTGGGGTTTCAGGCTAAACGCACAATTTCCGCTGAGCCGTACTCCACTGTGTTTTCCGTTCCTCCATGTCGCGGCAAGATGTTGGAACCCGGTTACACACGTATTTAGCTTCGAGGGACAAGAGCTGTGTCCCACAATCAAAGAATTTCAAGCTTTGATGGAGTCCCGACATAATGAGGAGATATTGCCTCAGACTCGTTTTGGACACATCCAGGCTTTAGGAAGGATGTGCAGGATGACTTTACATGATGCTCGATCTTTGGTGCACAACGAGGAGTTGGACATCCCTAACTTGATTCATCGATTTTCTGACGCCAGTGACCGCGGCGACCACTTTTGGCAGGGCTTTCGGCAACATGCCCTCTACTTATGCATGCTAGCTCATTTTCTGCTTGTCCCTGGCTTCGGAGGGTCCAGCATTCGCTTGATCGAGGTTGCCCAAGGCTTAAAAGAGGGCAAAAGCTGCTTCAGCATGACACTAGCCGAGACTTTAATGGGCTTGGATGCTTTCCACCGCAGAGAGACAACCAAGTTTGCGGGGAGTCCACTACTATTGCAGGTAACGTTTCCCACCCGTCTCATATGTGTTTCTCATATCACTCGGCCCTGAAGCTCTGTTTTTCTCTCAAAACCCTTTCTCACTTTTCTCTCCACGTACACCTCTCTATTCTTTAATCTCTCTTATTTTTCATCCCTCCCTAGGTTTGGCTGATGGATAAGTTGAAAGTAGTGGACATTTGTCCCACATACTCAGCACGCGGCTATTTCTTCCGCCCTCAGCTAGTTGACTTCCCGAATGAGGGATTGTGATGCCGCTGGATGTGCAACAGGTCTGCTGTCGATATCACTTGGTGCTGCCCCTGGTTTGATCTACCGGAGATGAGCTACAGCATGTCTCGGCAACCTAGTATTCAATTGGTTGGCTTAACACACTGTGTCTTCTACTTCCCATTCTGATTCTGGCGTCAGTTCGAGCATGACCAGACTTGCCCGAAAGAGGGGATAGAGTACCCAGTTTCATTTCTGATCCAAGGCACACAGCTAGCTCAGTATGCCACAGCATGGAGAACAAGAGATCTTCTGGCCCCCGCTCTCTATTTCAATTGTGCCCTTTCTGGCGAATGCGTAACTTGGCTTGAAGACGAGGCACAAACTAGGCCTACTTTGGCATCAGAAGCTTCCACAAGCTCTGGGAGGGGACACAGGAACACCTGACCATGCCCCAAGTTTATTACTTTAATCTGTACTTTCAAGTTTTCTTTATGGATATAATAAAAAGCAACTTCAATTTGTATCAAGAGTAGGAGAACTCTATATTGAAATCAATGAAATTGAAGGTTGTGGGTATTGAAAATTTTCCGTTTGGTCTAAAAATTGTCTAAGTTGTAAAAAGATTAATTTGAGCAAAATCAACTTTTATTAAAACTTTTCAAAACCATTTTCGATATGGATCACATTGGACACGCTCGAGATCTATCACTGAGATGTACAACCCCGGATCCAACAACTGGGAAGCTACCCCTAGTCTGAATAACATTGCACTGGTGTCACGACCCAAACCCGCCCCTAAGGGTTTAGCATCGTAACCGACCAGTAATCCGTGATTACCGAAGGTCTGCTTAACAGTAATGACAATAATACAGTACAAAGGGGCTGGCGAAAGCCAATCAATAATAAAAAGATGTCCAATAAGCTGTGAAATCTGAATGGGAAAAAAACCTTCCATGCACATAGCTATAGACATATATCAAAAATACATGTACGTTGTAGCATAAGGGTTAGGACCATAACCCCTTTAACATAAGTGTGCATCAAAAGTCTTAAACATTCTTTACATTAATAGAGACGAAAAGGGGAATCTGAAGCACCCCAAAACAGCCTTGACTCGTTTAGGTTCGAATCCTCGATGTGAGATGCGATGGTTGGCTTGACAAAACATAAGTCTAAGTCGACGCCTCTAGCTCTGGTCCGGTGCTTGGCCACCTACATATATATATAAACTGTGAGCTAAAGCCCAGTGAATAACAATTGTGTAAAGAGGTTGAGAATGATGTCCTCCAAATTTGAAAACAATCGATTAGCATTAGAACATTTTCAATCAATATCATTTGTCAATCAATCATTCAATTCGGTCAAGTCGATCCATCATATTCATTAAGTTATACATGGTACATCCAATAGCAACAATACACTAGGTCTTAAAAGACCGAATAATCAATTGATGGCCATCATACAATAACATAGTTCCAAGATTTGGAACTGACAGAGATCTCTGTAACAATAACAATATCAATAACAATAAAAATCACAATGCGCTATGGATGCCACGAATATAATTCAAAATAGGATCATCATTCAATCGATAAAAGTATCATTTCAGAAAGCAAAATGATTTATCAATCTGAAAATAAATACGATTAAACATATCTTTACAACATCGTCACTCACTGATTACTGGGCTATAGGCAAGCTAATCAGCGTCCTTGGGTGCCAGACCTACACAGTTACAGAATGAACGCACACTAAATTACACACTTGAAATTAATAACTTAGCCCCTTATTTGCTTTGATGTGGTTCTATATTAATATCCTCAATAAGATGCCTTAAAATGGCCTAGGAACGCCTAGGATGAAATGAGGATGCAAAAATGTACTTAAAAATATTTTTCAAAACTTGCTGAAAACAGGGGTCTCACTCGAGTGAGCATGCAGAATGTGCTTGGTCGCTCAAGCGTAGACTCCTTTGCTCGAGCAATCTGCAAAAATGTGAAAAGTACTGGTTGCTGAAAATTTCCACTCGATGCTCGCTTGATGCTCGCTCGAGCGTGAGACACAGTTCTTCGCTTAAGCGCAAGTCTCGTTGCTCGAGCGTGCTTCTGCACACGCAAAAACCTGAGAGCTTGCCATTTACGCTCGAGCCAGCATTCCTTTGCTCGAGTAAAAGTCAGAAAACAAAGGTGGTCGCTCGAGCGAGGAAACCAAATTCTGGGTTTTCTAGATTTGCTCCCAAAGCTCAAACCATGGATTTAATATGCCAAAACTCATCCGTTTGGGCCAATTCTTTGGAAAATGCTTGGAAACTCATAACACAACATGTTTTGAAGATCATTTCATAAAATCAAAGCCCAAAAGTGTGCCAATTAAGCACAATTTCAACTTGAAAAGGAAGAACATTGTGTAATTATGTCATTCATGTGTTTATTTAAATTCATAATGTCCAACACATGATCATATGAGTCATTCTTCCCAAAAGCATGATGAATTCCTAGATTACAACTATAATATGAACATGCATGTGAGAATTTTCATGAAAACATCTTCAAAACTCCATGATATGGGCATGCATGCATGAATTCATACTTCTTAAGCTCAAATCTCATATCTCATAGTTCAATCCACTTGATTTCAAAAATGATTCAACTTAAATTCAAGACTAAGGACTTGACTTCTTACCTTAGATGTTCAATTGGGCTTTAGGTGCTAAATTCTTGAGCTAGGTGAACAAGTCTTCAAAGTTTCTTCAATTTCCTCTAAATTTCAAGCAAATCTCTTGTTGGATTAATTTTTCTCCTACTCTCCTCTCTCTTACGTTTTGTGCAAGAAGATGAAGGTTAAAGGCATGTCAAACATATATGGAATAGGAACCAAACAATGATTTTGAGGGAGCCCACTCAATGGCAAGAATGTAAATAATTTAGGCTCAATTAATTAGCATTATTTATTCTAATTTAATTGTTCCAAATCGAATTTCAATTAGACCTACCATAAAATCATATAATCCCTAATTAGCATATAATTGAAGTCAATTTCTGAATCGGTCGCCGATAAGGCTTTCAATTCGCAATTCGAAATTCGAAATTAAAACGTGAACAGATCGTTCTATATTAGACAGATAGAAATGCAATTAAAACAATACACTAACATAATCAATTTGGGATTTCATCTTAATCATTTACTTATCATGCTTAATCATGAATTAACGCTAAACATAGGTTAGAGTTGTCACAACTAGAGATCACAACCGAGCTCTTGAATGTAGAATAGACAAAGATGACTAACATGATCACATGGACAGAGTTGATTTGGAAGTGTTTATAGCTGAACTTCATAATGAAGTTGCCTATGTATCCTAAAGATGGGAATCAAGCCTTGCGTAGTTCGGTTCAGGTTCAATCGTGTATTAACACTCTCCTTTTGCGCTCTAACTTTTGCCAAGGCTGCCCTTTCTGGGTTTTCAACCTTACGAGCTCAGTTTTTCTTATTTCAAATTTTCTGTGCTCTAATTTTTGCCTAGGTCGCCTCTTCGGGTTTTCGGCCTAGCGAGCTACTCAGGGATAATATTTCTTCAACTTATCCATGTTGATCGTCTAAGAGAACTCTAGACCATCTAAGTTCATAAGAACGACAGCTCCACCCGACCAGATAGACTTGATGATGTAGGAACCGGTCCAATTAGGTCTAAACTTGCCCCTCGGGTCGTAGATAGGAGCTCGGTTGTCTTTAAGCACCAAATCCCCTTCTTTTAAATTCCTGGACTTAACCTTCTTGTTGAAAGCCTTGGCAATTCTTCATTGATAACCCTGGATATGGTACAGTGCTTTCAGTCTTCTCTCATCAAACAGCATGAGTTCTTCAAATCTGCTCTGCTGCCAATCTACCTCAGCTATCTGGCACTCAGCCATTACCCGCAATGACGGAACCTCAACTTCAATAGGCAGGACAGCCTTCATCCCATAAACTAAGGAATACGGAGTTGCCCCAGTAGAAGTTCAAATTGATGTTCTGTAGCCCCAAAGAGCAAATGACAGCTTATCTGGCCAGTCCCTATAGGTTTCCACCATCTTCTCCAGAATGTGCTTGATGTTCTTGTTGGCGGCCTTAACAGTTCCGTTGGTTTGCGGTCGGTATGTAGATGACTTATGAAAAGCCACGTTGTACTTCTCCAACAAGTAGATCATCTCCTTCTTGAAGTGGGAACCATTATCCGAAATAATCTCATTCGGGACCCCATAGCGACAGATAATGTTGTTCCTAATGAACTTAGCAACATGCGATGCCTTCAGTACGACATAGGATTGGGCCTCAACCCACTTTGTAAAGTAGTCTATAGCCACCAGAATGTACTCATGCCCGTTTGACCCCTTTGAAGTAACTGCCCAAATCACATCAATCCCCAAAACTAAAAAAGGCCATGGCGAAGTTATGTTGTACAGCTTCAACGGCAGAATGTTCATACGGTTTGCATGAATCTGGCATTTGTGGCATCGCCGAACAAAGCTAATACAATCCTCCTCCATGGTTGACCAGTAATACCCCTGTCTGAGAATTTTCCTGGCTAGTATCACCCCACTCATGTGCGCTCTGTACTCTCCTCCATAGATGGCGTCCATCAGGTGCTTAGATTCTTCAGCATCAACACACAGTTTGTGCATCCCAAGATGACCCTGCTTGTACAGTTTACCCCCGCAGATGATGAACTGAGTAGCCATTCTTCGAATTGCCCTTTTATCTTTAGCATTTGCCCCTGGTGGATAAACCTCTTTTTCCAAGAAGTTCCAGATGTCATGGTACTAAGGGTTCTGATCTTGTACTTCGTCTATGGCGACAATCAGCTCGTAGGCCGGCACATACCGTTGTTCAATGATGATTGGGCGCATCTGGACTCCCAAAGGGATGTCTATCATAGAAGATAGAGTTGATGAAGCGTCTACGAACCTGTTGCTCTCTCTTAACAAATGGGTGAAGGTTAACTTCTCAAACCTGGGAATTAGAACGTCCAGAGTTTGGTGATAGAGTTTCATCCTTTCTTCCTTTACCTTCCAGTCTCTTTTCGCTTGAGACACAACCAGGTTCGAGTCCCCGATGACGTCCAACCTTTTTGCCCTTAGTTCCAGAGTGGCTTCTAAGCCAGCGATATACACCTCATACTCTGCCTCATTGTTCGATACTTTGAACCGGAGTTTGAAAGCTAGGGGTATGTGGGAATTGTCAGGTGCTATCAGCAGCACCCCTATCCCATACCCGTACTGATTAGACGCTCCGTCAAAGTACATAGTCCAGACCTCTTCTTCAAGTTGCAGAATGGCCTCGTCCAGGAACAGATACTCTGCTACTTCATCCCCTTCCACTGGGTGATCGGCTAGGAACTCCGCTACCGCTCTCCCTTTTACAGACTTACGCGTCATGTACTTCAAATCAAATTCGGAGAGAAGAAGCAACCAACGAGCTAGCTACCCGTAAGCGCTGGTTTCTCGAAGAGATATTTGATGGGATCTAATCTTGAAACCAGTATTACAGAGTGAGCTAACAGGTAGTGCCTCAACTTCCTGGTAGCCCATACCAAGGCTAAACAAGCCTTCTCCAACGGAGTGTAGTGGGTCTGGTATTCCAGCATTTTCTTGCTCAGATAGTAGATAGCCTTCTCTACTTTTTCCTCGGATTCCTACGTAAGCATGCAGCCCATTGTCTTGTCGATCACTGATAGATACAGAATCAACGGTTTCCCCGGCTCTGGCGGCGATAACACAGGTAGGTTCTGTAGATACTGCTTGATCTGTTCGAAAGCAACTTGGCATCGGTCATCCCATTGGAACTTCTTTCCTTTCTTCAGAAGACCAAACAGTGGTTCACAAGTCAAGGTTAATTTTGCAATAAACCGTCTTATGAATTGCACTTTACCTAGAAAGCCTCGCACCTCCTTCTCAATCCTCAGTGGTGGCATTTCTAAAATGGCCTTGATTTTGGAAGGATCGATCTTGATGCCCGTCTGTGTGATCAAGAACCCTAGCATTTTCCCCGCTATAACGCCAAAAGTACATTTTTGAGGATTCAACCACAACCAATACTCTCTAATCCATTGGAAAAACTTCTTTGAGGCGGTGTAGTGGCCCTCTCTTTCCTTGGACTTGACAATCATGTCGTCCATATACACCTCGACCTCTTTGTGGATCATATCATGCAAAATCGTGGTTTCAGCCCGTTGATATGTAGCCCCAGCATTCTTCAAACCGAACGGCATCACTCTATAACAGTAAGTTCCCCACGGGGTAGTGAAAGCAGTTTTCTCCCTATCTTGGGGTCCTATCAAAATCTGATTGTAACTTGAAAACCCATCCATAAACGAGAGCAGCGCATGCCCAGCTATGAAGTCCACTAATTCGTCGATATGCGGCAGAGGAAAGTCGTCCTTCGAACTGGCTTTGTTCAAATCTCTGAAGTCCTCACATACAGGAATTTTGCCATCTTTCTTCGGCACCGGAACTATATTGGCCAACCAAGTCGGATACTTAGATACCAGCATGAACCCTGCATCAATCTGCTTGGTGACCTCTTCTTTGATTTTCAGAGCCCAATCCAGGCGGATCCTTCGGAGCTTCTGCTTAACAGGTCGGGCCTCTGGGTCAAGAGGGATCCAGTGCTATACAATCTCAGGATCGATTCCAGGCATGTCTTCATGGGACCACGCGAAAACATCTTTGAAATCTTTTAATAAAGTGACTAAACGCTCGCGCTCCTCAGAAGACAACGTGGACCCGATCTGGACCAGCCACGAGTCCTTCTCAGTACCAACATTAATTGAGGTGATTTCATCAACCAAAGGCTTCACAAACCTCTCCTGCTCTTGATCAATCTAAAGTTTCAAAATCGGAGGAATTTATTCCTTGTCGTTTTCATCAAAGTTTTGAAAGTACTGATTAATGCAATAAACTAAAGGCACAGAAAAGTACTCAGAAGCCACAGCAGCACCATTCTCATTAATAATATCCAATTTGTCTAATTCTTCGGTTACAACAGACTCGAAGGAAAACGAAAAAGACGACCTAGACTTAACAACGGCATCCGGGTTATCAAACCCAAGAATACCGGACTCTAACTCAGATGAACTAGAATCTGATTCCGACTCCACAGACTCTGTGGAATCAGATTCTGGTTCGCTACCCGACTCAAAACTGCTCAATAAAAAGCCTTCATCGTACTGCCAGATGAGGAAGGGTGCGATGGATGCATCCAAAATGCCAGAAGAAGGGCTCATAGCTGCTTGATCCCCAATCATGGAAACTGAGAAGTCATCCCCCAAGCACTCCGGTGTGATTTGAGGATCTGAGAGGAGACAAGCCAGTGCTACCCCTATTTCAATTTTCGTGCCCTCAGACTCATCCTTCTTACACTGCTCAGCCTCAGCCGGTGGGTCAGTCTGCTCGTCGGCAACTTCATTCCCTGACAACTGAAGGTCAAAAAAGATCTCGAAGTCGGGCAAGCGCCGCTTCTCTGAATTCAACCATGGCTCCGGAAAGCCGCAAAACGGGAAGTCTTCCCCCTCCCGGACAAAACGTCTGTTCAGAGTTCCCTGGATAGGTCTGTGCACCAGCTCGTAGTGCTTCTTGGCTTGTTTAGCCTTGGCTCTTCCGGCCATTTCCCTTCCTTTCCTTGCCCAATCCTCTCTAGTAGGCGAGTAACCTAAACCAAAGGTAGAAGGGTTATGTGGCACTTCGGCCAATGCAACGACGCCCTTCTGACCACTTCGTCCCAATCCCATTCCGGGCATGTGTTGAAGCTTGTTCATGAAGTAAACAGATTGCGTACTGACATACAGCCCCTCGTCAACAGCCAGCAAGTCCTGTACAACCCGAGCCTCAGCCAAGGTGAATCCTAACAGAAACACATCCTCCACGCTGTGCTCAATTTCCAGAACTGGTGTAGAAACCTCTAGAGGCGGATGTATAGAAGAGTTCCCAAAAACAATTGTCACCCATTTCCCATGGGGATACTTTAGTATCTGGTATAAGGTGGAAGAGACAGCCCTCACCTAGTGCAGCCACGACCGCCAAAGGAGTAGATTGAAGGTGGCTAGAATATCCAAGACATGGAACTCAATGTCATGCTGCCCCGGGCCGACCTGAGTCTTGATCCATACCATCCCCATCACCTCCCGACTAGTGTTATCATAGGCCCAAATTACATGGGCTGTTGGTGCGAAATCTGCAGGCTTCAACCCAATAACATACGCCATTCGCAATGGACATACATTGATTGCAGATCCTATATCAACCAGAACAACCGGTATCCATTTCTCCTTACACTCCACAGAGATATAGAGCGGCTTGTTATGATCTGAGCCCTCAGGCGGTAGGTCTTTGTCTGTGAAGGTTAAAGTCAGTGAAGCTCCAACCAGGAAAACCAATCCCACCAACTGCTCGGGCGTTGTATCAATCGAAAGCTTGATCCTGTCCATGGTTGAAAAGACAGCCTGTCTATGCACCCTCAAGGCCATAAGCAGTCCCCAGATGGAGATGTCTACTTGAATTTTCTTAAGCTGCTTCAGTACAGCTTCCTCCTCCAGCAGTTTTTCTTTCTGCCTCTCTACTTCCTTGTCTTTCCCGGATGCCTCCAGCTGGTCCAAGGGTGGGGGCTTGAAGTACCGCCCACTTCGGGTCATATGGTCAACCTCCTCGGTGTACCAGGTGTCATCTAATTGGTTCTGTCCCCAGTCTTCATCCGTATGGGCAAGACGCAAGTCATCGTTTTCCCACCACATCCCATCGGCGACCAATAAACAACTGTCCGGTCACGTTGTAGCTGTTCCCGTGTTCTCAACACTTTTTGCCCCCTCAGGTACCTTGGCTTTTCTAGCCCTGTTATCTTTCTCTATTTTCTGTCACTCAAACTTCTTCAATGTAGCCTCTTGTTCGATATCTGCTGTACACAAACTGCCCAAATCCCGAGCAAAATTCTCAACACCGGTGCTCTCCGGTGACTCTCCTTGATTCTCGGCCATTCCGGCCATTGCAGATGTTCCTGTTTCTGACTGACCCTGTCTTGGCAGAGATCCCTCATCAATATCAGGCTCGTCATTGAGCCACCCTGTAGCATCTGTTGCTGTGTTTGCATCAAACCAACCAATATGTACATCTCCCACGTCTTGTTCGTCAAAGAACTGTAGGTTGCTAATATCCTCCTCAAGCTCGGACAAATCATCCAGCCCCAGCCCCTGACTCAGCCCGATCATCCAGCCCCTGACTCGGCCCATCCTCCCGAACAATATATACCTCTGCCCCAGTTGGCAACTCTACCCTCGGCTTAGCCTGGTATGTTGACACAATATAACCGCAAGGATTGTATGCTTCCTCAGTAAAGCTCCCAGATCCCTCAGGTTCCGAACCAACATTCCCATTCTGCTCTAAGGTCACCCCAGTTTTGTCTTCGACAGTCACCACCATTGGTTTGGGCTGGGTTAGGAAGGTGCTCATCATGTACAAATCCGTGCTTTCAGGGATAAACACCATCGGCTTAGGTAGGTAGGTGGGAGGGAGTGATGTATATGTTAGGGTTATATGGGATGGCCATGGTTTGGATCAGGTTGATTTACCTGGGTGGAGAAGGGGGATTGTTATGTGGTAGGAGGGGGTTGGTGGTGACATTTGGCTTCTCGGGAGGCACAATCACCTTATTGTCAATGAGATCTTGGATCTCATGACGTAGTCTGAAGCAAAGGTCGGTGTCGTGACCATGCTGCTAATGAACGGCGCAATATTTTGCTGGGTTATGTATGGGAGGGAGATTATTTGGCAGTGGGCGTGGTTCCAAGGGCTTCAGATGCCCCTTTCGAATTAAAACCCCTAGGGCTTTGGACAAAGGCATGTAAAATGGGGTGAAGGTCCTCTGGCTCTGGGGTGGATTTTTTGCTGATTGCGAGCTAGTTCCAGATGCACCGGTGAAGGGTGTAGCTGTTTTTGGCGTGGTGGTGACCATGCCGACGTCAGAAGTTCTTGCAACTGCACTACTACTTGTAGCTACGTTCGAACCGCGTGTAAATGCCCGCTTGGGCTATTCCTTCTTCTAGTCAATCAGACCTTGCCTCATAGCATTTTCGATCTGTACCCCAATCTCATGCAAGTCGGCAAAGGTGGGGAAGGGTAAAATGATCATTTTCTGTATCAGCTTGGGTTGCAAGTTGCGCACAACCATCCTTATCTGATCTTTTTCGGGTGGTTGAGTTGTCATCATGGAGGCTGTGACCCTCTATCGAGTGACAAAGTCAAAAAACCCTTCCTTTGGCTCTTGCCTAGTCGTTTCGAGATCACGGGTCGTGACCTCGATTTGGGTGTTGGAAGCATATTAGGCAATGAAGGCCTCGGTCATTTCCTCCCAACTTCTTTTCACTGAATCCTCTAGCTTGGCGTACCAGATAACCGCAATACCCGACAGGGTCCGACCGAAGAGAGAGAGTTTCTGGAGTCTAGTCAAGCCCATCGGGCGTAGAACATTAGAAAGCAGCCTCAAATGAACCATAGGATCGCCCGAACCATCAAAGCGATCCATGTGAGGTATCTTGAACCTATCCAGCAATGTCACCACCGAATCCGTGTAACCATCCTCTATATCCGAGATCGAGTGAATTCCCTGAGCTCGTTTAAACAGCTTTTTAAGCTTATTGACTTTCAAAGCAGTAGGATCGTACTCAGATTCGAACGGTGTGTCTGTTGGGAAGGCCGGTGCTTTTAAAATCTGTGGTAGAACTGGGGATGGGACTGGCCCTGTTGGAACGTCCGTATTCTCCTGGACGGTAGCTATATCTCCCGGTGTCAGAACCCTGGGTAGGGGTGGAGGTGGAGGTGGATGCGAAGCAGATGCTCCGACTTACTGTAGTTGCTGCTGTTGTTGAAGCCCAGCAATTAGTTCTGCCTGTTGGGCTACAACCTCTGCCTGACGAGTGGTAACCTCCGCCTAACAAGCAGCATCCCGCTGCATGGTCTCTTGGAGTTAACGCATCATGTCCTCCATACTGTCTGTAAAGTACTGATCTATCTGAACAGGTGTATATTCCCTCTCTGAGGTAAACACAGAAAACTGATCCCTACTGGGCATAGGTGAATCAGATAGCGACCGCTGAACTAGTAACCACTATACTAGTGATCTGTGCCTGGATGACCTCTATCTCGTAACCGGAGATAATGAAACAAACACTGGTTGTCCGTCAACTAGATCCTCAGATCGATGAATTCTCCCAACTCTGGTCCAGAGTGCTCGGGGGGCATTTGCCTCGTCGGAAGCATTGATGAAATACTACCTTGCAAAAAGATACATAAAGCAAAAAAAAAAAAAAAAAACAACAATCAGAAAAACGAACAGCATTTCAGCTTAGATAAAGACAACATGTAGCTGATATCATAAGCTGAACAATCTGCCCTCGAACACTGATCTTTGCCCCCAAATCACTACCCCAAACTGATACCCTCAGGTAAAACTGATACCCTCAAACACTGATGTCCTCAGACATGATACCCAGACTTGCAACTGATACATACATCCTGTAGAGACATACTCCTAACAGCACATATCAAGCAAATAAGAGCCAAAACACCCCTATAGTGGGGTAGGGTTTCCCTGTCCTATTTTGTCAGGAGCTAGGGCTTCACTACGCATGCATGCGGTTTCAAACAACCTACATTCAAAACTGATACCCTTAGGTAAAACTGATACCCTCAAACACTGATGTCCTCAGACATGATACCCAGACTTACAACTGATACATATATCCTGTAGAGACATACTCCTAACAGCACATATCAAGCAAGTGAGAGCCAAAACACCCCTATGGTGGAGTAGGGTTTCCTTGCCCTATTTTGTGAGGAGCTAGGGCTTCACTACGCATGCATGCGTTTTCAAACAACCTACATTCGGGTGAGCAACCTATCCTAGTTTGGAATGGTCTCTATGGCTTCCGATATGCAACTAGGTCGAATGGTCGAAAAGGGTGCCTCAACAAGACCACCTAATATACCTTTCGCACCTAACACCAAGAAGTGAAAGGAGGATCAAACGGTACAGCGATGATCCAGATCCAAGGTTTGTGTTCCCATCGTGGCAGAGCCCTCAACCGGTCAGCCTTATGGCACGCTTTTCCAAGCAAGCCTCCGGCAAACCGCTCAGGAATAGTAGATGGCAAACACTGTGACTTAGGCGTACCAATGCAAATGCAATGCAAAGAAACATATAAGTGTAAATAAAACAACATATCATGAGTTCGAGTCAAGTTCTCTAAATCCCCAGCAGAGTCGCCAGAAACTGTAGCACCCGACTTTCTCCGCGCACCCCCCCTTTCGAAAAGGACGCGAATTGGTCTTACTACTACAATTCGAACTCCCGTCACGATTCTGAATCTAATCTCACAAAGTGCAATGCGAGATTGATAAACACCAAAGAGTCCAAATCTGGCAATTGGTTTTGGAAAATCAATTTTGAATGAAAAAGCGCCAAACATGGACTGTTTTGCCAGATTACAGAGTCGCCACCAAAATATTTTATTTTTGGGAAATTTAGGAAACCCTAACTCGTGCCAAAGGCCACGTGTCCGTCATCACCAAAGTTGCCTCATCTCAGGAACTTGGGTACAAGAGGGGAAGGTCCTGAAATGAGCACCCCCGCTCGCCCGATCAAAGGATCGGCCTCTACTAAGCATGATATGTTGTTTTATAAACACATGTGTTCTTATTCCAGTTATTAATCTAACTTTACTATGTGATGCGCACAGTATACAAATATAAACTAAGTCGCAAGAATTGGAACAAAACAATTCATGTTTGTTTTCGAAAATGGTTTGAAAGTGCTACCCTCAAGTAGGCTAAAGCATGGATTTGCCACCCTCAAGTGGGCTTAAAACATGATGATTTGCCACTTTGCAAAGTGGGCTTAAAACTCACAGTCGATGAATTGTCCCAATTCAAGTAATCAAGCCTTCATCCATAGGCATTCATGCAGTTTATCAATTAAGCACATAGCCTCATGGCAAGCATGCTATCATGGCAACACTCACACTCATGCAAGTATGCTAAAGTGTAAAACTTATAGTGTACTCCAAGCCAAAACAAAAACTAGTTAGAAATCATGCATGATCCTAACTATGCTAAATGTCTAATGCAACACATGCAATAATGCAATTAATAGGCTCGGCTATCTAAGATGGCATATGAATGCAACAATTGATAACATGCTTTGAAACACGTATTCAAATAGGTATATTGAAATTGCAATGCAGTTTGAATAACGCGCCGAGCCCGGTGCATGCAAGACAAATGAATGATGCAAACATGCAAGCATAAGGTATGCTAATCAAAACATGCCCTAATCTAACCATCGTAAGCGGTTAAATAAAAGGGAGAAAGACGTGGGGTTAAAAGACATGCACACACGTACGCACACTTATTACAACATTGCGCCATCGTGAAGGAGGGTCCAAATGAATAAGCTAAGCTAACTAATTAATCTAATTAAGCTAATTAGACTAATTATTACAAACCAATCAAATAACTAGTAAACTACTTACTAATTATTGCAACATTTAACTAAATTAATTAATTGAATTACAAATTCAAGCTAACTAACAAGTAAAACTTAAAACTATGCTGCCTCAGCAAGTTAAAGAAGTTGAACATGCATGCCTCGGTTTCCGTCCCGAAAAGCTCTCCGGTTTGCTCTTTAGAGGCTCTGTTTGTAGGGTGTCTTCAAGAACTTGCTGCTGAAACTTACCAAAACAATGCTGGAGAGTGCACCAGTGGCTTGTCGGCCATGAATGGTGGCTACCGGCCATCTGCCGGCCAAAAGCATGCCTCTACCGGCCAACAATGCAAGGGTGCCGGTCAACAATGAAGGGGTGCTGGCCACTAGTGTGCTGTAACACCAAACTTCAATAAAGCACAAAACAGAGGAAAATAAAGGGTCTCCCAAGAACATGTATGTACTATGCCCCTCCTTATCATCTCAAAACATCAAGGGAGAGGCACCATTGGATCCAAAACCATCAATCAAGCATGCAATGCATGATGGCCAAAGATCCAACTTGCACACATTCAATAAATGCGAGACAAACAAGACTCTAGGACCACTACCTTATCATGGAAGATCAAAGGCAATGGAGACAAAGGGAATTGGCTCATTTTCAGCACTTTGAGTATGAAATGAACAAATTCACCTCGTGTTCAATATAACGTCTGATTGAACACAATGCAATGCAAATGCAACATGCTTATCTTGGCATGTTTTACTTGATTCAATTCTTGTTTACACATTTTACATTACCAAGCCATTCTTTAGTTGGTTTGTCCAATGTGAAAGTCCTCTAATGAGAGGAAGGCCAATCAAAAGATGACTTAAGACATGAGAGAAGCCATGCCTATAACTAGGAGGAACCCTCAAAAGAGGGTTAAAGCCATTTAAGCATAAGCCTCAATCCCATAACTTAAGCACATCTTTAAGACTAACCAAGCCTCAAAACAAATCAAAAGTGCAGAAATGAGGGAGATGGCAGAATTTCAATGCTGGAATGGCATGAAAAACAAGACTCTAACATGCAAACAACTCATGTACAACATGTTAGGAGACTAAAGCATTAAAACTAGTGAAGGACACAACACAAGGACCATGCAATACAATGCTCAAATGGCCAAACCAATCATGGACAGACCTCAAACATGCCAAAACAGTGGCCAAAATATGTTGAGATGGTAGCATGAAAGGCAAGAAAATCATGTTCATGCATTAGCTCACAAACAAGGCATAAGGCACAACTCTCAAACATCATGAAGGAGTGATATATGTGAGTGTGTGATGGAGTAATATTCTCTGAAAACACATGCTAAATGATACCAAAACATACAAACATCGCAAGCACAACATGCTAATGGCCCTAAAACTCAAAGCTAGTAAGGGCCGACAACACTATAGCTATACAAAGCAAGGCATGCATGACCAAAGCTATTCAAAATAGAGCTAGAGCATGCTAAATAAAGGCCAAAAACATGCTGGAGTGGAGCCAACACATGCTACAATAATGAGCTAAAACATCAAGTATGCAAGGCTAGTGAGCAAGATTACACTACAAGTGTAAGAAGCATGCAAGAAGTGGCCAAGCCAGCCAAAAATAGAGCTAAAACATGTTTAAAAAAAGTCACAAAAACATGTTTAGATCAAGTCAAGAGATAGTAGAAAAATATGCTCAACTATCAAGCCATCAACACATACAAAGGAGAAACAGGGAGGGGGGCCCCCCTACTATTTTGGTCCTCAAAACCAAGTTTTTGCCACTGAAAATCCCCTAGATTTCAGTGGTTAAAAGACCAAAAAGAGATTGCTTTAAAGGCTTTTAAACATGGCACAAAGCTTAGCCAATAAGCCACAAAAGAGATGAGAACACCCCTAACCCCAAAAAGGCCTCAAGCAACCATTTTCAACACTCAAAAATAGAAGTTTTTGTAGATGACAACTAGGCCAAAAACAGCATGCAAGGTTGGCCAAACCAATGTACAAAAACAAAGCATAAGAGAGTAAAGTGATTACCTTTGAAGCACAGCAACAAATCAGCAACTTTCTTGAGGTAAAACCAACTTTGAGACCTCAAACCAAGCCTCAAGAGACCCCAGCTACAATATGAGAGTGTTTGGCTAAGAGTGCTGGTGCAAATATGTAGAGAAAGATCACTTTCAAGCCTAAAATATATAGAGAGAGGATTCTAGAGGGAGAGAAAGAGAGAGAGAGAAATTTTGCTCAGCTCAATTCTTGTAACCCTTTGCATGCATATAGATGAGCCCTATATATAGAAGATACAAAAGCCCCTTGAAGAGATCCAGTCATCCACGTGGGTACAGATGGTCTATCTTGCAAACAACTGGCTCAAAAATATCTGAAAAATATATGTTGAAACATTGGTGGCCAGTCGGCCATCAGTGATGGCTGGCAGTGCCTCATTGATGGCCGGCAAGCCTCATCAATGGCCGGCAGGCATAAATTGATGGCCAACAGTAGCATTTCAAGGCCGACAGTGCACCAAAACAAGCACTATGGAGGGATCAAAGCATGGTCCAAAAATGGGGCAGAAAGAATATAGGGTTTGAAAAGCTCGAACCTGTGACGTTTCGCTGCGAAATTTGAGCGCTCGGCAAGCAATCAAACTTGTCACCGGATGTACCTGCAAGCACATCCAAGTCTTAAGGATAGTCAAAAATGAGGTGTCTACACCCTCAGGTTGCTTCATCTAAATCTCCATTTAAGAAAGTTGTCTTTACATCATATAATGTATCTCTAGACTACGTAAAGTTGCTATTGCAATCACCATGCGAATGGATGTAGTCCTTGTCACAGGTGAATACGTATCAAAGTAATCCAAGCCCTCTCACTGCTTATATTCTTTAATAACTAGTCTAGCTTTATACTTATCAATTGACCCATCAGCTTTCATCTTTCTTCAAAAGATCCACTTACTTCCGAAGGCCTTACTGTCTGAGGTTAGATCAACTAACTCCCAAGTATGGTTCTGCAAGATAGAGTCAATCTCACTCTTAATTGCTTCTTTCCACAAAGGACTTTCAGGTGAAGTCACAGTTTTATGGAAGGTTCGAGATTCTCCCTCTATCATATAAGTCAAGAAGTCCGAACCAAAGGACTTTGCAGTCCTAGCCCTCTTACTCCTTCTTGGCTTATCTAAATCCTTAGCTTGATCATCTAAGTGATCATCTATTTGATGAGCTATGTGATTATTGTCACATTCAACCTCTTTCATGGAGCTCAAAACCCCTTTTTAGATATGACAAAAAATATATATATACATTTTTAAAGAAAGATGTATTTCTAGATTCCATGATAGTATTCTTGTATATCTCTAGAATAGCAGATTTAAACACAAGAAATCGATATGCACTGCTATATTGTGCATAACACGTTGAATACAAAGTCAACGGATTTTTAGGCTTATCCTAACCCTCTTTGGTTTAGGTATTACCACCTTTTGCATGACACCTCCACATTTGTAGAATTTATACAAAAGCTTTTGACCTTTTTTCAAAAATTCATACAGGGTCTTTAAACAATTCCTTGTGTCACAATGATTATGAGACTCATAATCATATCACAGAAAACATATTCCCAGACCGTCATTAACCGAATTAGTTTTTTCTGGAATTCAATGAACCAAAACAAGTTTGGTCCAATATGTCACTCTGAAGTCAATAGCCTTACTTTTTGGAATCACAAACCTAGTGATCAATAGTCTACTATTCAGAACTTTATAACATGCAAACAGTTTTATCACTAGGAATCACTCATTTCTTATCATGTGGTCAATAGATTCTTCACTACTAGGAATCACAATGTCTTGACATGTGATCAATAATCACTCCACTACTGGGAATCACAATGTCTTGACATAGGATCAGTAGACCATTTCATTACTAGGAATCATCATGTCTTGATGTATGATCAGTAATCTATTTACTACTAGGAACCACAATCTCTGTGTAACCAATGATCTAACACCTCCTAAGAACCACCAGTTTCCTATATTTCTAATCAGTGATATTGCACTCACTAGGAGCCACCAATTTAAGAATATATTTAGAATTTTAAAAATTCAAAAAATATATTCACCCACCTTATCGGGTTATCTCATATTTGCTTTCAACCAAAGTCGCATAGCAATCATATATGCTATAATTGACACAAGGATAACATACTAATTGCATCTGATTAATTCAAAGATATCATCATGCAATCTTATGATTTCCTTTAATTAGATTTGATCTCTCTATATCTTCCTTTAAGAACCTCGCAAGGTTTAAGGTTGTCAAGTGGAACAACATTTCCTATTGTCACCTCTTGAAGCCATTTCTGAAAAATCACAACAAAATTTCACTATTTTGTTTTTCCAGAAACTAAACTTAACATTAGAAATCCTAAGGTCTGAAATTTAATTCAAAACTGATCTCATCACTTACCTTAGAATCGAACATGGTCAGGAAGGTTTCAGGAAGACTGGAGGGGTCACACCGGTCCCACGTAAGACCCAGTTAACCTTAGACAAAACTTTCAAGAGCATGTTGACTCCTAATCCATGAGAAAAAAATTTAGAATTAAGTTTTTCAGGGGATAAACCAGGTTAAAACAAACCAATTCCCAAGCAAATAAAATTTGCTATTAGAATTACACCACTCATAAAAGTTAACCGATACTCCCGAAACTGAGCCCATTATTTCTGAATAAAAATCAAAAATATTTTTTCTAATGCTAAAATTTGGTTTCTTTTCTCAATGCCAAAATAATCAGATTATAACTAAAGACTTTCTCCAAATTTGGTTTTCCAACACTTTGGGAATAAAAAGATTAAACTCAAAGACTAAACCCCAAAAGTTTGAAACCAAATCCGTCTTAATTGTCATTTCTAAACAAATAAGAACTACTCTTTAGTTAAGGCTAAACACTTTGGTTTCTATTTCAAAAACCAAACTAAGTTCCAAACTTGCAAGCAATTTAGAAATTGCTAATCAAATTATAAGTAATGCAAAAAATTGCTACAACAATTATTAAGCAAATAAAATACTTCTAATAATACAAGCAAATAAAACTTGATTTTACACAATTGGTAAAAACCAACTAAACCCAAGCAAAAAATTGCTTCACTAAACAAATGTAAACCAATCCAAATAAGATTATCCATTTCCTAAACTCCTTTCATCGCTTAGGTATTTATGTTCAAAAAAGATTAGTAGTCCATAATTTTGTTTTACAATCCCAAATCTTATTCTTTTGGATTTGTATTTTTGTTTCCATTTCCCTTGTGGATCAGTATTCCGATAAAGAAAGTTAGCAGAAAACCACAATAAAATACAAAACAAATAATCTAAAGAAACTGTAAAATAATAAATTAATTTCATAACAAAATTAAGGAAAATTAAAATGTCAAACAAGTTATACAATTAAATTTATAACTCTAAAAATTAAATAAAATTAATTGACAAGAGTTATATGATCATGTAAATAAATATACAATTAACACTTTTAATGGCAAGAGTTACAAAACCTTAAACATTATAATCATGAGTTATATATCAATTATTACAAAATAAACATGTAAATAAATTGAAACAATTAACACTTTTAATTGGCAAGAGTTACAAAACCTTAAATATTATAACGATGAGTTATATATCAATTATTACATAATAATTATGCAAATAAATCTAGACAAGTTACAAAATTTTGATAACTCCAAAACCTTAAACTACAAAATTAATAGGCTAGAGTTGTATAAAATTATTACAAAGGTTACAAACCTTATACCTCCTAAATAATTAAAATTCTAGTCATGAGTTACAAATCAATTTAATTCACAATAATAAATAAATTAAATTAATATGTAAGAGTTACATATAAATCTATAACTCTAAGCATTGAATTATTTAATAATCATGAGTTATGTATGAAATAAACACATAATAAATTTGAACATAATGCTAGCAATTCACATGTAAAATTACAAATAATTCTAAAATCTAGAAAATAGGTAGCATGTCAAAAAATTGCAACACCCATAAGCATCCACAATATCTGATAAAATTAAATGACATGCAAATCATGATAGAGAATTAACACAACATAATACACTAGAAATCATACAATAAGTATGTAACAAAAATTAAAAACTAGAACATTTTTTAATATGCAAATTGAATTATAAAATTATCAATTATGAGCATATAATTTTAGGAAGCAAGTGACATGTAAATAATTCTAGAAAATTAGAAGCAATTTAACATGCAAATTATATTGTAAAATTAGAAACATGCAAATGTAGTTTTGTTCCTAAACAACATCATGCAATTTGTGTATACAAATGAAACAGTGCTACTATAGTGTACAAACATGAAATTGTTTTTGTGGGGACATAATTTTTGAATGACAACACGTGGCCGAGGTGTCACCGAAGTGCCAGCTGGGGTGCCACGTGTCCTGGTCATGACGCCGAGATCATCTCGGCTAGGCCGAGGTTATCTACGAAGATACCGAAATCCGGGATAAGCGGATAAGGGACAAGAGTCCTAGAATGGAAGAAGACTTCAGTTTTGGTAAAGATAAGACTCTTAAAGAGTTTATCCCAATCCTATTGGGAATCCAAGATTAACAGTAATCCTGAGTCCATTAGAGTTAGGCTTCTATTGGGACTAGGATTATGTTGGCTATAAAAGGGAGGCACCCCCATGGGTCTAAGGTATGTCTTTTATGCTCTGTTTAGTGAGTTAAGTACTATTGGTTATCTTTGAGAGATATTTTTACTGACTTGATCGTCGGAGTGCCCCCGGGTGGACGAGCCACCGCGGGAATCTTCTCTTTCTGTTACAGGTCAGCCAGGTGTCATCTATTCTGCCGATATTCTCCAGTTGAGTACTAAGTTGGCAGTGTGGTCGGAAATTGACACACACAGTTTTGATGGCGCACAAAATGGATTTATTCATTAATAAGAATGAACCTATACAAAATGGATTTATTCATTAATAAGAATGAACCTATGCAAGAAGGCATAAAGATATTTGTATATGCAAGCAATAAGCAGAATCATGAATCATGCACATAATTTAAATAAAAACATATAGTAGCCTTTCCATAAAACAGTGAGCAATTGTAAATAGTCTATAATCCTTATGAATTTAATTGATCAATTTCAAGAAAACATGATAAACAACAACAGACTACTGGTGGTTGGTTTTTTTTTTTTTTTTTTTTTTAAATACAATAAACCTTATATCATGTAATATAGGAACTCATAAAAACAACACATCAGCATGCAAGCCAAATTGTTTTACAATCATGTTCAATGATATACAAGAAACAGTAACCTTAATTAAACAAAAAAATGAATCGGTGCAATAGAAGCAAATTTATGGGACATAAGGACAACTTACAATTTCTACGCATGATCCAAATATGTGTTCGATTACATAATACACAATTCCTATTCGTGAAATAGTGAGCAATCTTATAACAGTGTACAATCCTAGGAAAAATAACTAATCCAATTACATATGAAATCATTTGTTCCAATTTCATGAAAAAATACTAATTAGTTTTAAGTTTGTTGTACAAATTGTGGTATCACATAGAACAAATAAATCCATATTTCATATTTGCAATTATAGACTATAACCTCATGCTAGAAACTACTAGTAGAAGAACAGAAATACATAAAATAAAATTGCAGAAGAAAGCAAACCGAAGCCTGTACTAGACAATATCCTTAAAACAGATTCGCCGTCTCATTGGTTGGGAGCTGGAGGTTGTTCAATGTCTATCTCCCAGGATACGACGGTTGGACCAGCTATGCAATGCACCAATTGAATAGTTTCAGCAAACAGAACTTTACAGGACTCTCTCTCAGGAAGAATATAATATAAACTGAAGGAAATTTTTGACAGGAAGAGCAACACAATTTTCTAGTGTTGAAGAATGAAGGAGAGAGTCTCCTTTTATACATATCGAGGGCGAAAGGAAAAGGCTCTTACAACAAATAATTTTGCAAAACTCTCAATTGATGGCAATTCAATCCATCATCATTATAAAGGAGTTACGCCCATTTTATACACATGTGTAATGTGTATAATTCTACAGCCACATTTTCCAACACCTCTTTCATGAGGCCAATTTAATAAGTCAGCTTCTCATTCAAATCTTAATGATTTTTTGTCATTCTTTTTATAGTGTAAAGATTTCATTATAAAGAATCTAAACTTATTACTTTACTTCACCTCAATTAAGGATTAACACCCACTTTAATATTGCATTAAAGTTACCAAAAAAACCATTCTTTTTTCCAACAAATGGTATAGTTACTCTCACTGATCGCAAATAAAAAAGTTATTTTTTGTTTTAATAACTTAAACATTTAGATGGGTTGATAATTAATAATTCAACATATATCAGAGCAAAGCAGATAGCAAATCAGTGTTTGGTGTAGTAAAAAGGAAATTGAAGAGCTTAGAGATGTACAGAAATTAATGTGTTCGCACATTTGCTAGTGGGTACATATTACACAAAATTATGATTATCAGAATTTAAATCTAAATCGTAGGAGCTTACGATACTATGGTGTTAGTGGGGTCAAACGATATGAATCATGATCAGTTTGTTTGGTTTAAGTTTTTTTAATTCACTTTTTTAAAAAATAAAATTTTTTGTTTTTCATGTTTTTTTGTTTTCACTGAATTTTTTTAATATTTTAAATATTTTTTTAATTTTTAGATATACCTAATATAAATATACTTAAAAAGTATAATATTTATGAAAAAAAATCTTTAAAAAATTCACTAAATACCCAAAATACAAGAGAGAGAGAGAGAGAGAGAGAGAGAGAGAGAGAGAATTCAGTACATTTTTCGTATTCTTGAGTATTTATTGATTTTTTTGAAAGAAAAATTTACAAATATTTACTTTTTAGATACATTTAAGGTGCATCTAAAAAAGTAAAAAAATTGCTTAAAATTTTAAAAATGTTCACTAGAACAAAAAATCACGAAAAATAAAAAACTCAATTTTCAAAAAATTGAAACCAAACACAGTGAATAGGATCTTAAATTTTATAAAATCTTAAAGTAGCTACAATCCTAATAATAAAATCATGTAGGGTTGTGCTACGATCCTAATTCTATTACGATCCTGATTCTACTAATTTTTATTATTATTATTATTATTATTTAGTTCTTATGCTTCATTTGTTTAGGTAGAAAACATTTTCTAGTGGAAAACATTTTCCAAAAAATATTTTCCAGAGAAAATATTTTTTTATATTTGATGGTGGTGGTGATGGTGGAACGAAGGTGGAGATGGAAGTGGAGGTAATGGTGGTGGCATGGTAGTGGGGCGACGGCGACAGTTATAGTGGAGGTGGCTGTGGTGATAGTGATGCGGTGGTGGAGGTGGTGGTGGAGGTGGTGGTGGTGGAACGAAGGTGGAGGTGGAAGTGGAGGTGATGGTGATGGCATGGTGGTGGGGCGACTGCAACGGTGATAGTGGAGGCGGCCGTGGTGATGGTGATGTGATGGTGGAGGTGAGAGTGGTGGTGGTAGTGGTGGTGGTGGTGGTGGTGTGGTGATATTAATAAAATTTTAGTTCAGAAAACTTTTTGTAACTTTTGAAAGTGGAAAACATTTTCTATCCAAATAAGCTTATTTTTCATTGACTAATATTTTCCATTAACTTTTGTTTTTTATTGTACCAAACACTAGAAAGTACAAAAAATATTTTCCGTAAAATGTTTTATATCCAAACAAACGAAACGTTATATATGTATAAAAAAATTAGCTGTAAATTCTTTCCCAAGATATTTTCTCAAATTTTTCCTAACATAAAAGATATATTATAACAAATTTATCATTTTACTTTAATAATTTTAAAATTATTTAACATACATTATTATGTTAACTTTTGTATTGAGAGTAGAATCTCGCATTCTCAGTTTTATTTCACGATGTTATTCATGAGTTCCTTTCAATGATTCTACTTCAAATCTCAATTTTAACAACATTGCATGAAATATGATTGGTTCAAATATGTGAATTTCATGCATATTCAAAAAGTGTATTGACTCCACTCAAAATAATAAGTTATATATTATTCTACGCTATTTAAAATGTGTGCATTTTTCACAAAATTAAAATTAATGATTCATACACCGAATTTGTTTAGCTCGAATTCATCCAAATAAGTTTCTTTCAAAAAAGACACTCGCGCATAGAAAACTCTTTTAAAAAAGAGACTCATTTAAGTAAATTCAAACTAAATAAATTTAGTAAATATAACGGTGTTGCAGAACAAAAGTGTGTAAATAAATTCCAGCCCTACGTACCATTTTAGATCCTCAATCACCGATATGTCATGTCATTTTTTAATTAATTTAGTTGAAAGCTTAGTTGTGTTGAGTGTAGGTGCTGTTTAAAGTTGAAGTGGTTATTTTTAGCTACTTACTGGTTAGTTGGGTACTAAAATGGAAGCATGCATGCAATTCTCTCTATCTCCTAACTAATAGTTTGGGATTAGGTGTTGTGATCTCTCTCTATCATAAAAATTGAAGGGAAAAGTGGTAATTTGAAAAAAATTATTACATATGCATGAAAAAAATTACAATTTTAATTCTTAATATTAATCAAATTTATTATTAATTTATAATTATTTTTCTAGTTTTACACTAATTTTTAATTTTTCCAAAAATTAAATTAACCTAATAATTAATTAATCATACCTACTTGATTTTATCAAGCACAAGTTTAAAAAATAGACCAATCATTTTTTTGAAAGAATAAAATTCTTATTTTGATTGAGTTTTTACTATCGATATGTTCAAAACTAATTTGGTGAACCCAAAAAAAAAAAAAAAAAAAATCATTATTTTCATATATTTTTTTGAATAAAAATATTTTTTATTGTGTTTATTTTGATAAAATTAATTTATAATTTTAAAAATATATTCTAAAAATAAAATTGAAACATTCAACAAAACAAAATTTACAAAATAGATGAATTAAATTTTATGGGACATGTGATTGACCCAAAAATATTGTGTCCCATCTCATGCATGCATTCTTCATAACCGTGATCTATAAGGTACGTAGTATATAATAATAATAATATAACACATGAACAATAAGTCAATGCTCCTTTTAAATCCCATTAATCACGCACTACCACAAATTAGATGTCAGTCAGTGAACTCTCTATTCATTCTCTCTCTCTCTCTTTCTCTCTATCTCTCTCTCATTGGTATGCCGTCACATAGGTTACTTACCACCATTATTAACGACGGAGCCGTTGTCACTCTCTGTGAATTTTTATAAGGGGACTGGATTGTCTTTTGGTCGGTAGTCGAATTAGACCATCCAGTCTAATTTATTTTGAGATCTATTTTGGACTTGGTTTAATAATTTGAACTATTTAATATATAAAATTTATTAAGTATTTTATCTTTATAAAAATTATATTAATTGGATATCAATAATAACTTGATTGGTTCACATTTCTATTAATAATTTTTTTAAATCATATTTACCGTTGACAGAAATGTGAATTGATTAAATGGTTATTGATATTCAATCAATATAATTTTTTACAAGAATAAAACACTCGGCGAGTTCTATACATTTAACGGTCAGATCATCGATTTGGAATCCGTAATGGGCCTACAAAGACCTAACAATATAATCCAGTCTGATTAAGACTGAAAACAAATCTAAAACTTTTATAAAAACCCAAATTACATAGTGATTTTTACATTTTTCTCGATGTATTATTATTATGCTCTCTATACTGTTAATTGTTTCTATTTTTGGCCATTTTATTTTGAATTTTATATCAATTTAATTAAATTTATAATATTAATTAAGATTTTTTTACCAAAAAAGGTCACTGAGTTTATTTTAATTTATTGAGTTAAGCAAGTTTATTCTTTTATCCCTAAAAGCATGTAATATGTCACTTAAATACGTGTTTTCATTAAAAAAAATACTAATGGGAAGAATTAATTCGACCAAATTAAAATAAAATCATAAATTCAAGACAAAATTGTGTCAATTAAATTTATAAAAATCAAAATGACATAAGAGTTAAAAGATACACTACCAATTTAATTTGTCAATTATAAAATTACTTGCAAAAACGGTAGACCCAAAATTCTTTTAGAATAATGTAATTGAAATATTTTAACTTAAAATGAAAGTATCATCCACATTTACATTCTAAATTACTCAAGTTTGATTAATTGTTCATTGGTTTGGATTGAAAACTTCCAATAATTATCAGAGAAAAAATTTCAAAAATTATCATTTTGTATAAAATTTTATAACTTTTATTTATATAACAGTAGCCGTGAATTTTATGCAGTCAAATTAATAGTGCCACTCAAAAGGTGGTAAACTTAATAATTTCCATGAGACTGAATTTATGTGACGACAAATTGGAAAAAGCATAGAAATCCAAATAATAATTGAGCTTATAGGGCACATACATACACATCTTATTAAGAGATACAAAACACCACACTACGAGCTTGCAACGATAACCCATCTTTAAGCCTTTCAGGGTAATTGACACAACATCTTAGCACTCGTTTGGAAAGAAGAGTTGGGTTGAATTTGGAGCTATTTTAGTAATAAAAAGGCTAAATAAGTTTTTTAACTCAATAAGATAAAATATCACATCCTACTAATAATTATTTAATTTTTTCTCTCACAAAAGTCAAAAAAGCTAAAAAGTTTATTCCAAACGAAACTTTTTAGCCCTAAATTAAAATAACAAAAAAAATAAAAAAACTAAGGTTGCGTTTGGTAGAGTTTTGTAAATATGATTTGAGAATATGAGTTATATTTTGAATTTGTAAGTTGTGGAATTATGATTTGAGTGTAAAAAATTTGTTTGGTTATGGTTTTTTAATAGAGTTTTGAATTGAGTGTAGAATTGAGTTTTGAAAATTTGATTTGACATGTGAAATAAGAAAATTTGTTTGGTTATGAGTTTTGGATAGTGTTTTTAAAACTTAATTTAAATTGTTATAACTCATAACAAAACACACTGCTTTCACACTATTGAAAATTCTGATCAACACTCATAATCAAGCACTTCTTAAAATTCAATTAAAAAAATTTATTATTAACAGAAAATAACATTAATCAATTTTTTAATTGAAAATACTACAAAGGAAATAATTTTTTTTCAAAATAAATATTCAAAAAATTTAAACCATAAATATATAAATAATCTAAAAAATCAAAATAAATATTCAAAAAATTTAAATAGTAAAAATTTAAATAATTTAAATATTCAAAAATTTTAAATAATTTAAAATGTTAATATTTTAAATTTAAAAACAACTCTACACTCAAATCATAATCAAACACATACCTCGAAACTTCATACTACTTTCACAACTTTACAATCAAATCGTAATCAAATACATAACAAAAAAATTAAAATATTTAAAAATATTTTTATAAAATAGAGTTTGAATTTATTTTTATAAAATATTTTAAAATTTAAAAAATTAAAATCGTAATATTTTGAAATTAAAATATTTAAAAATATTCAAAAAATTAAAAATTAAAAAAATCGTAACATATTTAAATATTTAAAATCTTAACAAAATTAAAATATTTTTAAAATATTTAAATATTTAAAATATTAAAATATTGATTTGAATTGAGTTTTGAAAAGAGTTTTGAATTATATGTTTGGTTATGAGTCTTGAAAAATAATGATTATGTTTTGAATTGAGTTTTGAACAATGGGTATAGAATTATGATTTAAAAACTCAAAACAAACAACACACTCAAATCAATGAATAGAACTATAATTTGAGAGACTTACCAAACGGAGCGTAACTTACTTCCCAAACCCACACTCACATTCCTCCACTTACATTCTTTGATTCAATTACATAACTCAAAATTTCATAGAGACAAAAACTGTAATCCTCAAATGAAATGATTGGATCTAAAATATTTAAGAGTATTTATGATTTTTTATTATTTTTTGATACATCCGTCAAAAATTACACTATGATATTAAGTTCAGGAGTTTTAAATATAACAATCAAACTATAAGGGGATTTGTGTTATTTCACAAAATCATATGGGGTTAAAGTGTTATTTACACTTAAAAAATAGGGAATTTTAGTTTAAGATTCATGATATTAGGATTTTATAAAATAAATGACATGTAATATTTTTATAATAATTAGGATCTCTCAATATTTTCATATACTGAGAAATTTCAGCTTCATATAGAGATTTCAAAATTGGAGAAAAATGTTTGACTAATTTTTCTTAAATTTTTTTTTTTTTATCCAATTAGAAATTATACTGTACACATGTAGCATTGGTTTTTATTTATTTATTTATTATTTATTAATTAGTTGTTGGGTTGGTCGTTTCTTTGTTGGACTATTGGGCTCCTAACTTCTTCAAAGCTGAAATCAAAAAAGCAAATTATATTTTGGATTCATAAGCAGATAAAGAGAGAATCATACAACAAATTTTCCTAGGACTATACCATGAAAATAATTCCAAGAACTAAAAAAGCATCAGGAAAATTTACACATCAACACTACAATTATCTAAATAGACTAAAAGTCAGTTAAAGAAAATCAATGTTATACAAATTAATAAATTTCATATATATTTCTTTTTGGATCATATGATTTGTTCTAATTTTAATATTTTATTGGATTTTTGTACGAATTCCAAAACTTCATGTCATATTTGAGTAAAAAAAATGTTTATATTTATTTTTGTTTGTTTTTAAGTTTAAAAAATAAACAAATAAATATGAGAGAGAGAGAGAGAGAGAGAGAGAGAGAGATTTGTAAGTGGAGGTTAGTTAAAGTGTAAAGTTGTTGTAGTGTCAATTTGCAAGTGAAGATAATAATTAGAGGCATAGAATTAGAGGGGCAACGGCCATGATTATAATGGAGACCTCCAAAACTCCGTTAACTAAATACGTATCTCCTACTACTCATGACGTCATGCACAACCTCATCATTTTTCTTTCAATAATAGTAATATGCTTTTATGGTGGGGGTGGTGGCTTTGGCTTTTTAACTTCCAAAAAAATAAATAAATAAAGCTAACATACTTTTAGGTGATTTTGCATTTTATATCCAATAATTATAATTTTTTCAAAGAAAGAATTTTATTTAATATTAGCTTACTATAAATTCAATTATCAAATTAATTGGTCAATGGGTCTTATTGATATTGGTTGTATTTTTTACCTTCGTCTCAATATTCTACTTTTAAAATTTCAGTAAAAAAATCTGCCGACACATATAACATCACACTAATTTAACGACAAAATCCAACACTAGTTATAGATCAATATATCCCACCTTGAATATAATAAATCATAACTATATTGTAAATAGTAGAAAACTTTTAGATTGAGAGAGAGAGAGAGAGAGAGAGAGAGAATTGTATTATTGTAACATTTCCATGCGCATGTATGATTAGGTTTGTCATTTGGTCTGGTGGGTAGGTATTATGGGGCTGAGCTAGTTTTCCATTACTTATAATGACACCATTTGATTTAAATTTAAAATTAATTTATATAAATGTAAATACATAGGAAATGAAGACGAACACTGTTTTAGGACCCAAAAAGAAAAATTATGTGCCGAAATAAATCATAGATGTATATTAAATAGTTTTTATTAATTTGAACATGTGTTTACATTCCGGATTTGTTAAGAAAAAATAAAAGGGAAATGGAAATATATGTGTTTGGTAATCATTTCGTTTTCAGTTTATATTTACAAAAAATTTTAAAAACTATCATAAAAGTTTGTTTGATAATTTTTTTGGTTTATAAATGGTTGTCTCAGTTTATAAATTTGAGGAAAAAATGTAAACTCAAAAAATGAGTTTATGTTAGTTTTTAAACAGAAATTTAAAAATTTGACTAAAAAAAATTTTTTCAATTATATTTTTTCCGATTATAATGTGTATGATCTTATTGTCATAAATAATAAAAAATAGATATAAATATTTTAGGCATGAACAAACTTATTTTTTAGTTTATGTTTTTAAAATTTTTCAAACATTTTGTTCAAACCAAACGCGTTTGTAGTTTATGTTTTTCTAAAAATAAACAAAAACCAGTTTATAAAATTTTTGTAAACATAAACCAAAAACGTAAACGTTGCCAAACGCTACTAAGGGTTGTTTGGAATGTTCTAAATAAGTGTACTTTTTGACTTTTTATAAAATATGGATTGGGTTTGAAGTGATGTATTAGAGAGGTAATGTGACTTAAATAGGATGATGTGACTTAAATAGGATAGTGACTTTTTGACTTTTTTGACTTTTTTAGGAGATGCCAAACCTAACTTAAGTATTTATACATATTTAATTTTTACAGATAACTAAATAAAAATATATATATTTTTTTTACAAATATATATTGATTTTTTTCTCATTCTACTTTATTTTTTCCCCTATTTTTCTCATTTCTTATATTTTTCTTTCATAAATTCAAAATTCAAATATATAATAAATGTACAACAAATTAGCATATATACTGCCTAGGAGCCACACTCAATGTTACTATCTTACTGCACAGAGGTACACGATATTACTTACTCTGATATATAATGTTAAATTATTAACAATCTATCCGTCTTGTTTAAACTAAAATTGTTATGGAAAGATATGTAATTTTATTTATATTCTCAACATAATCTCTTAACAAATACATGTAAATATTTTAATTATCGTATAAAGAGTGAGATTCAAAAATAAGATCCATTACTTGATTAATATCATATTTAATTGTTAACCACTGTGATAGGAATTAACAAGTAATAGCATAGGACCAATAGCAGGAATTGTGTTCTTCAAATTTGTATGATTAGTCTGCTTCTCTTCTTCTTCAATTTTTTTTTCTTTTTTAATATAAAATAAGAGAGAGAGAGAGAGAGAGAGAGAGAGAGAGAGAGAGTATCTTACTTTAAGGTCTACTTGCAAAAGATTAGGAAGTAGAGGTAAAAGAGTGACAAAACTCCACAACTTTTTAAGGGTCTATTAAAAATGATGGAAAAAGTGGGCAAGGACAAAAGACATGACGGATTTAAATTAGGAATTGATTATGATTTGTTATCAAATTATTTTGCATGGTTGTGGGAGATGCAGGAGAGCACTCATGTTTTAATTTAGGGCTAGTTTGGTATTTTTTTTAAAAATTAAAAAATTACTAAAAAAATTTAAAAGTTATTACTATTCACTAAAAAAATATAAAAAAAATTATTTTACACAAAAAAAAAGTACAACTCACTTCTCACGTGAGTTGTACTTTAACTGACTTTGGTTGGACAAAGGGAACAGACAGGTGCACAAACAAGACGATGTTGTTCGGCCCGTGGGGACCCATCACAGATCCCGTTTTGATAATATGAACCATTCCATGTATAGAACTCGTTGAGTATTATATGCTTGTAAAAAATCACGTTGATCGGATATCGCTAAGTATATGATCAAATCAGTTTTGTATTAAAAAATGGATGGTGTTATAGTTAACGGTTGAAAAAAAACTAATCCGATCAGATAGCTATCGATATCCGATCAAAGTGATTTTTTACAAGCATATAATACTCGACGAGTTCTACACATTTAACGATTCCGATTAGCAAAATGGGACCCATGGTGGGCCCCCACGGGCCAAACAGCACAGTCCAATTCAATGCCCGAAAAGAAGGCAAGTATCTTCTATACACTACTCTGCATAATGTTGCCACCGTACTGCCTACTTGCCAAAAAGTTTATCCTATAAACTAATTTATACAATTTTTTAATACACATTTTTTCGTAAAAAGTTAAAAAATTATCTCAAAGAACCATCTTTTTTTCTCAACTTTTTAGTCTAAAAAGTCAAAAAATGCACTTATTTAGAATATCCTAAACAACCCCTTAATTTAAGCTTCGTTTGAGAATAGGTTTTTTTAATAATTTTTAAATTTTTTAGTTAAAATATGATATAAAAAAATAATATATTTGTGATGACTTTTTAATTTTTTTCGAAAAGATGTGTAAAAAGTATAAAAAAAATCTTTGACTTTTTAATATAAACTATAGACTTTTTAATTTTTTTAATAATTTTTTAACTTTTTAACTAAAATCATCACTTACCAAATGAAGACGTAATCTTACCAACTCACTAATTAGTCTTATATATATAGTTTCAAGTCAGATTTTAAAATTGTGATGTTTCTTCTAATTTTCAAAAAATGGAAATCTGAAAACCATTGCATGCTTAACAATATAGGGGGCTAAAGTTGACCAGTGGATCTTTGGAAAACCCCACCACATCCAATGCAAGTCCTCACAGGTGACAACACCTGCTTTAAAGCACAAATTAAGCAGAAAGATTAAGACCTTTCCAAAAACACAATCTCTTAAGTTTTGTTTGGTTCATAAATTTGAGAAGAAAAATAAAAAATATATATATAATATAATTATATTTCATTCATATTTTATTTATTTTTTTAATTTCTCTTTCTAATTTTCTATCTAAATTTATAAACCAAACAGATCGTTGGTTTATTCACAATGAGATTAAGTTACATATTAATTTTTGAATTGCTGCAAACTCAATCATGTGAAGACCTAATTCTTTCATCATGTCATTATCAGCAAATTTGAATATTTAATTGCGACTCTCTAATCTTCTTTGCAAATTAATTCATATTTATGGATACATACATATTTTCTAGAACATTATGTACATTACCAATGTGAGTAGTGTGCAATTGAAAGTGTTATGGAGACCGAGAGAGAGAGACTGCGCCTTCGTTTGTGATGAAATTTTTTAACCTCATTTTTTAGTTATTTGGCTATTTTAATTTGGTTAAAAAAATTGTGTTTGGAATAATGATTGACCTTTTTTTAGTTGATTTGATGTTGTGAGAGAAAAAAAATTAAATAATTATAATTTAGATATTACATTATTTTATTTTTATTAACTAAATTAGTCCCAACTTTGCATGGGAAACAACCCCAGTGGCTTGCGATTTGTTTGATTTTAGGTTTTGACCTTTACAATAAGGGGTAGGCAAAAATAATATTTGAAAAAAAAAATTATATTTTGTGAATTTTTTTTTTAGCGAGTTGTGTACTTTATATAATGACATATATATATATATATGGACAAATTATAATAACGGTCCTTATAGTTTGAGTCTTGTGTCACTTTAGTCCCTGATTTTTCAATTGTGACACATTTGACCTTGAATTTTGAATCTTATTCCAAATATGAACAATTGAAGATACCATTGCTCAATTTCAAGAGTAAAAGTCGTCAATTTGATAAAATATAAACTAATTTAACAAAATAAATGTCAAAAAAATATTTTTGAATTTTAAAATATTATTTCTACCCACTAAAAATAAAATTATGTAAAATTGATAATTTTTTTAGACATTTATTTATTTATTTATTTTACCAAATTAATTTTTATTATGTGTTTGGATGATAATTATGTAATGGGTGGTTATTTTTATTTTCATTAAATTAGTTTCTATTTTTTCAAAAGTTATATATGGCGACAACTTTGATATTATTATTAAACTGATTTATTAAATCAAAAAAAAATCAAAACTAAAAACATTTCATATATTAAATATATCGATTACACATTAAAAGCCTAACAACCACCCATTACACGATTATCATCCAAATACATAATAAAAATTAATTTGGTAAAATAAATAAATATCTAAAAAATTTATCAATTTTACATAATTTTATCTTTGATGGGTAGAAATTATTTTTAAAAATTCAAAAATACTTTTTTTACATTAATTTTAGTCAAATTAGGCTAAGTTTGGCACTTTCAAAAAAAGTCAAAAAGTCACTATCCTATTTAAGTCACATCATTTTATTTAAGTCACATCACCTCTCTACCACATAACTTCAAACTCAACCCATATTTCATAAAAAGTCAAAAAATACACTTATTTAGAACATCCAAAACAACCAGTTTATATTTTATCAAATTGACGACTTTGCCCTTGAAATTGAGCATTGATATATTCAATTGTCCTTAGAACAATATTCAAAATTCAAAGTCAAATGTGTCATAATTGAAAAGTCAGGAACCCAAGTGGCACGAATCCTAAACTATAAAGATCGTTAATGTAATTTACCATATATATATATATATATATGACGTATATAAAATTGTCAGAATATGAACAAATGATGTGCCAACAAATATCATATTCACCGTTAATACCAACTATATTATTGATTATAATGAAATATAAATACAAAAATTAGTGTTTGGCTAAGTTTTGAGAATTTGTTCATGAAAAAAATTTCAAAAATTAACCTGGTAAGGAAAAAACCTTCGTTATTTTAATATAAACCCCCAACCCTTACCATTCGATCAAATCCAACTACTACAACTTGCTGCTGTATTGTCTCTAATTCCTCACTTGAGGCCATTGTTGTACGTGGTACTAGTACTAGTATAACTCTGCCTTTGTTTTCTTCCTTCTCGTGATTTAATTATTTACGATTATTATTACAAGTGTGCATCAATGTAATCTAATGTATATGACTACTGTGGGTGTTAATTAATCTGCAATATTACTTGTAAATACAACTGTATCAAGTTCGATGTACATTCCAGACTAGACTATGGACTCGGACTCTGTTCATTCACCTGCTTGGTGACCAATAAATCCTCCTCTTTTTTAATTGGTTCAAGTATCATAAGACTTGATTGTTTTGAATGAAATTCAATCAACCATTGGGTTTAACTATGCATGTGTTTAACTAGAAGATTTGATGAGAGAAATAAAAAGACAAAAATAAAATATAATTTCACTTTTTGTTTAGTTATAATGGAAATTATGAAAGAAAAGAAAGTGAGAGGTAAATACAATCTCACTTTCTATCTTTTAGGCTCTTTTTTTTTGGGTAAATTACGAATACACCACTTGAGATTTGTTTAAATTACAGATTGTCCCCTGTGATTTGAAAAATTACAAATACTCCCTTGTTAGAATTTTTTATTTAACAGAATTAATTAAAAAAATAAAATTCATAATTCTTTTCCTATACATGAGTAAAATTATCTAAATTATTAATTAAAACATATTTTTAACATCATTAAAAACTGTTAATTGACTTGATAATTTATTAATAAAAGGAACAATTTATTATGAAATTAGAAATCTTAGGGGGTGAAATGTAATTTCCAGAACCACATGAGACAATTCGTATTTTAATCAAATCTCAGAGTGTGTATTTATAATTTACCATTTTTTTTTCAACTCAACCAAATATAACTTGGGATTCGAATCTAATCAATTTTTTTTTTGTAATTAGCAATCCCGTTGGACAAAACTCTATTTAGTTGTAATTTTATTCGCTCTATTGTATCTGTAAGTTATGAGAGTTTAAATGTGAATCCAACTCTAGTTATGTTTGTGTAGAAGAGTTTGTGATGACATTCCGTATTTTGACTTGAGCAATTCTTATTTGCTACTTCGCTAACTAAGAACAGGGATTAGGTCTAGGGCAACGCCCAAGCGTGATTGAGGGGCAGCGCCCCAGAAGCCAAGAAGTCAAAGTTGATTAACCACTTGAGCGATCTTTCTTGCGCTCGAGCGGTCAAGTGATTCATCAAGTATTTTTGCCTGTATTCTGAATTTTTGGAAAATATGTTTTACCACTCAAGCGGTAGATGTTGTGCTCAAGCGGTTGGCCTATATGTAAGCACTACCTTTCGTAACAGCGCTCGAGTGATAAAAGTGAGTACTCAAGTGATCTTTGTTTTATTTAATATAAAGTGCGTTGTTTATTATTTTTAAAGTTTAAATTGTCCAGATTCTTAAAGATGAAGAGAAAATAAAGTGTCCTATATTAGAGAATATTTATGTATTGTTTTCCTTGATGATTTAGGGTGATCGATTGATGAACGAGTTTTATATTGACTATTATCAAGGGCTATTTTGTTATTTCATTTACAAATAGAAAAAGGTTTTCATCAGTGGATTCTGGAGGACTTGGGCCTGAAATTTTGGTTGATTTTAGAGTAGTTCATCGTTGTAGATTCAACATCGGTGTTGTGAATTCAACTTTGGACAAAGCAATTCCAATGTGAAAACGGTGGTGGAATAGGCATATTGAGTTCAGTTTAATCCAAGCATGGATTCACTAAGGTGCCGTTTGGTAACACTTACGTTTTCAGTTTTCTGTTTATATTTACAAAAATTTTAAAAACTCAAATAAAAACTTGTTTGACAAATTTTTGATTTATAAATCAGTGATCTCAGTTTATAAATTTGGCCAAAAAATGCAAACTCAAAAAATGTGTTTGAGTTTTGAGTTTTGAGTTTTTTTTTTTTTACCACCCAACACTAGGCACCACCCACCACCATTTTCCACCACCGTCTTCTGCCACCACCACCCACCTACTACCACCACCTGCCACCACCACTCACCACCCATCACCTGCCACCATTACCCACCCACTACCCACTCGTCACCACCACCTACCCCTCGCCACCACCACCACCGCCACCACCCACATGTCATCCATCTCCCACCACCCACCACCCGCCACTACCATCCACCACCCGCCACCACCACCCGCCACCACTACTCACCACCTATCCGCCACCACTAGCCACCCACCACTACCATCCACCGCCCGCCACCACCACCCGCCACCACTACTCACCACCTATCCGCCACCACCTGCCACCACTAGCCACCCACCATTACCACCCACCAGCCACCTGCCACCCACCCGCTACCACCACCACCACCACCACCACCACCATCCGCCACCCACCTGCCACCACCACCACCACCACCCGCCACCACCCACCTGTCGCCACCACCACCACTACCACTACCCACTCGCTACCACCCACCATCCGCCACCGCCACCGTCACCCACCCACCCACCCACCCACCCACCATCACCACCCGCCGCCTACCTGCTACCACTACCTACCCGCCACCACCCACCACCGCCCGCCACCCACCTACCACTACCACCCGCCACCCGCCACCACCACCACCACCACCACCACCCACTCGCTATCACCCGTCACCCACCCACCCACCCACCCACCATCACCACCCGCCACCTACTGGCCACCACCCGTCATCTATCACCCAACTGCCGCCACCACCACCACTACCCACTCGCTACCACCCGCCACCGTCACCCACTCACCCACCACCCGCCACCTATCTGCCACCACCCGCCACCCGCCACCCACTCGCTACCACCCACTACCCGCCACCGTCACCCACCCACCAACCACCACCACCCACCCGCCACCACCCGCTACCCACCACCCTCCGTCACCACTTTTCACCACCGTCTTCCGCAGCCACTTGCCACCACTTGCCATTTCTCACTCTTTTTTATATTTTTAAATTTTTTGAAACATTTTGTCAATTACCAAATGCGTTTGTAGTTTATGTTTTTTTAAAAATAAACAAAAAATAAACAAAAACTAGTTTATAAAATTTTTGTAAATATAAACTGAAAACATAAACGTTACCAAACAGTAAGTAATTAAAAATTCTTATGCGTAATTTCATTTTATCTTTTTAGTGGGTTATTTTTGTAGTTTTGGTCCGTAATTTTTATCACAACTAGAGGAGTCTAATAGTGATTTTTTTCACGTTAAATCGTTGTGTCAATCTGTTATTGATTGTTTGATTAAGATTACTATTCATTATTTAAAATTAAAACATAATTACAAATCAATATTTCAAGAGTTTTAAAATTTTTCACTTTTTGTATTTTTTCTTTCCATTTTCCTTGTCAAATTCTCTATTTAAACATAATTTAAATAAAAATTATTTAATATTAAGGTAAATTACAAATACACTCCCTGAGATTTGTTTAAAATACAGATTGTCTCCTATGATTTAAAAAATTACAAATAGCCCATTATTATAATTTTTTATTTAACAGAATTAACTAAAAAAATGAAATTCATAATCGCTTTCCTTATACAATAATAAAATTACATAAATTATTAATTAAAACATATTCATATTTTTAACATCATTAAAAATTGTTAATTGACTTGATTATTTATTAATAAAAAAAAAATTTATTATGAAATTAAAAACTTCAAAAAGTGAAATGTAATTTTTAAAATAAAAAAAAATGATTCGTATTTTAATTAAATTTTGAGAGATATATTTATAATTTACCCTTAGCATATTATCCTAACAAGTTTTGGGATTACCGTTGTTGTACGTGGTACTAGTACTCTGCCTCTGTTTTCTTCCTTCTCATGATTTAATTATTTACGATTACTTACAAGTGTGCACCAATCTAATCTAATCTAATCTGAAATATATGACAATTGTCGGTGCTAATTAATTGATCTGCAATGTTGCTTGTAAATACAAGTGTATCAAGTTCAATGTACACACGAGACTATGAACTCCAACTCTGTTCATTCACCTGCTAGGTGACAAATAAGGCTTCGTTTGGGAAGTGAATTGGCTTTTTAATTTTTTAACTTTTTTGATTATTTTAGTCTAGAGTTAAAAAACTTAGTTTGGGAAGGACTTTTAATTTTTTTGATTTTTTTATGAGAGAAAGAATGTAATAATTATGGGTTGGATGTGATGTTTTGTCTTATTGAATTAAAAAGTCTATTTTATTTTTTGTAACTATTTTAGCCAAAAAAACCCTCAAAAATCACTTCCCAAACATAGGCTAAATTCTCCTCTTTTTTAATTGGTTCAAGTATCATAAAACTTGATTGTTTTAAATAAAATTCAATCAACCATTGGGTTTAACTAAGAATGCGTTTGGTTAAAGTATTTGATAAGAGATATAAAAAGTGAAAATAAATATAATCGTACATTTTGTTTGGTTATAATGGAAAACACAAAAGAAAAAAAAAAAAGAGTAAGAGGGAAATGTAATTTCTCTTTTTATTTTTTAGGTCTTTTCTTTTTTTATTTCTCAACTCAATCAAACATAAATTCATATTCGAATACTATCAATTCTTTCTCTTATTCTTTCTTTCATTTTTTCTTTTTATTTTTCTCATCAAATCTTTCCAACCAAACACAACTTAAGCAAAAATTATTTAATATTCTCGAAACAAGTTTTGGCGGCGCTATTGATTTAAGGATAAATTACAAATGCACCCCTAAGGTTTGCTTTAAAGTATAAATTATCCCTTGTAATTTAGAAAATTACAAATATCTCTTTGTCAAAAAATTTTGTTTAGCAGAATTAATTAAAAAAATAAAATTCATAACTGGTCTCCTATACAATAATAAAATTACCTAAATTATTAATTGAAACATATTTCTAACATTATTAAAAACTGTTAATTGATTTCATGATTTATTAATAAAATAGTGATTTGTTATGAAATTGAAAATCTTTGAGAGTAAAATATAATTTTGAAAATCACAAAAAATAATTTATATTTTAATTAAATCTCAAAAAATATATTTATAGTTTACCCTTGATTTAAATTATAGGATCACTCTTTTCCATTTCCGAGCTTTCCAATATTGTTTCTCCCACCTCTACCCCTACCCCCTGCTCTTTCCACAGGAACACCCCCACACCTTTCCGGCCATTCCCGCTCCCTCCCTCTCCATCCCATCCATGCCAAAATTACAAATTTTGATTTGTTACAAGGATAAAATGTAAATGAAATTTAAGTCCCTTTAAAATAAATGGACACAAATCTATTATATTATTTTGTGTAATTTCTTTATATAATTGTGTGTATGCATATATCTGTCTATACAATTATAAAATGAACACTTTTTCTGTTATCCTCACAAAAAAAAGTTGATAAATGAAAAGAATGAGACTTACACTTTAAATTTTAAATCTGATGAAGAAAAATTTTACCACTTAAGGCCTTGTTTGGGTACTCCCAAATAATTTAAAAAGCCAAAAAGTTACTCAAAAAGTTAAAAAGTTAACACTATTCACCAAAAATCAACAATTACGGCTGCACAACTCCCAATTCAAATTTTCCTCTAAAAACCAATTTTTACAATTTTTTATTACACATTTTCCATAAAAAGTCAAAAAGTTAACCCAAACATCCATATTTTCAACCTCAATTTTTTAGTCAAAAAAGACAAAAAGTGCACTTATTTAGTCTTAGGCCTTGTTTGGGTACTCCCAAATAATCCAAAAAGCCAAAAAGTTACTCAAAAAGTTAAAAAGTTAACACTATTCACCAAAAGTCAACAATTACGGCTGCACAACTCCCAATTCAAATTTTCCTCTAAAAACCAATTTTCACAATTTTTTATTACACATTTTTTCATAAAAAGTCAAAAAGTTAACCCAAACATCCATATTTTCAACCTCAATTTTTTAGTCAAAAAAGACAAAAAGTACACTTAGTGTACAATATACCATAAATATTGTATTTTATTTTTGTTTATTTAAATCACACACCTGCCAACTGTGTACATATATAAAGTAATGACAGAGACTCCTTTTTTAGAGGATCCCCACAGCTCCCATAGTGATCCATACCAACATATATAAGTGAGCCCCACATATCATGAATGGTGTGAATTGTTATGGGAATTCTTAAAAATGAGATCTCACTCATTTTTCATATCAGCAATGTTAGGTATCATGAAAATTTTTTCATGAAAATAATCATGAAAGCTTTGTGACTCTTGAATTACACTTAGAATAAAATACCACACACTAATCAAAGTAATTTAAGGATCATAAATCTTTCATGATCATTTTTATGAAAAAAATTTCATAATTCCTAATTTTTCTATTTTCATATATATAACTATTCTAATTTTTTTGAGAATAATAAAGTTGATTGAATTGAGAGAGGGAAGAAGTCAAAAACCACGTGCCGCAGGTTGAAGAGTCCCCCACCAATTGTAACACCTACGTATTTAGAAAAACAAAATAAATAAATAAAATAAAATAAGTAGTATCGTATCCACGGTCAGTAACAGAAGAGAGAGAGAGAGAGAGAAGCCCCACAACACCATGCAATATTTTCCCCCACACATCATTTCCATGTTTCCCGAAAAGGAGATGTTGAAAGCTCTGTGCCTCCGACTCTATCATCTCTCTCTCTCTCCTCTACTTTGTTGTTGCGGTGGTTGTGTTGCTCTCTCTAGTAACTAAATAATAAAACAAAACACTCACTCTTCACAAACAAAGAAAAAGAAGTGCAAGGTAGTTTAGGTGTGGCTTTTCCAAGGATATTTTAAGGTCACAGGTCGTAGTTATGATGTTGGCATTCCCTCTGCAATTTTATTTCCCAAAACGTCCCTACTCCACTGGGCCCTCCATTCTTTTTTCCCATTTCTGTCCCAAAAATTGATTAATTATTCACTATTCTCAAAATATTATATTTATAAAAAATACTTGAAAATTTTAATTCAGCACTCTTAATTTATTCTTAATGACATAGAATGAATCATGTGAAGAGGGAGACCTACACTCCTCCCTCCTCTTTTTATTTCTTTCTTCCATCTCATTAGATGTCAAAATAAGAATGACATATTAAGAAATGTAGCATCATTTTATATTTATATTTACATACAATATAAACTCATTTTTATTAAGTAATTAAAAAATATGAAACAACTCATCATCTTAACATAAGAAATGTCACATAATATTTTATTATAAAATTAGCTAATGATTTCTCAAATCAATTTCTCAAATAATTAAGAGTCATGTTATATTTTCTTTTCTTTTTTTAATCGGGCAAAATCAATTGTTAACTGTTAGATTAGTATCTATAGAAATTAGTCTCCCCACTGCTCTTACAAAATACTAAGTATTTATATCTTAATTCAACTCCTCCTTAAGGAGAGTTGAACTTATAATCCTCTTACAACTAAACACGCAAGAGAGTTGTGTAAATTTCTATTTTTTAAACTTAACCTTTGACTTTTATTGATGTAATAATATTTTTTTACAAACTTGATTTAACACATCATATGAATAAACAGTCACTTTTTATAATCTAAAGTTTGAACGCTCAATACCACATCAAATTATTAGAATATATATACATATATATATTTGTGCAGTATTTTTTAAAGAAAATAATATAAAATTTATATATAAAACGATGCTCTTACCTTCAAACTTATTATTTTAAAATAATATTTAATAATAAAGAAATCACTGTAGTGTTATTATTTTCCAATAGATAATTTTGTATAAAAATTATGTAAAATATTATTTCCCAATAATTGACAAACAACTTTTTTTCTCTCTCCATCCATATGCAGTTAGGTGGCCATTCTCGAAGCATAGTGAAGAACATGAAAACAAAGGCTTGGCTTGTACCCCCTATTTGTCTTTTAATGTCGTACAAACACATATAAATCCACACTATCCTCTACATATACCCATGTGTTTGAGTACACCAATGTCTTATAACTAGCCCTTCTTTCATAGTCATACATCTCTCTCTCTCTCTGTGAAGCTTCCTCTTTCAATGTCTTAGATCACCAATTTTACTAGTTCCAAACTTGTGTAAGCTAGCTCTATCCGAATGCCAGAAAAAACCATGAGCATATCCGTAAATGGGCAATCTCAGGTCCCTCCTGGCTTTCGGTTTCATCCAACAGAAGAGGAACTCTTGCAATACTATCTGCGGAAGAAGGTTTCATTCGAGAAGATCGACTTGGACGTTATTCGCGATGTCGATCTCAACAAGCTTGAACCTTGGGATATTCAAGGTTTGTAAAACACTGCTACGTCTCCTGATACCGTTATTTATATATTCATATAGTTATAGCTAATGTTTTGTTTACACTTTGATTGATTCACAGAGAAGTGTAGAATAGGCTCGACACCGCAAAATGATTGGTACTTTTTTAGCCACAAAGACAAAAAGTACCCGACTGGTACTCGAACAAATCGAGCCACTGCGGCTGGGTTTTGGAAGGCTACGGGCCGTGATAAGGTCATCTACAGCAACTCTAAGCGGATTGGGATGAGGAAGACCCTGGTTTTCTACAAAGGCCGTGCTCCTCACGGCCAAAAGTCTGATTGGATCATGCATGAGTATAGACTTGATGACAACATCTGTGATACCAATAATGTAAGCTACCCTATTTCACTTGTTCCAACTTATTGTTTATGTCTATATTTCTAATTTCTAATTTGATTGTCACAAACTACTACCTATATACCGTCTAAAAAAAACTACTACCTACATGGTTGATATTGGTTAATACGTGTAAGAGATTTTGGAGTCTTACCGATATCTACGGATATCAGAATGATTCTCTTGGCACTACTAATTGGACTTGATGGTCTTTAGATTCTTCTTGAGTTACTTCTTTGAACCAAATCATTCATAGTATAGTGTCTAGTAAATTATTTATGTAAAAAATAAATTAAATGAATATCGATAATCATATATTTAAATCATATTTGTTATAAAAACATGAACAACAATTATAATTTTAATTTCAAAAAATAAATCGGTAATTTTTCAAAAAATAAATGTGATCAAATTAATTTGATTTTCTATATAAATGATTTTTTTGAAAATTATACAAAAGTTCAACAGTTTAAATTATTAAGACATACTCGAGGTGGACTAAAAGTCCTCCTCAACTTGACCTATTATTATTTTATATTAATCAATATATCATCGTATGCTATTATTTAAAATTATGTGATTTGTAAATTAATTAATGGACATATATTGACATGAAGGTTCCCGATGCCACCGGAGATGCAACACAAGAAGAGGGATGGGTGGTCTGTCGTATCTTCAAGAAGAAAAACCACCACAAAACCCTAGACAACAACAGCAGCAGCCCTTTCAATTCATCTATAATCAATCTCGAAACAACAAGAACCCAAATACCCACTTCAAGCGACGAAGGCACCTTAGAACAAATCCTTCACTACTTGGGAAGGAGTTGCAAGAAGGAAGATCATCATGATTCAACAATCAACAACACTCCAGGATTTCTCATGCCCATCATTGACACCACAACCATCACCAAACACGGCCTCCATGACAGGTTCATGAAGCTTCCGAGTCTCGAGAGCCCAAACTCTACAAATAATAGCCAACCTTGTTATCAACAAATTCAACAACAACAGATGCTCACAGACAATGATGAAACAGGCCTTCATGACTGGACAGCACTTGATCGGCTCGTAGCTTCACACCTCAATGGCCAAACCGAGACTTCAAAGCAAATAACATCGTGCTTTAACGATCCCAACATGGGTTTCTGCTCCCTTACCTATCATGATCTGCAACTACAGCAGCAGGAGCAGCAGCAGCAACTACGATCATCGTCATCATCGCCGTCCAATAGGCCGCCTTTCCATGGCACTCCTTCGCAGGATGAAAATGGTGATTTTGACCTTTGGAGCTTCACACGATCTTCCTTGTCTTCTACCGATCCCCTATGCCATATGTCCAACACTCCTGTATAATACATATATTATCAGAGTTTTTCAATATTGGACGATACGTATTTCGATATTGTTGTTTAAACCGATGATAGAAATTAACCACTGTTATAGTTTATTATTATGATAGGAATTATGCAATAATATTGGGTGATAATATTACATATGAATGAATAAAGTGAATAATTGTGAGATCATGAAGTAGTGGCATTGTCAAGCATGCATTATATCTTTGATTAATAATAACAAATAATAATAATGTGTCTCCCATTTTGAATTGCCGTTTGTTTGATTTGATAAGTTGTTTCTAACAGCAATTATAAACCCAACTAGCCTCACATGGCCACCTTTAACCAAAAAGGAAAAACAAGATCGTGTCCATAGTCAATGATCATTTGTGACTTTGATTCAATTCCTTTGTCCATTTGCCCAGGTAGGGTGTGGGGGTGAGTGAGCCCATGACCCACTCAACTGGTAAAGATAAAATGGTCCTAGCCAATGGGCTCCGCCACAACATGACTGGTCTGTCTCTCCGTCTCTCTCTCTATTACCCATTTCACATTTCAGAGAGAGAGAGAGAGAGGCAAGTGAAAAAGAAGCATCTTTGTGAGCCAAAGGCCATCAATCTTGATCATGATTAGCAATAGCGAAGCGATAATGATAGCGTTGACAATTGACATATAAATGTACAAGTTGAGAGTCAATTTCATAATTGATGGCAATTAGCCTATAGCTAAGTCATTTCTATTGCCTGCCTTTCTCTCTCTACTGATGCTGATGGTCACCTTCTTAACTGTTAGAGGTTGTCATTTCTTTTTCTTTCTTTCTGCTCTTTCAACCATTGGTCTTTTTAACGCCAGCCGTGCCCAGAAGCAACAAACCAAAACAAAAAAATTGCTTTTGAAATTGAAGCACAGGAAATAAACGTGATTCTCCCTCTGCCATTTAAATACTTAGGTTCAATGATCAGTAGTAGTAATAAGTTTTTTGGGGTTAGTTTATATAAAGCATTTGGTCTGAATTTGAATGAGATCCCCGTAAGTGAATGGTGGAATTGATCCTCCAGAATTAGTCAAAATGTGCAAAAATTGAGACAGACACCCAATTATACAAAAAAAAATAAAAAAATAAAAAAAAATAGTGAAGTGAAATTGTAAGGTAGAAACTTTACTCTTCCAAATACATTTTGATTAGAAGATACCATATTAAATGTCACGACCCAAACCCGCCCCGAGAAGGTTAGCATCGTAACCGGCCAGTAATCCTAGATTACCACAGGCCTTACTGTACAAAACATAATTAAACGGGGCTCGCGGAAGCAAAAACACAAAACTATAGTCCAAAGAGCTGTGCATATATATGAACATACATTTACATGCCCAAAAATATGTTAATTTACCCACTACTGTACAAAACATGTATCAAAAATTCATATACAAAATATATAGGCACATGCCACCAAATACAACTGAAACAAAACTCATACGGCCTTCCAGGCCTAGCCCCAGCTCAGGGACACCATAACTCGGGTAGGCTTTCAAAACGGCGGCTCGACTCGGACTCCGCCTAGGCTTGGCTCCCAGAATGCTCACCTATAAATACATAAATACAAACAATGAGCTAAAGCTCAGCAAGTAACATTAACGTAAAGGGGTAGTGAACGAACTCCAACATTTCATATAAATCCGTAAAACATAACATTCATATACATAATCATACTCATCATAGAACATACATAATGGCATACTCCATAGAACATAACATGTGTCGACTAACGACTAGAGTAATCGGTCCCGGACACCGATTAAACACATACCGAGATCTCGTAACTAGTCATGGGCTTGTCCTTCCATGCCGTCCCCCATGACTCAAGCGCATGGGCCTGCATGTTCTCGCCCCCATGACTTCAACTAACTATGGATGCCATACTAGATTTGTAAATTAGGACATTCGTTCACAGTTCAAAATCACATTTTAAAACATATCATATAGCATTCACATAACATTTCAAATATATTGTTTATCAACATAACTTTACAGAAATGTTACTCATAGTGGGTTTCCAAAACCGATGGCACGGTCCTCTCAATCTGACCTGCAACATCAACAGTATAACATATTCCTTAACATATATTATCATCAATTCACATAATTCATGTCATTCCTTTCCTTCATCACATTCTTTACATGTTCATTTCATGCATAAGATGCTAAATGATGTAATTAACATGTTAAAATCATGTAATTCATGCCATATAGGAGCTGGATGCAATTTCCAAAATTCCCTGAAAAAACAGGTCCCCGCTCGAGCGGCCAAACCCACGCTCGAGCGGACCGCAACTGTGACAGAGATACTGGATGTGCGAAATCTCTGCTCGAGCGGCCAAACCCCCGCTCGAGCGGACTGCGAAAATCTGAATGAAAACCAGTTCCATTTTCTGCTACACCGTGGGTCTCCATTTTGCCAAAATCAACCTCCAAAATCATGAAATTCAAGGCTCAAACACTTGCAAAACAACTTGATTTACCCATCATAAATTCTAAACACAATCCATATGCATCATATAAAAGAACCAAACTTGACTTGAGATGAAAACTCATAACACATGCTCATAAAGCTTCCTTTCTTCAAATCCATGGAGGTCTCCCTTAAAATATAACAAATATAAACTATGATGCCATGTATACTCAAATCAAACATAATTCCTCCTTTAATCCACTTATTTACCATGGAATTTACCATGGAATTATGCATGAATCAACCTTATTCAAGAACTTAGAAGGGAAATTCTTACCTTAAATACTCAAATGAAGAGGGTTTGACTTGATTTCCCTTTCTTTCCTCTTCTTTCCCCTTTTCTCCCGAATGTTCGTCTCTCTTTCTCTTAGATATTCTCTTCTTTTGTTTTTGAGTCAAACAATGGGTCAATATCCTTATCTTAAAGCATATATATAAAATTGTGCCATAAACTCAAGCCAAACAAGACTTAGCGATTCAGACGAAATTCAGTCCTCAATTTATTTTCTCAAATGGTTCTAAAAATTCCCGGTATCACATAGGCGTGTTCAATTTCATTTTCTGAACCCATTACGGTCATCAATTTCAGTCCCGAAGTCGTAATTCCAACAGATATTCTGCTAATCCAAACAGATATTCTCAATTAAATCATATAAACATATAATTAATTACGGGTAATTACGCCATACGTGTCGGGGTCATTACATTAAAAAATCTAAAATTCTTGAGATATTGATTTGTGATTATATTTCAATTTTAAATAACGAATAACAATCACAATCAAACAATCAAAGACAAATCGACAAAACGATTTAACGTGAAAAAAATCACAATTGGAGCATCTCCAATTGTGATTAAAAAAAAATCACAAGTCAAAATCACAAAATAATCCACTAAGAAGATTAAAAAAAAAATTATACATGTATACCTTCAATTACCTAGCGCATTCACGCCCCAAATTGAACCGATTTCGATGTGTCTCTTCCACCACCGTTTTTACTTTGGAATTGTCTTGTCCAATGTTGAATCCACAACGTTGATGTCGAATTTATGACGATGAGTCACTACAGAATCCACCAAAGCTTTAGGCCCAAGTTCCTCGAAATCCACAGAAGAACACCTCTCTCTTTTGTTCACGAAATAATAAGAACAACCCTTGATATTTGACAATCTGTAATTCATTGATCAATCGATCACCTTCTATAGACCAAGGAAATGTCTATAAAATACCCTTCAATAGGACACACTTTTGTTTTTTTTTTCTCTCTAAGATTTTGGACGATTTAAACCCTAAAAATAGCAAATTGCGCACTTTATAATAAACTGAATCACAAAGACCGCTAGAGCAACCAATTCATCGCTCGAGCGAACTCACTAAAACGCGTGCCCATCGCTCGAGTCAAGACTCGACTGCTCGGGCGCAAAAGGGATTCTCTAAGAAGTTCAGTCTTCTCTGCAAAAATACTGGATGATGCCATTCACCGATTGAGCAGTTAATTTGGCTACGAGGGAGCTGCCCCTCGACCCTGCCTAGGTGCTACCCCCTCGTCATGACCCAAACCCGACCCTATGGGTTTAGAGCGTAACATGCTAATAATCTTGAATTACTCGGCCTCAAATTAACAAAAATATTTAATTATTATTGGGGCCAGAAGCGAAAGTTGAATGATAAAATTTTGTCTAATGAGCTGTGCATATATGGCATATCAAAGACATCTCATTTAGTGAATAACTCACATCCATCCATATACAAAAGATATTACAAGCCAAGACCATTCACAAGATCATTATTATACAAAACTCAAAGCTTAATTACAAACATGGTCATACATAACCAACAAAAAAGGACTAAAAAGTTAAACAAAACCTCATACGTGAGGCATCTTTGGCTAACTCCACAAAACTCAGTGTTCTTTCACAAGTTCACTAGGACTAAGGTTGGATATCTTATTGCTCACCTACATACATATAAATATGGAGTAAGCTAAAACCCATCGAATACCATCAGAGTAAAAAGGTTAATGAATGAGATTCATATTAAATAAAATCGTATACTTATTATACAAAATCATACATATAGCTTAATCATTTGAATACTCTTCCTATTCATATCAGATCCAAGTAGATCATATCAAAGTAAAATGACATCGGTCCAATATATTCATATACAAAACGACCTCAGGTTCAACTCATATGCAAAACGACCTTAGGTCCATTATATACAAAACGACCTTAGATCCATCATATACAAAACGACATTGGATTTATTATACTTTGATCTTTATCAAGTTGAATTCAAAGTCACATTGAAACATTTGAAGTCTCATTCATATTTTAGAAAGCATAAGTTCCAAGACTTACTATAAAAACAGTTAAGAAAATAGCATATAACAAAATATCTTTATTAAGATATTACTCACAGTGTTCAAAACGTTGTCACGCGTCTGTGATCCAACCTACATTACACATAAAACACTTTGAAACATTTGACCAATTCAAATCATTCTTGTTTTACATAGTTCCTCATTTCATTTCTTATTTATTAGGTCATTAACGAGTCATAATTTATGCCTAAGAATACTTAGAAAGACATGTAGATGGAAATACAAACACAAAATATCTTTTCAAAATATGATGAAATAGAGGTCTTTGCTCGAGCCAACTATTGGTCGCTTGAGCGGTCACAGAAATTTGCAAAAGTACTGGATGAGTCTCATGTGTGCTTGAGCCAACTATACGTCGCTCGAGTGGGATGTAAAACATACAATCAATTTGCTCGAGCCAACCTTTGGTCGCTCGAGCGGTCTGCAAACACTGCAAAAAAGTTGGGAGCTCGTCAAGTTCGCGGAAGCCACCACTTGGTCGCTCGAGCAGTCTGTAGAATTTTTGGGTTTTTTAACTTGCTCTTTGAAGTTCAAAACTATGTCTTTTATGCTCAAAGCTTGCATGGCTCAATAGAAACATATAGAAACCCTTTATAATGCATAAATTCATGGAAATTATGAAATCATATTCTTAAATCTCTTTCAATTTTCCAAAACAAAGTTCAAAACTCAATGTTTTTGCCATGCATATAATGAATTGATTCTCTTTCTTTTCAAAACTCATGAACTTAACAAATTTGAGCTCAAAAGCTCCATACATGTATGAAACTCTTTTCCATAATTCTCAAATCATGAATTTGAAAGCCAAAACATGATAAATCAAAGATTCATGTATAAATTAACTTATAATTTCAACATGGATGATAGAATTTAACCTTAACATAGCAAAATTCAACATATCCATGCATGCATGTAAAGTTACAACATTTCTTGACAAAAATACATGCAAAAGGTCATATATACATCAAGAACTCAACTTCACCTTCAAGAATTGAGGGTCAAATTATTATCTAGAGCCTTTAAATACACTTGTTCTAGCACAATCTTGACCAATTCAAGCTATTCCTTCAAATTTCTCTTCAATCTCTACACTTTCTCTCTCTAGATGAGAGGTCACTCTCTCTCTAAAAATGAATTCTCAGATTTTGCTCTCAAAATGAAGGAGTTGAGCTTCAGGCTCATATATGTATATATATATATACATATCTAGGATGGCTTAACACATGAATTAGAACATTAGTCTAATTAAACACAACTTAATTAATTAAACTGAATCAATTTTTAATCAAACTTACCAAATAGTTCTAAAAATTCTAATTAGTTTATTCATGTAGCCAATTTCGGTTTTTGAAATCATTAAGCCACCAATTTCGAATTCTAAACAAAAATTATAACAAATAGTTTTCAAATCAAACAAATATACATAAGTTAATCATATGGCACATATCACAATTAATAATTAATAGGTAATTAAATAAATATAATCATGATATACATATCAGGGTCATCATAATCTTCCCACCTTAAGAAGTTTGGTCATCTAAACTTGTGTTACCTTATATCGGATATAAATCAGATGTTTTAGTCTCATATCATTCTTCATTCAGCTTTGTCACAGAAGTTCGATCCGTTTCTCAGTTATTCAACAGTTCACAGTTTAATTCAGTAGTCCATCACAGTCATTCAAAGTCTTTCCAAGGTCATCGGAATTATAAAGTAGATCCAATTATTAATCCCATGGTGGCAAAGGTAATACCGTGGAGACCAAGCACATGGTGTACATAATTCACATATTCTCATGGCATTAATTGTACAATACGATATCATTGAAGCATTCAATCACATGTTGTACATATCTCATAGCATGAATTGCAAAATCCGATAACACCGAAACAACTAAACTCTACTATAATACATATTTCCAATTTGTCAGAGGTAAATATTCAAATATTATTCATAATCAAATCAGTCTACTGCTCATAGTTCCCATAGCATCGGGTTTGAAATACGGTAGCACACAGTCTGCTATCAACAGTTCCTATAACATCGGGTTTAAAATACGATAACACAGAAGCAGTCATCCTCTAAAACAGTTAATCACTAGACTTGCACAATTCAGTTCATCTATACACATATGTCTCCAATAGTTGAAGTCTAGTTCTCACTAGTGTTCGTAATTAGATCAATCTGTTGGTAGTACATATGAAGTCTTCTAAATAAGTCAAGTATTCAAAACAGATTCAAGTTCTGGGTTTATCAATTCCCTTGACAATAATAATCCGATCATTTATGCATAAACAATTTATAATCATCCGTAAACAAAATCAAATCAGATAATGGTTCTCAAATCAGGTGCAGATCTTATCAGATCAAATCAAACAAATGTTCTACCCCCATCATTCTCAAACAAAGTACATTTGGTTCTTTAGGTCATATTCCATTTGCTTAGGTGTACATAGTCAATAATTTCACAATTGTTCTAAGTTCATCTGTTCTCAAGGTTATATATCATAATGATTCATATCAAAGCGTTTCAGGTCATATACAATATGGCATTCTCCAAATAAGTTCACATGTAGATATACGGGGTATGCAGTAACACATCATACAAAAATCCTTACTATATGACCTATTTTATCACATTTATAAAAATTCCCGGAAACTCGATAATAAGTCCCTCGGTGCTTTTTCCTACATTCTGAACAAGTCAATGCTAAGCCATTTCTTTGAGTGAGTTCATCTCGCCTAGATGTTTCTGTCTTCGATTTCTTGTTTTTCAAGAATTCCTTGTTCACATCAGAGCTTAGTTTTTTCCTTTTCCTTTTAGAAGGTTGGTTCATGTTAGTTTCAGATATCGGTACTTGATTTAACACCTCAACATATTTTGTTATTTTCAAAACATTCACCTGATGCTCCTGCACCAATGGTGGCGGAGGTTCTTGTCATAATGGTAACTATTGTTGCTGTTTTAAGGTCTTTGTCATTTATTCTACTATTCTTTCCAATCTATTAAGTCGGGCTGTGAAAGATTCTGTTAACTCATCTATCCTTGTTCTCTCCATGCTTTACATGAACTCATACTATGACAAGTACAGAGATATACACAGATACACATAGACTTAGTTACATGTAGGCACATGTTCTCTTATTCATATTTCCATATTCGGAATGCACATAAGCATATACTTTCAAATGCATACAGTCCTAAGTCTCTTCTAGACGCCTTATTGCTCATTGGGACAAGTGTGTGAGTTATTAACTCGTGCTCTGATACCAACTATCATGACCCAAACCCGCCTGTAGACACCCTATTTTTTACGGCCCTTAAGACTTGGGTGCTACTGATTAATCACTCAATGATGAATGTGTATGCTTGTCAAATGCTTGACTTCCTCAGCAAGAAACCTCAATGTTGAACCTTCAAACCTTGTGCTTTGTTTTGGACCAAAATAATGTTTTTTTTTTCAAGCTTGTGTCTCTAGGGACCTGCCGTCCACTAGTGTGGCATGCCGCCCACTAATGTGGCCTGCCGGCTACTAGTGCAAAAAAACAGATGTTTTCTGCTGGCTATCCCTACAGATGCATGCACCATTCCAGCTATGTTTGTACGGATATTTTCGAGGGTCTCTCATATATTTCTATATATAGATGACCGTCTCTTTTGTTTTCAAGGTTAGAAAAATTTAAGAGTGAGAAAATATTTTTGAAGAGAAAAATTTTGAAAAATTCTTCTCTCTCTACAATTCTCTCTCTCTCTTACAACTTGCATAGCCTTTGCCTAAACACTCTAAACCAAACCTAGAGAGTTTCTTGCTGAGGTGATTTGAGCTTACATTTGAGTTCTTAAGGCACTTGAGAGTGTGAAATAGTGGTTTAAAAATCCAAGGGACCATTTCTCTTCAAGAGGTATATTTCTCAATTCTTTTACACTACTTGTTTTCTATCTTTTCTTGCTGTTTTTGAGTTGTCCTGTATTTTTGGGCTAAAACTTGTGGTTTAAGGCCATTAAAGGTAGAGGGGTTGATAACCCTTCTTTGAACCTTACTTTTAAGGCCTTTGCCCTTATATTTCCCACCTTCTCATCAATTTTTTTTGAACTTTTTACCATTGATTTTCAAAGGTTTTTCAAAGGAAAAAATCATGTTTTGAAGTATCAAAAGTGGAGGGGTTAGCCTCCCTTCCTTGTGCTTGTGTGCTAGCTTAATTCTTCAATGTTTTAGCTTATTGTTTTAGCTATTTTTGTCTTAAGTTTAGCACTGTTTTTGATTATTTTAGGACTGTTTTTAATTTTTCATTGCATTTAAGCTTTATATAGCATGCTTGTAGTGTAATGGTCCTCATAGGCTTGGTGGTTTAGGCCTTAACCACCAACCTATTTGAGTTGATGCATCTATGTCTTGCTTTCCATAATTGTTTTCACCTCTAATCATCTCTGCAACCTCCCCATTTTCTTGGCATTTTATTTTCTTTGAGAGTGGTTTCAAACCAATTGTTTGTTTAAGCTTAAGATTGAGGTTGTTGTGCTTAATGGTTTAATCCCTTTGGGGATTCATTACCAACGGCATGACATCTCTCTCATGCCTAAAACAACATTTGATTTGATACTTCTTTCCATTAGTGGACTCAAAACTCATTTTTGGACTTAATGAATTAAGAAATGAAAGGTAATTAAAATGAAGTAATAAAACTTGGACTAAAATGGAACAAGATAATAAGGATTTGCATTCAATCAGATGTTAATTGAACACATGAAGACTTGAGTCATTTTATACTTGTTAAATGATGAAATGGTTCAAGTTTCCAAGGTCAACCAGTCTCTTGATCAATCTATGATAGGGAAAAGGTTTTGTTGGTCTTTTATTATGCATTTATTGAAATTGTATCCCTTGATTCATAAGTCATCACGCAATGAGATTGCGTCGATTGATGGCTTGCGAATCAAGCTTATCTCTCCTTTGACTTGTTTGCTGATAAAGAGAGGTAGGGTAGACAAATATCCCTTGAAAATACTCTGATTTGTGCTCTGTTTGTCCTCTATTGCTGCAGGAAAGAACCAACATCAGTGGCCGATAGGCCACTTTTACCAGACGACAACCCACTATTAGTGGCTTGCTGGCCACTACTTCTGGGTTACCGGCCACTTTTTCAGCCAGGCAGTGTCCTTTTTCCAATAGAGCAAAGCAGAAGCTAAGATAAAAAAAAACAATGCAATTTTCTAACTGTACAACAGAGGCATTCCGGTAGCAAAACGAAGAGCATTATCATGTGGAAATCCGCGTTCATGCATAAGCCATCCCTAGCATTTCGGGGCCTGTTTAAATTTATGTTGTACATAGCTAGTTAGTTGTGTTGTACTTAATTAATTAGTTAGAATAGTTAGTTAAATTTGTTGTTATAATAATTAGTTAATTAGCTAGTGTAGTTAATTTATTCATTTGGTTTGTAATAGTTAGTTAATTTGTAATAGTTAGTTAATTCGTATTAATTAGCTAGGACATTCATTCGGACCCTCCTGCGTGAGGGTAACAATGTAATAATGTGTATGTCTTCCAACCCTACGTCTTTCTCCCTTTTTATTTACTTGCTTATAATGGGTAGTTTAGAACATCACGTTTCTTTTAGCATTTCCCATGTTTGCATCCACTTGTCTTGCATGAATCAATGCTTGGTTCATCATTATAACAAAGCATTGTTGTTTATTACTTCGTTGAAAACGTGTTAAAACCGCATGCTCTTAAATTGATTCACATGTCATAATTAGTAGCCGAGCCTATTAATTGCATTATTGCATGTGTTGCATTAGTCATGTTGCATTAGTTAGGGGCATACATGTTTTCTAACTCTTTTATTTCTTTTGGCTTGCCTTGGAGTACGAGGTGAGCATTTTTGTGCTTAAGTATATCACATGCGTGTGATTGTTGCCATGTTTAGCATGCTTGCCATAAGGCTAAGTGCTTAAGTGATAAATTGTTTGAATGTCTGTAGATGAATGCTAATTGCTTGAATTGGAATAATTTGAGTAATGTACATATGCGATCACTTTTTCAAGTGATACATATTCGAAACACTTTTCAAAAAACAAACATGAAATTAAATTGTTTTAATTTTTACAAATTAGTCTATACTTGTGTGCATCACATAGTAAAGTTAGTCTAATAATCGGAACAAGAGCATATAATGTAAATAAGATTCACATCATAATTAGTAGAGGTTGATCTTTGATCGGGCGAGTGGAGTGCTCAATTCATGACCTTCTCCTCTCGTACCTAAGTTCTCGAGCCGAAACAATCTTGGTGATGACGAACATATGGCCTTTAGCATGAGTCATGAGTTACCTAAATTTCTTAAAAATATTTAGGTGGCGACTCTGTATCTGGCAAAGTAGTCCATTTTTGGCATTTTGATTCAAAATCAATTTTCCAAAAGATTTGTTGGATTTGGAATCTTTTGTGTTTATCTATTTCACATTGCATTTGTGGAATCAGATACAGAATGAGCTAAAGCCCAGTGAATAACATCAGAGTAAAGAAATTAATGAATGAGATTCGTATTAAATAAAATCATATTCATATTACACAAAATCGTGTTTATAACTTAATCATTTGAATACTCTTCCTATTCATATCAGATGCAAATATATCATATCAAAGCAAAACGACCTCAGGTCCAATATATTCATATACAAAATGACCTCAGGTCCAACTCATATGCAAAAAGACCTTAGGTCCATTATATACAAAACGACCTTGGGTCCATCATATGCAAAACGACCTTGGGTCTATCATTCCAAAATAACATTAGGTCCATCAATACAAAACGACCTTGGGTCCATCAATACCAAATGAGCTTGAGTCCATTATATACAAAATCACCTTGGGTCCATCAATGCCAAACGATCTTGGATCCATCATATACAAAACGACCTTGGGTCCATTATGCTTTAATCTTTATCAAGTTGAATTCAAAGTCTCATTGAAACATTCGAAGTCTCATTTATATTTCAAAAAGCATAAGTTCCAAAACTTACCATAAAAGCGGCAAAAAAAATAGCATATAACAAAATATTTTTATTAAGATATTACTCACAGTGTTTGAATTATTGTCACGCCTTCGTGATCTATCCTACATTACACATAACACACTTTAAAATATTTGACCAATTCAAATCATTCTTGCTTTACTTAGTTCCTTTCATTCCATTTCTTACTTATTAGTTCATTAACGAGTCATAATTCATGCCTAAGAATGCTCAGAAAGACATGTGGACGGAAATACGAACACAAAACATCTTTTCAAAATATGCTGAAATAGGGGTCTTTGCTGGAGCCAACTATTGGTCGCTCAAGCAGTCACAGAGGTCTACAAAAGTATTGGATGGGTCTCATGTGCATTCAAGCCAACTATATGTCGCTCGAGTGGATGCAAAACATATAGTCAGTTCGTTCGAGCCAACTATTGGTTGCTCAAGCAGTCTGCAAAGACTGCAAAAATGCTGGGAGCTCATTAAGTTTGCTCGAGCCACCATTTGGTCGCTCGAGCGATCTGCAGAATTTCTAGGTTTTCCAGCTTGCTCTTTGAATTTCAAAACTATGTCTTTTATGCTCAAAGCTTGCATGGCTCAATAGAAACATATAGAAACCCTTTATAATGCATAAATTCATGAAAATTATGAAACCATATTCTTAAATCTCTTTCAATTTTTCAAAACAAAGTTCAAAACTCAATGTTCTTTCCATGCATGTAGTGAATTGATTTTATTTCTTTTCAAAACTCATGAATTTAACAAATTTGAGCTCAAAAACTCCATGCATGTAGAAAACTCTTTTTCATAACTCTCAAATCATGAATTTGAAAGCCAAAACATGATGAATCAAAGATGCATGTACAAATTAACTCATAATTTCAACATGGATGGTAGAATTCAACCTCAACATAGCAAATTTCAACATATTCATGCATGCATGTAAAGTTATAACACTTCTTGACTAAAATACATGCAAAAAATCATATATACACCACAAACTCAACTTTATCTTCAAGAATTGAGGGTCAAATTCTTACGTAGAGCCTTCAAATACACTTGTTTTAGCACAATCTTGACCAATTCAAGCTATTCCTTCAATTTCTTTTCAATCTCTACACTTTCTCTCTCTAGATGAGAGGTCACTCTCTCTCTAAAAATGAATTCTCAGATTTTGCTTTCAAAGTGAAGGAGTTGAGCTCAAAAATGAGCTTAAGGCTCATATATATATATCTAGAATTGTTTAATATATTAATTAGAACATTAAACACAATTTAATTAATTTAACTAAATCAATTTTTAATCAAACTTACCAAATGGTTTTAAAAATTCCAATTAGTTTATTCATGTAGCCAATTTCGGTTTCTGAAATCATTAAGCCACCAATTTCGAATTCTAAACAAAAATCATAACAGATAGTTTTCAAATCTGACAGATATACATAAGTTAATCATATGGCACATATCACAAGTAATGATTAACACATAATTAAATAAATATAATCATGATATGCATATTGGGGTCGTCACACCCTTGGACCCCCCGCGAGTTAACCAGGTAGCTCGATCCCTGTATATAGTTAGTGAAGTGGCAAACATGAAGAGCTCAAAATCACAAACTCCTTTTCGTAGGCACAATTTCGAATTAGATTTGCATCTAAACACTTACAGACTCACTGAAACAAAAGAGCAAATAAAATTACAACTGAAAGAAGTTTTGTTAAACGGGTTTACTAATTACAAAAACTTAACACATACCATAGGTAATGAAAAATCAGAGTAAACCCACTGTCAACTAGGCTACCTATTCCTTTTGTTTTATCTGTATCTATATTTGTACTAAATGTGAAGGCTTATGATAGTATTGACATCTAATAGTTTTTACTTTTCCAAAATGCTCTTATAGTTAATGTTTAGGTAAAAATCATATTAAAAGGAAAATAAGAGTCGAAATTGAGCTCATTAGTTTGACAAAAAAATATATATATATACACTTATTATTTGAACAACACATAATATGTGACTATAAGATATAAAAATTGTAGAGATTAAGTTTTTTTTGTTTCTAAAAGCCTAAATTTTGTTGTAAAAAGTATTTAGAAACTAATTTCAGTTGTCGCGAGGACAGTTACTAAAAAATCGTTTCGAAAAGTCAAAAAATGAGCTTTTAGGAGCAAAATTTTTAAAATGTCGCTAATAAATACACTTTTATAGACAAAATAACTTGATCCCAAAAAAGTTTATTTTTTGAGACAACTTTTTATCCCAAAAGGTTAGTAATTCATTACTAAATGTTCAATTTAATCGCTAAAAATAAAATAATAACATTTTTGGCGACAAAAATATTGTCCTTAAAAAGTTATTTTATCGTTAAATTTTTGTCTCTAAAACCTTAATTTCTTATAATGTGTGTGTAATCTTTTCTATCATTATTCTCATAATATTACCATTTTTAGAGTTGCATATATACACACTATTTGTATATATATGGAAGTTCTATAATGGGGGTGTTTGGCAAGTTGTTTTTTGGTTAAAATCATCAGAGAAAAAGGTTAACATAATTAATAAGATAAAATGTTACATTTAAACTATAATCATTTCACTTTTTCTCTCACAACTATCAAATTAATTACTAAACAAAGCCAACAAACTTTCCAAACATAATCATTTTAATCAGACTAAAATAGCCAAAGATCAAAAAGTCAACTTCTCAAACTGGCCCAATATACACATAAACTCAATATCGTATAAGTAATTATCATATTATTTTGTATAAAAGCTTTGTTTGGATGACATTATTACAATTTTATGTAACATCTAATTTTTTTTTCTTGTCCACTTCTATAAGAATACATTGATTTTTTTTTTATCAGCAAAATAAAAATATATTGATGAAAAGAGAAATACAAACAGTACAACCAAGGATTGGTTTGAGATAGACTATTTTAGTAATTTTTTAGTTTTTTGACTAAAATATGAGGTGAAAAAAAAAACTATTCACTATACTTGTTTTTAGTTTTCAGAATTCATTTTTCAGAAAATTATAGGTTGCATTTGGTAGAGCTTTCTAACTATAATTTGAGAATATGAGTTGTATTTTGAGTTTGTGAGTTTTGGAATTATGATTTGAGTGTGGAAAATTTGTTTGGTGATTGAGTTTTGAAAAGAGTTTTGAATTGGGTGGGGAATTTTTGATGTGACATATGATATTTGATACAAAAACTTACAACTCATAACCAAACGCACAACTCAAAATTCTATTAAAGTTCATAAAAAATTTTAAAAAATTCAGAAAATATTTTTTGTTGAATATATAAAAATTAACATGTGTCAATTGCACACAAAAAAAAAAAAAATCACTGTTCTGGTCAACTAGTGAGACAATCGGTTAGTGCAAATTTTCTTGCCTTCGACCGAGTTTTCAAAAGTGAACGTGGAATTAATTTTTGAAAGCTGCAAACAAACATCATAGGCAAATCATAGGGTGGAACTAAAGTTCCAAAACCCTTCCAAACACAGCCATACTTTTTCGTTTTCCGTATTTTTTTTGTTTACACTGAATTTTTTTAATATTTTAAGGATTTTTTTTTAATTTTTAGACACACCTAACATAAATACACTTAGAAAGTATAATATTTGTGAAAATTATTTTTTCAAATTCACTAAATACCAAAAATACAAAATATATATATATATATATATGAAAATTCAGTACATTTTTTGTATTTTTGGATATTTGTTAATTTTTAAAAATATTTTTTCACAAATAATTTACTATTTAGATACATCTAAGTAAGGTATATCTAAAAAAGTAAAAAAAAAAAATTACTTAAAATTTAAAAAATATTTACTAAAAACAAAAAAATACGAAAAACAAAAACCTCAATTTTAAAAAAATTGAATTCAGAAAATTAAAACTAAACACACTGAATATGTTTTTGATATTTTTTTTCTAAAAAAAAAAAGTGTAAAAAGTAAAGAGGAAAATGAATTTTTGATTTTTTTTTTTTATAGTTCTTTAGTTTTTTAACCTTTTTTTAGTAATTTTTTAAACTTTTTAACTATTGTAAGGAGTTTCCAAAAGTTTGGCATCTCTCCAAAAAGTCAAAAAGTTAAAAAGTTATTCAAAAAATTAAAAAGTTATCACTATTCACCCAAAAAAAATATTAAAAAATTAATTTTTCACATAAAAGTACAACTTTGATATCATGTATGTTCAGCTGATGTGCTGCATTTGTTAACAAAAAATGCACAGTTTGGGTGTAATTTTCACACACAGCTATTTGGTCCGTGGGGCCCCATCACGGGTCCCATTTTAATAATCTGAACCGTTCAATGTGTAGAAATCGTCGAGTACTATATGTTTGTAAAAAATCACATTGATCGGATATCGATAACTACATGATCAAATCAGTTTTGTATAAAAAAAAATGGATGGTGTTATAATTAACGATTGAAAAAAAATAAATCTGATCAGATAGCTATCGATATCCGATCAACGTGATTTTTCATAGGCATATAATACTCGACGAGTTCTACACATTGAACGGTTCAGATTATCAAAATGGGACCCATGATGGACCCCACAGGCCGAACAAAACTGTCCAGTGCAATGTCCGAAAAGTAGCCAATAATTTCTTACCATCAATTCGACTGTGCAGCTTGTATGGCTGTACAACATACCTCTCTAATCTTCTCCTACTCATTTCTTTATACAATTTTTTAATATACATTTTTCTATAAAAAGTTAAAAAATTAACCCAAACATCCATATTTTTTTCCTCAACTTTTTAATCCAAAAAGATAAAAAGTGCACTTATTTAAGATATCCCAAACAATCCCGACTCTAAATAATATTCATAAAAATGACTTGAGATAAAAGAATGATTGTTGGTTTCATTTAACATCATAAGTTGCGACTAATTTAGTCATAAAAAGTTAATAAGACAAAATGTGATATTGAAATCATAATTATTTTATTTTTTTTCTCACAAAAGTTTTAAAAATTCAAAAAAATCAATTTAAACAAACCTTTTAACCGAAACTATAGGGCTAGTTTGGCATGTTGAGAAAAAGTCAAAAAGTTAAAAAGTTACTCAAAAAATAAAAAAGTTATCACTATTCACAAATTAAAAATATAAAAAAAATTAATTTCTACAATATTAGTACAATCCAAAAAGCTACACAGTGATGGTACTGATGTTATGGAAAATTTACGCAGGGATGGTACCAAAAAAAAATTAGATATATATATTCATTAAGTTGGAGGATACTGTTGGGCCCATAGGGGCCCACTACGGATCCCGTTTCGATAATCCGAACCATCAATGTGTAAAACTTGTCAAGTATTATATGCCTGAAAAAAATCACATTGATCGGATATGGATAGCTATGTGATCAATTCAAATTTTTTCCAGCTGTTTATTTTTCACCGTCCATTTTTCTCATACAAAACTATCGTGATCACATAGCTATCGATATCCGATCAAAGTGAATTTTTACAGGCATATAGTACTCAACGAGTTCTATACATTGAACGATTTGGATTATCAAAACGGGACTTGTGGTGGGCTTCTACGGGCCCAACAATACCCCTGAAGCCTTATGCTATATATGCATATAGTTCATATTCTTCTCACCATTTCAATCATTCCGTATGGTCCTTCTGCAGCACTATCACTGAGGAGTCTAGAATGTAGGGGTAAAAATGTAATTTTGCTATTTAATACAATATTTTAATACACATTTTTTTGTAAAAAGACAAAAAATTATCCCAAACAACCATATTTTTTTTCTCTATTTTTTAGTCTAAAAAGTTAAATAGTGCACTTATTTAGAACATCCCAAATAACCTCAAAATAATCAAAAAGTCAAAAGTCAAAAAAACTAACACACATACCAAACAACTTTGGGATGTTTTGAAAAATTGGTTAAAAGTTAACTTTTTAACTTTTTTTTTGACTTTTTGTAATTTTTTTATGTAAAAAAATTGATTTTTTTATAATCTTTTGTAACTTTTTTATATAAAAAAATTTAAAAATCAAAAAATTAATTTTTTAGACTTGTTCTCAAAACACCCCTTTAAAAAGGAAATGCCAGTCGGCATACCCAACAAGCCAATCAACTTGCTCGTATGGCTGGGGATTTGGTGGAACCGTGGGTATGGAGGAGGAGATTCCTGAATTTTTAGCAACTCTGGTTCGTGCAGAAGCAGTGTCCTGATTGGAGATTTCTTTATGATGCTTAAGAAATTTTATTTGGCTTAAAATAAAATAAAATAAAATAACTCTACATCCCATCATAAAGGGAACTTGAAAAATTATTTTGCGAGAGGGTGATACATCCCTTTAATTTTACACCCATAATTTCATTTCTAATGACATGTTCACTTTTGTGAAATGATTTCACATTTGAAAGAGGATTAATTAGTTATTATTATCACTTTATTAGAGGTGCAATTATAATAAAATTATGGAAGATTGATTAATAAGTCTTATATTTTAAACTTATCATCCATATAGTCTCATATTTTTTCTTTTAATCCATTTAGTCATTTTGGATGTATAATAACTCATTTGCCGCTACATTAGAGTGTTACATTTAGAAAAAGTATACTAAAGAGTCTTTTAATGTCACATCATACCCGTCACGTTGGAGTGTCACATTTAAAAATAGTACACTAACGAGTTTTTAATTTTTTTAGAGTGTCACATCATACCCGTCATGTTGAAGTGTCACATGTCACATTTAAAAAAAAAATACACTAAAAAGTTTTTTTTTTTAAATATCACATCATACTTGCCACGTTATCACATTTAGAAAAAATACACTAACGAGTTTTTAGTTTTTTTGAAATGTCACATCATACACGCCACGTTGTCATATTTGGAAAAAAAAAATACACTAACCTTCGTTTGGCAACTTGGGTTGGGTTGGGTTTAGGACTATTTTAGCCACAAAAAGACAAAATAAGTTTTTTTTAGCATAATAAAACAAAATATCACATCCAATCCATAATCATTACATTCTTTCTCTCACAAAAAGTCAAAAAAATCAAAAAATCTATCCCAAATGAGGCTTTTTAGCAAAAATTCAAAAAACCAACCCACTTTCCAAATGAAAAGAGTTTTTAGTTTTTTTGAAGTAAAAGTATTGGAGTGTCATATTATATCCTCCACATTTTACATTTGGAAAAAGTACAGTAAGGAGTTTTTAGTTTTTTTAGAGTGTGACATTGTTGGAGTATCATATTAATATCTGCCACATTAAAGTATCACATCATACCTGTCACATTAATAAAATGGTATAGTTGTCCACCAAAACATTACCAAAATAAAAAAAATTAAAAAAAAAAGGACTATATGAAAATAAACTCTCCACTAATAAGCCTTAATAGATCAATAGAAAAAACTTGGAACTAATTGGAGCACTTATTTGTGAGATGAAATTTATTGGTAAATATTCCTAAAATTAAAGATAAGACATTTCTCTTATTTTGAGAGCATACTTTAATAATTGATTTGTGTTAATTAATGACCAATCTTGGATATTAATCATACATACTTTCAACTTTTTGTTTGTACATAACACTCATTTCTATACAATATATATAAAGCATGGATGCAAAGTGAACAGTATTTTCAGCCAAGTATGAACAGTGTTTTTTGAATGGTTGAATAGTCTATTTTACCCTTGTGCTTTATAACTTTTCTTCTTTGGATGCAAGGGTATTGATGGAAAACTAACTTCAAAAAAGATCCACAGTATACCCACCCACTCTCTCTTTATATCTGTCCCAAAGAACCCTCCATTCTCTTCTCAATGGTGTTCTCCCTTCACTGACCACAATATTCGACCACCTCCTCTCTCCTCTCACCAATCTCCTCCCTCCTCTCTTCTCTGGCGACCGCCAATGACATCTCCTATGTGGTGCCGATTTGTTTGATTGTGGATATTCATAGTGTTCAACAGCGAATCAAACGGAAATTGAGCCCAATGATGGAAGAATACGACACAAGCTTCTGTTAAGGTAAAGACATAGATGAAGAATCCTAGGTATTTCGATTTTAGGTTCCTTTTGATCCAGTTAGGGTTTGTAAAGTATTTTAATTTTCTTTGGTTCTGTTAATTTGTTAGGGTTTTGTTCTTTTTATTATTGTTTCCTGTGTGTATATTTTGTGCCGCTTTGTTTGATTTTGTGGGTATTGATTTTGGGTAAAAGAGGGTTTCATTGATTTTTTTTTCCTACAAAAAATAATAATTTTAATTTTGGATAAGATTATTCCATTACTTTTTAAGTTTGCACACAAGGGAGATATTTGAATAATAGACGATTTTTTTTTTTTTTTTTTTTTTTTTTGGTTTGTCGATTACGAGCATTTACTATGGTTAAATTGTATTTTGACAATTCTAGGATAGTTGTTGCATGGGACTTGTATAAATCCCATGAGCAAAGCTGTTCAGGGAAGAATTCATTTCATTTCACTATTTTTAGCTTATAATTTGTTTATATACTAACATTAGTATAACGACAACCTCTAGATCAATGAAACACTAAATTAGAAACATCATTGATAGCAACAAGAAGAGAACAGGGGCATAATTTGTATACTAACATTAGCATTTATATACTAACATTAGTATGTACTAAATTCACATTAGTATAATTTGTTTAGCTTATCATTTCATTTCAATTGTAAAATGAAGAGGAAAATAGTGAGATTGAAACATCATTGACAGCAACAAGAAGAGAACAGAGGCATAATATGACTTCAAAATATCAATTAGAAAACCAGAACAGAAACTTCAGGATAATGTAGTCTTTCCATCTCCCTTGTTGTTTGTTCAGTTGAACTTGAGGCATAATATTACTACCTTTTGCATGTTAGGTGTTCATATAACAGAGGAATACACTATTCTTCATTCATAATTGTTATTATGAACAAGTTTAAGATTTTTTTTTTTTTCCCAATACACTAAAAAAATTCATTTTGAAAAGAATTCTTCAAATTATTATCTTTCAAATCCAAGATTAACCCTATTCTTTTGCAAATTGATTCTCATTGCTATGGAATTCTAATTGCATTGTTAACTTTGTTTTGTAGTTAATTGTAGTCCAATAATTAAGTTGTAAATTGGATTACTCTATTGGTTGGTTGGTTCTAACCATATAGGCCCTGTTTAATTGTCCGGATTGGATTTAGATATAATGGAATATAATATGTTTAGGATATGAGATGAATTATGTATATCGTAGGATTATTTTTATTACATCCAAATTCTTTGGATGGCTGGTTTGGTCTGAAATTATGAGATGTTGGGGGGTTCAATGGATCATACCTGGGATTGTTAATGGGCTGTTACACTGGTGGACTAGTTTTGATCCCAAAAAAAAAAAAACATGAATGAATGTGCTCAAAACATAGGAATGAATGTGTATTTCAAAGTGTACAACCAAACATATGAATGAATTGTTTATCTTTTCTTTTTTCTTTTTTCTTTTTTCTTTCACATTGTGAAAAAAAAATAATAATAATAAAAATAAATAAATAAATCAATCTTTGATAAACTTGTTGCCTTGGAATCACGTTCATATTCATTGAAATGTCGTGGTTGAAAACACATAACGTCAAAAACTAATGTGAATGTTGTCTATTTAAATTCATTATATTATTAACTATTTTTTTCAAAATATTCATATTTGCCTCTTTCATTTATTGTGACATTTTATTTTCAGGGCCGCTCGAGCGGGGAATTGTTGCTCCCAGCATTTTGTTGCATTTCAGGCGTGTCCACTCAAGCGTGAAATGTTAGCTTCCAGTAGTTTCACTATAGCGCTACAAAACTTCTGGAGTTTCTCTTTCTCCGCTCGAGCGAAGAAGTTGTCGCTCGAGCGAACCCTCTTGATTGTGTCTGGATGCTCGAGCGTGGGAAGTCACGCTCGAGTGGGGAGCGCAATATCAACTTTTTAAATATGGTGATTCTAGATCATTCTCTTATCTCTTTTGTTCCATCTTTCATCTCCTCTTTCTCTCTCTATGGAACCCTAGATTTTTACCTCCCAATACCTCTCACACATTTCAACCCAAAATCGCTTGCTAGAGGTAAAGAACACTGGAAGATTATCATTATCTACCGACTGGACTGTGGGTTTGTGATAGATTCATGAAGAAGCTTGGATTTGGGGCTTGATAGTTGAGGTAGGGATACTTTTATCCTTGTATGTCTTCATTTTTTAAGAGATTTCATGGTATTGTGTGTGATTTGTGAACTAATTGAAGATTTTGTTGGATTAAACCCTCATTTCACATGTTTACTCATTTGCTTAATATTTTGTTCGAAATCTCTCAATTCCTTCTTTAAAATATGAATGTAAGGGTTGGTTTGGGATGTTCTAAAAAAGTGCACTTTTTGACTTATTGGCTTATATGGGTTGGGTTTGGGTTGGGTTTGATGTGATGTGTTAGAGAAGTGATGTGATTTAAATAAGATGATGTGACTTAAATAGAATAGTGACTTTTTGACTTTTTGTATTATTTAGGACATGCCAAACCAAGCCTAAATGTGGTTAAAATCTAGATTAATGATAAAGATTAGAAACCCCCCAAATTAGGTGAAACCCTAAGTTCCCAAATTAAGTAAAAATACTAAACTCAATGGAATTTCTTTTGATTCATAAAATTTTGAGAACAATGGAGAGATGGGAAATGTAGATATTGATGTAATTAAAGGAATTGTGGTTTGTATGCTATTGTTCTTTGAGTCTTATGTGGTGTCCATATATGGTAATGTTGGATGTTTGATTTTGAGATTGAAATGTGAATTAATTGTTAGGCATGCATGAGTCCAATGTGTGAGTCGGTTTTGGGTAAACATGGTGTTGTGTTGGTACTCGCGCGGGGAGTTTAAAAAGGTGCCCAAATGCCTTGTCTAGGCTTATCGCTGGACAAATGTGGAAAAATGTTTTGGGGTGTCCACATAGTCCCGCGGTATAATAGTTGGCGAAAGTGGAAAAACGGATGGTTCTTCTTAGGGTGCCCACCTCCCGCCGTATGATAGCCGGCAAATATGGGGGGTTGTTTGTTGAAAGTGAAAGTAAGGGTGTTCTCTATTGGACTCATATAGGTAAATGTGTGACATGATTTCCATGGTTGTGGATGTTTAATTGCTTTACATGAAGACATGAATTGTAATTGTCTGTGTTATATTATTACGGTTCATTGGGAATTGTTGATGATTATCTGTGAAGACGAATTTTATTGTATAGTTTTATCACATAAATTCCATAAACTTGTTCAAAGGATTAGATACCTGGATAAATGTATTCCTACTGGGCATATAGCTCAACCCTAATTTATTTTTCAGAAATTGATGAAGTTCAGCCTCATTAAAGGATTGGTCCAAGCATTAGCTCCATTTTCTTTTTGGGATAAAGTTGAAGTCAGGAGCATTTTGGTTGTTCCTTTAAATTTGGGATTTTGTAAGAGAATTACTATATGTATTTTGTGATGTTGTACGCTTAAGGGGCATATATTTTGTTAAGTTATCTAGTTCATTGAACTGAAAAGCAAAATTGAAACATTGTGGGAATGTAATTATTAAATTGTAACCAATTGATTATTAGTTCAATAAGAAAGATGACCTTTTGGAATTTAATGGCATCATGTTATTATTGTTCTTTATAGTGTGAATTTCCAGGCTATTACATTTATTTTTTTGTCTTGCTTCCAACAATCATATCTATACAATATATATAAAGCATAGATAGGAAGTGAACAGTAATTTCAGCCTCTGATGAATAGTATTTTCTATAATGGTTAAAAAGTCTACTTTGCCCTTCTTTAATATTTTGTGTTGTAGAACTTGAGGGTTAATAATGGAAATTCATGAAAAAAATATATATGGTGGCTAATGCTTCCACGTGTTTCTCTATTTACCAAGTCTTTTTGTTCATTCTCTTTCCCTCTTGAACGAATGAACTGCTCTCGCTCTCTCTCTCATTTTGTGTTTTTGGTTCATTTATCTCCGCCCCTCTCCGCTATAGCAATATGCAAGAACCAGATTGAACTTCCTGAGCTTGAATGGAGCTTTGAGTATTTCCATGGTACAATATCTCTCAAAACCCTGAAATGATTTTGTGTTCTCTCAAAACCCTAAAATGATTTTGTGTTCTCTTTTGATCCTTTCTTTCCCTTTCTTCTTCATCATAGCTTCTCTCTAAAACCCTAAATTCATTTCATTTTGTATGGTTTATTTATTTATTTATATAAACCTCATATTTATGAAGAAGATTATGAGGCATCTAATGCGTGTCCTCTGTTATTTTCAATTTGTTATTTTTTCCTTCCTTTTTCATTGAAAGAGAAAGTGTAGTTGCGTTCAATACCATGTGTATCTCTGTTTCTTTTTTTATTTTCTTTCATAAAATAGGTTTTTTTTTTTTTTTTGGGAATTCAAAGTGTAGTTCGGTGTATATTTGTAAAGAAAAATTCAAATTAGTAATAAATTTTACAAATTCTACTAATTAAAATCATATACTTTTCCATGAGTTATTTGGGAAGAAAACACTGATTCATAAATTCTCCTAATTTTTCTTATTATTATCCCTCAGCTTCTCTCTCCAAAACTTATCAAGTTGTGCTCAACCATGGAGACAGAGTGTGTGTTGTAATTTCCATAATTTGACATGGATGCCCCTGTGTTTGGGAGGAAATGTATCACTTCAGATCCCTAAGGTATCAGATACGTTTCTCTCTCTAGAGTTCTATTTTTTAATTATGCTTGTTGCTTTTAGATCTAAATTGCTGAGAAAGAAAACATATTGTTTTCTTGTTTCAAGTATTATTGAGCTTGTGAAAAATGAAAAAAAATAATAATAAATAAATAAAGGGTAAATTACAAATACACCCCTGAGATTTACATAAAATATGAATTACCCCCTATGGTTTGGAAAATTACAAATACCTCCTTGTCAGAATTTTTTATTTAACAGAATTAATTGAAAATGTGAAATTTTTAACTGTTCACCTATACAATAATAAAATTATCTGAATTATTAATTAAAATAAAATTTTAACATTATTAAAAACTGTTAATTAACTTGAAAATTTATTAATAAAATGACCTATTTGTTATGAAATTAGAAATTTTAGGGGCCGTAATGCAATTTCTAGAACTACAAGGAGTAATTTGTAATTTAAGTAAATCTTAGGGGATGCGTTTGTAATTTACCCATAAAAAAAGGTCAGTTTTGTTGTATTTTTTTTTTTTTTTTTGCTTGAGTTTTCTATCTTCATGAATGTCTCCTGTGTTTTTAGAATTCCGTGCTCTTGTTGTATGATCTGCAGGTAGAAACTATAAAAATGAAAGTTTAAAAAAAAAAAAAAGATAATTTTTCTATAAATCTTAGTTCTAGAGGGTAACTTTTAAAAATCTGGGTATAATTTCTTCTGTCATGATATGATTCTTTTTTTTTAATATTCTAATGTTCTTCATTTTGGATATTTAGACTATATCTTAGTTGCATCAAGCCCTTTTCTCTTTGTCAAAGCTTAAAAAAAAAAAAATCCTCTTTAGATTTTTAATATTGTTTGGCTTTATATATTTGTGTTGTTAATTTTCTTGGCGTTTTGAATTTTGTTGGGATTTTTTTTTTGGTGTTTTTTTTTTTTTTTTTCTTTCTAATTGTGCAGGACCATGTGATTTTCCTGTTTTGCTTTCTATATTTGATAATTCAATGTTATCAATCTTATTTTATTCTTACTTAGTTAGTCGCTTCAATTCTTATGAATTTCGTTAATGTTGTTTCTTTTGAATATTGATCTCATAATTAATTATTATCCTGATCTTTTTTACTTTGACAATACAGAGGAAAATACTTTTAATTTATTTTGAGAGGCACTACTTCCATCACAATCAAATATTAATTTATTTTGATAGGCATTACTTCCAAAACAATCAAATATTCATCCCGCTTTAGAGGTAAACAATTTCTTGTTCATTTCTTAATCTTAGACTTATATTTGCTAATGAAGGAGAAGAATCAGCTCTAAACAAGATATTATTTCCACTGAAGTTTCTATTTTACCAAGTCAGTGATCCTTGTTTCTTTGTTTTGATTGTTGCTTATTGCAGTATTTTGAGGTTTATTTGCTTTGATTTTTGTTTATTTTAGTAGTTTTAGGTTTTTTTTTTCTGTTTTTTGTTTATTGTAATATTTTTTTTTATAGTAATTTTTGGTTCGGTGATTTTTTTTATTTGTTTATTGAATTTGTGTTTGAGTTGTTCTTTTCATTTTTTTGTTTGTAGTAGTTATTATTTATTTATTGTTCTGAATTTGTAGTTTTTTGATTTCTTATTTTCTTTCTTTTGAAATTGTTTCTTTGTGTTTGTTAGTAGTTGATTTTGGTAGTTTTTGAGGAGTTCTAAATTTTGTTTTGGATTTGATTTGTGTTTGAATTGTCCAGTATTTGGTTTTAATGAACTCTAATATTTCTCTTTTAGGTTTTGCTTAGAATGTTTTCTTTGTTTTGGGTCATCCTTTTGCTTTTCTTATTTTTGTATCTATGCATTTCTTATAGTTTTGCTTCTTTTCTTTTTTTTTCTTCACTTTAATTTGATTTTTGTTAAGTATTTGTATAGCTTATTTCATAAGTTTTAAGGAGAGAGAGAGAGAGAGAGAGAGAGAGAGTACAAGTGATTGAAGATTGTTTATGTAAATCCTTGAGTTTCTTGACTTTTCCATGACAAAAATTATGGATATAATTTCATCATTGTGGACTTTTAAAGGCCCAAAATATTATGAAATGTTGATTTGATTGGTTTCAGTGAAATTCCTAACCTACTGAAATATTATGTAGTAGACAAACCTTTTTTTTTTTTTTTTTGAACTAGGATGTTTTATTATACCTATGAGATTATACGTATTTGATTATGAATTGGTGTTGGGATTTGTTTTGGGCAACAAAATTTCACTTTCATTGTTATTCTATCAAGTTTTCTCCTTTCTTGGTGGTGGGGTTTTTTTTTGAATTTTTTTTTTATTTGACTATTAGGTTGAATGGTGTTTTTTGAGTATGGAAAAACTATATAACTTGTAGTCTTGGCCAATAGTTTTCTTTGCCTCATTATGTGTCTCTTGTGAAATGGGTTTGCAAAAAGTCATCACACTTTTTTTTTTTTTTTTTAAATTATTACTGATTTTATTTCTTTGATTGAATTGAAAATATATCATTGATGTGAAAAGTTCAATAAACCTCATCAATTTCTTAATATAACTTTTAAACATCCATTTGAACTGTTAAAGATCCAATTTTTTCTTTTCATTGCTTTGTTTTGGTTTGGAAATGACTTTTGTTTGAGTTTCAATTATAAAAGGGGATTATACTACATTAGTATCAATCATGTTTTAATTTGATTGAGGGTCAATTTGGTTTTGTGAAATATGGGTATTGGGAGATTTGTTGTAGGCCAAAATTACACTTTGTCTATCTTTATTTCAGGAATAATGGATTTTGTGACAACAATATAGTTTGTTAAATACATAAGATTAACAAGATCAAGGTAAGTACATTGTAATTTTTACCTATCGAAATTGCTAGAACCACAAATTGAAGGTAATTGTTACTTGATAATTTGCACACTTGATATTTTAGATAATCATTATAATGATCTCAAGCATTATGTTCACTATTTCAACTTAGACAAAACAAAAACTGCATTGAATAAATTGTACGACAAAAAATGTAACCATTTATGAAGTGGACTACTTTTAAGTTAGAAAACAATTTGTTCCTCATTATTTTCATTCCATATGACATTGTGTTATTGCATTCTGGTTGTTTGGCAAATTACTATTATGATTGCTTCTATAATTTTTATTATTATTATTTTTTTAAAAAGTAAAATCTTTCATGCCAATCATGCCGAAGTAATACCTCTCCTATAATTCATGGCAATCTTGCCCAAGTAGTATGCTTATGCTGTCTTTTTCCATAAGGTGAGAAGCACGTTAATTTTGTGTATAATAATGCTATATAGAGTATCAGAGATAAATGATTATAAAATCACTATGGAAAAATATCCAGAGTCAAAGCAACCTTATTTTATCCAATGAATCAAAAAAATTTAAGACCACCTTTGATGTTAAACTTTTATTAAAGTTTTGTTCTTCATTTGTGCAAGGTTTTACTTTTGTAGCATTTTTGTTCCCCGCTTTTGAAGGAATGTGTGGTTTTTATGCTTTATTATTTGTATTTGATTGACCAGTGTTACAGATACTATTATGCTCTTGTTAGTTTTATTTTTTATTTATTTAATTTTAAAAATTATTGAGATTGTTTTAAGTTTTCCATATTATTAGTAATCAATTTAGATCCATTCTTCAATCATTTTTTTTTTTTTTAAGTTATAATGTGTGGAATAATCTTGGTTAAGTTATTATTTATCTTTTCAACGATCATTGAGTTGGTTTATCTTTTAAGTTATAATGTGTGGAATAATCTTGGTTAAGTTATTATTTATCTTTTCAACGATCATGGAGTTGGTTTATCTTTTCAGAGATCATTATTGTTTATCCAGTATTATCGCTTATGTTTATCTCTTGTGATATATTGAAATTTAGAGAGAAATTCTCTTGCAAGTACTTTCCACTAAACAGATAGCTCAATCTCTTTTATTCAGGTTTTTAATTGGTGCGGTGTGGTCGCATCTCACATCTGAAACTGGTGCAGCCTACATAGCTTTGCATAACAAGGGAAATCAAACTATTGAGGTGGTGTGTGCACAACAATGTGAAGGCAACTATTATACCTATAGATTGCCATCCATTAGTTCAGAGTATTAACGAAAGCAAAGAAATAGAGTGGGATAGGAACACCTTTTGATGGATATATGTTATTTTTGTAAACAGTATGCATGACTAAACTAAGGTACCTAGACAAAGTACAGGCTACACATTTGGCTACATTTCTCTGCATATATTTTCCAACTTTAGCTTTAATATGTCTGCAAATTTTAACTCGAAACAAAAATCTAATGGGCACTAACTAGCCATTAGAGCATCCACAGTGGAGCTGTTAGAGCATGTGTTAGTGTCAGTTGTTATTTTTTAGCTAGCCATTTTCTGTTTTTGTTCTCACAATGGAACTACTAGTAGGTGCGTTAAATTTGTCAGTTGTTAACTTGTGTTAACTTGTTTGTTATCTGCAACGAGCGTTTTAGCTAACGAAAGGGAGCATTTTTTTGGTCTTACCGATTGACCAGCCGAACGTCCGGCCGGTTGACCGACCGGTCAACGGCAAATTTTTTTTTTCTTTTTAAAATTTTTTTTTTGGACTTGAAATTTTTGATTAAACTAAATTATTTATTTATTTTATTTATTATATACACATATATATATTTAACACACACCTTAGCACACCCCTTAACACATCCATTGTACCACCATTCATTCACTATTCACTAACTAAATTAACAAACTCTTAACACATATTTTTGGATCCTACTTTTAACACTTTTTGTCATATAACACAATTTTAACACATCCATTGTGGATGCCCTTAGTAAGCGTGCTTTGCACGCGGCCCCCTCCCTAGTTATTATAGGTTTCGTAATGACATTTGTAAATTTTCACCATATTATGTATTAAATTTAAATTTGATAAAAAGAGAAAATTGGCAATAAATTTAATATGAGAATTGCTTGAAGCATTGGGTCTACTGAATAATTTCTAGGTAAATTATCAATAGGTCTTAATAGTTAGACTTAATTATCATTAAGTCCTAATAAATTGTCATTAAAAATAATTTTTTGTGATAATTTTTTATATATGTCACTAAAAACCGATAATAAGTGACTTTTTTTGTCACAATTTTTATAGATTGTCTTCAAAATTTATAATTGTTGAAGTTTTTCTACGAATTTTTTATACTATCGCTCAAAGTTGAAAATTAGTAATTTTTTTTGTGATGATTTTTTTAAATTGTCACTAAAACTTATAATTAATGATATTTTTTGTGATAAAATTTTCAAAATGCCGCTAAAAATTAACAATTAATGATATTTTTTAATAGTATTTGGTGAAAAACGTCATTAATTATCACATGACCTATTGAATAATAAATTAACCTATTAGGACCTACATGTAAGCCCCCCTAATTTCTTTTGGTGAAAAGTACATGCTTTGTGAAATATTGTGCTGAGGAGTATATTTTATTATTTTGAAGTATATTTGATTTTCAATTTTGCCGTTTTATTTTTGACCTATCTGTTTAAATCTTTTTTATTTGTAGAATTTTTGTAAACTATTTGTTCAAATCTTTTTTTTTTTTTTTTGAATTTTTTAACCTATCTGTTCAAATCTTTTTTTATCTGTTGAATTTTTAACCTGTTTTTTCTTATTAGGGGCACATATCTGTTCAAATCTTTCTCTCTCTCTCTCTACAAACTCACTTTATGTTCAATTTTTTTTTTTATCTTTTGAATTTTTTTAACATGTTTTTTCTTATCTGTTGAACATATTTGTTCAAATCCCTCTCTCCACAAACTCATTATCTGTTCAAATCATTCCACAAACCCACTATTTGTTCAAATCTTTTTCGCTCTCTGATCTTTTTTTTTCTTCGTCTTTGTATCTGCTGAAATAAGACAACCAATCTTCATCAACATCAACTTCAAGCTGCATGGTTCTAACTAGGAGTATAACTCAAGCGATTTCCATTAGGTTGAAAGGCTGTACAAGGCCGGCCCAAATTATGCTAAAACCTGCCAAGGCCTACTTAGGCCCTAATTATAATCCCAAATTGTTTGTCTAAACCCAACCGAAGTTAAACCCAAATTGCCGAGTTGCCCGAATTGCACAGAAATTTTAGTTTGTTTTTTTTTTTTTTTAGCTAAATTATTAATTTGTTAAAATTAGATTCTATTTACATTTTTTTTATTTATAGAAAATCATTAAAAACGTAAAAATAAATAGTTTATATAATGTAAGACAGATGTCATTATAGTAGTATTTACAATTTATGAATGAAAATAAAAAAGATAGAATTTTGTATTGTGTTACTTATGTATATAATATAATATATATTCAATATGATTTAATAATTTAAATTATTTCAATATCATCTAATGATTAATAATTTATATGTATATTAAATATTTTATATATTTATATATATATAATTCGGGTCTCGGTTTGTTCGGATTATTTGATATTTTTAACCAATTCCATCCAAATTTAATTCCGATTTTTAAATTTTTACTCAAACTCATACCGAATTCAAAATATTGCCCAAGTCCCAAAACAAAAAAAAAAAAAGAACTAAACTCGAATTGAGTCCGCCCAAATCCCACCCTAGTTCTCACTTGCGAGAATTTTTGCACCCCAAAAGGTTTAGATCAACAAATCAAAACCAACCCAAGAACTGGAAATTCCATGTAAAATAATCATGAGAATATAAAACCAGAGTGCAAAATACCAAATTATCACCCCACAAAAAAAATCCCAGTATCCATTTCTGGATGAAAAAGTCAAACCCTTTGGCCTCTGTTTGGTTGCTTATTAGAGAACTGAGAAAACTTGAAAACAATTAACATGTAATTTCAGACTTAAAATGATTAAAATAATACTTTCATTTGAACCAAAGATTTCTAGGCTCATAATTCCTGCAGTTTCTGAGCAACCAACAAATCCAATCAAACAAAAGAATCAAGAGAAAATAAACAAGAACAACTTCCAATATTATCTAGCAAACCTAATCACAGAAAAACCTCAGAAATTCAAGAAAAATAGAGAAAACCCAATTCAAAACCTCAACAAATCAAGAAAAGATAACAAGAAAAACCCAATTCAGAACTCACGTTGAAGACCGTGAATGTCACTTCCCAGGGATGAAACGAGCCCTCCTCTCATGCCAGACAACGCCATCTCCGCTCAAGAACTCGAGAGATGAGAGGACCAGCACAAGCGTGCCAGTGCTCTAAACACGCCGTCGGAGCTGGCGGCGAAGCTGAGGGAGGGTCCATCAGTGATGATGGAGATGAAGAAAGGGAATCGGACGGTGGTGGCGGGTCCCAAATGAAAGTACTTGTGTAAAAATGACCCCAATCATTTCGAGAAATTATTCAATATTCTCGGAAGATCACATATATCTATCTCTTAACTAATCATTATTTAATGTGCCTTCTTATTTTCTCTAATTACTTAGTGCCGTTTTGGAAACAAAATAAAAGGTCACGTTTTTTGACAAAATGTCAAAAAACGCAACAAATGTAGTTTGGGAAGTGCCAAAAACGCAAGTGTAAAATTACAAATTATGGCCTATGAAAAAAAATAAAAAATAAAATTCTTATGTTGGGTAAGGATATTTTGGTCATTTTAATTTGATTTGACACTATAAATAAATATTAAACTAAAAAGTAAAAAGCTAAAAAGTTTGGTAAAAAGTCAAAAATTAATTTTTTACCAACTTCCCAAAACACCCCTTAATACAATATCTTACCCAATGATGGATCTAGGGAGGGAGCTGCACCCCCAAAAATTTGAAAAATATCATATATTATACTAGAAATTTTAAAATAATTTAAAATTATAGGAGTTCGCACTCTCAAATTTTTTTTAAATACTTTCAAAATTATATAGAGTAACCCCCTAATTTTTCAAATTATAGAGCAACCCCCCCCAAAGTCTCAATCCTAGATTCGTCCCTAATCTTACCTATCCACTTTCTCCATCAATCAAAATATTATAAAATACTATGTGTTCATACTTAGAAATTACTGAAGAATTACCTTTTCATCTACCTTGTATAAAATTAAGTTCATACCATTTCATCAAACTCGTGTAAAATTAAGTTCTTACCACTTTTTTTAACCTTGAGATGTAGGTTAATTTTTTAACTTTTTAATTATTTTAGCTTGGATTTAAAAAATCTCATTTAGGATGGACATTTTTATTTTTTTTGACTTTTGTGAGAAAAAATTAAATTATTATAGTTTACATATGACATTTTATCTTATTAATTTTTTAATTTATATATTTTTTGTTATAACTATTTTAACTCAAACTATTTATGCCAAACATAGCCTTAATCAAATTTAAGCAAAAGCAAGAGAAGATTTTGGGGATAAGTTTGGAATTTCTGTAAAGTATTTGATGAAAATTTTTAAGTGATGATTAGACTATTCAAATTTTTTTTACCAAATTTTTTAGTTAAATTTGAAGAAATAATAGTATTACTACAAATTCAGAATTAACTATTTAGGAAGAAAAATATTTGATAACTGGAATTTGTGTGGTCCGAAAGGCTCGAATGTATCAAAACGACGTCGTTTTATTCCCAAAATGACGTTATTTTGAGACATTCGAGCCATTCAGAGCATAAAAATTCGGGCTACCAAGCATTGTTGATTTAGGAACTATAAAAAAAATTATTATCTTGTGTTTCAAATTTATTTTATGTATGACCCACATATTTCACAAATTTAATATCAACCATACATTCTCATTTGAGTTAGATAAGTGCATTTATAAACTTATTTTTGAAGAAAAACTATAAAGCATCCCATATCAAATCAAGTTTTTAACTAATTTTTTGTTTAAATTTAATATATGAAAAAAAAAGGAGAAAATTGGAGATGCTTCAACATACTTTTATTATAGTTCAGAATTTGATTTATATTTTTGTAAGAAAGTTGTTAAATCAAGTTCAAATAAACTTTTTCCCTATCTAAAAAACCAATCAAGTTAATTTAGTGGATGTTTGAGAAGTTATTATTTTAGTAGGCTATTTTAATTTTTAACTATTTTAGTAGGTTAAAATTTTTGTATTTAGAAAGATGATTAGATTTTTTTATAGTTGAATGTGATATTTGTGAGAGAAAAAGTAAAATAATTATGGATTTAAATTTTATTAACTATTTTAACGTATTATATCTTTTTATAAATTTTACCCAAAAAAATAACCTAAAACCCCTTGCTAAACAGGGCCATAAACTTTTTTGTATTATCAAGTTGTTAAATTCTTATTCATGGGCCCAAAAGCCTGCTTATACGCGTGCTCATGATTTGTAAGTGTACAAACTTTTAGGGCCCTCGGAATTAGGATAGACGGGCCATTCTATTCAAACTTAAAAAAAATTAAGGGTTTGTTTGGTAGAGTTTTTGAAGTTTAATTCTACCCATTAGTTTGAGTGTGTTGTTTGGTTATATCTTTAGAAAATTAATTCTACACCTACTTTTCAAAACACTTTTTAAAACACACACTTTTCAATATTATATATCACATCACTCAATTCAAACTCTTTTTAAAACTCATAACCAAACAAATTTTTCACACTCAAATCATAATTCCAAAACTCACATACTCAAAATACAACTCTATTCTCAAATCATAATTCTAAAACTCTTCCAAACGCAACCTAAAATTTTAATTCATATTACAATTTGGAAAAATTACAGGCTGGTCTTTTAAATCTGATTTAATTCTCATGAGATCTTGATCTAAACTAATTTAGCATATCTTTTCATTTTATCTTTGATATTCAGCCCACACATAAAAATCGCTCAATCGTTCAACACACTCTCTCTCTCTCAATCGCCACCGAAGACCACTTCCGATCTTTGATAATATTTTTTTTTGGCAATTTTCCATTTCCACCATGTCAATACCGTCATGCTGGCAACAAGAGAAAAAGATAAGAATATGGATGAAGAAAATGAATGAGGGGGATAATGAGTCATATTCAGTGATAAATTTAGTCTTCATAATCATAAATCACAAATCAACATAAGATTTAAAGACATACTCAGTGATAAATTTATCACTGATAGACACATTCAGTGATAAATTTATCATTGACTATTTGTTAAAAAATTACAAAAAGAAAATCTCATCATTATTATCACAAATTAATATAAGATTCAAAGATATATTCAATAATAAATTTAGCAATGATAAACACATTCACTGATAAATTTCTCACTAGTTATTTGTTAAAAGAATACAACAAAAAATATATATATATATATATCGTCATCATTGTCACAAATTAACACACAATTCAAAGAAATATATTAGTGATAAATATCATTGATACAGCAGATTTGGTTTAAGAGAAATAAAAAGACAGAAAGGGAGTGAGGAAGAGAGATGTGAGATTTGGTTGATTTGACCATAGAAACAACTAAGTTAGTGTAAATCTAGGACGTTGGAGTGTAGATCAGCGACTGCGTAGTGTAGATCGGTGATAGCGAAGGTGGTTAGTAAACAGTGGCAGTTGATCAGAGATGGTAAAGTATAAATTAGCGACGGTAGAGATGGTTGCTGAACAATGGTGGTGGTAGTGGCCAGCGAAGATGGTGGTGGTGACCAGTGGAGGTGGCAACGGTTAGTGATGGACGACGATAGTGGTTGCGAGTGGATGGCCATGGCCATAGCTACAATGGTGGTATTTTCTAGAGAGAGAGAGAGATAAGAAAGAAGATGAGTTTTGGAAAAATGATCAAGAAAGAAGTTAATACAAATTGAAAAAATTAATAAGTATTAAATATTATAAACAATTAAAGATTTATAAAGTGTTTGGAATGATTTAAATATGGATTTTTACTAGCTGATAGCAAGGGCAAAATCAGGATAAAAAAAAATATAACAGGACTTCCTAGTGTATAAGATAGAAACTTAGGACCCAATGGAAAATAGATTCAATTATTAGGACAGGCTGATAAAAATCCCTATAATGTAATGTGAATTTGTCAATAAAAACAACACATACTAAATTTTAAAATAAAATATTATTTTTTTTCTTATAATACACCCTAATCAATAATATATATTTTTCTTATTCTAATCTCTGCATCTTTTTGCTTAAGGTCAAAGTTATCTTCTCTTCTTCTTCTGTCTCACTCTAAAATTTCAATCCACCTGTAACACCCACCTCCTTAATTAACTGTTAATTCTGTGGCTTACCTTACTTATGTGTTTATATGTGTTTTATATGTTTCTATGTGTACTAATTATGTGCCATGTGCTATATGGGGTATATTTTGATTGATAGATATGTTAGTATATGATATAAACCTGTCTGAATCGTTAAACCATAAGGGTGAGTATCTGTTGACGATGGGAATGTAATCCCTCTTTTGTTTGTGTTTTGGTATACAACCTTGCCATGGATTGATGTACATATGGGTATATATAAAGTTCATTTTGTTTCATTTAAGTCTTTACAACTCGTTGTACGTTTTATTTTCTTATGCATTGGCTTCCGCCATCCCCGTTACTGTATTACTGTTAAGCATGCCTTTGGTAATCATGAATTACTGGCCGGTTATAACACTAAGCCTATAGGGGCGGGTTTGGTTCATGACACCACCCCACCAAAACTCATCATTATCATCAACGCCATTGTTTTTTATTATATTATTACTTGTAAATAGAAAAAAGTTTAAAGAAAATCAAATAATGGATGAGAGTAATAATCAAAACAGTTTTTTGAAGCAACCCTTCAAAAAGGAAGTAAGTATTCACATAAAAATTAAAGTATAATTTATGTGTTTTTTTTATTAAATAAAAGTGACTATTTAACCTATTTTTCATCATTATTGTTTGGGCTTTCAAAATGAACAAATTCACTTTGTCCAGTAGTGTACAGCAGAATAGAGTGAATTGGTTCGGTTTTAGAAGTCTAAATGCAAAGTTCACCTTCTCCTTATCTTTTGTCGTCCTCCTTTACCGGCAAAGTTCACTCCATGCCATGTTTTATGTCGTTCCCTATATGCATTTAAAAAAAAAAAAAAAAAGATTTTTCAAAGGGTTTTTTAAAAGTAATTTAGATTTTTTAATTTGTTTTATTTGGGTGTACCTCAAAAAGGTAATTTAAAGGGAAAAAAATAAGGTGTATTGAGAATAAATTGTAACCCAAAATAATTTAGAGTGCTATTATTAGCACCCCATCAATTATTTTGGACCCCAATTTTTTGACTTTTTTTTTAATTACAATAATAACCTCAAATAAAATTATTAAAAAGGACATTAATAATTTTTGGGCACCACGTCTCACAATTAAGCTCACACACCCACTGTATCATGAAATAAGATTTATGAGAGCACTCTTCTCCATCACCACCCATCCATCTTCTCCAAATCTTACCTTCAAAATCTACCCCACCCTCAAAACCTTGAAAACAGTTTGACGACAATATTCCGACGGCAACGGCGACAATATTTCGGCGGCAACAATGGCAACCATTCGATTAGATACACTTCTCTAGTAATGACAATCAGTGGAAGTTTTTTTGGTAACTATAACTGCATGAGACAAGAGGAGTACAGCTAGGGGTGGTCACGGTTCGGTTGCGGCCGAGAAACCTTTAATTCGCCATCCGTCCGCTGGATGGGTGGGTTGGAAAAAATCAATCCACATCCATTTGCCAAATTGACGGATGCGGATTGACGGATTGATGTGAATCGGTTTGGCGGTTTAAACTTTACAAATTTTGAATATAATACAACAACTTGTTAATATTTTTTTTGTGTGGATAACAATCCAATTCAACATAACCAAAAGATTATGAAGTAAATTTTCAGATACCAATAATAAATATATATAAGAAAACCATGCATTATCAAAACTATTTCATTACTTTTTTTTATTAAAAAACTATTTAATTTGATTTTTAAAAAAATGACAAAATTAACCTTATATTTTCACACAAAAATACCAAATATCAATCATTGCCATTTGATAAAACGATTTCCAAATTGAAAATAAATTGACAACACAACAGAATATCTAAACTCTTTTTTAATTGAAAACACAAACAGAGTATCTAAATAAATTGAAAACACAAACTCTTACTAATTACTAGGGGTGCTTGCGGTTCGGCAGTTCGGTTGCGGCCAAAGGAACCTCAAATCCGCTATCCGTCCAAAACTAGGCGGATTGAAAAAAAAATCAATCAGCAACCATTCGCTCGTCATCATGCATCCGTCCAAAATGCGGTGGATCGAATCGGTTCAGTCGATTTGGGTAGATCAGAATATCTTCTACCCACCCCCAAGTACAAGAATATAAGCTCATAAGAGGTTCATAACTTTGATGATATTCTCAGCTCAAAAGAGATTGGCCTTATAAGAATCAGTTTCTTTAAAAACATGACAGAAATAATGAAAATTGTTCATCATTTTTTTCAGAACTTAACTCCCGAACATGTAACCAAAATTCAGGAACACAAGCTCAAATATTGTTTATTTGTTTGGGAATAGATAACTGACCATTGCTTATTTATTCGGGAACAGATAACCTAACATTGTTTTCTCACTATAAAGTCATGAATAGAAGTATATAACTTTAAATTAACAATGTTAGAGAAAACCCCAAGAAGAAGAACAATGCTCACAAGTATAGTGATGTCATGAATGAGTGACAGAAAACCAACTAAAGAAGTATGAAAATAGATTATGTTGTGTGTGTAAAAAAAGGTAATAGAAAAAAAAATTCAAGCAGATTAACAAACCTCGTGATCAAGTAGAGAGAAAACTTCTTAATCACCGTAACAAGTGGTTACAAGTGGTGAACAAATTTTCTTCCACCAATTTTAGGAGGTTTCATCGTCGTGGATTATGTTGAGGGTTTCGAGAGATAGGTTTGTTGAGGTGTGGGGGTGTGAGGTGTGCATTTGAATTAGGGATGGCAATTTGAACCCGATCCGACGAGGACCCAATCCTCTTGACCCCAATTAGAATGGTTTTTTTCTCAAAAAATACCCTCGACTGGGCGGAGATGGCATTCGAAAATGAATCCTCGACAATTTTCGAGCCAGGGACGGTGATATGTTTTCCAACCCCAGCCCGGCCCAGTCCCCGTTTTCCTCGAACTGAAATTACATATATACCCCTATATCCATTCATATATATACCCCTCTATCCACCATCAGACAATAGAATAAAAGCACAGAGAGAGAGAGAGAGTCAAGAGAGAGCAAAGAGCAGAGAGAGAGCACCAAATCAGCGAGCAAAGGCGAGGCAAGGCAAGGCAAGGCTCATGCAAGAAACAAAGAGAGCAGAGACTAGCAAGACAAGGCTCTCTCTCTCTCTCTCTCTTTCTCCGCAGCGACGCAGTCACCGTCGCATCCTCCTTCGCGCCACCGCTACTGCTGCAATGCTAGAGTCGCCGAACCTCCATATTCCAACATCGGTTCCCTCCGCCACAGCAGATCTGAGCAAATCTCTCTCTTTCTCTCTCTCTCTCTCTGTGATACACTCAGATACACAAATGATGTTGTCGTTGATGAGTTGATGATGTTGTTGTAGATGATTTTGTTATTTTTGTACGGGGATTTTTCGGCGTTGGAGAAACTCGACCCCAGTTAAGGGGCGGGGGCGGGGGTGGGGGCAAAGGCAGAGGGGATGATGGGTTCCCCACCAGGGATCGGGGGCAGGGATGGAGAATTTTACACCTTCGGGGATCGGGGACAAGGAGTGTGATCCCCGGCCCCGCCTCGGCCCGTTGCCATTCCTAATTTGAATGGGTGTAATATTTTTACAAAAATAATTTTGGAATTATTTAGGAAAATGAAAGAAATTTTAAGAGTTTTAGTATTTATAAGTAAGAGTCCAAAGAAATGGAAGGTCCAAAATAATTGATGGGATCTAATAGCAGCACCTATAATTTAATAGGGGGTCACTCTATTTGAACCCAAAAATTATCTCAGTATGCCGATTCAAATTTAAAAAATTAATTTCTAATGTAAAATTACCAATAAGGATAACACATATTAAACATTAAAATAAAATATATATTTTTTGTCTTGTGGTACACCCTAATCAATTATATGTATCATTCCTAATCAAATCTTTTCATCTTCTTTCCCAAGTTTCAATTTTTTTTCTCTTCTTCTTCTTCTTCACTCCAAAACTCCAATCCATCTCACAAAAACTCACCGTTATCATTAACATCATTATTTTTTTTATTATATTGTTACTTGCAAATAGAAAAAGTTTAAATAAAATCAAACAATGGATAAGAGTAATAATCAAAACAGTTTTTTGAAGTAGCCCCATCAAAGAGGAAGTGTTCACATAAATATCAAAATACAATTATTAATTTTTGTGTTTCTTTACATAAAGGCAAATATTCAGCCTATTTTTCGTTATTATTGTTTGGACTTTTAGAATCAAACAATTTCACTTTTATTTGGTAGTGTACAGCTGAACAAAGAGAATATGTTCGGTTTTTGAAGTCCAAACAAATTCACTTTGTTTGGTTCTGAAAGTCCGAACAATAATGACGAAAAATAGGTTGAATATTCGTTGTCCTTCTTTGCTGGTGCCAAATTTTCTGATCGCGTTCCATATATGTGTAGTACAATCTTTACTATACTTAAATAAATTAATTCTGTTTGGGTACTAAACAATAAACAGAATACAAAAGAAAAATCGGAAAGGAGAAAGAATGTTTGATTACAAAAATCAAACTAACAAATAAAATAAATAAATAAATAAAAACAGATTTTTATTTTGTTACAAAAACAAAATCAAAAAATCTGTTTTAAATAAATAAAAATAAAACAGGAAATAAATAACCAATTTACTTAATTAATTTCTTGAATAATATTCTAATCAAGTCCAGTGTTTGACACTGTGTCCTTAAGACAGATTCGTCCTCTCCACGGTGCTTTCAGAATGTGGACGTCTATCTCCCAAGATGAAATGATCAACTGCAAACAATAGCAGTACTACAAATTGTTTGCCTAACGAACACACTAAGTGTTTACACTCTTTCTCATAGAAATTAAATGCAGAAAAATGCAGAGAATTATAGTAGAGGAGAATTACGAAAATTGGAGTAAAGAAACAAATGAGAGACTTGTCTATTTATAGGAGAATTTATGGCTGTTGGATTTGAATTAAACAGGTGCAAAACCTGTTTGAACAGATATGATACATGTTCAATTTGAATAAACAGATACAAACCTGTTGGATTCAAATTTGAACAGATAAAAAATCGTAGGGTCTTGTTTGGGTGTAGGGAAAAACCGGAACAGTTTAATTCCAGAATTAATTTCAATTCTAGACAGTTGGACAGATTTTATTTAAAAAAATAAAATTAAATCCAAATGTTTTTGGCCCAAAAAGATTAGTATTGAGCCGAACAAGCCCAACCACGCACCCGCGTCCAAGCCTAGGCCCGGCCCAGCCCGCCCGACCAGAGGCGGCGGCGCGCGTAGTGATTTTTAGGTCCACTGGGTCTAGCCCATTTTGCCCATAACCTCCCTCTCTACAAAACTTGGGTACCCTTTGCGGCACACCCCAAGTTCCAATCTCATGCCTTATAAACCCACTCAAAACTTTCCACCAAATCAATGTAGGACAAGCCATTTTTCAAACCTTTAAGGATTTTCCACCAAAACTCTATTTCCATGGAGCACACTTTGGCTTCAATTTCCCATTTACTTGATAATGGTTTTGAGCAACCAAATATTCCACATGAATCACAACGCGATATAGAATGCGTTACCACTTAGACCCGCCAATTTTGGCGTACGGGTCCCACCTAAATAATAGACCAAAGTTAGGAAAAATTCTGTTTTTAACCTAGAATTTTCCAACCATTTCTAACAATCCCCCACATGAATGGAATTTGATGACAGCGGAAATGCAACAATATGCAGACCTTTGTCAAAAGAGTATAAGTCGAAAATATCTTGCATCAGGATAAGTAGTTTTTGGCCTTGAACCTTCCCTAGTGATAACCTATCAGACTTACTAGCTAACCAATGGACGCGATGTCTTGAATTGTTTAGCCATTTGTGTAAGCCAAGACAATAGATTTCACACAAAATATCTTCTAACACATCGTGGTTCTCACTGTTGTGTTCATTTTGGCCTTGAACGCTCCTAGTTTTTCATGAGTGTTTCTAGAGAATTTAGCATCTTCATTCTCATAGAACCGGCCCCAGTTCAACACTCATATAGGTGATTCTTATTATGAGTATTTCCTTATACTCGTCTTGATTTTATGCCTTAATCAAGATATAAGTAATCTGTTACCCAAAAGACAACCTAAAAGGAGGGGTGAATTAGGTTTTTACAATTAAAAATTAATAATACCCTAATAAAAATTATGACTAGCACAATAGATAAATATAGTTAATGAAAAAATAATTAAAATAAGTGTTCTAACAACTATGTCAGTTAATGATTTTAGTTTAGTGAAAATATGAAATATAGTTACAACAATTTAAATAAAATAAAGAGATAAGGGAGAGAGAGGCAAACAAATTTATAGTGGTTCAGCTTCAACTCGGCCTATGTCCACTCCTCAAGCTTCACTTGAGATTTTCCATTATGCTCTAGCTTCACGGGGGTGCTAGCAACCTTTTTACAAATGAAGCAATCCTCCATGGATTTTACACAGACTTTTTAAGTCAAGAACACTGAGTGTACTATACTCTTACAAGGTTGAAAATAAGGTGTTTTTGCTTTCACAGGAAGCTACAAGAATTATCTCTCAAAGATAGATATAAAAATAAAGCTTTAGTTTTTCTATAAACCTCACACAGGAAAGATGGGCTTAAAGCTATAAGGCTCAGTGTATAATTTCTAAGAGAGGATGTAAACAAAAATTGAAGAATACTTCTCAGAGTGTTTTTCAGAGAATAGATGTGAGTGATTATAGATCAAAGAATATTTTCAGGTTTTTTTTTGTAACTAGTTTTACATTAGAGGCTTTGGTATATATAATGAAAATTATAGCCGTTCATAACCGTTGTAGTCATCATTACTAATTTGAATATCTTCCACTTGAACCTTTTGAACCTTTTGAACTATTCATTTGAATTTATAGCCGTTGTAACTCCATCATTACTAATTTGAATATCTTCCACTAACCTTTTGAACCTTTTGAACTATTCATTTGAATTTATAGCCGTTGTAACTCCATCAGTACTAATTTGAATATCTTTCCCTCCATACTAATTTGAATATCTTTCCCTCCATCATTACAAATTTGAATATCTTCCACTTGAATCTTTTGAACCTTTTGAACTATTCATTTGAATTTATAGCTGTTGTAACTCCATCATTACTAATTTGAATATCTTCCACTTGAATCTTTTGAACCTTTGTTTTATGCTGTTTGAACTCCTGATTTAATCAAATATTAAATACATTCTAACAACATTTCAGATAAAGGTTTAGGTGAGAAATAATGGAACAAAATAAATTTTGATTCTATTTTTCTTTTTCAAATAAATTAAAACATAATTAAATAAATCATCAAAATAAATTTTGGATTTAAAATATAATTAAATAAATCATCAAAATAAATTTTGGATTCTATTTTTCTCTTTCAAATAAATTAAAACATAATTAAATAAATTATCAAAATAAATAAGTCTAACAATCATTAAAAGCAAAGCTTATCCTTAGACCCTTGCAAACAACACATGTTGCAGATATCACTCTCACCATAGAAATGGGTAAGGAATTTTAATCCCTTGGTGATTTCTGGTGAGCCACACATAACTTAGTTGTCCCTTTAAACTTAGTTCTTGGGATCTCCAGTCATATAAGTAGGGTTACCATTATGGTGACTCTTATGTAATAGGTTTTAATCCCATCCCCTTCGATGAACTATACACTTACTCTTTTGTCAAACCTTTTATTAACGGATCCGCAATATTCTCTTTAGATTTTATATAATCTATTGAGATTATTTTATTTGAGAGCAATTGCCTTACGGTATTATGTCGATGATGAATGTGCCGAGACTTACCATTATATATATGATTTTGTGCCCTGCATATTGCAGATTGACTATCACAATGAATGCAAATAGCTGGCACAGGTTTGGGCGACATTGGAATGTCTTCTAAGAAGTGACGAAGTCATTCTGCTTTTTCTTCTGCTTTGTCTAAAGTAATGAACTCGGATTCCATTGTGGATCACGCAATACATGTTTGTTTCATGGATTTCCAAGAAACAATAACGTCTTCCAGAGTAAAGACATATCCACTAGTAGATTTTAAATCTTTAGTGTTCGATATCCAATTTGCATCACAATAACTTTTGAGTACTGTTGGATATCGAGTAAAGTTCAAACCATGATCACGGGTAAATCTTAGATATCTAAGAACCCGAATGATCGCCTTCCAATAGTCTTCTCCGTGGTTACTAGTGTACCTACTCAATTTACTGACTGCATAAGCTATGCCAGGATGAGTACAATTCATTAGGTACATTAAGCTTTCAATGATTTGGGAGTATTTTAACTAAGACACCGCATCACCTTTATTTAAAAAATGACTGATGTCTACAGGTATTCTAGCTAAATTCATATCATCCTTGATAAATTTACTAAGAATTTTCTCAATATAATGTGATTGAGATAATGCATATCCGTCAGATGTTTTAGTAATTTTCATTCCTAATATAACATCTGCGACCCCTATATCTTTCATATCAAATCTTTTGTTAAGCATTTGTTTAGTTGACTTGATCATGTTTTAACTGCTTCCAATGACAAGCATGTCACCCACATAAAGACAAACAATGACATATCCTTAGTCAGTGTTTTTAACATAGACGCATTTGTCACATTCGTTTATCTTAAACCCATTAGTAAGCATTATATGATCAAATTTTTCATGCCAATGCTTAAGTGCTTGTTTTAATCCATAATGAGATTTTACAAGTCGACAAACTTTCTTTTCTTGCCCTGACACTATAAACCCTTCGGGTTGCTCAATATAAATCTCTTCATTTAGATCACCGTTTAAGAAAGTTGTCTTAACATCCATTTGATGTATTTCTAAATTAAACAACGCTGCTATAGCAATAAGCATGCGAATGGATGTTATTCTTGTCATAGGGGAATATGTGTCAAAATAGTCTAGACCTTCATTTTGTCTGTAACCTTTAACTACAAGTCTTGCTTTATACTTGTCAATTGAACCATCTGTTTTCATTTTTCTCTTGAATATCCATTTATATCCAAGAGGTTTAGAACATGGTGAAAGATCTACCAATTTCCAAGTATGATTTTACATAATGGATTCAATTTCATTATTAACAGCCGCTTTCCACAAAGGTGCTTTAGGACCTGTCATTACTGCCTTAAAGCTTTGAGGTTCATTTTCTAACAGGTATGTTAGAAAATTTGGACCAAAGGATTTTGATGTTCTTGCTCTCTTACTTTGTCTTGGTTCATCATCAGTTAAATCATGCTGGTCAAGACTATTATTAGTCTCTTGTGTTTGATTGTTATTAGTCTCTTGACTTTGTGTACAATCATAAGTTCTTTTCTGTGAACTTAATTCTTGTTCTTTCTTGTAAGGAAAAACATGCTCAAAAAACACAACATTCCTTAACTCTATAATAGTGTTCACATTTATATCAGGTATTTCTGATTTATAAGTCAGAAACCGATATGCACTACTATTCTGAACATAACCAACAAACACACAATCTACTATTTTTGGTCCAATCCTAGTCTTTTTAGGAACAGGAACTTCAACTTTTGCCAAACACCCCCACACTTTTAAGTATTTGTAGGAAGGTGGTCGACCTTTCCACAATTCGTAAGGAGTGTTTTTGGTTTTTCTTGTGAGGTATTTTGTTAAGAACATAATTAGCGGACAATATTGCTTCCCCCCACAAGTTCTGTGGAAAACCTAAACTTAACAACATGCAATTCATCATTTCTTTTAGGGTTCTATTATTCTTTTCAGCAATTCCATTTTGCTGAGGAGAATAGAGTGTTGTAGTTTGGTAAATAATGCCATGTTGTGCACAAAATTCATTTAATAGTGCATCATATTCACCACCCCTATCACTTCTAACCATTTTAATGGTTTTACCAAGTTGATTTTCAACTTCTATTTTGTAGAGTTTAAACATTTCTAAGGCTTCATCTTTACTTCTAAGTAAATAAACATAACAATATCTTGTGCAATCATTGATAAATGTTATGAAATACTTTTTGCCTCCTCTAGTTTGAACAAATTTAAGATCACATACATCTGTATGAATTAATTCTAGAGGTTCGATTTTCCTTTCAACCGATTTAAATGGAGCCTTAGTTAGTTTCGCTTCTACACAAATTTCACATTTATGATTAGGATCAATTTCAAACTTTGGTATATAATATAAACTAATTAATCTATGCAAAGCATCAAAATTTACATATTCTAATCTACCATGCCATAAATTCGACTCAAGAATATAAGCAAAAGATGTGTTATTCTTATTCATAGCAACTTTTGGTACAACTGTCATTACATTTAATTTGAAGAGACCATCACTCACGTATCCCTTACCAACATACATACCACTTTTTGATAATACAAATTTATCAGACTCAAATACAAACCTAATACAATTTTTAGTTAACAAAGAGCCAGAAATCAAATTATTCCAGATGTCAGGTACATGCAGTACGTTGTTGAGGGTCAGTTCCTTCCTTGATGTCATCTTCAAGATCACATTTCCTTGTCCAGCCACAGTAGAAGTAGAAGAATTTCCCATGAAAAGTTGTTCATCATTTGCAGCCTCATTGTAGGTAGTGAACATCTTCTTGTCCGTACATATGTGACGAGTTGCTCCAGTGTCAACCCACCACTTCTTGAGATTTCCAACCAAATTAGCCTCAGACACCACAGCAGAGAGATTGATGTCATTCACAGCGTCAGAGATGTAATCTAGTTCAGTTACATTGGCCTTATTGGTAGTCTTCTTGCTTGTACTTCCGCGATCCTTCTTAGGGCGGCGGCAATCAGAAGCTCGATGTCCAGTCTTGCCACAGTTATAGCATTTTCCTTTGAATTTCTTGTTGCCATTGTTGTCGTCTTGTTTAGGACCATCTCCAGTAAATTTCCTTTTTTTGTTATGTGGTTTGAGAACTTGTTCAACCACATTAGCCTTGGACTCAATGAGATTTTTTCCATTCCTCTTTTCAGCCTTTCGGTTATCTTCCTCAATTTTCAATCTTATAATCAATTCATCTATGGTCATCTCTTTGCGTTTATGTTTGAAATAATTTTTGAAATCTTTCCAAGCCGGTGATAACTTTTCCACTAGAGCAGCGACTTGGAAAGACTCGCTAAGAGACATACCTTCTGAATGAATATCATGCAAAATTATTTGAAAATTTTGAACTTGAGAAATTACCTTTTGGGAGTCTCCCATAACAAAATCCAGAAATTTACCAACAACAAATTTCTTCGTGCCAACATCCTCTGTCTTGTATTTCTTCTCCAAAGAATCCCATAATTCTTTTGCTGACTTCAGAGGGCTGTAAACATTATACAGCATGTTGTCAAGGCCATTGAGGGTGTAGTTTCTGTATAGGAAATCTGAATGTTTCCAAGCATCTACAACGGCAACAACTTGCTGATCACTTTCACCTTCTTTAAGTGCTGGAGCCTCTTCATGGAGAAATCGGACCAAATTTAGAGTTGTAAGATAGAACAGCATCTTCTGCTGTCATCTCTTAAACTCAGTACCATTAAATTTTTTTCGTTTTCCTCCATGATTTATTGGTACTTGAACATAGTTCTAGATAGGGACTGGCGTGGGTGTAACAATTGGAGTACCACTTCCAGTTGTAGTTTCAGTTGTAGGAGCCATAATATCTTATTATAAAAAATCAGAAAAAATAAACCACAAATTAATTTTCTAATTACTAAAATCAGAAAATAAATTATAATACAAAATAATTTTATTTTCCTTGTTACTAAAACCAAAAAAAAAAAAAAATACCACAATAATTTTCTATAACAGCAAATAATATTCTGCAATTGTTAATGACACCAGTATATTACTACTAGTTGTCAAAGAAAATAGACAGTATATTACTACTATCTATCAAATATTTTATAAATACTATTTGTATTTTCCAACCAGAATATCACTTTGTGAAAACACAAAAATTAAATACAATAAAGATTCAAAAAATATTCTGCCTTAAGATTGTTGGACAATCTTTACTGTACTTAAATAAATTAATTCTGTTTGGATACTAAACGACAAACAGAATATAAAAGAAAAATAGGAAAGGAGAGAGAATGTTTGATTACAAAAATCAAACTAACAAATAGAATAAATAAATAAATAAAAATAGATTTTTATTTTGTTAGAAAATAAAAATCAAAAAATCTGTTTTAAATAAATAAAAATAAAACAGGAAATAAATAACCAACTTACTTAATTAATTTCTTGAATAATATTCTGATCAAGTCCAGTGTTTGACACTGTGTCCTTAAGACAGATTCGTCCTCTCCACGGTGCTTTCAGAATGTGGACGTCTATCTCCCAGGATGAAATGATCAACTGCAAACAATAGCAGTACTACAAATTGTTTGCCTAACGAACACACTAAGTGTTTATACTCTTTCTCACAGAAATTAAATGCAGCAAAATACAGAGAATTATAGCAGAGGAGAATTACGAAAATTGGAGTAAAGAAACTGTTAGGACTTTTTGTTGTCAAATTCCATGGATCAAAACCAAGGTTGTAACAAGAGTTCTTTAAGAAGTTGGTTTTCTTCCAAAACCAGGATTACTTTGGAGTTCTTTAAGAAGTTGGTTTTCTTCCAAAAACAGGATTACTTTGGGTCTCTATATATAGTTGGTTTTCTCCCAAAACTAGGTGATTTATTGAATTCCTCCAGATCTTCTTTTTGGTTCTTGAAGGTTTATATCTGGGGATATTTTATTTTTTTTTCTTTGATGTTTTATTGAGTATTCAACTCATGGTTTAAAGAGAGTACATCAAAGGTTTGTTTGTTATACACAAAAGAGAGAGTTGTTCTTCAGTTGTGGATTCTGAAGAATTCGAGCCTGAAGCTTTGGTGGGATCCGGAGTGGCTCATCAGAAAGACAATTCCGTGGTGAAGATGAGGTTGGAAGAGGCACATAGAGGTTGGTTCAATTAGGCGTTGTGGATTCGCTAGATAATTGAGAGTGATACCTGTGTAATTCCTTTAAATCTTCTTAGTGGATTGTCTTGTGGCAGTTGCCCGTGGTTTTTTTATCACAGTTGGAGGTGTCCAATTGTGGTTTTTCCACGTAAAAATCATTGTGTCTCTTTCTCTTGATTGTTTGATTGGGATTGTTATATTTTGTTCAAAATTGTTACATAATCACAAATCTACATCTAGAGGGTTTCTAGATTTTTCAATTGGTATCAGAGCGGGTCGTTCTATTTTGTTTAAAACAAAAATATTTTTTTTAGAACGAGATCTTGTTTGATTTGTGATAATGGATTCAAAGAGGTTGGTTGAGAATACCACTAATGATGAATCCTCGGAGAGTGATAATGAAGAGCTTGAGCAAGCTTATAAAAAGTTATATAAAGAGTCTCTTAAGTTATTCAAATTAAATGACAAACTCACAACAAAACTCAAAGCATGTGAATGTGAGAATGTCAAACTTAAGAAGGAGATTTCCGAGGCTAGAATCAATGCCATCAAGATAGCTGATGATCAACAAGTTCTTTGTGCAAAATTGTTGACTTGTGAGACAGAGAGGAATGAGCTACAGGAAACTCATGCCATGTATGAAGAAAAGATTGAATCTCTCGAGATGTCTCAAGTTGCTTTGGAAGAACTGATGATCAAGAAAGAGGAAGAGCTCAAGGTTGCCATGGTTACCATTAGTCTTTGGAACAAAGGATCAAAGACTTTGGAGGATATCATTGGGTCTCAACAAATTTATTCAGACAAGAGTGGCATCATGGACTTCTGGCATTGTATCTTTTGCTTTTCTAGAGGAATTGACCTATACTAGCATATCATGGGTGATGTCGAGTCTCTTAACCATCTTCCATCTTTTTGCATCTCCATGGCTTTCCCTTCTATTCTTTGTAGTTCAGCCATGAGGAAAAGGCTACCTCAGAGTCACCAACCAGGCCATCCTTAATATATCCATGCTTCTCTGGTTCGGTTTCCATACTCTTGAGCGTGTCAGCCGCCGATGAGTGTGCAAAAGAAAGGAAAAAAACAAATGTGCACAAGAAAGAAAAGAAAGAAAAAAAAATGTGCAAAAGAAAAAAAAAAAAAAGTGAAAAAAGAAAAGAAAAGGATTCATTGATTGAGGGGGAGCCTCCGCCTTTACTCACCAAATACCCCTTGATTCCTAGTGGTTTGACTTTCCTTAGTTGTGCTTAGATTCTCTTGTAGGAGGTCCAACTTTCATATCACTACTAGGATTTGAATCTAGTGTTTGTCGAACTCCAAGAGTCACACACACACTTTTCTCATGGGATCTATGCTTTTCACATAATGCATCACTTTCTTTCATGAGGAATCTTCTACAGACTGTGCACATTGTGTTTTCAAGTAATTGTGCTTCTTGGATAGTCTTGTGTGTTTTATGGTACAAATCTGAAATTCCTTACTTGCTCCACCATATTATTTGTTCACTGTTTTCAGTGTTTGTGGTTGTTTTTAATGAGGGGGAGTTTGGTTCATCATTACCAGTGTTTGATGTCTATTGATGGTACAGTAGTTTGGTTGATGGTACAGTGTTTTTACTTTTGCATATATCCTTCTTTGGTACAGTTGGATTTTTAGTATTTTGTTTATGGATGGATTTATATTTTGTTATTTAATCCAGTTCCACATATTTTGGTTGGCTTGTGTGTGGTTGTTTTATTTCAGGATAATTATTCAAGAGCATGGATTTGAGTGTTAGTTCATAGTTGGTGGTGCTGCTTAAGAGATTTTGTTAGGCAATTTGTTTTAGATTGGTTTTATCCAGGATTTGACAAAGGGGGAGATTGTTAGGACTTTTTGTTGTCAAATTCCATGGATCAAAACCAAGGTTGTAACAAGAGTTCTTTAAGAAGTTGGTTTTCTTCCAAAACCAGGATTACTTTGGAGTTCTTTAAGAAGTTGGTTTTCTTCCAAAAACAGGATTACTTTGGGTCTCTATATATAGTTGGTTTTCTCCCAAAACTAGGTGATTTATTGAATTCCTCCAGATCTTCTTTTTGGTTCTTGAAGGTTTATATCTGGGGATATTTTATTTTTTTTTCTTTGATGTTTTATTGAGTATTCAACTCATGGTTTAAAGAGAGTACATCAAAGGTTTGTTTGTTATACACAAAAGAGAGAGTTGTTCTTCAGTTGTGGATTCTGAAGAATTCGAGCCTGAAGCTTTGGTGGAATCCGGAGTGGCTCATCAGAAAGACAATTCCGTGGTGAAGATGAGGTTGGAAGAGGCACATAGAGGTTGGTTCAATTAGGCGTTGTGGATTCGCTAGATAATTGAGAGTGATACCTGTGTAATTCCTTTAAATCTTCTTAGTGGATTGTCTTGTGGCAGTTGCCCGTGGTTTTTTTTATCACAGTTGGAGGTGTCCAATTGTGGTTTTTCCACGTAAAAATCATTGTGTCTCTTTCTCTTGATTGTTTGATTGGGATTGTTATATTTTGTTCAAAATTGTTACATAATCACAAATCTACATCTAGAGGGTTTCTAGATTTTTCAGAAACAAATGAGAGACTTGTCTATTTATAGGAAAACTTATGGCTGTTGGGTTTGAATTAAACAGGTGCAAAACCTGTTTGAACAGGTATGATACCTGTTTAGTTTGAATAAACAGATACAAACCTGTTGGATTCAAATTTGAACAGATAAAGAATCATAGGGTCCTGTTTGGGTGTAGGGAAAAACCGGAACAGTTTAATTCCGGAATTAATTTCAATTCTGGATAGTTGGATAGATTTTATTTCAAAAAATAAAATTAAATCCAAATATTTTTGGCCCAAAAAGATTAGTATTGGGCCGAACAAGCCCAACTACACACTCGCACCCAAGTCCAGGCCCAGCCTAGCTCGCCCGACCGGAGGCGGCGGCGGCGCGCGTGGTAATTTTTGGGTCCAAGGGATCTAACCCATTTTGCCCATAACCTCCCTCTTTACAAAACTTGGGTACCCCTTGGAGCGCACCTCAAGTTTTAATCCCATGCCTTAATAAGCCCACTCAAAACTTTCTACCAAATCAATGTGGGACAAGCCATTTTTCAAACCTTTAAGGATTTTCCACCAAAACTCCGTTTCCATGGAGCACACTTTAGCTTCAATTTCCCATTTACTCGATAATGGTTTTGAGTAACCAAATATACTACGTGAATCACAACGCAGTATAGAACGCGTTACCATTTAGACCCGTCAATTTTGGCGTACGGGTCCCACCTAAATAATACATCAAAATTAGGAAAAATTCTGTTTTTAACCCAGAATTTTCTAACAATTTCTAACAATATGTACGTGAACAAACGAAAGGTTTTTTTAAAAGTAATTTGAATTTTTGAATTTGTTTTATTTGGGTGTACCTCAAAAGGGTAATTTGGGAAAAAAAATAAGGTGTACTAAGAATAAATTGTAATCTTAAATAATTTAATAGGGTATACTGAAAACTTAGACTCACTTAAACATTTATTCTTAGACTCACTAAGAATAAACTTATACTGCCTTAAACATTTTTTTTTTTTGAAAACTCCAACTCGTAAAATAACATTAATGTGTTATCACCCTTTATTTTGTTTCTATATGTTGGTAGGTATTACATGTATTGAAGCTCAAATTGTACACTTTTTCTCTCTTCAAACTAAAATTTAAAAACATAGACCAATATTGCGTTAGCAAATAAATTGGATGGTAAAGGTCAAGGTCGATTGAAGGTTAAAAATTTAATGATAAAATCTGAAGGTTCACGGTTTTGAATTCAAGTCACTTAAGGACTCACTGAAAGTTTATTTGGTAGTTAATTTAGAGTTCTGATATTAGTTAAGGTAAATGCAAACAGGCTTGAACACATGCTTATCCAAAAAAAAAAAAAAAAGGTAAAATAAAAATATACCTCATTAAATTTGTTTAAAATACGGATTGTCTTGTGTGGATTTGGAAATTACAAATGCCATTTTGTTAGATATTTTATTTAACAAAATTAATGGAAAAGATGAAATTTCTAACCAATTTGTTATACAATAGTAAAATTATTCGAATCGTTAATTGAAATACATTTATGACATCATTAAAAATTATAAATTGACATGATATGTTTATTATTAAAATGAGTAATTTATTAGAAAGTCGATATTCTTACTCCATTTTACTCCAAATGCACTCCTTCTTTATCATTTATTATACATAGTTACATAACACTCTTTGACACAAAATATGCTCTTTGAAAAAATTAAAATTCTAAGAGTATTAATATATTTGGAGCAAAGAATATAATGCATTTGAAATAGAATAGCGGTTCTCATTTATTATGCAGTTATAAACTTAAAAAGGCAAAATGCAATTTTTTAAAATACAAGGGAAAATTCATATTTTAAATAAATTTTAAAAGATTTATTTATAATTTACTAAAAAAAAATTAGAATGATAAGTACAATATGATATAAAATGTAATAAATGTACACATTATTTTAAAGTCAAATTCTTTCATAAATGTGACATATTTTCATGGGAGATGAAGGGGTAATATACCCACCTAGTAATCACATTTTTATTCTTAGACACATTCAAACTAATTTAAAAATTCTCTTTAGACCTTTCTATTACTGTATTACTCCATCCAGACATGATGTTGATTTTTTTGATACTTTATAAAAAGATGTAAAAAATATAAAAAATTATTGACTTTTTAATAGTGACATTTTAAATTTTAAATTGTGAAAAGGCATTATAAGAAATGGTTGTTGAGGGTGTGGACAAAAAATTAGCCATAGTATTTAGAAGTGCCCATTGTTACCAACTCCTTTAAGTGCATTTTCAACGACTTTTTAAATGAGGCTTGTTAGCTATTTTAGTTAATGTTATTATATTTTAATCACTTTAACGAATTAATTATTATAATAGTTATTTTAACAAAATTCTTTAATACTAGCTACATTTGAAGAGCTTTGAGAGGTTCTTTAAATAATTTGTGTGTATAGATAGGTAAAATAAAGAAGGGTGAATTATATTAACGGTCCCTATAGTTTAGGATTTGTATCACTTTAGTCACTGACCTTTTAATTGTGATACATTTGATTTTGAATTTTGAATCTCATTCTAAATAAGCATAATTAAAGACATTTTGGTTCTAGTTTTTAGAAAACAGTTTTTAGAAAATTCTACTATTTTATTTTCCGTATTTTAATGTTTTCAATGAACTTTTTTTAATACATTAAGCATTTTTTAAAATTTTTTTTTAGACACACCTAATATAAATGCGCTTAAAAAGTATAATAAAAAAATACGAAAATTCAATACATTTTTTTTTTATATTTTTGTGTATTTATTAATTTTTTAAAATATTTTTTCACAAATATTTTACTATTTAGATACATCTAATTAAGGTGCATCTAAAAAATTAAAAAAATTGATTAAAATTTAAAAAATATTCACTAAAAATAAAAAACAAAATTTTAGAAAATTGAATTCAGAAAACTGAAATCAAATACATTGATTGGTGCTCCATTTCAAGGGCGAATTTGTCAATTTGATAAAGTATAAACTAGTTTGACAAAAATAAATGTGAAAAAATTATTTTTGAATTTTGAAAAAATATTTCTACCTACCAAAAATAAACTTATATAAAAATGATAAATCTTTTACATTTTTTATTTTATTTTTTTACCAAATTAATTTTTAGTATGTGTTTCGATGATGATAATGTAATTAAATGGTTATTTTTGTTGATATTTTTTTTATAATCATCATGTAATAGATGGTTGTATTTGTTGTTAACAGATATTTTTGGATAGTTATCATGTAATGGATGATTATTATGTAATGGATGGTTGTTAAGTTTTTAATGTATAATTGATATATTTAATATATGAAATGTTTTTAATTTTGGATTTTTTGATGTAATGGATTGATTTAATAATGACATCAAAATTGTCATCATGTTTGATTTTTGAAAAAAAATTTAAAAAAAAAAATCATTTTTATATAATTTTATCTTCTAGGAGGGTAGAAATAATTTATTTATTTATTTATTTTCTTTAAATTAGTTTTTATTTTTTCAAAAGTCAAATATGGCGATAATTTTGATACCATTATTAAACCAATCCATTAAATTAAAAAATTCAAAATTAAAAGTATTTCATATATTAAATATATCGATTACACATTAAAGGTTTAATATCCATTCATTACATGATAACCATTTAAAAATATCCATTAATAACAAATACAAGAATATATTATATGATAATCATAAAAAATTATCAACAAAAACATCCAACCATTATATGATCATCATCCAAATACATATTAAAAATTAATTTGGTAAAAAATAAAAAATAAAAGATTTATCATTTTTATATAATTATATCTTTGGTAGGTAGAAATAATTTTTAAAAATTCAAAAATAATTTTTTCACATTTATTTTTATCAAACTAATTTATATTTTATCAAATTGACAACCTTGCCAACAATGTCTTTAGTTATCCTTATTTGAAACGAGATTCAAAATTTAGGATCAAATATATCATAATTAAAAAATCAGAAACTAAATTGACACAAGTCCCAAACTACAAGAACCATTAATATGATTCATCCAATAAAGAATACGGTAGTATTATATGGAATCCGGATCCTCGGTAGCCCTATCCTGTAGCACTACCCTGTAGCCCCCAAAACGACGTCGTTTTGGGGGCGGATTTTCAGAAAAAAAAAAAAAAAACGCAGAAGAGGGAGAGGGGAGGAAGGAGAAGGAGAAGGAGAGGGAGAGGGAGAGGGGAGGGAAGGAGGGAGGAGGGCGAGCTCGCCATCGTCGTCCCTCGCCATCGTCGCCGCGTCGTCGTCCCTCGCCGTCGTCGCCGCCATCGCTGCCGCCGTCGCAGCCGTCGTCGCAACCATGGCAGCCATGGCTGCGAGCTCCACCTCTCCGCCTCCTCCTCCTCCTCCCCCAATATTTATGGCCCCCTCCAGTTCAGTCCGGCCCCTCCTCCTCCCTCCCTCCTCCCTCCTTCCCTTCCCTCTCCCTCTCCCTCTCCCTCTCCTTCTCCTTCCTCCCCCCTCCCTCTTCTGCGTTTTTTTTTTTTTTTTCTGAAAATCCGCCCCCAAAACGACGTCGTTTTGGGGGCTACAGGGGGTGCTACAGGGAAAGGGGCACAGGCGACCCGTTCTCGTATTATATGAACCAATTAATGTACACACTAGTGTATCAACTAATATTATATTATTTAACCCTACCTATTATATAAATTATAAATATTCAAAACTTCTAAAATTATATCATATTATCTGTTAATATATTAATTAACACATTAATTAGTATATATAACATTATCCTAACGAATAACATTGAAATACATTGATAAAAAAAAGAATTAAAAAAATAAAAAGTGTGATTGGAGTTTATAATAAATAGGGCAAATTACACAAATAGTCCCTATAGTTTGGGGCTTGTGTCACTTTGGTCCTTGACTTTTCAATTGTAACACATTTGACCCTGAATTTTGAATCTTGTTTCAAATAAGGACAATTGAATATATAATTAGATTTTTCAAGGATAAAAATGTCAATTTGATAAAATATAAACTAATTTCACAAAAATAAATGTCAAGCAAATATTTTTGAATTTTTAAAAATTATTTCTATCTACTAAAAATAAAATTATGTAAAATTGATAAATCTTTTAGACATTTATTTATTTATTTTTACCAAATTAATTTTTATTATGTGTTTGGATGATGATCATGTAAAATTAATTTTAAAAAATTAATCATGTAATTTTTATTAATTTTAAATAATTTTATCATTGGTGGATAAAAATAATTTTAAAAATATTAAAAATATTTTTTTTGACATTTATTTTTGTCAAATTAGTTTATATTTTATCAAATTGACGATTTTACCCTTAAAAAATCTAGTAATATTTTCAATTGTCCTTATTTGGAACAAGATTCAAACTTCAGGGTCAAATGTGTCACAATTGAAAAGTCAGGGACTAAAGTGACACAAGTCCCCAACTATAGGGACTATTAGTGTAATTAACCCTAATAAATAAGAATAGTGTGGGATCACATTAAAATGACAATACTATCCCTACTTGCAACACTTAAAAAGACTAAAATAGCAACCAAACTGTGGAATGGGTAGTGACACGGCTCTCTTTAATTGGACGAGACTCCCCAATAGGGTAAAATCATGCGCCTCTCTCACTCTCTCTCTCTTCTCTTTGCTTCTAAAATTCTAGGGCCATTCTGAGACTCGATAAATCTTGTTTAGGGTTCGTCGAATCGCTCTCACACCATCACCAACAACACCAACAGAATCCACAAACAGAAAGGACCCAACCCTAAATCATAATTTGGTACGCTAACTCTAACCTTCTCTCTATCAATTCGTCCCCTACGTGTATATATATATATTCATATATGTGTGTGTATATATATTACTTTTCTTCGCCAAAACTTCAATGCTTTGTAATTTGTCCCTAATTCTTGTATTTACTTGTGCTTTTTCTCAGCTCAATTTCTTCATTTTCTATTGGTATTGGATTTGTGCGGACCGTTTCGAGTTCTTGAATCCTGTGTGCATGATATGCGTGTTCTTGTAGTATTTTGAGCCTATAGGGTTTTGGGATTGGTTACTGGCGTCTCTATGCTGCATTGGTTGATTTTTACCCTTGAGATTGCGACGTTTGTTATTTGTTTTGTGCGTTGAATTCATCAATTTGTCCGGAGTTTTGGTGTGAATTTGTTGTTGTTTCGGTATTTTGATGCTTTAGTTAGTTGTAACATTAATGTCTGATTATTATTTATTTATAGATTTGATTGATTTAGCATTCAGCCTTATTTTATTAAGGTTCACACTTTTGGTGTTTTGTTTATCAATTTATTAGCATCCAATTTTTTTATTTACCAGCTAAGATTGGAAGTTGATTGGGTATTCTTTGGTTGCAATCTTCATTTATTCATGTTTATAAACCAAGATAAAATATAAAATCAGTTTGCCTATTTTGTTTTGTTTGCGCAAGCCATGAGAAAGTAATTTGAATTTTTTGACCTTTTTTTACAACTGTTTAAGGTTCTAGTTGCAAATTTGAAATAGCAAGATTCTAGGGCTGTTTGTTCTCAATTTTATTTTTGGTTCTCAACTTTTGTGTTTTCGGAAATAGAATCAATGGGAAGTTTAAGTTACAACCTATGTTTTTGTTATGAATTAAATCTTCTGAGAACTCAGAAAACAGTTTAAACCTGTTTCTTGAAAATGGGCTGTTTTCAGGATTTTTTTATAATTGAAATCTCTTTGGAAACAGTTATTCCAATTTCCAAACATGCATGTTGTATTGTTTTTATATAAGAAAACAATAATCAGTTTTTGAAAATGATGTCAAAATGGCTTAAATTTCCTTTTCTCTCCTATTAAGTTTCTAGTATCAAGAAAGAAACAACCATTCTCTGCACGCTTGCATCGGGAAACCCTAAAGATTTTGTTGAAGTTTCATGCAAAAGTTTTACATTTCTCCTTATTATGCACATTCTTTTGCTTTACAAGTGATTTTCTACCCATCTATGTGGGTATCTTCTTATCAGGAATTAAGCAATTTCTTAGCTTCTATGTGTCATTAGTTTAAGTTTGCAGGTAGCTTAGTTGGAGGTCAAGTGTCATTTTTGGATGACGATACTTAGAACTTGAAGCAGTCATGGCTGAGGGGACCGAAATTGAGGACCGGGTGGATCTTGATGATGACAATTACATTGAAGAGATGGATGATGACGTTGAAGAACAAATAGAGGATGAAGGAGCAGGGGGAGGTGGTGATGAAAATGGTGAAGACCAAAATGAGGACTTTAAAAGCGAGGATAGTGGGAAAGACCAGTCACCAGAAGTAGATGGAGGTGAAGCAGATGGAAGCATCATTACCAATGAGCCTGTGGAAGATGACGAAAAACATGCTGCTTCCATTGATGAAGATGACAAAGAGAAGCATTCAGAACTTCTTGCCCTTCCGCCGCATGGGTCTGAAATTTTTATTGGTGGACTTCCTCGTGATGTTTCGGAAGAAGATTTGAGGGATCTTTGTGATTCATTGGGCGAAATTGTTGAGGTCAGTTTTAATCCAGGGGGAAGAAAAGGCTGCTGTGTTTGTTTTGTGCTAGTAGCATTTAGGAATTTATTTGTTCGGTTTTCTACTAGGTTTTAATTTCTCAATTGTTTGACAGATAAGGTTGATAAAAAATAGGGATACTGGTGAAAGTAAGGGTTTTGCCTTTGTAGCATTCAAAACCAAGGAGGTTGCACAACAGGCCATTGAAGAGTTACACAACAAAGAATTCAAGGTACTGTTGGTGCTTATGCAATTCAACACTTTTGCCAACATGGGTCTGTATAAACATTAAATGCTTAGAGCCTTGGGCATGCTTATTTCCATGCTTTCCCGATACTGTTTTAGTTTTTGACTTTGTGCATGTCTCATCACTGCAGGGTAGAACAATAAGGTGTTCGCTATCTGAATCTAAATATAGATTGTTTATTGGTAATGTGCCAAAGAGCTGGACAGATGATGAGTTTAGAAAAGTTATTGAGGAGATTGGTCCTGGGGCAGAAAACATTGAGCTTATAAAGGTGTGTTTTGTAATAGTTAATTGAATATGCTTCTTAATAATGAGTAATTTTAATTACTAACAATGATAGTGTTGTCGTTTTCTTGTAATAACAGGATCCTCAAAATCCAAGTCGGAATCGTGGTTTTGCTTTCATTGAGTATTTCAACAATGCTTGCGCTGATTATTCTAGACAGAAAATGTCGACTGTGAATTTTAAATTGGACGGCAACTCCCCAACTGTCAGCTGGGCTGATCCAAAGAGTACTCCTGATAATTCTGTTGCTGCTTCGCAGGTAAATTTCCATGGGATGGAAACGGTCCAACTTTACATCTAAATTTACAGTTTTACTACTTGAGGCATTCAGTGTTTGGATAACTGTTACAGCTTAAGCTGGTCTTTTCCTTCAATACCTTCTCTTTGACCCCTATCTTAGTCTCTACATGGCAGCCTGCATCTGTTCAAGGTGTCAAAGCAGCTGAGTCTTGAGTAACCAACACAGAAAGGACTTTGTTACCTAGATTTGTAAGGCTGCTGCACAGTTATTCTGACAACCAAAAATGATAATAAAATTAAAAACTTTTTGTTGTACTTGAAATGTTTAAAATGCAACTTAATTTTTTCGGGCTTAGTGGGATGAAAACTGACTTCATAATTTACTTTTATGTGGGTCTACAATTTACATAAATCTGCAAAGTTCATATAACTTTATGTAATTCCCTGTCATATTTATGAATTATGTGGAAACATAGAGTGAATGATGAAGGGGAGAATAGTGCAACTTAGAGGAAAATCTATGTTACATGGACATAGCGATGAGTATCGGGTGTGGGTGTCTATCCATGTGGTAGACCTTCGTAAACCTAAACTTTAGGATATTAGGATATGTATCTAAACGATAGATATGGGTACAGGGATGTGCAGTGGACACATATATGTTGCATATTGTATAACTATATGTTTAGATAATATGTTGTAGATTATGTAAAATTGGATTTGATATTTTAAAAAAGTACGCAAAAAGATATGGAATTTATGTATCATCCATGTGAGAGGCAAGAGACGTGAGAGGCAAGAGACATTTCTTTACTAGAAATGTGAGTTTCTTTTTCCTAAAACATTGTAAAAGACTAGAGGATCCGAGTGTTTAAACTGGGTATAAATGTCGGACACATCCCACATCCTTAGCCTATATCCGGTGGACACGAGTACGTAGGGGGAAATAGAAGAGTGCATGTAACACAATTTTTTACTTGATCTGGTGGATGACAGTAGTGGCTCTGCAATGAAGATGGTGATTGTGGAGAGAGGAAAAAGTGCACAAATCGGTAGCATTGGCCAACTATGAAGTTTGGTGGGTGTGTGAGAATCTTTGAGAAGCCTCTCAAAGAAAGGGAAGAAACTTTTTCCTTGTTCAGCTGATTGATAGATTTTGGTCGGTGGAGTGTTGATGCCTACATGATAGAGGAGTAAGGTATTTGATGTTGAGGTGTGTGGGTTGTAGGAGAAGTGTTTGGTCGGAATTCTAGAGGTGGATTAAGGGATAAGTGGTATGTTTTCTTAGACGTTGTGAAGAATTTGGGTATTGGGTTGGAAGAGAGGAAGCCAGAGCTCCACTGTTTATTTTGCCAATTCACGGAGATGGAGGAATGGTTGTAATCTATGATTTGCATGATGGATAATGTTGGGTTTAGGGACTGAGATATTGAGGTAGACCCTTTGTTGTGTGGTGACATGAGGGTGTTCTGCCAAAGGTGTTTGGTTTGAGGGATTGTAGATTAGGGCATGACAAATTAGTTCTAAAAGTGAGCGAAGTTCAACCCCAATTAGGACAAATTAGGGTATGACAAATTCGCACTCAAAAGAGTGGAGTTTTGGCGTGACAAAGTGTTATAATCATTAATAAAAATTAGTTTCACATGTGAAAAAGTACCTTAAAATCTAATAGTGTGATCTATACAAGGCTAATTGTCATACTACTTTTTAAAACATGTGCCATACCACTTTCTCGTTCCCATTCCTTGTACAATAATTATTGGTGTTTAAGGTAACACAGGTTTGATTGGTATAGATGTTGTTAGTATCTGGAGTGGTTGGAGAGGCCTTTCATATAAGATGCAAGTTCTTAGAGCTCTCAAGTGTCTTAATGGGGATAAGGAACCTAGGCTTGATAAAATGACTATGATTTTCCTTTAGAATTGATGGAGTGTGGTGAGAGAGGAGGTGATGGGTATGATGATGAATTACTTCTATGAGGGTGTCACATTGAAGAAGAGTCTAAATCCATCCTTTGTGGCCTTAAGATCCCTAAGAACGGGAGTACAGTGGATATTAGAGACTTTCAACCTATTAGTTTGCTTGGTAGGGCGTATAAATTGTTGGCAAAAGTGTTGGCGATCCATTAGAAAGACGTGTTGAATGTGGTGCATTGGTGGTATAGGATTCTCTGAATGTGTTTGTTGAGGTGTTAACTCTAGAACGAGAGTGGTGTGGTGGAGGTGATATGTAAGTTGGATAATGATACAAAATGTGAATTGAGATTTAGTATTATATGCATTGGGTAGGATGAGTTTTGTAAATTGATGGAGGCAATTGATTTTCTATGTTCTCATGTTCTTTAGCCCTCTTTCAATGTGCTTATATGTTTTGGTGAATGGATTGCCTACTGATTGTTTCAAAAATTGAGGGGTGTGAGGGAAGTGATTCTCTCTATATTATATATATGAAGTTTGAGAATTATATAAACTGGTTGTATCGCAAACGGAGAAATCTCAGAAACCTAGAAACCTTGCAAGCTAACCAAACCAAACCAAACCAAACCAAGATAAACCTTGTGCCCCAAAGTGTAGTCGGCTACATGAATACTTTTTTTTTCCCCCTTTCCATTTAACTCTATCAAGGGCTATATGCTCAGTTAAATAAAATAAAATCGTATGTTTTTTCACTACCGCATCCCATGTCAACTTAGGTCTTTTTCTCCCCATAGCATCTCCACTTGTGGTGATCCTACTCTTCCTTACCATTGCATCTGTAGATCTTCATTGTACATGATCAAACCATTATACCGTGTTCTCTCTTAATTTATCTCAATTGAATTCTGGCAAGCTGAAGTAAGATATTTGTTTGTGAAATGTATTGCAAACAAAGTCACTTATTTGTAGATTGGCTCAAAAATAGATTGAAGATAAAGCAAAGTGTAAGCCTTTTCCACAGTAACACTTCTGGTGGTCCTACAAACTAGATAGTAAAATACTGGACTGAGATAACATTTCATTATTACCACTTTTTCAGATTCCCAAGCATCCCCTAATAATGAGATAGAATGACACTAGTTGTACCTAGTGCGCAAGGTGGCTCTTCGTGGGTTCTATGAATCTCTGAGTCTCTTTACTAAGAGAAACTCCATTCATATCCCTACTAGTGGTTATTCTTAATTTTTTATTTCGTCATTTATGACTGCTTAAACATTTGTGACTGCTTAAACTAGGCTTTGTGGTAGGTTGTTGCTCTTAATCAACATAGGACAAGGGCGTGTGACAACAATTGGTAGCCTGCTTAGCCTCATCTGAGAGTCACTTGCAACAGGGTCTGGTAGAGCCATGGAGGTACTAGGTAGTTACCCCCACCCTTTTTTCCTTTCGAGAGGGTGATTCCCGCAATTTGAAACCACATCACAGCGCTGGAGACGGATTGCACTCGTCATTGTGCCAGTCACAACCTTTGATAACCTATATACTTGGGGTTTTGGTTAAATATGTGGAAGATAAAGGAAAACTGAGGGTTAGTCAACTTCTTATGAATACTGGTGGTGCATCTTATGACATCCGAAGCCTGCCACATATAGCTCACTTGTTTGGCTATTATAGTGAACCGATGGTGTAGGTTCAAATATTGAAATTTGTTGTGGTCTTTAGATTTTTAGATAATGCTATGTCATAGAGCTAATAGGATTATTGGACTCAGCAATAGGTTTGAACAATGTTTCAGAATGAAAATGAAATCTATTTATTGTAAATTAAAAACTATGTTTCCCCATGTATTATGTTATATTAGGTCTGAAATTTATCCCTAGAGCACATCATATGGACCAAATCTGGTACTGCAGTAAAAGTCCTGAACTATTTGGAAGAATTAATGCAATGTTGGTTAACTGAATAACTCTGACACTATGATGTAGTATAAATAGAAAACCCAATATTAATAAGACTCCTAATTAAAAAGAAAATGAATAAAATACTGTAGTCAAAATTATAAAATTGTAAATAAAGTCTCCATGTGCACGCGTGAACATTCTGCATCATCCTAGACCTCTGGTAGTTGTATGATTTTTGAACCTGAGCACCTGCTAAGATTTTTTAAAAGCATTTCAAAGGTCTCCAAATTATTATCTTGAAATGAACTGCGGATACTATTTCTTTTGCTTCAAAACAGTTGTAGTACCTTGAAAGGCTTATTTTAAACTTCTTTAGTTTGGTGAGAATATTTATGAGGAATATATCAAATTAATAACTGCTCTTTCTACTGATTGAAGAACTAGTTTCTAGATCTTGTGGTGGGGGAAAATGAAGATCTTATCTTCCCCCCATCTGTTTCGCTTGTGAATATTACATGGCTAGTCTTGAGATATTATGCGTACCTGATTCCAGGTTAAAGCACTTTATGTGAAGAACATACCTGAGAATACTCCCCTTGAGCAAGTGAAGCAACTATTTCAACGCCATGGAGAAGTGACAAAAGTCGTCATGCCGCCCTCCAAATCTGGTGGCAAAGGAGATTTTGGTTTTGTCCATTATGCAGAAAGGTCAAGTGCATTGAAGGCTGTCAAAGATACAGAGAAACATGAAATTGATGGTATTGTTTCCACAAATTTGTTATTTCAATTACTTAAAGCTAACAAAGGTCATGGACTATAACCTAAACATTGAAATGATGACTATAAGATACAACATGTATCCGTATAGAAAAGAGAACAGGAAAAAAAGATGCGTGTATGCTAATTCTTTGTCCTTTGTTGTGGGAATACCTGCATTATTGATCTTTTTATTTGGATATCCTGGAAAATACTGGAAAATTATATTTACGGATAACAAATTCTTAAAAAAAAATTGGAACTTCAGCAACTGTTTGAAAAAATTTACTACAATAACCTACTTTTGGCTTTGAAAATTGAATAGCAAGAAGATTTTCCGCTTTATATTTGTCTGCCCTTCTTTATGTTAAATGTATTTTTTGAATTATGGAAGTGAGAACTCTTTGTGAAGTCACCTATTGCTTTTTGTTTCTGAAATCTTTTTGTCCAGGGGAATAACATTCTCAATGGATATAAACTGCAGGTCAGGTGTTGGAAGTTTGTCTTGCTAAGCCTCAGAGTGATAAGAAGTTTGATGGGTCTAATCCCCACAATTCCGGGCTTCATCCAAATTATATCCCCCATCCTGGTTATGGTGGTTTTCCTGGAAATCCATATGGGCCTCTAGGGTCTGGATACGGTGTTGCCACCGGTTTTCAGCAGGTATTTTTGTGGACTTGTATAGCCTCAATGTCCCTTTTTTTTTTTTTTTTTCAAACTTTCATCTCATGCAATTGCACACTTGAACAGCCTATGATATATGGACGGGGACCGATGCCAGCAGGGATGCATATGGTGCCAATGGTTCTACCAGATGGTCAAATTGGCTATGTTCTGTAAGTTTCCTGTACGGTATTTTCACTTTTACAGACTTAATTACAGTGAAGAAATACTTGTGGTTTTATGCACTTCGGAATTGTGCAGACAGCAGCCTGGAGTGCAGATGCCTGGTCCACGTCCTCGGAGAAATGATAGGAGCAATGGGTCGGGTGGACCGCAAGGACGGGGAGGAACTAGCAGCGGTGGCGGCAGTGACGATGGCAACCGTAGCAAACGTTATAGACCTTACTAGGGTTAGTGTATGGGATGGGTGAGTGACATGTTGTAGTTGAATAAGTAGTTTATGCCGGAAATATCACCAATTCGAACTGCCCCCACCTCTCAAAACCTTTTCATCCAGGAAAATGATAATGGATTCACCGCGAATGAAGAAGATGGGGGGTCTTTCATAATTTACTGTAACTGTCTCAGTGCTGTTGAGTGATATTAAAATGTTTAAATTTCTCTGGTATTCGATCGTTTTTGGATCTAACAGTGTTAACTCATGCTGCCAGAGCTGACACATTCTATCTCTTTTATCATCTAGCTGTAGTTTTATCTCTTTTATGGATATCAAGGATTGTTTTTTTGTTTTTTTGTTTTTTATTTATTTATGCAAAGTAAGGTAACTCTCGGTGCCATTTACCATTGCTGCTCTTATACAACATATGCTTATCTTGAAAAATGAAAGAAATGGCTGGATTCTCATGCTTTTGTTGCTCTTCTATTTGAGGAAGCAGGTCAAGTGGAAAGGAGGTCATCTACTACTGGTATTTCCCCCTCTTTTTCCTGGGAAAGCAAATGATAATAAATTGCTCAATTTTGGTACACCTTGTGCCCCCCCCAATTGATTGGAGGCAAAAGAGGGAACTAGTGAAAGAAATGATGCCAACTATGCACTTCTTGCACTGAGAGTGCCTTTTGACAGGTCTATATTCCCTGTAAGTCAGGAGAGGGGGAGCCGATACTGTGCCCTGCACCATTCACAAATATTTTGTATCAGTTGAATGATTGGTTTTTGTTCTTAGATTTATTCTTTTATATTGTTTGGTTTAGTTTTTAATTTTTTTTTTTTGATTTATTATTTTTGTATTTTCTTTTGTCTTTACACTATGTTTGGGAACCTAGGAGAGAAAAGAAAAGAAATGATTACTTAAGTAATAAGAGAAAAGAAAAGAAAAGAAATGATTGTGATTTTTCTCTTTTTTGTTTGGACAAGAAAGAAATAAAAGAAAAGAAATGATTGTGATTTCTCTCATTCTTGTTTAGTTAGGTTTCATTAAGAGAAAAGAAAAGAAATTATTTTATGTTATATTACCAAAATAACCTTTTTATATTTTCAATCATTTTATTTCTTTTATTTTTATAGGAACAAAATTGGTATTATGAAAATAGTGATTTCTTTTCTCTCCCAATCTCTCCATTTTTGGGAAGATTGAAAATGGGGCTTACAAGAGAAATGAGTTTCTCTCCATTTCTATCCATTTCTTCCCATTTCTCTCTACTTAGGTTATCTAAACAAATAAGAGAAATACATATCACTCTATTTCTTTTCTTTTCTCTCTAAATCACTCAATCCAAACATAGTATTAGTGAATTTATTTCATATTTTATTTTGACCGGCAATTTCCACTGGTTTGTAATGAAGAATAGTTTTTAGGGTTCCTCTGAAGGTGTACAATCAGCTGATTTAATCCAGCTTTTAAAACATTGCTCCGAAGTGTAGTCTCGATTCTCAAAGATTACTCGAAAGTGTAGTGTTCAGTTCACTTGAATGAAGTGAAATGTAATGAACATTATATCAACTCAAAAACTTAATAGAAAATAATCATGCCAACTCTAAAACTTGTGTGCCGTTTGTATATTGTTAGCACTAGGACTCCATTGATGCTCTTATAAAGATCTATTGTTTATCCATTCCTTCACCAAACTACTTAGGTTTTGTTTGGTTCACTAGAATGGAGTGAAATTGAATGATCATTTCATTAAAATATTCATTTTCATATTTGATTGATTAAAAATAATAATGAAAAATATATTGTAAATAAAATTATTATGCACGAATGTAATAGAATGATCATTTGGTAAGGAGCTTAAAAAATGACTATTCCATCGTATCATTACGATGAACCAAATAGAGCATTAGCTCCCTTTCTAAGCAAATTCCTGACTCCAAAGAATGGTTCTCCAACCGCATGAACACCTAGGGGTAGGCTCAACATCAAGAAAATCTCTTTTACAACAATATTATCCCGACAAAGACTCCAGCTAACAAAGAATCAAGGTGCTTTAACAATCACTATGCAACCTTAGCCAATAGAGAACAACCCAAAACCTCGCTAACTTACATGTTTACACAATTCAGACCATTTCTTCCAACAAAGCCCTTCGCATAAAAAAATATAAAAAATCGTAATACTGTGAATTTGATGTACAAAATAACACTGGTCTTCGAAGACAGATAGGGATTGGTAGCTGAAAGGGTATGCTTCACCAACACACATCAATAACAATAGTGTTAAGCAATGTAGGGAATCCATTGTATTGGGATGCACGTACTCACAATATAAGTACGCTTACTTAGGTTGGTGAACAAATTCAAGCTAGTTATGACATCGTAAATCCCTTCAATCTCAACTTAGGATATGGAGAACCCCATGAAATTAGAGTAGAGGTCCCTTGGAAACCACAAAGATGTCGTCGTCTTCGTAATTTGTTTGGCCACTCTTTCAAGTCTCGTCCTTCATCTACATATCAAGTTGGATGGTTTTCTCAGGTAAATCGGTTTGCTGAACACCCCAACCGAACTGCTAGTACCAGAAAGCTTATGAAAAACAGATATACTGATTATTATCTTCTATACCAATGAATTCAATCAAAATCTAGACACTATTGGCCGCGGTTCTCCTTCTATGTTGAGTCAATCAAATGCAACCATCAAATTGAGAATGCTGATCCTTTGTGACAATCAAATCGTGACCTGTGCATAGTTATGTAGCAATAAATACAAGAGAGAATTTATGGGTACATCTGATAGGTTAGTATCCTATAGTATTTGAACCAAAACAATTTCTGTATTGATCAACCACCATTAACTAACATTAGGGAAACTGCTCCTAAATTAAATCCTACAGAGACACAATTAGATTGGCTTCACTACAAAGAGCACAACATTAGCCATTCTTACAATCTTATCCATGTATCATTGTTGGTATCTGAGTCTGCAGGATATGATCAAGCTGACACAACCAAACTATACTATGTATAATGTAGAATTCTATACCTTGAATCACATCCATGAATTGAAACAGGATACCAAAGAGTTTTAGGTGAAATATGTACAACATAGCAAGAAGAATCCATTACAAACAAGAAAATGTACAACACATATTTCCATGGTTCGCAAAATTTCCTAAATCCACGGCTCACCCCAGTTCTACTGTACTGAAAAAGAGAAGCCCAGTTCCACTATTGAAAAAGAGAAAAGTACAACAAGGCTGCTTGTGTAGACAGCAATATATAAATGCTAACAGAAGATTACTCTAATATTCAGAATCAAGATAATTGAATAGACAATCAAAGTTTACATACACTATAAACAAGTGTTGGGGCTCAAAAAACAAGAATGGTGAGGCTGCAACCAACAATTTGAAATGAAGCAAAGAGCATAGAGATTATTATACAATCACTATATATAGAAGTTAAATTTAAGAAGAAAAAAAATAAAAAAAGACCAGCTTTATTGAATTATAGCAGTATCTACAAGTTCCTGAAGACGCTTTTCGACTTCATCCAAACGAGTAGTCCAATCGGTTTTTACGCAAATGGGTCGAGCATTGCTGTAATCCCAAGTGTCTGTTTCTTCTTCTTCACCTTCTTTTTGAACTGTACCACTTGGGCCTCTGTTTTTAACTAACTTAGAAGAAGAGTAGTCCCTTCTTCGTTTTTTCTTGATTTTCTGAGCAGCGGCTCTTTGTAAAGCCATTAACACATCCGAACCACTTAGCTGTCTCTCTTCTTGTTCTTCTTCTCTGGATCGTTGTTTTGAAATTGGGTTTTTGATTGATGAGGCACTATTTTGGGGGCGAGGATTGAGGGGTTTGATTTGTGGGTTGGATTTGAGAGCGGTGAGGACGGTTAGGCCTAAACCCTTGATGTCTTGGGCGTGGTCGTCGCCGGAGGAGTTTTGCGGCGGCGGTGGTCGGCGTTGAAACTTGTTTGAGGCGGAGACGGCGAGGGGACAGCATCTCTCCGGCAGTTGTTTGGTGATTGTGGTGGTGGAGGAGCCAAAAATGCTCAGAAAACATGGCGGCATCGGGGACGAGGCCCACATGCTGCTTCCTGTGGTTGTGAACATCTCAGCTTTCGTTTTTAGTAGCACCGTTCGTGTTTTTTTTTTTTACTTATTTATTTATATTTTAAAAATAATAAAAACAAAATAATTATAAATCGAGTTTTTATAATTATAATAATTTCTTAATTTTTGAAATTCAAGCCCAGCCCGGCCCTAACATTGAGTTTTTATATCTTTCCAAACTTGATTCAAAAAATAATTATAAATCTCAAACCAACTCAATGGGCTATATGTTAAAAAAAATTAAAATATTTCATAATTAATTGTATTTCATAAATAAATATATTGACATTATTATAAATTGAAAGATTTTGTGTATAAAATAAATTCAATCATACATTACCACAAATATGAGTTTCAATAAAATTAATAAAGATAAGATTTAGATCCTAACAAAAAAAATATATTTTAATATATTATAATTAATTAATTAATTTAATAGTGGGTTGGGTTTGGTTGGGCCGAAAAGATAAATCCCAACCTAGCCTATTAATATTTCAAGTTAAAAATGTTGGCCAAGTCCAGCCCTATGGACTAAAACAAACTTCCCAAGCCCTAGAAAAATAAGGTTGGATCGGGCGGGCTAACGAGCCGATATCCACTCCTACCAAATCATAATTCTCATATTTAAGGTATTTTATGAAAAATTTTACCCTTATAAATATTTTTTTGAACCCTACCAACTTAGTGTGCACTATTTTGTACTTTTTATATATTAATTTAAAAATTCATAATTTTTGTTGTACATATTTTTTTATTTACGAAATTTATGTTTTTGAAACCTAGTTAATAAAATCTATCAAATAAGATATCTTTTGAATATGTAATTTTGTAAATTAAATAAATATAAATATATTTAATAGTGTGAATGTTAACATTGACAAGTTAATGTGAACATTAATGCATATTTCACATTATTATTATTAGGAATATTTTGATAACTATATTATCCATAAGACTTATTGGAACATACAAAAATAATTAAAATTAAGTACAACATAAGTAAGTAAAGAGAGATTTATGAATAAATGTCTTTTATTATTATTTTTTATTATATAATTTTAAATTTCACTATCTTTTGTATCTATGGGGGTATAGAACTACTCAAAAAGATTCGGGGAAATAACAAATTGGTGTATGAGTTGAATATATTTTTTTTCTTTTCAAAACAATGATAAAATTTATAAATTATAATTATTAAAATCATACAGGTTTTCACTGTAGGTAATCATTTTTGAAAAAGACAATTTTTCAAAAGATTTTTTAGGGGGTCATTGTTAAGTCTATTTTTTAAGATCACAGTGATATATTAATGTGACTATTTTAAAACTATTTGATATTAAATAAACATCTTTATTTCATTCAAAAGATGGAAAGGATTACGTTTCTTTTTAAAAAATAAAGACTTTTAAGGTTATATTTGGTTGAAAGATTTGATGAGAAAAATAGATAGAAAAAAGAAAATGTAATATCACTTTTGTTTGGTTATAATAAAAAACGTAGGGAAAAAAAAGTGAGAGAGAAATGCAATCACATTTTTTGTCTTTTGAGTTTACTTGTACCCTTTTTTTTTTTGATTTTTTTGTCATTTCTTAGCTCAATCAAATATAGTTTGGAATTCGAATTATTTCAATTCTTTTTTTTTTTGCTTTCTATTTTCCTTTTCTTTTCTATTTTTCTCATCAAATTTTCCAACTAAATATAGCCTAAGGTTTTTTTTTTAGCTTGCATTATTTGGTAACAATTTATTAGTAACTTTTATTACAAAATGATTAGATTATGTTGTCCTTTAATGTCTTATAATTCTCATTTTTTCATATGAGTGGAATTATTATACTAATACACGACAAAATAGTAAAATAAGATATTATGAATGAAAATGACCTAAAAAGCATAGACTTTTCAGCCCCTTTTATGAAGGGCAAATTACATATACCTCCCTGGAGGTTTAGTTAAATTACAGATACCTTCCTGAGGTTTCGAAAATTACAGATACCCCCATGAGGTTTATATTTTCGTAACAAATTGCCCACTGAGGTTTATATTTTCATAATAACTTGCCCCCTAATTTGTTATGTAAATAGTACCTTCAGGGGGGTATCCGTAATTTTTCAAACCTCAAGAGGGTATCTGTAATTTTGCTAAACCTTGAGGGGGTATATGTAATTTGTCCTTTTATTAAAAAAGTCTCTGCCAAATGCAAAGCAAAAAATTAAGGGAAATTTACTGACTTTGACAAAATTTATTTATTTATAAGTCTTTTAATTTTTTTCAACTATCAATATCCCAAAAAGTGTTGGGGGCAAAATAAATATTTTAAGGCTTATTGGTACATTAAAAAACTGTGTAGGATCTATGAGTATTTAAGTCCATCACATAGAACTAGCCCATAATTTACCCAAAACCATCCCATGTTCACTCTTAATATTAGAATTTTAATAATTCATTTCGGCTTTTGAGTATGAAAAATTGGGTCTAAATGCATATACTTTGTTGTCACGAGTGGTATGGTAGCCTTCTGCATGAGTAAAATACAACCCAGCCCGGCCCAGATTTTCCCCCTCTTAGGCTATGGCCTAGATCTTGGCCGGGTTATGAGAATTGATCAGCCTTACAAGGCCTAGAATAAACTAGATTATCATAGTTTTATTTTAAAAGAAAAGAACAAAAAACATTAGCATAATTGAAAAAGTGATTCCAAAGATGTGATTGCTTCCGACTAGGATTGCAAATGAACAGAATCGTTTGTAAATAGATTTGAGTTCGGCTTGATAAAAGCTCATTCGAATTTGGTTCAGTAATTTTTTTATTTTTTATTTTTTTGCTCGAGCTCGTTAAATTTTTAATAAACAAGTCTAAACATTCTAAAACTCGGCTCATAAGCTCGGTTCGTTAGCTGATTCGTTTAATATTTATGATTTATATATTAAATAATGTAAAAATATGTATAAAAAATTAAATAAATATGTTATTTATATATTTAAAAAATATAAATGTAAATAATAGTTAACTATAGATAGTACATTTATATAATAGTAGTAGTAGATATTATTATTTTGATAAAATATTGATTTTTTATTTAGAATGTTTATATATATTGTATATATAATTGTATAATCAAAATTTTAATTGTAACTTTAGTCTCATATTCAAGTATGAATTTATAAATATTTTGGCTCGTAAGACTCGTGAACAGGCTCGAGCTTGAGTCAAGTCTAAGTTAACTCGGTTCGAGCTCGGTTCGTTAAATTTCTATTAAGCTCGAGCTTGAGTTTAAGTTTGAATTCGTTAAAATCTTAATAAACAAGTCCAAACCTATTAAAAATGAGGTCGACTCGGCTCGACTCAGTTCGGCTTGTTTACAACCCTACTTCCTGTTGGAAAAATGGTTTAATATAGTCATATTTTTGAGCCCAAACGTTTTTTGAGATGGGTCCGAAGAGGTGAAGTGTTTGGAGATGAGTCCGAAGAAGTGAAGTGTTCCTTGCCGCGTGGCAAGTCATACAGTGAGGTCGAAACGTCAAAGCCATTTTTGAGTGAATGTGAAATTGACGTCATTTTCGGGTGTAACATTAATTTTTTTTAGATAAAATTCATTTGAATTTTTTCAATAAAAATTATTGTGGAATTTTAATTTAAATCTAAATTCAAATTTTGGGTTCGTTAGTGATTTCCTAAAGTTTGTACTTCTTCCTTTATTAATTAAACTATTCAAATAGTTTAATATATATATTTTCCAAACAGTTTTATAAAACTTTTTCACCTTTAGTATTTTTTGATTAAACTATTCAAATAGTTTAATAATAAAATATATTCCCACAGTTTAGAACTTAGTCCACCAACGGCTACTTTTTCAAATTGTTTGGAAGAAAAAAAAAAAAAAAAACTGTTCCATGTACAACGGGCAGAATCTGGTTGAAACAGTTTGCACCTGTTCATTTGAATTCACATCTGTTCATTCAAATTATGATACCTGTTCGGACAGCAGTTTTGCCTATATATACCAACTTTCCAGCAGTGGTTAAGTGTCCGAAAATCAGTCTGCAAATCCCATCTTTGTTGTCCAGATTTTATTTTGCATTTTAATCTTCATTCTAGTATTAGAAAAAATCAAAGAGAGTATAGAACACAAGGTTTGGTTCGCCGTATAAATTTGTTTGGTGTGCTATAACAATTTTGTGAAGATCATTGTATCCTGGGAGATAGACGCCACTCAACCGTAAGCACCGTAGCAGGGAGAATCTGTCTTAAGGACAGAGTTCACACACTCGACTTGGTTTTTGAATTTTCTTCTAATTCGGTTCAATAAATAAATTCGGTACGTTATTTATTTATTTTGTTTGATTTAATTTCTATTTATTTTATTTACACAGAAGATTGTTCCATCAATCTTAAAATAGATTCGAATTATTCTGTTTACAGAATTTTTCGTTTGTTTCCTTTTCTCTTTCTTCTTTTAAGAAAATTATTTTCTGTAGATTTACAAAATAATATTCTGGTTGGAAAAACAAATAGTGATTATATGCTATTTGACAGATAGTAGTAATATACTGTCTATTTTCTTTGACAACTAGTAGTACGATACTAGTGTCATTAACAATTCAGAATATATTTTTGTGGAATTTTTTTAGAAATTAATTTTGGGTTTTTGAAATTATTTTCTGAGTTTTCATTACTTAAAATTCTATTTTAGTATTTTAATTATTGAAGTGTTACAGAAATTAATTTTCTGTGTGAAATTAATTTGGTTAAATAAAATTTTATTTTATTTCCAAATTAATTAAAAAATAAAAGTTATTGTCTTATTTCTTTTATTTTACAGAATTTAATTTCTTGTGTGGAATTAATTTGGTTGAATAAAATTTATTTTATTAATTGGAAAATAAAAGTTACATTCTTATTTATTTTATTTTTACAGAATTTAATTCTGTGAATTTGATTTAATTTTCTGTGTAGTGTAAATTCTAATTATAATTTTGTTTTATAAATTAGAATTGATGGCTACTGAAACTAATGTCCAAACAAGTACTACTGTGGTGGCTGCAATGACGCCAACCCCCTCTCCTGTTGTAACAGTACCGGTAAATCACGGTGAAAAGCCAGAGAAGTTCTCAAGAACTGACTTTAAAAGATGGCAACAGAAAATGTTGTTCTATCTTACAACTCTGAACCTCGCTCGTTTCCTTCGTGAGGATGCTCCTATTTCGAAAGAGGATGAAACCGACCGGCAAGTGGTTGCTGCGGTTGATGACTGGAAACATGCTGATTTCTTTTGCCGGAACTACATCTTGAACGGACTTGACAACACATTATATAACGTCTACAGTCCTATCAAGATAGCAAAGGAACTTTGGGAGTCTTTAGAGAAAAAATACAAAATGGAAGATGCCGGCTCAAAGAAATTTGTATTTGGCAGATTTCTGAATTTTGTAATGGTTGATTCAAAAACTGTGATCAGCAAAGTTCAAGATTTCCAACTCATTCTGCATGACATTCACGCAGAAGACATGTCTCTCAGTGAATCCTTCCAAGTTGCAGCCTTAATTGAGAAATTACCAAAAGGCTGGAAAGAATTCAAGAACTACCTCAAATACAAGCGCAAAGAAATTTCTATGGAAGAATTAATTGTGCGTTTGAGGATTGAGGAGGACAACTGCAATTCTGAAAAGCGGGCTGGTAAGCATCCTATGGAGTCTAAGACAAATGTGGTGGAACATGCTTCAAAAACTAAGAAACGGAAGTCTTCTGGAGAAAGTTCATCACAAGGCTCTAAAGGGAGGGAAAAATAAAAAGTACAAGTTTAATGGCAAATGTTACATCTGTGACAAAGAGGGACATCAGGCTAAAGATTGCCGTAGCAAAGGCAAAAACAAGAGAAGAACAAGCAAGAAGCCTGCTCAAGCCCATATGACCGGAGTGGACAAGATTTCCAATGGTGTAAATGACATCAATCTTTCTGCAGTTGTTTTCGAGGCAAATCTTGTCGGAAATCCTAAAAAATGGTGCGTGGACACTGGTGCTACTCGCTATATCTGTGCCGACAAAAAGATGTTCACCTCTTATTCTACAGTGGACAATGGTGAACAACTTTTTATGGGCAACTCCTCAACTTCCAAAGTTGAAGAACAAGGGAAGATTGTTCTCAAGATGACATCAGGAAAGGATCTAACTCTCAACAATGTGCTGCATGTACCGGACATTCGCAAGAATCTTGTTTCCGGATCGCTGTTGAGTAAGAATGAGTTTAGGCTAGTATTTGAGAGTGATAAATTTGTACCTACTAAGAATGGGATGTATGTAGGAAAATGTTATATATCTGATGGCCTTTTCAAGTTAAATGTAATGACCGTTGTACCCTCAGTTATTAATAATAATACATCTTCTTCTTACTTGCTTGAGTTTTCAAATTTATGGCATGGTAGACTAGGACATGTTAATTATGGATCTTTGCGTAGATTAATTAATATGGAATGTTTACCTAAATTTGACATTGAGTCAAATCATAAATGTGAAATTTGTATTGAGGCAAAATTATCTAGAACTCCTTTTCATTCAATTGAAAGAAGTACGGAACCACTTGAATTAATTCATAGTGACATTTGTGATTTTAAATCAATTCAAACTAGAGGTGAGAAAAAGTATTTTATCACTTTTATAGATGATTATACTAGATATAGTTATATTTATTTAATTCGAATCAAGGATGAAGCTTTGGAAACTTTCATTCAATATAAGAATGAAGTTGAAAATCAATTTGGTAAGAAAATCAAAAAACTAAGAAGTGATAGAGGTGGTGAGTATGAATCACCTTTTGGTGAATTTTGTAAAGAACATGGAATAATTCATCAAACCACTGCTTCTTACTCACCTCAGCAAAATGGAATTGTGAAAGGAAAAATAGGACTTTAAAAGAAATGATGAATGCCATGTTAATAAGTTCTAGATTACCTCAGAACTTGTGGGGGGAAGCAATACTTTCTGCTAATTATATTTTAAATAAAGTACCCTGAAAGAAAGTGAATCAAACACCTTATGAAATTTGGCATGGTAGAGTACCATCCTACAAATACTTAAAAGTGTGGGGGTATTTGGCTAAAGTGGCTATTCCTAGTCCTAAAAAGACTAAAATAGGTTCTAAGACCATTGATTGCGTTTTCATTGGTTATGCTAAGAATAGTAGTGCATATCGGTTTTTTATTCATAAATTAGAACATACCAAAATGCATGTAAATACTATTATTGAGTCTCGGAATGCATCATTCTTTGAACATGTATTTCCAAATAAGGCTGGACAAGAGACTCGTAACAATAAAAGATCTCATGATGCTATTACTAGTCAAGATCAAGAACATGATCAAGAACAAGAGCAAGAGTATGACCAAAATGAGGAAGAGGAACCTAGGCGTAGTAAACGTGCTAGAACCTCAAAATCTTTTAGTCCAGATTTCCTAACATTTTTGTTAGAAAATGAGCCTTTAACTTTTAAAGAGGCTATGTCCAGTCCTGAAACTCCTTTATGGAAAGAAGCTGTCAACAGTGAAGTTGAATCCATCTTGCAAAATCACACGTGGGAATTAGTGGACTTGCCACCAGGTTGTAAACCTCTTGGGTACAAGTGGATTTTCAAAAGGAAAATGAAAGCGGATGGATCAATTGACAAATATAAGGCAAGACTCGTGGTCAAAGGTTTTAGACAAAAAGAAGGTCTTGATTACTTTGACACATACTCACCGGTTACTAGAATAATATCCATTAGAATGCTAATTGCCATTGCATCTCTATACAATCTAGAAATTCATCAAATGGATGTGAAAACTACTTTCTTAAATGGTGAGTTAAATGAAGAAATTTACATGGAACAACCAAAAGGTTTTTCTGTTCCAGGAAAAGAAAAGAAAGTGTGTAAATTGGTTAAATCATTATATGGTTTAAAACAAGCGCCAAAGCAATGGCATGAGAAATTTGACAAAGCAATGATGTCAAATGGATTTAAAATTAATGAGTGTGACAAATGTGTTTATATTAAAAACACAGATAAAGGTTATGTCATTGTATGTCTTTATGTAGATGATATGCTCATCATAGGTAGTAATAATGATATGATTAAAACTACCAAGAAAATGTTGAATATACATTTTGACATGAAGGACATGGGCATTGCTGATGTAATTCGTGGTATGAAAATTACCAAAACATCAGAAGGATATGCTTTGTCACAATCTCATTACATTGAGAAAATACTTGACAAATTCAGCAAAGATGATGATCATCTTGCTAGAACACCTGTAGATGTTAATTTGTATCTTTCTAAGAATGTACAGGAAAGTATTTCTCAATTAGAGTATACCCAAATTATTGGAAGCTTAATGTACTTGATGAACTGCACTCGTCCGGATATAGCTTATGCTGTAAGTAAATTAAGTAGATATACGAGTAATCCAGGAGTAGAACACTGGAAAGCTATTATAAGGGTTCTAAGGTATCTCCGATTTATTCGTAATATTGAGCTGAATTATACTAGATATCCAGCAGTACTTGAAGGATACTGTGATGCAAATTGAATATCAGATACAAGAGACTCAAAGTCCACCAGTGGGTATGTCTTTACTTTTGGTGGGGCGGCTGTATCTTGGAAATCTTCCAAACAGACTTGCATTGCTAGGTCTACTATGGAATCAGAATTCGTAGTGTTAGACAAAGCAGGGGAAAAGACAGAATGGCTTTGCCATTTCCTTGAAAATATTCTAATATGGCCAAAACCGGTGCCTGCTATATGCATACATTGTGATAGTCAATTTGTAATAGGTAGAGCACAGAGTCATATGTATAACGGTAAGTCTCGACATATTCATCGTCGACATAATACCGTAAGACAACTACTCTCTAATGAAATTATTTCCATTGATTATGTGAAGTCTAAAGACAACATAGTGGATCCACTAACCAAAGGGTTAGCAAGAGAGTTAGTTGAGAATTCATCGAGGGGAATGGGACTTAAGCCTATGAAATAAGAGTTACCACAACGGCAACCCAACCTGGTTGACTGGAGATCCAAGATCTATGTTCAAAGGGACAACCGAGCTGTGAATGACTCAGAAGAATCACTGGGGAGTCTAACTCCTACCCATTTCTTTGATAAAATAGTGATGTCTGCAGCGTTTTAGGTTAAGTAATACTTTTAATGATTCTTATATCTAGGTATACCTAGTGGAGTATGGCAGGATACTCTTCATAAGAATCACTTATATGAGTGTGAACTGGGCCGGGTCTATGAGATTTGTGAAGGGCTACAATTCTCTAGAGAACTCATGAAAGACCAGGTTGTTCAGGGCCAAAATGAACATAATAGTGAGAACTAAACTGTCTGGGGATATACTGTGTGAGTTCTATTGTCTTGGTTTACACAAACGGCTGAACAGTTCAAGACATCATGTTCACTGGTTAGCTAGTAAATCCGATAGTGTCTCACAAGGGAAGGTTCAAAGCCAAAAGCTACCTATCCTTTGCAGAATATTTCCAATTTCTGTACTCTCTGTAATTAGATCATGTTGTTGCATTTTCTCTCCGTCAAATTCCATTCATGTGGGGGATTGTTGGAAAAATGATTTAATATAGGCATATTTTTGAGGCCAAACGTCTTTTGGGATGGGTCCGAAGAGGTGAAGTGTTTGGGGATGGGTCCGAAGAAGTGAAGTGTTCCTTGCCGCGTGGCAAGTCACACAGTGAAGACGGAACGTCAAAACCATTTTTGAGTGAATGTGAAGTTGACATCGTTTTCGGGACTAACATTAATTTTTTTTAGATAAAATTCATTTGAATTTTTTCAATAAAAATTATTGTGGAATTTTAATTTAAATCTAAATTCAAATTTTGAGTTCGTTAGTGATTTCCTAAAGTTTGTACTTCTTCCTTTATTAATTAAACTATTCAAATAGTTTAATATATATATTTTCCAAACAGTTTTATAAAACTTTTTCACCTTTAGTATTTTTTGATTAAACTATTCAAATAGTTTAATAATAAAATATATTCCCACAGTTTAGAACTTAGTCCACCGATGGCTACTTTTTCAAATTGTTTGGAAGAAAAAAAAAAAAAAACTATTCCATGTACAACGGGCAGAATCTGGTTGAAACAGTTTGCACCTGTTCATTTGAATTCACATCTGTTCATTCAAATTATGGTACCTGTTCGGACAGCAGTTTTGCCTATATATACCAACTTTCCAGCAGTGGTTAAGTGTCCGAAAATCAGTCTGCAAATCCCATCTTTGCTGTCCAGATTTTATTTTGCATTTTAATCTTCATTCTAGTATTAGGAAAAATCAAAGAGAGTATAGAACACAAGGTTTGGTTCGCCGTACAAATTTATTTGGTGTGCTACAACAATTTTGTGAAGATCATTGTATCGTGGGAGATAGACGCCACTCAACCGTAAGCACTGTAGCGGGGCAAATCTGTCTTAAGGATAGAGTGTCACACACTCGACTTGGTCTTTGAATTTTCTTCTAATTCGGTTCAATAAACAAATTCGGTACATTATTTATTTATTTTGTTTGATTTAGTTTCCATTTATTTTATTTACATAGAAGATTGTTCCATTACTTCTATCAGTGAAAATATGTTGTACTCGAGTTGAGGCTTTGGGAGTTGGGAACTATCAAGCATTCCATCTAAAAGAGACTTCTCTTATCACAATAAAAGGTAATTATTGAATAGTTGCAGCGCATTTGGTACTGCCAAAGCAAGAACGTGTCCAAGCAAGCATAAGTTGCAAACTCATTGTAATGCCAAGTAGTGGAAGCCTAAATATAAATAAAAAGCTAAATACAAATGAGTGGGAAGAAGTAAAATGACGGTAACGACATTGCTACTCATTGTGTTAATGTTGTTGCTAGTATCTTTATCTTCATCAAATGTCTTTAACGTGTTTTCATCTTGTATAGTGGAATAGGAACCTCTTTTGGAAGTGTTTTCTCTCTCAAAGCAAAATGGGGTAATCCAAATGAGGAAATTAAGAATTATTGTGTTGTGATTTTTCGTTTGATATTTTTGATGGTGTTTTAAATCAAAAGGAAACTCTTGATTTAATTAAGACCACCTAATCCTAACTATATTATCTGGTGTTTTAAATCAAAAGACCAAATAAACATCTTGACTCATCTTTATTAGGAATTTTTGTGTTTTGATTTTTTATTTGTTAAAAGTACCACATAGACAATATCATATAATATTTTAAAAATATCAAATAATTTTCCATAGTAAAAGCCATGATCATTTTGAAGAAAATTTTTCCCATATTATGTGTTGTTAGGACTGTGAGACACGAGAAATCAATCACACACAATAACACAAGAGATTTACGTGGTTCGGCAATTGCCTACGTCCACGGGAGAGATATCCACTATAGAATTATCCCAGAGGGAGATTACAGTACTTGCACCTCTCAACTCTCTCAATAGCACTCTCACTCACAGATTACACTCTCTGTGTTTGCTCTATTTGTATCTCACTGCTGCACTCACACTATATATAACCCATCCTCACTCATCTCAATTTATACATAAGAGAGGAGGAGTGGGTTAAGGGACAACAATGAGTGGGCTTGGTGGTATTGCCCCCACCATCTTCTTTTGTCACGTTGGTGCCAACCTCACCATGTGGATGCTGGAGCTAACAATTCTTCCCCTCCACGCCCACATGGCTAACTGACTTCTCACTTGAAGTCCATCCCGGTCAGATTCTTGCAAACTTTCAGTTTGTCTCCGGTGACAACTTTGGTCATCATTTCAGAAGGATTCTTGTTCGTGTGAATTTTCACTAGCTTCATCAGCTGCTTTTCCATTACTTCTCGTATCCAATGATACCGGACATCAATGTGCTTTATACGGGAATGGCACATGGAATTCTTGCTTAGATCAATTGCACTCTGACTATCACAATATACCTTGTACTCTTCCTACTATAGACCCAATTCTTGGAGAAACAGCTTTAACCGCAACATTTCCTTTCCAGCATTTGCGGCAGTAATGTACTCTGCCTCTGTTGTAGATAAAGCAACATATTTTTGTAGTTTGGACTGCCATGAAACAGTTCTCCCTGCAAAAGTGAACAGAAATCCTGATGTAGATTTTATATCATCAAGATCACTTGCCATATCGGCATCTGTAAAACCCTCCAAAATTGGTTCAGCTTCTCTGAAGCATAAACACATCTTTGAAGTTCCCTTCAAGTACCGAAGAATCCATTTGACCACCTCCCAATACTCCTTTCCTGGATTGGCAAGGAATCTGCTCTCAACGCCAACTGCGTGAGCTATATCTGGCCGAGTATACACCATTGTATATATCAAACTTCCTACAGCGGAAGAATAAGGGATTGCCTCTATTTCTTTCCTTTCAGAGCTGGTCATGGGACACGAATGCTTTGTCACATTGAAATGGTTGGCCAGTGGTGTGCTGACTGGCTTGACATCTTTTATGTTGAACCTTTCAATCACCCGTTCAACATATTTCTCCTGTGACAGCCATATCTTCTTGGTTTTCCTGTCACGAAAAATCTTCATGCCCAAAATCTGCTGTGCTGGGCCTAAATTCTTCATGTTAAAACACTGTGACAAGTCCTTTTTCAACTTGTTGATCATAGCAGTATCCTATCCGATGATCAGCATATCATCGACATACAATAGTAGGATGATGAAGTTTCTATCCAAAAACCTTAGAAAATATACACACTAGTCTGCTACCGTTCTTGTGTACTCATGATCCACCATGAATGAATCAAACTTCTTATACCATTATCTCGGCGCCTGCTTCAGGCTGTAAAGACTCTTCTTCAGTTTGCAGACTAGATTCTGTTTTCCTTTAACTTCAAATCATTCTGGTTGCTCTATATAGATCTCTTCCTCCAAATCACCATGGAGAAAAGCAGTCTTGACATCCATCTATTCTACCTCCAGATTCAAGTGAGCTGCTAATCCCAAAGCTACTCGAATGGAAGTCATCTTCACAACTGGAGAGAAGATCTCATCAAAATCAATTCCTTTCTTTTACCCAAAGCCTTTGACCACCAAACGAGCTTTATGCTGCAATAGTTTACCATTGCCATCTTTCTTCAACTTATACACCCATTTGTTCTTCAAGGCTCTCCTATCTTTTGGATGTGGAACAAGCTCATAAGTGTGGTTCTTTTGCAAAGAACTCATCTCATCCTTCATGGCTTACATCCAACAATCTTTCTCTGTATGACTCTTGGCTTCCGAAAAACTCTCGAGCTCCCCCTCATCAGTAATCAGAATATACTGAGAAGCGGGATATTTGGTTGATGGCACGGCAGCTTTTCCAGATCTCCGCAACTGAGGCCTAGTTGCCTCTGGTTGAGGGGGTTGCTCCCCCTGCTCAACACCCTCTTCATCTGGGTCTTCATCTCTTTCCTCTTGATCCTCAATTTCTAGCATAGGATCCTGCAATTCTGGCACTTTTTGTTGCACATCATCACATCTAGCATTTTGTGATGGCTCGGGAGATTGGAATAAGTCTGGAGTGATGACATCATTAGACTTTGTAGACTTCTCAAAATCTGCTACTGTCTGGTCTTCTTAGAATACAACATCTCTACTTTTGAACATTTTGTTGTTCATTGGATCCCATAACTTGTACCCAAATGCTGCATCTGATTAGCCCACAAATATGCATGGAGTGGACTTGTCATCAAGCTTCTGTCTGTTTTCCTTGGATATGTGTGGAAAAGCCTTACACCCGAAGACTCTCAAGTGAGAATATGATACCTTTCTTTTGGACCAGACTTCCTCAGGTATCGCAAAATTCAACGGGACTGAAGACGACCTGTTGATGAGATAACATGCTGTACGGGCGACTTCAGCCCAGAATGACTTTGGCAATTTTGCCATTCTAAGCATGCATCTGACTCTTTCAACAATAGTGCGGTTCATTCTCTCTGCCACACCATTGTGTTGTGGGGTGCTGGGAACTGTTGTCTTGTGCCGGATACCTCTGCTGGCACAGTATGTTGCAAAAGCATTAGAAGTGTACTCGCCTCCATTGTTTGTGTGAAGACACTTCAACTTTTTCCCGGTCTCTCTTTCTACCATTGCATGGAACTCCTGAAAGTACTAAAATACCTCATCCTTTGTCTTCAGGAAATACACCTACAACTTCCTTGATGCATCATCAATGAAACTCAGAAAATACTTGCGGCCGCCATGTGACTCCACTTCGATTGGGCCACAAACATTCGAGTATACCATACTGAGCACTTATATTTTTCTCTTGCTCGTTGAACTGAATGATACTCGATGTTGTTTTCCATAAAGGCAATGATCACACGGCTTCAAGGCACTCCCTTTGGATAAGGGTATCCTGGATTGCTTTGCTAACAGATGCAATCCCTTCTCACCCATGTGAGCTAGTTTTCTATGCCATAATTCCGGTGACTCCTTGTCTTCTGCTGCATTAAGACTTTCTAGACAGATCTTTGTTTGATTCTTATACAGTATTGAAGACATCTCTCCTCTGGCGATTTTCAAAGCTCTTCCTGTCAGCTTCTAACGGCCATTTCCGAATGTACTTGTATAGCCCTGTTGGTCTAGGGCGCTTCCGGAGATAAGATTGAGGCGCAAATCTAGAACATGTCTCACATCTTTGAGAACCAACTTGTGCCCGGCATTAGTCTGAATACTAATGTCTCCAATACCCACAATCTTCGAATAGCTAGAATTCTCCATTCGAATAGTGCCAAAATCTCCAGCATTATACAACTTGAAGAGTTCTTTGTGGGAAGTGGCGTGATAGGATGCAGCTGTGTCTATCACCTATTCTGTGTAGCTGTGGTCAACCACGTAAAGGTAATCCTCCTCTTCACCAACTCAAGAAGTATTTCATCAGTTGTTGTGGCTGTCGTGTTCTCATCTCCCTTTGATTTACTACTTTGACCTTTGTCTTTCCGGCTTGGGCAGTTTCTCTTTATGTGACCCTCCTGGCCACAGTGAAAGCAAGTGAAGCTACAGTTATCTCGACCTTTATTGTCTCTGGATTTACTCCAGTTATTCCAGCTGCCTCTACTCTTACTTCTTCCTGCTTCTTCCTTTACCTCTGTCTCTGCTTCTATCTTCTGTGACAAGAGTATGGGACTGATTACCTCTCATGTCTTTCTTTCTTGTCTCTTCATTGTACATGGCGTCTGTGACCATGCTCATGGTCAACTTCCCTTCTGGTGCAAAGTTGCTGAGAGAGACCACCAACGTCTCCCAGTTGTCTGGTAAAGAACTGAGTAGTAATACGACTTGCATTTCATCATCCAAGAGCATCTTGACGGTTGCAAGCTGATTCACTAGATTTTTGAATTCACCGGTGTGCTTGCGACAGACACACCATTCTTCAACTTCATATTGACAAGCCTTCTCATCACCAAGGCTTTATTTTGGGTGGTCTTTGACTGGTATATTCCTTCTAACATTGTCCAAAGGACATATACATCTGTCTCCTGGGCGACATGGTGGAGTACACTGTGGTCTATCCATTGTCTGATACAACCAATAGTCTTCCGATTCATCTTTATCCAATCATCATCCTTCACTACTTCTGGTTTAACCCCCTTTATAAAAATAGGGTCAAACAGGTCCTTATAATACATGATGTCTTCCATCCGTGACTTCTAGATTGCATAATTGGAAGGATTCAATTTGATCATGGATTCGAAAGTTGATGTGGATTCTTCCATCGTCTTCTTACTTTTCATAGAAACTCCGATTCAAAAATCTGACCGTACAGATGTGTCCAAAATACACCAAATACTTGGAAACCACTATTGGATCGTCAGAAACGGACTCTGAATGGCTCAGATCAAGCCAAAACAGTTTGGACAGTTCAGATCTGCGGGTGTACTTTAGCCGCGCAACATTGGAACATTCCTCGGATGGGTTGACTAGTCAACAGCGGGCGCTGACGTGGCAGACACGTGGCTTCTGGTGACACATGGCCACCGACGTGGTGACACATGTCTGATGACGTGGCGACACGTAGCTGATGACGTGGTGATGCCGTATCAGACACGTGGCTGCCGTGGCTCTAGTGTGGCACTATGTGGCGCTGACGTGGCTTGTCTTCCACCTTCCGCGTGCGTGACTGCGTCTGGGTTGATGTACCGGCAAGGTAAACGGTGCGTGAGGGTGCGTGGGGATTCTTTTGGGCCTCTGCTTTGCAGTTATGGACTCTTCTCAGCAAGACCTTGCTCCTGGTATGCTCAAATATGAATTTTGAGCAACTTGATTTCTGACAGTTTCAAAAAATCGCACTCTATTTTTCCGAAGCGCGACCGACGAGGCTCTGATATTAGGACTATAAGACACTAGAAATCAATCACACACAATAACACAAGAGATTTACGTGGTTTGACAATTGCCTACATCCACGGGAGAGATATCCACTATAGAATTTTCCCCGAAGGGAGATTACAGTACTTACACCTCTCAACTCTCTCAATAGCACTCTCACTTACAGATTACACTCTCTGTGTTTGCTCTATCTGTATCTCATTGCTGCACTCACACTATATATAACCACTCTTCACTCATCTCAATTTATACACAAGAGAGGAGGAGTGGGTTAAGGGACAACAATGAGTAGGCTTGGTGGTATTGCCCCCACCATCTTCTTTTGTCACGTTGGTGCCAACCTCACCATGTGGATGCTGGAGCTAACATGTGTATCATTGAGGCAACTCAACAAGTTTTATAGAGAAATATCAAGGACGTTAACATTCTTATTAAAAAGCTTGCTAATACAATCATAAAACTTCATGTATATATGTTTCACAACCTAGACCTTTTCACATGTCCCCCCCTTACCACCTGTTGGTCCCAAGAGTCCCCAAGAGGCAAAACAATGGCTGGATAAGCTTGTGCCCGATGTCAATGTTGGCGAATCTATTAGGCTGGTTGACCTCATAGTTGATGAATTCATTAGCTTTATTTAATATAACTTTTTTTTTTTTTTAAAGTTAAAAAGTTGATAATAAGATATTAGAAGTCAAAAGTACTTCTTCCTCAACTTTAAATAATTAATTTTTTTCAGTTTATTTAAGTTATTTGTGCTTAATAAATTATAAATAGAAATTGCATCAAATAGTTTGGTACAGACTCTCAAATTAAAATAAATTATAATCAACTTATAGAAACTGCAACAAACAGTCTCATTGTGTCGTTAGACCAAGTGGTCAATGAAGCCATTGGTCACTTGTTCTCTTGGTCGGCGAAGTCATTAGGTTGCAAGTCATACGGGTGTGAACTAGGCATGTAAGTGAAGCCCACGGGTTAAGTCTATAAGACAGGCCGATATTGGTAATATATCAGTAGTCTCTTATTTCCAAACAATGCTTTAGACGAGCGAAAGTGAAAATTCTCAAAAATTCAAAGATTGTGATTTGTGATTATGATTCAACCTTAAATAATAAGTAGCAATTCTCAATCAAACACAAATAAATCTAATCCAATTAAACGAGAATTGAATTATATCTATAAAACAAACAACGACAAAGTGGCACAATGATCACCTCTAATTGTGATAAAAAATCATGGGTCAAAACCACAAAATAATTCTTTAAAAAGACAAATGAATTATACACGAGAATCCTCAATTATCTAGCGAATCCACGCCCGAATTAAACCGAACTCGATGTGCTTCTTTTGTCACCCATCTTCACCTCGAAATTACTTTGTCCAATGTTGAATCCACACCGTCGATGTTGATGTTGATGTCAATGTCGAGTCCACGACAATGAGTCACTCAAAAATTCACCAAAGTTTTAGATTCAAGTTCCCTAAAATCCACAGATGAACACCTCTCTCTTTGTAAGTGAAAGTATAAACTAGAAACCTCTTGATGATTGTCAATATATAGTCTGTTGATCCATCGATCACCCTCTATTCATCAAGGAAGCCAATATATAAACACCCTCCAACATAGAATACTTTGGTTGCTCACAGAGGCGGAGCTATGCTTAAAATACATGTAATTTTTATCTGAAATTGTTGACTATTTACACAATGAACCCAGTGGGTCTATCAAAAGAAAAAAACCATTATGAAAACTTTACACATTGACCCCACTCACTGGGCCCAAGAAAAAAAAACCTACTCTCACTATACATATACAAACAAAATCAAACTTTATTCATAAAGTTTAGCACTCTACGAACAAACCCACCATTAGTTTATTTTTCTTGGTCCCAATCCCGATTCTGACATCGATAATCATTTGGAACAACAATCACAATTTCTGGTCCTTTAGTCTTTGAATGTGGCACCACCAGGGTCATATTTCTTTTACTCAAGATGTTTTTCTATGTATGATTCAATTGTGTTGATGAGTTTTTGTCAATATTTGGGATTTGATAAGAACAAAGACTAGGGGTTTTTTTTTTTTTTTTTTTTTGGGGGGAGGGGGTGTTTGGGGTTTATAGTTTTCTAATGTTCCTTTGTATTGTGTAGAATGCATTCTACACTTATTTTAAATTGACATTATTTTGGATTACTTTTGTCAACGTAATTGGGAATATATGAAATTTACAAAATAACATATGAATGTTAATGTTGTTTGGTTGTGTAGAACTAAAAATATGATATAATGATATTGATGATGCTTTGCTAGATGAACCCACTGAACGAAATTCCTGGCTACGCCACCGGTTGCTCTCTTGTTGAGAATTTGGATGGGTTAAATCCTAAATTGAGCAAATGATACACTTTATAACAAAGAGAGCAGCGAAAATTGCTCGAGCGTAGGAAATACCGCTTGAGCGGTGTAACTAAAGTGTAAGTATGTCTTCATAAAGTGGCCCACATGCCACATTACTTTTATTTATATTATTGTAAATATTATATATATATATTTAATCAACATAATTTAGGTAACTAACGTGTGTGATGCCCACTACTTAATATGGTGGTTTCATGGAAGTTATAACTTCCCTGATGGTGGGAAGTTATTAGAAGTTACAATGGATCATGGGTCCAAGCCTATCTATATATGCCTGTGATTGCTATCAAAATACAAACGTTGTTTTGTGAATAAAATAGGCTTGAAACTCTGTTTCTTCCACTTTTCCATATGGTTCTGTAAAAGTGTTTTGTGTTCTGTGAGTGGTTTTATTTATACATTCAAGACTTAATCAATTAAGAACAAAATTCAAAGGCTTGAACATTATGACAGGAGGTATTCTTCTTTCTTATTGAATTATTTTAATTCTCACAATTGGTATCAAAGCCTCCTTTTGTTATGTTGTTTAGCATTATTAATTTTATAGAGGCCAAATCATGTTTGATCTTATTCATATTTCTGTCCCATCATTATCATTGTTATACCAACGTGTTCACTATTTGATAAAATCCTGGGTTTATCTTGATGATTGTAACATAAGACTATTTGTGAACTGTGGTATGAGGCCTCAAAGAAACAAAAATTATTTAATTCGTAACACAAGACTTTGCTGCGTATTTAAATAATAATAAAATTATTACTTTATCATTGTTTGATCTCCATGACGTAGAACATGCCCATTGTTTTGAATTTTTTAATTCGTTTTACTCATCTGGGTTTGATTTATGATTAACTGCTTATATAATATATATATATATATATTACTAGACTGTTTCACTAATTCAATGAATATATATATATTTATAGATTATATGTGAAATTAAGTAACAAACTCATGTTTGCTTATGGAATTCAAATTGATTTATGATTGCTTCCTTTATTTGGACTTTTTGTGACTATGATTTTCCATTAAAAAAAAAAAATACAAAGGAAATCGTAAGTCTTGTATATGTGGTTTTTGAGAGAAACATCATCTAGTCTTGTCCAATATTGATTTAAATTTAATCTTGAATTTTATAATGGGACTAATATGCTATTCAGATTATTCTATTGTAGTTACATGTACAAGCAGTGATTGAATTCATTTGAATTTCGTACAATAAATTATTTTAAATAATGTCCCTTCAAGCCTTATAAATTTTCAAGTTCATTGGCATGCTATCTAGAATAGTGTAATATTATATTACATGCATTAAAGTTATTATTCATGCCATGAAAATTTATGTGAAATAAGAGCATGTATAACTATGTATTGGACTTATGGAATTTATTTTGGTCCAACTTTTAAGCAAAATCTAGTATAGGGTTGAATTACATGGGTTTTGGTCTTGGGATTTTCATAGGATATTATTCTGATTGCATGTATTATATATTATGTGCATTAAAAGATTATGTACTTGTTGTGACCTATGGATTTGCTCACATTAATAAATTATGCCATAATTAAAAAGATTTTATTCTGTTTTAAGAGTAGCCACATCATCTTAAGAATAATTAAATTATGTGCATTCTCAGTATTTTGATCACAAAGTTAAAAATTAATTTGGCATTTTTATATTATAATTATTTTTTATAAATAATTTCTTGGTCCTATAGGAAAGTAGTTATTTATGAAATTTAATTGGAATAAGATAATGGATTGGGTATTAAAGGGATTAAACACTCTAAACCCATAGGTATGAGTTTTCTTTTCCTTAAATATTTTAGAACCCATTAGTCTTATTATAAAGTAATAGCAAATCTAATACAGTTTAGTGACCTCTACCCACAGGAAGGTTTAGATTTGTTACTAAATTTAACATTGGTTGATTCAGACTATAGTTATTGTTTCAAAGCATTAATAATGTTCTTGGTAATTGCAGTGATTTCTACCTCTGTACTGTCTAATGAGTCTTCTCGTATTCCATTCTTGAACGGTGATAATTTATCGGACTGGAAGGACAAAATCCTTTAGACATTAGAGTGCATAGACCTCGATCTGGCACTTCGTGTGGATGAATCTCCTGAACCCTCAGATGAGAGTTCCGTTACAGAAAAGAGTTCTTATGATAAGTGGGAGCGATCTAATCGCTGAAGCCTAATGCTCATAAAGTCACATATTCTCCAGAGCATTAGGGGCTCAATCTCACCATCAGATAAGGTCAAGAACTACATAAGAGCCATTGAAGAGCAATTTGTTAGTTCTGACAAAGCAGTAGCAAGCACCCTAATGAACAAACTATCAGGAATGAAGCATAACAATTTTAGGACTGTGCGTGAGCACATTATGGAAATGAGGGACATTGCAGCTCATCTTAAGTCCTTAGAGATTGAGATTTCTGAGTGATTTCTTATTAATTTCATACTCAATTCTCTTCTTGTGTAATATGGAGCATTTCAAATTTCTTACAATACACAGAAAGAAAAATGATCTATCAATGAACTTTTGACCAGGTGTGTTCAAGAGGAGGAGAGATTGAAGCATGAAAAAATGGAAAGTGCTCATTTAGTAACACCTAAAGGAGGGCAATAGAAAAAGGGCAAAGGTGATCAAAAATAGAAGAAGCTTGGTGTGAAAAACCCTCACATCTGATTAGTGTCAATTCATGATTTAGCATGATAAGTAATTGTCTAAGATGAAATCCTAAATTAATTATGTGAGTGTGTTGTTTTAATTGCATTCTTATCTGTTCGATATAGAAAGATCTGTTCATGTTTTGATTTCAAATTGCGAATTGAACGCCTTATCGGCAACCGGTCCAGAAATTGACTTGTGTTATATGGTAATTAGGATTTATAGAATTTTATGGTAGGTTTAATTAAATTTCGATTTGGGATGATTAAAGTAGAATAAATCAGGCTGAATTAATTGAACCTAAGTTAATTACATGTTTGCCATTACGTGGATTATTTCAAGGCCATTGTTTATTCTCATTTCATATATGTTTGACACCATTAGCTTCCATCTCCTTAGTCAAACGTGAGAGAGGGAGAGACTTGAGGGAAATTGAACTCAACAAGAAATTTTGCTTGAATTAAGAAGAATTGAAGACTCTTCTACATTGCTCAAGGTTTTGGCTTAGGTAAAGTTTGATTGAGAAGCCTAGGTAAGAGCTCAACCTTTTAATCTTGTTATTGAGCCATCTAGGACTTACATATGAATTAAATAGGTGAATTAATGGGAGAATTGAGCTTAAATCCAAGAGAGTTTAGTTAATTCATGCATGCATGTCCATACCATGGAGTTTGAAGTTCATTTCTATGAAATTCTCACATGCATGTTCTTATCATGGTTAAAATCCAAGAACTCACCATGTTTTGAGTTGAATGTTGCATTTGATCATGTTTTGAGAAGCTCAAGATCAAGAAACCTCATGCATGTTGTGTTCTTGCATTGTTCATAAAAGTTACATTGAAATTGTGTTCAATTGGCATATTTTTGGGCTTTGATTTTATGAAATGATCTTCAAAACATGTTGTGTTATGAGTTTCTAAGTGTTTTCCAGAAATTTGGCCCAAAAGGATGTGTTTTGGCATGTTTGATTCATGGTTTGAAGCTTGGGAGCAAATTTGGAAAACCAAGAATTCGGCTTCCTCGCTCGAGCGACCGCCTTGTTTTCAGACTTCCGTTCGAGCGAAGGAATGCTAGCTTGAGTGTAAATTGCAAGCTCTCAGGTTTTTGCGTGTGCAGACGCACGCTCGAGTGACGAGACCTACGCTCGAGCGAATAACTGTGTCACACGTTTGAGCGAGCATCGAGCGGAGAATTTCAGTAAGCAGTACTTTTCACATTTTTGCAGATTGCTCGAGCGAGAGAGTCTACGCTCGAGTGATCTCTCTCATTCGGTCAGCTCGCTCGAGCGAAGGAGTCTACGCTCGAGCGAGACCCCTGTTTTCAGCAAGTTTTGAAAAATGTTTTTAAGTATATTTTTGCATCCTCACTCCATCCTAGGCATTCCTAGGCCATGTTTAAGGCATCATGATGAGGATAATGTTATAGAACCACACCAAATCAAGTTAGGGGCTAAGTTATTAATCCTGAGTCTGTAATTTAGTATGTGTTCGTTCAGCAACTGTGTAGGTCTGGCACCCAAAGAAGCTGTTTAGCCGCTTATAGCCCAGTAATCTGTGAGTAACAATGTTGTAAAGATATGTTCAATTATAATTATCTTCTGAACGATTGACTGTACTGCTCCTTGAAGCGATATTTTTCGCTGTTTGTCATATTTTATGAACTGTACTTGTGGCATCCATAGCAACTTACTGTTACTGTTACTGCTAATGTACTATTACTGTTACTGTTACAGAGATCTCTGTCAGTTCCAATGTTTGGAACTACTATTGTTTACTGTTTTGATGGCCATCAACTGACTGTTCGGTCTATTAAGACCTACTGTACTGTTCTGCTATTGGATGTACCACGTATGACTGCTATGATTTCTAAATGACTGATATGACATGAAAAATGAGGCACTGATTGAATAACTGATCTACAGATCCAATTGACTGTTTTAATTACTAAAAGGACATTCATTCTTAACCATTTTACACATTTGTTATTCACTGGGTTTTAGCTCACAGTTTATATATATATGTAGGTGGCCAGGCTCCGGACCAAAACTAGAAGCGTCAAGTTAAGCTCATGTTTTGTCAAACCAACCGTTGTGTCTCGCTTTGAGGTTCCGAGTTTGCTCGGGCCAAGGCTGTTTTGGGGTGTTTCAGATTCACCCTTTTTGTCTCTGTTAATGTATGAGTGTTTAAGGCGTTGGACTGTACAGTTATGGTGAAGGGATTAGGTCCCTAACCTGTATTCTACGTGTATCGGATATGTATATGTGTATATGGCTATGAATGTGGTTATGTCCATAAAAGTTTTTCTCATTCAGGTTTTCACAGCTCATTGGACATCTTTTATTTCTGATTGGCTTCTGCCAACCCCTTTATATATTGTATTACTGTTTTTGCTGTTAATCAGGCCTTCGGTAATCACGGATTACTGGCCGGTTACGATGCTAAACCCTTAGGGGCGGGTTTGGGTCGTGACACTTGGTAAAGTGCCATTTAAAAATCATGGCAATAAGGATGTATGCTTCTTTTATAAGAAAAAGGGTCACATGAAGAAAAACTACCCCAAGTATAAGAAATGGCTTGAGAAGAAAGGTAATCTCATATCTCTCGTGTGTTATGAATCTAATTTTGTTAATACTTATTAATATGATTTGTGGATTGATTCGGGTTCTACAGTTCACATTGCTAACACCATGTAAGGCTTCCTCAGCCTAAGGAAACCAAAGGGAAGTGAACAAGGCATCTATTCAAGCAATGGAATGCGTTTCCACGTCGAAATTGTTGGAACTTTCAGCCTTGTTTTAAAGAATGGCTTTGTTCTAGATCTTGAAAACACTTTTTACATTCTATCTTTTTCTAAAAATTTAATTTTTGTTTCTAAACTAGTACCGTTTGGATTTGAATTTCAATTTGTTGGTGCAGATTTTGGTTTGTTTCTGTAGGATTTGGTACTTTAGTTAATGGTTTGTACAAATTAAATCTGAATCATATTTTTGAACAAAATCTTTTAACCTTGCATAGTGATATTGGCATTAAGCATAATATTGTTGATGAGTCCTCCTCTATACTTTGGTATAGGAGATTGGGACATATCTCTATTGAGAGAATAAATAGGTTGATTAATGATGAAGTCTTTTTAACTCTTGATTTTACCAACTTTGGTATTTGTGTGGACTGTATAAAGGGAAAACAGACTAACAAGATCAATAAAGGTGCCAAAAGAAGTGAGGAAATTCTTGCAATCATATACACTGATATTTGTGGAGCATTTACTCTACCTTGACTGACTAGTCAGAGATATTTTATCTCATTTATTGATAACTATATACGATACATATATCTCTACCTCTTGTTTGATAAGGCCAATGCACTTGATGCCTTTAAAGTTTATAAAGTAGAGGTAGAGAAACAAACAGAAAAGAAAATTAAAATTGTGAGGTCAGACAGAGGTGGAGAATATTATGGGAGGTACACAGAATTGAGACAATTATCAGATCCATTTGCTAAGTTCCTTAAGGAAGAAGGCATTATTGCACAAAATTCAATGCCTGGCACACCACAACAAAATGGTGTTGTTGAAAGAAGGAACCGAACACTTCTGGACATGGTAAGGAGCATGCTTAATTATTCTAATGTGCCTATAAATTTGTGGGGTGAAGCTTTGAAAATCGTTGTGTATATCTTAAACAAGGTTCCGTCCAAGGTTGTTCCCAAAACACCATTTGAGTTATGGAAAGGATGGAAGCCAAGTTTAAGAAATTTACACGTTTGGGGCTGTCCAGTTAAAGTGAGGGTGTATAATCCACATTTAAAGAAATTAGACCTCGGAACAGTTAGTGGTTTTTTCATAGGCTATGCGGAAAACTCTAAGGGCAACAGATTTTATTGTCCTTCAAATTCACTTAGAATTATTGAAGCCAAAAATGCTAAGTTTATTGGGGAAGTTGACCCTAGTGGAAGTTACCCTGGAAAGATAGAGTGGGAGGAATCACGGGATCTAGATACAACACCCGTGAATATAGGTGAGTTGGTTGTCTTTCAGGATAATCAACTTGATATCCTTGAAAATCAACAAATTCAAGAACTTCCACCACAGGAGGAACAAGTCAACATAAAGCCTGTAGCTTAAGTCTCAATTGAGACTACAGAATTAAAAAGATCCTTACAAGTTAGAAAGTCAGCAATTTTTGGTGATTATTTTGTATACTTAATGGAGTCTGATTTTGACATCGGACCTAAAGATAATCCTATTTTATTTTCCAATGCCATGAATAGGGATGATTCTAAATTATAGTATGATGCCATGAAGAAAGAGTTAGAACCTATGGCTAAGAATCAAGTTTGGAAAATTGTCGAGTTGCCTAAGAGAGTTAAAGTTATTGGCTGTAAATGGGTCTATAAGACCAAGAAAGACTCAAATGGCAACGTCGAACAATATAAGATCAGACTTGTAGCTAAGGGTTTTACTTAAAGAGAAGGCATCGATTATCATAACACCTTCTCTCCGGTTTCAAAAAAGGATTTATTTAGAATTATCATGACATTAGTGGATCATTTTGATTTAGAGCTACATCAAATGGATGTGAAAACGACATTTTTAAATGGGTATCTTGAGGAAGAAATATACATGAAGCAACCTGAATGTTTTTGTTCTGACAAAGATAGTCACTTAGTTTGCAAGCTCAAGAAATCCATATATGGACTAAAACAAGTTTCTCGACAATGGTATATAAAGTTCTACAATGTTATTACTTCATATGGTTTTACAGAGAATGTTGTGGACAAACTGTATATATCTTCAGGTCAGTGGGAGCAAATACATTTTTCTAGTTCTATATTTGGATGACATTTTACATGCATCTAAAGATTTGGGATTGCTGCATGATAATAAACAATTTCTTTCCTAAAATTTTGAAATGAAGGATATGGGTGAAGCTTCTTATGTCATTGGCATAGAGATTCACAAAGACAGGTCCAAAAGGACATTAGGACTGTCTTATACAGCCTACATTGAAAGAGTTTTGGAGAAATTCAAGATGAGTGATTGCACTCGTAATGTAGCGCCCATTTTAAAGGGTGACAAATTTAGTTTAAGTCAATGTCCGAAGAATGATTTGAAAAAGGAACAAATGATTAGCATTCCATATGTGTCTGTTGTAGGCAGTTTAATGCATGCTCTAGTTTGTGCATGACCTGGCATTGCATTTGCGGTGGGGATGCTTGGAAGATACCAAAGCAATCCAAGAATGAAACATTGGAAGGCTACAAAGAAAATCATGAGGTACTTAAAAAGAACCAAGGACTACATGTTTACTTACAAGCATGTTGACTGTCTTGAGGTGGTTGGATATTCAAACTCGAATTTTGCGGGTTGTTAAGGTTCCAGAAAATCCACTTTAAGATATGTCTATCTGCTAGCAGGCGGTGCTATTTCATAGAAGAGCACCAAAGAGATGATAATTGCATCATCAACAATGGAAGCAGAGTTTATAGCATGCTTTGAAGCAACATTACAGGCTATTTGGTTAAGGAATTTTATCACAGGACATCGAATTGTAGATTCAATTTCTAGGCTATTAAAGGTTTACAGTGATAATTCGGCTGCGATTTTCTTCTCTAACAATAACAAAAATGGCAGCCGAAACAAACATATTGACATAAAGTATCTTACTGTTCGAGACCGTGTTAAGAAGTAAGAAGTCAACATTGAGCATATTAGTACTGATATGATGATTGTAGATCCCATGACCAAAGGTCTTTCTATAAAGGTGTTTTCAAAACATGTTGAGTGCATGAGACTGATTGGTTAGCTCAATAATTTTTCTAGTTGTTGTTTTGTTTTGTTTTATTTTGTCATGACATTTTGATTATTATTAGTGAAAAGTATCATTTTATGCACCTAAAGTATTTGTGATTCTATGCAGTCCATTGGGACTATTGATCCATAGGGAGCATTGGACCCAGAATAACTTATTAAAAGTTATTCATAAAGAATGACACCACATAAAGTTGAGAGTATCATACAATGTAATACATAGAAGGAAATACTCAATTGATAGAGTATAACCACCATGATTTGTGTATTATAACTCTTATAAGGTTTAGGTATTTTTATTTAATGGGCATAATTAGTTTGTTGGTTACCCAAAAGTTAGCAAAATGTGTCATATGTGCCAAGTGAGAGAATGTAAGTATGTCTCCATAAAATGGCTCATATGCCACATTAGTTTTATTTATATTATTATAATTATTATTTATATATATATATATTTAACCAACATTATTTGGGTAACTAATGTGTGTGATACCCACTACCCAATATGGTGGTTTCATGGAAGTTACAACTTCCATGATAGTGAGAAGTTATTAGGAGTTACAATGGATCATGGGTCCAAGCCTATCTATATATGCCTGAGATTGCCATTAAAATACAGACGTCGTTTTGTGAATAGAATAGGGTTGAAACTCTGTGCTTTCCACTTTTCCATATGGTTCTGTAAAAGTGTTTTGTGTTTTGTTAGTGGTTTTGTTTATACATTCAAGACTTAGGCCTCGTTTGGCTTGTAACAGTTTTAGCCTAAAAGTCAAAAAGTTACTAAAAAAATCAAAAAGCTTATAAGCTATACTGAAAAGTTAAAAATTCCATTTTCTCTCTACTTTTTGCATATCTTTTCATAAAAAATCAAAAAGTCATTCCAAACATATTAATTTTTTTTACCTCATAATTTAGCCAAAAAGTCAAAAAGCTACTAAAATAACATGTTCCCAAACAAGACCTTAATCAATTAAGAACAAGATTTAAAAGCTTGAACATTATGGCAGGAGGTATTCTTTTTTCTTATTAAATTATTTTAATTCTCACATAAAGGCGATGCTTACATATAGGCCAACCGCTCGAGCACAACACCTACCGCTCGAGCGGTAAAACATGCTTCCCAGAAGTTCAGAACACAAGCTAAGATACTGAATGAATTATTGCATCGTTTGAGCGTATGAAAGACCGCTCTAGCAGTTCATCAATTTTGAAATCTTGATTTCCCCGTGCTTAGTCAACGAAGAAACAAATAAAGACTGCTCAAGTCAAGATACAGAACGTCAACACAAACTTTTCTACTTAGGCATAATACATGTTAGATTCACATTTAAACTCTCATAACCTTACAAATAAAAGAAAATGAAAGTAATTATAGCTGAATGGTATTTTTGTTCAACGAAACTCTCAATTAAAAAAAAAAAGAAAAAAAAAAAAAATTCCCTAACAGAAAGGAATCAAGACTGTCACGTCAGCTCAAAGTCTGACCTGACTCAACGCCCTAAAGTCGCTTTGGATTAGTGTTTTGATCCGATCACATAGTCCTATGGAGCCACAAATTAGTCATGTTAGTTGGGTTGACCCGCTCAAACGGAGCCAGACTTGTAAGTCATGCCTATAGGTTAGGCTCCTTTTTGAAGTGTGCAAACATTAGGTTTGATAGCCAACAGATCGAACTGAAATACAATTTATATTTATTAAACTATGCTATATATATATTGTCAATATGTAAGGGAATATATACGAATAACGGCTTAGAAGAAAAATCTCATAATATGAAAAAATAAATAACTAAACAAAAAATCTCTAATAAAGAGTAAATATTCAATTTTCATTTCTGGTAAAGATTAACCCAATGATCACTCAATTGAGAGTGTATTAGAGGTGGATAACGGTTTATCCGATCTGTAAAATCCGTTCAACCCGCATATAAATGGGCGGTTTCGCAGACACAATGCAGGCAAATGCGATTTGAAATATGACATGTTTGCGGGTTGCGGGTTTAACCCGCACCTATAAGAACCCATCTGCATTTTTTTTTTATAAAGTTTTTATATTTATTATTAATCTTAATCATTGATTTCATTCCTATATCCTACTTAAATATTTTTGTCAAAAACAAAACTCCCTTTATTCTTTGAACTTTCTCTAACATTACATTTGCTAATAGTATTATATCAATTGAAATTGAATAAATATTGATCATATTATTATTGTTTCATAATTGAACTTGTCCCGGATGAAGTGTGATTTGGAATTTTAAATTCCTTAATGAATATGGAGTTATAATTTAAGATTTTGAAATATGGACTTGTGTTAGTTTATAATTTGATTTAGGATTTTGAGCGATTTGTTTGTGTTACGAATTGATTTTGTTGTGTTTTTAATTTTATAAATTTTAATTCATTAATTATTAATATTGGAGCATTTTAGAAAATGGGAGAAAATGGCCCAAAATAAATATTTACAGAACGAGAAGAAAAAAAAAGGCTCAAAAATAAAATTTTGAAGAAAAAATTCCAATCCACAAACTGCTTGTAACCGCCTGCACATTTGCGAACTCTATCCACACAAATTACAAATCGCATTGTAAATGGTTACGGATTAACTTTTCTCTAAACCACATAGATGTGGGTGAGTCGAAATCAATTCGCAAACCGTTCAAATTCGAATTAAGAACACCCCTAGAGGATATACACATGACCAACCGAGCTAATCTATTTGGTTTAATAAAATCTGCTTGGCTGCATTAATAATAGTCTAACGGATAAGATTTTCATATCTTTGACTTGTATATGACTACATTTTTAAAGAAATTTTGTTATTGACATCTTTTTATTTTAATATTGCATTTGAATATTAAATTTTTATAGAGGGAAAAAAATATAAAAGGAAAAAATGATAATAATAATAATAATAATAACAAAAATAAATTTCTACTTCATTTTATTTTATTTTATTTTGTTTTCATTTTCATCCAACTAAATGCAAACTTTATGAAATGTCAAGATCCAAAGGCAAATGATAAGATTTTCATTTTCACTTTGCTTGGTTCCTATTTTTAAAAAATACTTTTCAAAAAATTCTACTTTCTTGTTTTTCGTGTTTTTTTGTTTTTACTAAATTTTTTAAATATTTTAAATAATTTTTTTTACTTTTTAGACATACCTAACATAAATATACCTAAAAAGTAAAAAATTTGTGAAAAAAACCTTTTAAAAATTCACTAAATACCAAAAATACAAAAAAAAAAAAAAACGAAAATTCAGTACATTTTTTGTATTTTTATGTATTTATTAATTTTTTAAAATATTTTTTCACAAATTTTTTACTTTTTGGATACATCTAAGTAAGGTGAATCTAAAAAAGTAAAAAAAATGTTTAAAATTTTAAAAATATTCACTAAATACAAAAAAATATGAAAATCAAAAATTTTAATTTTTAAAAAACTTAATAAAAAAAATTCAAACCAAACACACTGATATTATTGACGTGAGAGCATTGTGATGATAGTGATTTCATTGTTAATATATGATTAGATTGTAAATACAATATTATTGCAATAATGATGCAACAACAACCAAGTCAGACCAAAGAAAAGAAAGTGCCTGTAATCTGTCAATAAGCGCCAGAAATTTTCACAAACTAACACCCAATTTTTGACATGAGAGCATTGTGATGATAGTGATTTCATTGTTAATATATGATTAGATTGTAAATACAATATTATTGCAATAATGATGCAACAACAACCAAGTCAGACCAAAGAAAAGAAAGTGACTGTAATCCGTCAATAAGCGCCAGAAATTTTCGCAAACTAACACCCAATAAAAAACTAAAACAATCATCCTCAAATTAATTGAGATTGAGGCCCCTTTAAAATAAGTCAAAAAAATTAATATTCCTTTTGTCCTAATATATTAATCTCTTATTTTATTTTTTATTGTCTTAAAATATTAATTTTTTTTAAAAAATCAATGATTAAAATGACTAAAATAACATGAATTTTTTTATTTAATTTTGTCATTCTTTTAAATTCATTAACATTAATATTTTTGAAGTGTAATAATTATACTACCAAAGAGTAGTTTTGAAAAATTAACATTTTTGAAATATAATAATTATACTACCAAAAAAAGTTAAATTTCCTAAAAGAAGCTAATATTTTAGATGGAGAGTATAAATTATAAAATTAGTCTCTCTACTTTCAGGTCTTTTATTATATATATATAAAAAAAATAGTGATACATCTCTCTCCAACTTTAGATAATAAAAAATGTCTAATATATTTTTTTCTTATTAATTGAGAACCTCAATAGGTAAAATACGTAATTTACATTCAAATTTGCAAACACATCCAAACTCCAACCAAAACCCTTTAAACTCAACTCACTCATTCACTCACTCCCAACCACCTCCACCCCCTCCCCCGAAAAATGATTGAGAGCTCTAATAAAGGAGCTCTAATGAGCTCTAATAGGAGTGGACCCTACCGTGATGTGATGTTTTGACCTTGGTTTTATTTATTTTTATTTTTTTTATTTACTGTCACATCATTAGAGCTCAATTAGAGCTCCTAAATTAGAGGGATGTATCATTACTCCCCTCCCCCCCTCTCTCTCTCTCTCTCTCTCTCTGTTCTGAGTGTTATGTGATAAGAAGAAAAATAATTGGAAGCTCTAATAAAGGATCTTTATTGAGCTCTAATGGGAGTGGATCCTATTGCGATGTGATGTTTTGATCTTAGTTTTATTTTATTTTATTGTTTTTATTCTTTGCTATATAATTAAAGCTCAATTAGAATTTTAAAATTAGAGGGATATATCATTGCTCGTGATAAGAAGTCTCTGTACAAAACAATGACGATGGGAGGACATTTGGGCTCCGTTTGTTTTTAGAGATAGAATAGAGGGGATTGATAATGAGGGGATTAATAGTGAGGAGATTGTTAGTAAGAGGATTGATAGTGAGGGGATTAAGTAAAATTGTGTTTGTTTTGATGATAGTTGTTAGTGTAGAGATTGTTAAATTATTTTTATATAAAATAAATATAAAATAATAAAACAAATAAAAAAAATACAAAAATATTAAACATTAATGTTTTAGAAAAAATTCCTAACATGTAAAAAATTTTAAAAAAATAAAAATAAAATAAAAAATTTCCAAAAAAAAAAAATAAAACAAACAAAATAATGATTTTTACTTAACAAAAAATACAAAAAATTAAACATTAATGTTCAAAAAAAAAAAAATGCCCAACATGTAAAAAATAAAATAAAAAAAAAATAATTTCTAGTCCACCGGACTATTTTTCTAATACTAAGTCCTGGAGGCCCATTCGAATCCCCTTGGGGAGGCCCATCCTAATCTGGAGCTCACTATCAATCCTCTCCCCATCTCTCAAAACAAACACAATATTAGTGGGTCTTACCTCACTACCAATCTCAATCCCCCCTCTAACTCTCCAAACAAACGGGGCCTTTAGATCTGCTACGTGTTCAAAACTACAAAAATTGTATTATTAATTAATAAATTAGGTTTTTAGAATGCGAATTTAAACTAATAATATATTGATAACGAGAAAGTTCTTGATCTATGAAAGTAAAACTAAAATTAAAAGGAAATAAAAAAAATGAACTTGAAAAAAAAGAGAAAAAACTGACCTTAAATATGTTAAATATGCTTGTGAAGAGAAATTTCTCTTTGCTGAAATTTAGTTAAAACACTTCAACTACTATAAAAATATTATGCATATTTTATTTTATAAAATCTCAATATCAAAAATCTTAAACTAAAAATTCCTTATAAAAAATTAAAAAATTGCTAAAAAAAATTAATTCACAATTCACTCAAAACCCCGTTCTTCTATCACTCCAATTGCTATGTACTATCTTATTAATAGATGTGCACCGCCTTATACAATTAATCAAATTTACATAACACAACTCTTAAAAAACATGTCTATATATATAATCATTATTCTTGTACAGTTCTATTACAAACACAAAATTCAAATATAAAAAAAAAAATTACAATACAAAACATAAATTTTTTTACAGAATTATGGGTCCAGTTCTAAACAATCCTATACACCAATATAAGTTCTGTATTTAATTCTCTAACTAATTTTTGTATTCTTAGAATTACTCTCATCTTGTATTGAGTGAAGTGCAAAGTGTCCCTCGTCTCTCTTTTGTGAATAATTTATGTACATGTAACACATCTGATTTTTTTTTTCCAATTATTTATTTATTATTATTATCTAAATTTGAAGTAATGGACAGGAAATTACTGACCTTGAAGTTGAGAGCTAGGCTGAGTCAATGACCCAGTGTTGGCCATCGAGTTGGACTCGGAGTCCTTTGACTCGGGCAAACATATTCACAGCTCTCCTCACCCCCTTATTGTCAGCCGACGTAAAGTAGTCATGCCCAAAAATAACACCACCCGGTCTAAGCAGTTTATAAGCACGGTTTATATCTGACCAGGCCGAATGAAAATCATGACCCGCATCAACCTCGATTAAGTCCCCAAACACGCCGCACTCACACAGTTTCTCAAGACCCGACCCGGTCGAAAACGGAACATACAGAACCGACTCGGTCGCGTTTGATTGAACCACGTTCTGCATGAACTGGTACAGAAGTAAAACGTCGCCGTTCACCATCTTGATGTCCCTGAACCGGTCGCGAAAACCGGGCCATCCTCGAAAATCGTCGATGCAGACGATTTGAGTCTTCAGGCCGAGTCCACTCGCCAACTCGGCCATGTGAATCGCCGAGGCGCCCAAGAACGTGCCAACCTCGATTATGGTCTTGGGTTTTACTTTGCGGATTAGGTTCTCGAATACGGCGCCGTATGAGCCCCACCCTTTGATTCTCTTCCGGCGGAGGAGAGTGCTAGCGTGCGCCGGGGGGAAGTTGTCGTACGGCGACGTTCCGTTGAAGACTCGGTCGAGAATCGTTTGTCGGACGAGTTTGGAAGGGACTGGGTCAGCGCACTGAGTTGTGAAACGGTAGTGGTCTTTGTCGGCGGCGGAGACGGTGGTGTCGGAGAGTGTGGATTGGGGAATTGTTGGGGGTAGAGGAGGGGGGTGCTGATGGTGGTGGTGGTGGGAGGTGGAGGATGGGGAGGAGAGATAACCGAAGGCGTAGGAGAGGAGGAGGAGGATGAGATAGGCGGTGGGTTTGGTGAAGTTCTTGTGGGTGAAAGCGGCGACGCGGCGGCGGCGGTGGTGGAGAGGTGGTTGTGGTTGTTGCTGTTGGTCTTCTTTCATTTTTTTTAATTTTTATTTTTAATATTCTTGGTTTCAAGATTTCAGTGTTGTTACTAGTAGTTAGACGGAAAAGAGATATTAGAGCAGATGGATGGGGGGAAGGAGGATGAGGGTAAAGAAGTTATATGGTGTTTATGGGCATCATACTCTAACTGTGTTGTGACTAATAAAAATAATAAAATTTATATAATTTTATATTAAATGATTAAAAATAATAAAAGATATAATAATTATGATTGGTTAAGGACGAATTTAAATAATGCCTTGGATCAGGAAATAGGGGGGGATGGGGTTGATTGCGTGTTTAGTACACAGCGGGTGTATGAAAACGACCGGCGAACGTCATCGGTGTAGTTGAGAGTTTGGAGGGACTTTAGTCCGGTTGCATGTGGTTGTCCCAAATAAAATTAATTGCGTAATTTACACTAATTATCATTCAACATTTGAAAAAAAAAATCATCCGTTTAGTTTTATTTTTCTAAATTAAATTTTTTTAAATTATATATTTAAATAATAAAATATTTATGAAAAAATATTTTAAAAAATTAATAAACACACAAAAATATGAAAAATGTATTGAATTTATATATATATATATATATTTTGATATTTAGTGTATTTTTTAAAGTTTTTTTTATAAATATTATACTTTTTATGTGTATTTATATTAGGTGTGTCTAAAAATTTTTAAAAAAATGCTTAAAATATTAAAAAAATTCATTAAAACATTAAAATACAGAAAATAAAAAAGTAAAATTTTTTGAAAACTATTTTCTAAAAATTAGAACCAAACAAGCTGATAATAAACATAAAATTAAGGGTTGAAAATATCACTTACATTTGAAAAAAAATAAAAAGAAAAAGAAAAATAAATACAATTAGACTTGGTTTTATTTATTAAAATAAGGCATAAGAGTATCTCTAACTCACTAGACATATAATGCTTGCTAGTCAAAATGTTTAGTATAATTTATTTTTTTCAACTCTAATGTACGTATATGATTAAGCATTTTGACTCAACTTACATTTACTAACTATATGTAGCTAGCTTTCAAGTATTAGACAAAATGTATTTAATACTTAGGATCATGTTCCTTCATCTTTGTCGTTGATATGCCATTCTATAAAATTAATAATATTTGAATAAATAATTAAAATAAAAAATATAGTTGAAGTAAAAATATAAAAAAGTTAATAAACACGTGAAAATGTTAATGGATTGAAATTATTATTTTTAAATTTTTTTATATAATGATCATTTATAATGTATTTTTTATCATCATTTTAGTAAATTTAATGTGAGAATAAATGTTTTGATGTAATGAAGTTTCATTCCATTTCATTCTAATGTAAAAAGATGAAAATATCAAATTTATTGTCTATACTTTTTTTGTTACAAAATTTATCATTTATACAATTAGACTTATCCCACATCATCTCTCTAAGCTACTTAAATTTAAATAATATATTTCAAAAAGGGCCAAGCTCGTGGACTAGACGATATTGTTTGGCCTGTGGGATTCACCACGAGTTTTATTTCGATAATCTAAACTGTTCAATATGTAAAACTTGTCGAGTACTTTATCCCTTTAAAAAATCACGTTGATCGGATATTGATAGCTACTTGATCGGATTAGATTTTTGTTAACAATTTATTTTAAAAATTATATTTACTATTGACAAAAATTTGATCTGATTAAATAGCTATCGCTATCTGATCAACGTGATATTTTACAAGAATAAAGTACTTAACGAGTTTACACATTAAACGATTCGGATTATTGAAACAACATCCATGATAGATCCCTACAAACTTAACAACATGCTCTAACTTGATCTCGAATTAGAGAGACCTGGCCCTTTCAGAATCCCTTCACTTAGTTCTCATCATTAGGCTCAAAGGACCACCCGATCCCATCTAGCCCAACTAAACCCAATTATTTAATTAAACAATTTTCATTTGTAAAATGATAATATATTGTTTGATAGTTGAGTAAGTTATGACCCAATTGTGACGGATGACTTTATAAAAACTGTGGTGTCCCAACCGAGCCTCATCTTCTATTTTTGATTCCGTTTTGTTTGATTCTAAAATTTTTATGATTCATTATTTTTTGTTTGGTTGTAAAACTATTATGATTTATTTTTATTTTAAATTTTATGAAACCATCGATAGTTATCTGATCTTTGATTTATTTCAAAATCGAATTAAACCACACCATCCTTACCTCTAATGGAATAGGGGAGGGTGTTGTGAGTTTGTGGAGGTGCTTTTTTAATCTATTTTGATGATCTAAACAATTCACATTATAGAGTTTATTGAGTAAATCATTCATAAAAAAAAAAAAAAAAAAAAATTGATCAAACATCTATAATCCATAAGACTATATTTATGTTTTAAGAAAATAAATGGTTAACATAATTATGATAATTTTTTTAAAAAAAAAAAATTATGATTCGATCATGGGGTTATACATATCCGATTAATCTCATTTTTTTTATAAATAATACACTCGACGGATCTTATAATATGAACGGTTCAAATTATCAAAATAAAATTGAAACAAACCTCAATCAGAATGTCACAGCGAGGTACTGTGACATCACCCTCCCTTCGTCCCACTCGTAATACACGTAGACTAATAAAATCAACTTATTGAATTATTAAAGAAGGGCATGTGATAACTCGATAATATCTATTCCATTAAACTGTTGTAGAAAAAATAAATAAGTTGTGTATGAAAAGAAATAAGATTCGTTAAAGAAGAAAAATAGAACACTAAAAGGCAAGACACATTTAGAATGCTTTCTTTAAAATAGTAATTTCCCCTCTATTATACAAAAATATTTTTTGAAAATTATATTTCTAGGATACAATGCCTTATTTCAGAAAATAATACTAATATTTTATTTATTTAAACAACTATAAATTTCATCTCATGGATATTTGTAATAGAAGATCTCCAATGAAAACTTGAAGAAATATGGAAAGTTCTTCATCTATTTATAGTAGATGAGAGCATACTCATTTGCTTAAGATTTCTATGTTGGAACCAAACTATTAAATTTCCTTTAAATGAAAGTGTAGAGATTCCTTTAGATTTCAATGTAGAAATCAAAATAAAAACATAGATATTATTATTGTTATTAATAAATAATATATAACAATAACAAGCAGTGTTTACTTTTATTTTTGTTCTTTTTCTTTTCCCTTTACTACTTTTGTTTCCTTTTTCAACTTTGGTGTGAGTATGGAATTTTACTTTGCTTTTCTCATGTTTTAATGTCTTTGAACGGGGATTTTATAATTTTTCAAAATTTGATAAGAGCATTGACTGCCATCTGATGAGTTGGTGAGTTGGTCAAATTTTCGGAGAACAGTAGACAGATCCAGCATCCTATTTTGAAGAGATAGCATATGTAATTGTAATTATCGAGTAAGTTGGTATTAAAAAAATTATATTTTATAATGACACAAAATAATTTAAATATAATTTTTTTTAAAATTATTTTTAATTTAAAAATTATAATAAAATATTTAAATAGAATAAAAATAAATTTATTACAAAATAAACATATCTAAATAAATAAATAAAAAAGATAAGAAGAAAAGTTAGAATGATATTCTCATTTGATCTGAATATAATTCTAGATGATCAATAAATTATCACCTATAATCCTGATTTTTTTAAATAAAAAAAAGTTTCACGAACCATTACTTTTAATAGAAAAGTAACGTTTCTTTCTATTTTATTTTAGCAGAAGTCACTTTTTAGCAATTTAAGCTAAAAATATAATAATTTTTTATTTTAATTTGTTTAATTGACAATTGAGATTTTAAATTTTTTTCTTTTAATAAGATCCACCTTGTTTGGCATGCTAAAAAAGTCTAAATGAATAATAAATTATCACATGTAACCCCTATTTTTTTTATTATAAAAAAAGTTTAAACTATCACTTTTTAATAGAAAAATAACGTTTATTTCTATTTGATTTTAACGAAAATCACTTCTTAACTATTTAAGTCAAAAATATTTTTATTTTTATTTTAATTTGTTTAATTGACAGTTGAGATTAAAAAAAAAAGAGAGAGAAATTTAACAGAATCCACCATGTTTGGAAAAGGCTAAAATAGTCATTTGCTTTCTTAATATTTTTGTCTTTTTAAAAAAAAAAATATTTTTATTAAAAAAATATTGTTAAAAGTCCTTATAGTTTAGAAGGATATAATTTTCTTTATTATAAACTTTAAAACCAAAGAAAAAAAAAATGTAAACTTTTAACAGCAATTAATAATTTGAACATGTGTATTTAATAACATATTATATTTAGACCAATAATATTATGACACACGTGAATATTGATTCCATTCTAATTATAATAATATAATTTAAAGAAGAATTTAGATTTAAAATTTTATTTTATAATTTAATAAAGGTAGCATAATTTAAGGAATGAATATTGATCTCATTCCAATTATAAAAAACATAATTTAAAAAACAATTCAAATTTAAAATTTTATTTTAAGAATACAAAATTAATTTATAGACCAATCATATTGTGACATATTTTAATAAAAATTAAACAAAATCAAAAAAATAAGAAAAAAGAATTGTAACTTTGAACCTTAAAAAGATGACAATGTTTTACAACTATAATAATATATAGATACATTTTAGGAAAAATTACTCATAAATCCCATTTGGGGAAATGTTAGTCTATTTAGTCGTACATGTTTTTTTATAAACCAATTAATCCTTTTTATTTGTAGTATGTATTATTGATTTGATTTAGTAATATTAGAGTTTACTTGTTTGTCCTTGTTTGAGATTTGGTTTTGACGTTTTTTTGGATTTGGGTGTAAGTGGGTAAGGTATGATTTAACATTTCTATTTTTTCAAAGATTTCGTGAAGTGATTGGGGGGATTGTTGATGTTACCAACTTGGTGTTACATTATTGATGTTATCCTCCCACTAACCCCAACAATACTAATATTGCAAGAGATCCAAACAATCATAACAACATTAAATAAAAATAATGCGTCGATTACATTATATATATGCACAATATCACATTTGCAATCACTGACAACCCTCACACCCGCGAAAATAATAACATTACACGAGACCCAACCAATCATACAAACATTAACTAAAATACCATGCGTCTGTCACATTACGTACATGCACAACATCACATTTGGTGTCACTGGTAACCCCCAAAACCGCAATCTTAACAACATCACCTAAAACCCCACATTATGCACTATTTAAACATCTCATTTCGAGCATCGATCTTGATGTCGTATTATTCCACAAACAACCAAAGTAACATCGAAGACACCCATAACTGTTGTCATTGAACCAATACACAATCAACGCTGTTGCCGATGGATTGATGTGAAATCACCAATGTTACGTCGACAATGTTAATCGCACTCCTAGATGTCTTAGTGCTCACGCTACTACCTCTATAAATTTGCTAGAAGGGGTTTTTAGATTTTCTAGAGTTTTGAAGGGATTCTGTGATGTTATTTGGGAAATTTGTTAGATGCAATGTTGCCAAATCCAGCTTCCAACTCACACAAAATGAGGATTAACACTGTAACATCTACAAGAAAACGTTGAAGTTTTTGAGCTTCCGTTTTGTTTGCAATGGAGAGAAAAGGAAAAAAATGCTATAGTATGCTTTTGGGCGTTTTGGTAACTACAACATCACCTAAACACCCAATTTACCCCTCCAAACAAACAACCCACGCATTACATTCGTGGGCTTAAGTGTAAATAACATTGACTTAGGACCTTTTAATCTACAAAATAAATTGCAGGAGTATATGGTTCGAACTATCTATACTTGGGATTCATTGGTGTTTTCCCCTTTATTTAAAACAATTTGATTTTTTTTTTTTTTGGGGATATGTTATTAGGTATTAAATATTTTAAATTATTTGTCTAGGTTTTGTACAATTCTTTATCAATTTTTGTTTTTCTTTTTAACGGAGAATATAAATTGTAATTTAAACTATTTTTTATAGATTTTATTTTTCCACATTTTTTTATAATTCATATTTTTTTTTTTGTTTATTTTGTAAACTTGGAAGAACTTTTATAATTCAAACACAAACCATGCATAGCACGATTTAAAAAACTAGTAATTGAGTAATGCTATAACGTCTTGACTTTTATTACTCGAGTTCATTACCAAATCCTTTATAATAATACCATTTTAAATCATTCCATCCATTTGAGAACATAAACAAGGAATAAATAATAACATTCCCTCATGACAATGATGACGATATATTAATAAGACATGGTAGGATGCCCTTGGGCTTACATTGAATAACAATAAATAGAAATAAAAGAGATTTATCCTTACACAATATATGGCACTCGGCCAACAAGTAAAGGGCCCTATGGCCAATAAATAAAAGGCTTCAAGTCATGAACAATCCTCTAGCCTTGTACCTGAAAAGTTTGTTAACACGTGGGATGTGCATTAAGCTAGTAGAGATCCCAAAGATCCTAACCAATCACAACATATAGATAAAAATGATCATGCGTGCACAATGATATACCATATAGGTAGTACGACAGTTAATATCCAAGAGTATATTCCCATAAATATGTTTTTCTCAAAAATATCCTCTTGACACAACACAGTATAAAATCAATCATTCTCTTCCAAATTTTTGTTTTACTTCCAAAAACATTCAAAACCTTATTTTGTTGTTTTAATAAACCTTCCACATTGACATAAAAGAATCTCACTTAAACATTTGTTCAGAAAACATAACCCCGCATGCAAGTCATAACCCAACCCTATATCTCAATACACGTTACGCATCTATGCATCTGAGAGGCTAATTTATGTGAATAGTGTGGGCCGAGCTAAGTTAATATCCTAGACATTGGGCCGAACTACGGGCCGAAGTAAGTGTTTGGATAGCACAGTCCTAGATCATCTAGGCATCAAGTCGGTCAGAGATGGACTGCCAGAGGCCTGACCTAGCTACCCCAAGCTAAACCTCGGAGAAGACCGAGGTGTTAGTAGGAAGGAGGACCGAGCTAAGGGTAGCTCTACAGGGCACCATCTCACAATTAGGACTACTACGGTGCTGCCTGAAGTAGCATCGAGCCATGTAAGCTCGGTTGAGTGTGGTACCAACCGAGATAAGAGTTGCAACCATCTCACTTGGTTGGCAGTGAGTAAGGTGTTATCAGGATAGGCATTATCCTTAGGAGTGTGATTCCTAGGAGGACTCTGCTAAGGAGAATTAGAGTCCTACTAGGATTGTGCCAGGCAGAATCTATAAAAGCTCATAGCAAGACCTATGTACAGGCATCACAATTCTTACTCTCAAATACACAGAGCTTTTATGTCTATTGTCTATTTTGCTGACTTAAGCATCGGAGAGGTTTCCGGCACACACCTGCTGGCTAACTCACGTTTGTGTTTCCAAGTAGTAAAGCGATGACGTTTGAAGGAGTATAAACTTGATCAATAGGTTTATACGAGAAGACTATTTTGTGCTCATACAATTGGTGCCGTCTGTGGGAAAGATATAAAGAACAAACCTTTTGATTGAGTTTTCTCTCAATTAATGTCAATGGTGCATAATGAAGAGTTGCCACATTCTGCTATCGATGGGCAAACCCCAGAAGAGGACGGGAGGCGCAAAGTTTTGCCTTTTGTCCCGCCCATGGCAGAATTGGACCCTCAGCGATGGAACCCACAGAGAGACATGAGAGAAAGACGAGGCTCAAGTCCACGCCGCTCTGAAAGCCTTGATAGACAGAGGCGGATGATGGATCCTCAGCTTCTGGAAGATTGCGTAAGGGAGCAAGGCGAAGTGATGAGGAGAATGGCGGCTAACATGGAGATTATGAAGCGCCAGATAAAAGGCAAAGGGGTGGCAGAAGAAGAGATGGGCAAAGACAGAACGCACTCTCGCCACTTAGGAGATCGTGACAGGCAAGTCACACCGTCTCAGATTGAAAGCAGAAGCCTCAGGACAGGCGACACGCAGTCAAGAACCTCTAAGGCTCGTTACTCCAGGTTTGAGAGAACGAGGACTGAAAGGTCTTGTACGGAGGGAAGCAGTTATCGGCCCTTGTATACACACCAAACGACATCTAGGCACATAGAGTTGCCTAGGTCAGTAGACCTGCGGACAGTGCTAGAAGAAAGGGCTCGAAGGAGAGAAGACACTTAGGCTCGTGACCTCCGAAGGGTCTCTACTCTACAACGGTTGGCTCCTGGGACACATGGGAGTGTCGAGGTTGGAATGCCAGTACCATGTCTTGCCTACGAACTAGCAGACAAAGCGTTAGCAAGGTTGTAGAGTTCACTATTTGTTCCAGCGATAGAGAACGCACCATTATCCTTAGGCTTCCACTAGCCTAAGTTCATAACTTATGAGGGGAAGTCAAACCCCTATATGCACTTGAGCCACTTTCGCCAGGTTATGGCCGTGTGTCGACGAAACGAGGCTCTAATGTGTATCCTATTTCCTTCTAGCCTAGGTGACCTGGGTTTGACATGGTTTGAGAGGTTGCCAGAAGGCAACATAGCTTCGTGGGCGCAACTTGTGAAGGCATTTGTTACTAGGTTTAGAAAAAGCATCAAAACGCCAGTGGAGATTGACCAACTGCTCTCCATAGACATGGGCAAGAAGGAAACATTGAAGTCTTACAACAAATGGTATTGGGAGACTTTTAATCAGATTGAAGATTGTCCCACAAACCTAGCTATCACACAGTACAAACGAGGTTTGCTGGCAGGCAATAAATTTAGGGATTCAATGACAATGACGCCACCCTTCACAGTGGAGGCCCTAATTGAGAGAGTACATCAGAACATCTGGGTAGAAGAAGATAACACTTGTGCCAAAGAAAAATCTGGCACAACAACGATGTCAGACAAAAAACCTGTGGCAAAAATTAACATGGTTGGTCGGGAAGAACGACCAAACAAAAATGGTCGGGGCAGACGAGCCAACGGTGAGGACTCCCAAGCAAGGAAGTTGAGAGTCTGCATCGCCATCACCGTGGTGTTCAATAAACCTATCTACCGGATTCTTAGCGAGATACTCGATGAATCCTTCGTTCGACGACCAGCCAAGTTGGGAGAAGCACAGACGGGCTACGATGATAGGTACCGTTGCACCTTCTATGATGAAAAGGGACACCAAACTAAAAACTGTGCGCCATTAAGGCAACATCTAGAGGAGTTAGTGGCCGCAGGCCACCTGGACCAATACATTGAAGAGAGAGTGCAGCCAGCCCCCCAGGATCGCAACATGCTAGATGGGACGCCAGCAGACGGTCCGCCCCAAGGCATAAGCAATGTGATACATGGGATCGTCGAGCCTGAATGAGTATGTGAACTCAGAGGGATGATCAAGAAGGCTGAGCATATGAGAGAGGTACTGAGTGCACAACCTCCTATGAAAAAGAAAAAAATGGAGGCAACAAACGTCATCACCTTCTCTGATAAAGACTTAGCAAGGCTATAAAGCCCTCACAACGACGCACTAGTGGTTACTCTACGTGTCAAGAATTTCGACATCAAGCGGATCTTAATTGACCAAGGGAGCTCATGCGAGATAATGTACTATGAGACCTTCAAGCAACTCAAATTGGAGAACAAAGATTTAGCACCTGCGATATCTCCCTTAGTCGGCTTCAACTCAATGCCAGAATGGCCCGTTGGCAAGATAATTCTGCCAGTCAAAGCAGGAACAATGGCAAAGCAAGTGGAATTTTGGGTATTGAAAGTCCCATCCACTTACAACATAATCTTGGGAAAAGTATGGTTATAAGCCATGTGAGCGGTAGTATCAACTTACCACCAGGTGTTACGGTTCCCCAACGAAGTCGGAATGATTGAAGAAGTCTTAGGAGACCAAATCATGTCCAAGCAATGCTTTGTGACAGTGAACGATAGTCGAGCTGCCAAAGGGTTCGTACAAATGGTGGAGGAGCCAGAAAGTAACGAGTTGTTCACAGACGTTAGCAAGGCAGCTGAACAAAAGGCAGTAGAAGATCTGGTGGAGGTCAGAATAGACGAGAAGATCCCAGAAAAGTTCTTTCTGCTTGGCTCATCTTTGTCCAGCACCGAGAGAATAGGGATAATATAATTTTTGATCTCTAACATCGAGGTGTTTACCTGGACGCCGTAGATATGTCTGGCATTGACCCAAACTTCATTTTCCATCAACTCAATGTCCACCAAACCGCTAGACCAATTATACAGTGAACTCGCCGATCGGCACTTCACCACGCCGAGGTAGTGGCCGAGGAAGTGGAAAATCTACTAGAAGAAGGGGCAACCAGGGAGGTTCATTATCCCAGGTGGATCTCCAACACCGTAGTGGTGCTAAAAAAGAACGACAAGTGGCGTGTTTGCATGGACTACAAGACAGTCAACCAAGCATGCCCAAAAAAAAGTTTTTCTTTACCACGAATAGACCAACTGGTGGACTTAACTGCAGGTCACAACTGACTTAGCTTTCTCGATGCGTATCGCGGTTATCATTAGATTGCTATACATGAACCAGACCAGGAGGTCACATCATTTACAACACCAAAAGGATTGTATTGCTACAAGATCATACCCTTTGGCCTGAAAAATACAAGGGCGACATTCTAACGAATGATCACCAAAATGTTCGAGCCATTGTTAGGCAGAACAATGGAGGCTTACATAGATGACATGGTGGTCAAAAGCAAGAATGAAGGAGACCATCTCAAGGATCTCACCGAGATGTTTCAAATTTTGAAGACCCACAAGCTGAGACTGAATGCATCCAAGTGCGCGTTTGACGTGGGGTCAGGAAAATTCCCTGGCTTTCTTGTAACCAACAGAGGTATAGAAGCCGATAGCCGTTCACGATCTCGAGAGGCCCAACACAGTCAAGGAGGTACAGCATCTCATTGGCCTAGCACCAGCGCTAAACCAATTCATAAGTCGGTCATCAAATAGGTGTTGACTGTTCTTCCAGGCACTAAAGGCCAAGTTTGAGTGAGATGACAAATGCGACTGCGCTCTGGAAAGATTAAAAGAGTACATGAGCTCTCTACCGTTGTTACCCCTAGTACTAGGAGAAGAACTCTTTTTATACTTAGCAATTTCCCAGTATGCAGTCAGCGCAGTGTTGGTACGAGCTGAGAAAATACAACACCTACCTATCTTTTATTTTAGCAAGACATTGCTGGGTGTCAAAACAAGGTACCTGCCACTGGAAAAGTTGGCCTTAGCTTTGATGATGGCTTCAAGAAAATTATCGCACTACTTCCATGCCCACACCATGATCGTCTTGACGGTCTTTTCCTTAAAAGCCTTGTTTGAAAGGGCACACTTTTCAGGGCGAATACTAAAGTGGGCCATGGAGCTAGGACAGTTGAACATCAAGTTCTGGCCATGAACCACGATAAAAGCCTAAGCATTGGCAGACTTCATGGTAGAGTTTGAGCCAAGTAGTCATTATGCATGCCTAGTAGACTTATCCGAGTTAATCGAACAAAGTGGAGAAAGGGCTATAGGAATAAAGCCACCCCCGCAACAAGGCGAGTAAGTGAGCAGCGAACTGACTAGTCCTACAGCGGTTCATGAAGATACGCCTGAGAACGGAGTGCTAAGACAGTCAAGCAGTGAGGAACCATTCGTTACATCAGAAAAAAAATATGGAAAAGGCACTATTAATATCCTAGATCCTAAAGCGTCATCAAATCCCTCCACCTGCTGGAAGTTGTTTGTAGTGGAGATGTGGAAGCTCTTTGTGGATGGAGCGTCCAATAGGCACGGTGCTGGACTAGGGATAGTCCTCATCTCACCAGATGGCTTGACCATTGAATAAGCAATCAACCTTGGATTTCCAGCATCCAACAACGAGGCTGAGTACGAAGCACTGTTAGCTGGTTTGAAGTCAGCATTTCGCATGGAAGCCACCGAGCTGATGGTATACAGTGATTCCCAATTAATAGTCAACCAAATTTCGAGCGACTACGAAAAAAAGAACGATAAAATGGCCAAGTATCAAGAGTTGGTCAGAAAGGAGATCATGAAGTTTGATGTGGTAAGGATAGAGCAAATTGGTCGAGAAGAAAATAGCAAGGCAGATGAGCTGGCCGGTTTTACGTCGATGGCAGACACGTCTATCCCACACCCATTGCTAATGGATTTCCTGCCAAGGCCAAGTATTGAAGAACCTGAAGCAACCAAAGTATGCTGCGCTGAGCTAGGTCCCTCCTAGATAGACCCCATAGTGGTGTTCTTAAAAGATGGCATCCTGCTAGAGGACAAGAAGGAGGCCAACAAAATTACAGCAAATTCACAATGATTTTGGCTCTCCACATCACTAGCATTGTACAAAAAAATCCTTCACAGGACCATACTTGAAGTGTGTCCATCCTAGCAAGGTCGAGGCATTTTTGTTTGAAATACACGAAGGCATTTGCAGAAGCCACCAAGAGGGAAGATCGCTGGCCTACCGAGCCATTTCACGAGGGTATTGGTGGCCGTATATGCAAGTAGACGTTGCGAAGTACGTCAAAAAATGCGAGAAATGTTAGAAGTTCGCACATCAAATCCATCAGCTAGTAAGAGAGCTCCTAACCTTGACCAACCCTTGGCCTTTTGCAATGCGGGGTTTAGACATTGTGGGACCATTCCCAACCATACCGGGCAACCAAAAGTTCTTTATTGCGGCAACGGACTACTTCACCAAGTGGGTAGAAGCAGAGGCACTCACCTCCATTAAAGAGAAAGACGTAAAGAAGTTTTTCTAGCAGAACATTATAACTCGGTTTGGAATACCCAAGGCTTTAATGTCTGACAACAACACTCAGTTTGATGGAAAAATGTTTAGGGGCTTTTGCAAAGAATACTTGATAGAATTTTATAACTCTACGCCAGCATACCCCTAGACCAATGGCCGGGCTGAAGCTTCCAACAAGGTAGTCTTAGATGGTCTGAAAAAGAGGCTAGAAAAAGCAAAAGGCAAATGGGCTGAGGAACTTCCCTACGTCTTATGGGCTTACCGAACTATACCTCAGCGGTCAACAGGCGAAACACCTTTTTTCTTGGCTTATGGCATGGAGGCAGTAATCCCTCTGGAAGTTGGCCTCCCCACCATTAGAAGCGAAAATTTTGATCCAGACTTAAATGGAGAGGCCATAGCCTCAGAATTAGACCTTGTAGAAGAGAGAAGAGAAAAGGCATTGGTATACATTACCTCGTATCAACAGGAGTTGTCCAGGAAATATAATAAAGCGATGCACCCAAGGCAATTCAAGATTAGAGATTGGATATTGCGCAAAGTAATGGGAAACACTTTGGTGCTTGGAGATGGAAAATTAGGACCTAATTGGGAAGGACCGTACAGAGTGATTGGTTTGGCAGGAAAAGGGGGCATATCATCTAGAAGATGTTGACGACCGAGCTATTCCAAGGCCATGGAACACGACCAATCTCAAAGTATTTTATTTTTAGCTCTCTCTTAAACACTTGTAATTTTTCTTTTTGACATTCAATAAAACAAGTAGACATTTTTTCTATAAAAATTCTTTCTTCTGTTTGTAAAATTGTTCGTACTCATTGCCTGACTGGGGGGCAATAAAGAAGGTTGGTAGGTTTGACTAACGCTTTTTTCATTTTTTAGCCGAGATAAGGATCTAGACTTAAGAAGGTTGGCAGGTTTGACCAACACTTTTTTCGTTCTTCAGCCGAGATAAGGATCTAGGCTTAAGAAGGTTGGCAGGTTTGACCAACACTTTTTTCATTTTTCAGCCGAGATAATGATCTAGGCTTAAGAAGGTTGGTAGGTTTGACTAACACTTTTTTCGTTCTTCAGCCGAGATAAGGATCTAGGCTCAAGAAGGTTAGCAGGTTTGACCAACACTTTTTTCTTTCTTTAATCGAGATAAGGATCTAGACTTCAAAAGGTTAGCAGGTTTGACCAACATTTTTTTCTTTCTTCAGCTGAGATAAGGATTTAGGCTCAAGAAGGTTGGTAGGTTTGACTATACACTTTTTTCATTTTTCAGCCGAAAGAAGGATCTAGGCTCAAGAAGGTTGGCAGGTTTGACCAACAATTTGCACTCTCTAGCTGAGGTAAGGATCTAGGCTAAAAGAGTGTGGGCAGGTGTAGCCAACAGGTTTTTCTTTAGCCGAGGTAGATATCTTGGCTAAGGAAGGTTGGCAGGATGAGGTAAAGCTGTTGAGCCCGGCCAGGTATGAAGTTAAAATGGTACACTACAATAAAGAAAAAGCGCAGTAACCGAGCAAGAAGTACAAAAACTTTTTTCATTGATCGAAAGGTAATTACAAGAGGTGGGGCATATAGCCTGATTACATAACATAGAATAGAAAACAAGTAAAAAACAAGAAAAAAAAATGCTAGTTTTATCCTGGTCAAGCTAAAAGGTCATCAAGGTCAACATCTAGGTCACCACGGATTTCGCCACTAGGCAGGCCAGTTCTGACTTCAGCCTCCTGGGTTAGATCAGTCACGAGCACTCCGTCGATCGTGCTTGGCACAGTCTGGCTAAGCAGATCCACCCAAGCGGGTAGTGAAGTCTAGCGATCGAGGTTAGTGTTGGCAGGAGGAGCATTAACTCGATCAGAGATCTCCTCTTCCTCTTCCCCCTCTTGAAGGAACTTTTGCTGGACTGCATTTGCATAGTCTGTTATATAGCTTGGTATGAAGTGGGGAGGAGGGTTCAAGAAAATTTCAAAGTCATGCCCCTGATCGAGCTTTTCAGCTGCAGCCTTCCAGCCATATTTGAAGAACATGTCTTTGGCTGCTTCGCATTGTTGGACGTAGGTTTCTTCACCCTCCTTGAAACCCCGATCCTCAGCATCCTCCTCCTTCTTCTTCTACTCTTGGATCTCAGCATTCTTTTTCTTTTCCAGCTTGGCGATCTCACGCAAATAGCGGTCTTTTTTCTCGCCCAAAGCTTTTTGCTTGTCAGCCTCGGTTGTGTTGACTAGCTTAGCCAGTCGTTCATTTTCAACAGCCACCTCAGCTAGTTTCGCCTTTACCTCCTTTAGCTCGGTTGATTTGGCGTTTGAATCAGCCGCGGCCGACCGTGCTATCTTTCACAGCTCAAGCACCTATTTATGGGCTACGTGGTTTTTTTGAAGGGCCTGCGATTTGAATAAAGAGGTGTTAGGGTGCAAAACGAGCAAATAGTTGAACACATTAGACTTAAATTAGCAAGTGGAGGACTTATTAGCACCATGGACTTAGAAGCCGACCGAATGGCCTTAAATTCGGTCAAGTGGTTATAATGCTCCATGTCCGCTGGAAGACAGAGGCTTTTTGAAAGGTTAAAGGTGAGCATGTGGTCCTTCTAAGCAACCACTGAATCCTTGGTGGACACAACGCAGTTTTTGTAGGACATTGCTGGTTCCTATGCATGAAGGGAAGAAGGGCTTGCTCGGCTAGGACAGGCAGGCTCTGGGTTCGACAGCATGGGATTAGGAAGCACAGTCTCTTCCTCATCCACCAAATGTTGTTTGTTTGACGAGGTGCGTGTGCGGTTGTTTTGTCGAGACGTGGTTGCCCTTGTTGTTGGAAGGGCGACGGCTGTCTGACGCAGTTGACCGGAGGATGCTTGTTCGGGTTGGAGTTCAGCGGAGGACTATTCGATGATAAGAGCTCGCACGGCCCTCATTTTGGCCATCTCTTGCTCTTCAGTGAGGGGAATAAGGTTGATCTGAGGTAGGTTGGGATTCAGTTCAGGCGAAGACTCAAGCAAGAAGTCTGTCACTCTACTTTTCCTTTTGCCACTGTGGCGATATGACGGTACTACTCCTAAAAGCTCGGTCCAATCGCGGTGGCGATACTGTAAGGTAGCTCGTAGTGCGGCTTGGTTAGCGTAGGCGTAGTCTGTTTTCAACCAGTTCAGATCTGAAAAAAAAAAACCCAAGTATTAGCACGGCTACGTAACGGTGCAAATTTTTAGAACAATCGAACTATGCTTACCAAGGGTTCCTTTATTCTAGTTGATGTTGTAGCCTGGTATTTGGGCCTCTTGATCTTCAAATTACCAGAGACCCAGAGAAAATTGTCGTTGTTCAGATCCTTGTCTGGTGTGCAATTGAAGATTTTCTTTCGGCCTTTTCTGATGTGTAGGTAATGGACCCAACTATCGTCATTTTGACCAAGCAAGTATTGATGAAATAGCTCAGCCAATCCAAGGTTGAGATTGAGACAGTGATTTAGCTCGGCAATTCCATTTATTATTCTGTATATGTTTATGGATAATTGGGTGGGACACAATCTAGTTTGCCTAAGAAACTCGCAGATGAGGGGTTAGACAGGGAACTGAAGCCCAACCTCTATGATGAATATAAGGGTAAAATGGACGAAGCTTGGTTTGCCCCAGGGCGTGGTGTCCAATTTGGCTAGCTCGAATTGTACATCGTTAGGGATGTTGTATTCCCTTTGGAACTCGGCTATGGCACCGGTCGAACTCACAAGGATCCGGTAGTTGCCCATGGGTGTGTCCTTAGTTTGTTTATAAAAATCTGCTCAGCTCTTTAGCCCGGCGTTGTGGTGAATGGTGTGCTTGGATAAAACCTAGTCAAAGTCTGCACAGTGAAGAACATAGAATGTGTTATGATCAGCTAGTGACCGGGCTAAGGCATCAGTGTAAATTAGTTTGCTCGGCTAAAAACTGAGGCAAGTTTCTAGCCTCATCTTGAGACAAGGTGAAATTTTAGCATGGTCAAGTTTAAATGATGTTTTTCTAGTTCGGTGAAACACATCTAAGTGAGCACAAACAAGTTTGTAGCTCAGTTTCAGGACGATTTTGGATCAAAAACCAAAATTCTCGTTGGATTTAAGTTCCAAGTTAGGGGCAGTTTTCCCTAAAGTGTGAAGTTTTTGGGAGCTAATGTAGTTCTGAGTTCGTCTTTATACGTAACAAATGCAAATGCTAAAAGTACTATTGTAGTATCATCAATGGGTTTACAATCCAAGAACATGGAGAGTCATATAGAGTGCACGGAAGAACAGGAGACTTACCAGTTTTTGAGTGGAGAATGCGACACTAATCAGTAAAAGGTATTCCAGCAATAGTGCTTGGGCTCAATTTGATGACAACGATGATACCAGGGATTAAAGAACTCAAAAGTGCAGGATTAGAGTATTGGTCGCAAGGATTTTTTGGGCTTGAAGATGAACAGTAAAAGGTGACTATTCGAAATTAAGGGGTTGTGTTTATAATGGAGGCAAAACGGTGGGCCTTTTCAAATTTTTTGGTAAGTGTGAGACGGCTGTTACAGTACGGAGGGGCAATAGGCGCATGCCATGTGTCCTAGTAAGGACACGATGTCAGTTACATGGGACGACGGCCTGTATGACCGGCGCGGTTCCTGAAGACCGAGTGTAGACCGCCCCTGAGAACTCTCCGGCTCCGCGCCTGCGAAGGGCATGAATTCGTTTTGCTCTCTAGCTACTACAAGTTCGGACTCGATGTCACGGTTCTTAATCTGATCTCACAAAGTGCAATGTAAGATTGATAAATCACCAAAGAGTCCAAATCCGGTAGATCGTTTTGGAAAACTGATTTTTATAAAGAAGTGCCAAACATGGACTGCTTTGCCAGATACAGAGTCGCCACCTAAATATTTTTATTTTGGGGGAATTTAGGAAACCCTGACTCATGCCTAAGGCCACATGTCCGTCATCACCAAAGTTGCCTCGGCTCGGGAACTTGGGTACGAGAGGGGAAGGTCACGCAATGAGCACCCCCGCTCGCCCGATCAAAGATCGGCCTGTACTAAGCATGATATGTTGTTTTTAAAAACACATGTGTTCTTATTCCGGTCATTAACCTAGAATTACTATGTGATGCGCACAACATACAAGTATAGACTAGATCACCTAAGTTGGAACAAAACATTGCATGTTTGTTTGTGAAAATGATTTGCAGCTTGCTACTCGCAAGTAGGCTAAATCGGAGATTTGATGAATTGTTCCAATTCAAGCAATCCAACCTTCACCCACAGGTATTCAGGCAGTTAATCAAATAAGCAGTTAGCCTCATGGCAAGCATTCTAAACATGGCAGCATATACGTCTCATGCAGTATGCTAAAGCGTAAACACTCACAGTGTACTTCTAGCCAAAACAAGGAACTAGTTAGAAATCATGCATGATCCTAGTTCATGTTAAGATGGCTAATGCAACACATGCAAAAATGCAGCTAAAATAGGCTCGGCTATTCTAGAATGTCATGTGAAATGCAACTTGGTACATGTATTCAACTTGGAATTGAAATACAATGCAGTTAGTATGATGCGTCGAGCCCGGTGCATGCAATACAGATGAATGAATGCACGCATGGGAGCATAAGAATGCTAATGAAATATGCCCTAAAACTAACCATTGTAAGCGGTTAAGTAAAATGGAGAAAGAAATGGGGGTTGGAAGACATGCATCACACACACGCACGCTTATTACAATAGTTGGCCCTCTCGACGGAGGGTCCGAATAAGAAGCTAACTAGCTAATCTAAGCTAATTAAACTAATTATTACAAGCCAACTAATTAACTAACAAGTTAACTAATTTTTACAAAACAAATTGAATAGTTAAACGCATTAACTAATTAAGTATAGACCAAAGCATAAACTAGCTAAGCAAATTAGCTAAGTAAAGTAGTAAAGCAATGTCCTCAGAGGGAGAAGAATGCACGCATGCTCAGTGTAACAACCCTCGTACTGATTACCAATAAACCACTGAATTAGCTACTGATTACTGCCAAACTGAACTGATAATGACTGATAATTGGATTAACCGAAGTACTGAATGGACTGATTGAAATCGAAACTGAAATGGAATAAGTTTATCTACTGAATCGCATATTGCATCTGTTTGATTGATTGATTATCTGTTTGAATTCATGTGTTTAAACTGCTAATTGAAGGCCTTATCGGCGACCGAATTAGAAACCGTTTAGAGTTTTGGGATCAGTAGAATATTTGTGATTTTATGGTATATTTATCTGAAATTTGATTAGGAACGATTAAATTAAATTAAATTAAATATTGATTAATTGAAGAGTTGGGCTTAATTACAACTTTGCCATTGAGTGGAGCATTTGTTTATCCATGTTTGAGCCTTACATACACTTAGGCAAACATTTGATCAGCCCCTTATTCTTGAGACCACCGAATTTTAGAGAGGGAGTGAGAGAGATTGAGTTCATTTTAGTGATTTTGCTTGGAACTTGGAGGATTAGCTTGAATTACTTGAGATTGAAGTATAAATTGCAAACTTGAGCTTGTATTCTCCTAATTGAAGACTTAGGTAAGTGAATTCATTGTCTTCTTGTTATCTTTAAGCTCCATCTTGCATGTATCATGGTTATAGAGAAGTTGAGTCTTGATTTTGTTCATAATTGTTGCATTGGAGTTCCATTCATGCATGCATGGCCATCTTGGTGCATCTTGAGTTGAATTCATGTTGAAATTGTACATGCATGTCTATGTTTATATTATGGTCCATGTTTTCAAAATGTTTCCCAACTATTGAGCTCTTTAGAGCAAGGATTGAAGCTTGAATTTGGTTTAAAACTCATGCATTGCATGTTTACATATTGTTCTTGAAAAATAGTTTGAAATTGGGTTTGAATTAAGCACCCTTGGGCTTGATTTCTTAAATTGAGTTTTGAAACATGTTATTCTAAGTGTTTAAAAGAGTTTTTCCAGAAAATAGCCCAAGGGGATCGAAAATGTTGCTTTTGAACTTGGTTTTGAGCTTGGGACTTAAATCTGGGATTTCCAGATTTCTGTTGTCCGCTCGAGCGGAAGAAGTAGCGCTCGAAGCGGAGAAAACGAGCTCCCAGCATCTTGCTCTGTGCATCAGTCCGCTCGAGCGGAGTATTGGGCGCTCGAGCGGAGGACTGGGTGATGCGCTCGAGCGGGCGTCGAGCGGAGATTTCACCTATCCAGTACTTTTTGGTCCGCTCGAGCGGGGATGTTGCGCTCGAGCGGGGACCTTTGTTTGCTTGTCCGCTCGAGCGGGGAAACCTGCGCTCGAGCGGGACTCTGTTTCACTGAAAAATTCTGCAAATGTTTTCTAAGTGCATTTTCACATCCTCATTCCATCCTAGGCATTCCTAGGCCTAGTTTAAGACATCTTAATGAGGCTATAGATGTAGAACACACCGAAGCATAATAGGAAGTTAATTATTGTACTTCCCCAACTGTTAAACTTAGAGTGTGTTCTATTTGTTTACTGTTTAGGGTTGGCTTCGGGGACGCGCTCTAGCTGCTATTAGCCCAATCTCTGTGAGTAACAGATTGTGTAAAGATATGTTCAAAATGGTTATCTTTTGAATACTGAACTGAATTGTTTATTGAACTGATATTGTTTACTGAATGAATGTATGTCCTGTATTCTGAACTGTATTGTGGCATCCTTAGCATTGACTGTTACTGTTACAGAGCTCTGTCGGTCCCTTGTGGAACCAAACTGTTTACTGACTGATGGCCATCATTACTGTTGGGTCTGTTGAGACCCGGTCCTTTTGGACCTACTGTTTATAGGCTAATGGATGTACCACATATGACTGATTGACTGAAATACTGAAAGACTGAAATACTGTTTCATGAACTGTTTTCATTACTGTAAGGACATTATATTCTTAACCTCTTTATACATTATGTTATTCACTGGGCTTTAGCTCACTGTTTATATATATATGTAGGTTCTCAGCAGCCAGACCGGAGCTAGGAGCGCGGGTTAGTCCCCAGTTTTGTCAAGCCAGCCTATGTGCCTCACTGCGAGGTTCCGAGACGCCATGCTATGGCTTGGGGTGTTTTTGTGTTCCCCACCTGTTTCTTGACTGTTTTGTATTATTGTATAAACTGTTTACTGTCTGACCGTACTGTTATCGAGGGATTAAGTCCCCGTACTAAACGTTGTATATGATTGTATAGACTGCACTGTTTTGAACTGTATGAATGCATGAAAAATGTTTTTGGCATACAGATTGTCACAGCTCAATGGACACTAGTTATTTACTGTATTGGCTTCCGCCAGGCCCTGTACTCTGTTTTACTGTATAACTGTTCAGCAGGCCTTCGGTAATCTCGGATTACTGGCCAGTTACGGTGCTAAACCCATAGGGCCGGGTTTGGGTCGTGACACTCGGTCACCTCGTTCGGAAATCCGTCGCGATGCCCCAACTTGCCTCTGTTTGCAATTGTTTTCAGAACCTTGCACCAAGCTCCAGAAAGCTTCCAACTCACCTTGGGAACCTGTAGGAGGGCTGCCGACCAGATGTTGGTGTTTCTAGCCACTGGCCGACCACCTATCTTTGTTGCAGACCAGAAAAAGTGGTCGGCCAGCTAGTTTTTCTGGCTGGCCGACCAGTTGTTGCTGCATTTCTCCAATTTGTTGCAACAGAGAGCAAGAAAGGGCATGGCAATGTATTTGCAAGATATGTGTGCACAACCACCCTCCCTATCATTTCATGAGCTCAAAGGAGTGTGGTTCTCGACCTTCAGGCCACCAATCACGCATCTCGATGCATGATGGCCGAGAAACCAAATTGCACAATTCAATGTAAAATGAATGCACACATAAACACATAAAGCCTAGAACTCTATCATGATTGATCAAGAGCGTCGGCGATCGAGAATTGAGGTACGTTTCATCACTTTAAGTATGAAACGTCCCTCGTTTCCCGTGTTTAGACTAACACCTATTCCAAACAAAATGCAACAAATAACATGGCAAACACAATGCAATGCAACATCAAGTATGTAAACATGCAATGTGACTCAAGCATGCAAACATGCAATACAATAAAACAAGCATGCAAACAATATGCGAAGGACAAGCATGCAAACATGCAATGCAATGTAACATAGCATACTCAATGCTAATGGCATGCATACTCAATGCAAAGCAACAAAATGGCATACACAATGCAAACAAACAACATGGCAACTCAATACAATGCAATGTAACAACATGGCATAACATGCTCGATGGACTTAAACCGAATGTGGACAGACCTCAGCCATGCCCAAAACAGTGGCCATAATGATGAAACTACGGCATGAAGATCAAGACAAGCATGCTCAATGCAAAGGCCCATCAACTAGGCATAAGAGCACAACTCTCAAGAGTGCTCAAGGAGTGACCAATGTGGAAGTATAACAACACTAAGTGTACTGAAATAAGGTATGAAATGATGCCAAATCATTCAAACAATACAAGTATAGCATACTAGAGTCCTTAAGGCATAAGGCTAGTAAAGAGGATCACAAAGGGGGCATGCAATACATGGCATAAAAGCATGAACCAACTATGGACAGAGCTTAATTAGGCCTAAACAAAGACCAAAACATGCCAAGATAGGAGCTCAAGGACCTAGGCAAGATGGCATACATGCTAGGCCAAAAACAAGGCGACAATGCACAACACTCAAAGGCACTTAAAGAGTGAATAAAGTGGGAACATGGCAATGCTACATGCTCTGAAATGTCAAGGTAAATGATGCCAAATCATGTACACAACACAAATGAAGCCTGCTATGGTACCCAAAGCTTTAAGCTAGCATAGGCATTTGTACTACAACTATGCAAAACATGAAGCATATGGCAAAGGTAACCCAAAATAGTCCTAGAACATGTCAAAATGAGTCTAAAACATGCATGGAAGGAAGCCAAAATAAGCTAGCATGAAGGGCATAAAGTAAGGAATATGCAAGGCAAATAAAGAGGATTACACTACACCTACCAAGACCAAGCATGAGATGGCTTCGCCAACAAAAATCAAAGTTATATCATGGCAAAATAACCCTAAAAACACAATGAAATGATAGCTTGCAAGCTTAGGCATGAAGGCATATACAATGATTCATGTTTGAGGCATAAAGGACCAACCCTCCAACGCATTGAATGAGTGACAAATGCAAGTGCATGACCATGAAACATGCACTGAAATCTCATGACAAATGATGCCAAATCATTCAAATAGGCCAAGCAATGCATGGTAGTGGACTTGATACACAAAGCTAACAAGCTAGAATGCACTATGGCTATACAAAGCAAGGCATGCAAGACCAAAATAACACAAATCAGAGCTAAAGCATGCTAAAACATGGACAAAAGCTTCTCAAATTTAAGCCAAAATCATGCTAGAAAGATAGTCTAAAACATGGCACACATTAGGCTAATTCATGGAATTGCACTACAAGTGCATGGAGCATGCATGGGGCTATCAAACCCAATCTTAACAGAGTTATGGCATGTTAGAACAACACCAAAAACCTATTGAAATGGAGTCAACATAAGCTAGAAAGACATGCTACTTCATGAAGCATACAAGACTAGTTTATGAAATTTACACTACAAGTGTATTAAGCATGCATGAGATGACAAAACAAAGTAAAAACAGTGGTATGCCATGTTGAAATAACCCTAAATACATGCTAAGATATGGCCAACATAAGCTTAGCAAACATGCTCAGACATGAGGCATTCAAAGCAAGTATACAAAACACAAGGAGAGGGGATGACCCTCTCCTATTTGGGACCTCAAAATACCATTTCCATCACTGAAATTCCTCTGAGTTTTAGTGGTGAGAAGGCCAAAACAAGGTGATCCCAATAGCTTAAAAAGAAGGCACAAGAACAAGACCAAACAAGGCTTAAGATGGGGTAGACCACCCCCAATACAAAAGTGATCTTAAACAAACATTTTAAGGACTGAAAAATAAAACTTTTTGCAGTAGGAAGTTAAGCTTAAAACAGTATGCAAATAGGTCTAAAAGCTTAAGCAAAAAGTAAGGTTTTAAGGGTTAGAAACTCACCCTTGATGATCACCTTCAAAGCTGCAACTCCAGCACACTTTTTGAACCAAAACCAGTCCAAAAACTTCAAAAACAACTTCAAGAAGCCTCAACAACAAGAGTAAGGTTTTTGAGTGTGTGTTTGTGTGTTAAAGTATGATAAAATTACACTTTAAGGCACCAAAATGAAGAAGGAGAGCAATATAGAGACAAATGTGTATCTATCACTCCAGCCACCATTTTCTGAACCTAGAGGAGGGAGGAGGAGGTTCTCTTATATAGAGAACCAAGCCTTAAGCTTGTTGAGGAAGCTAAAGGCTCAAAGCCATGTGTATGGAGGATGGCTTCAGTGTCTTCCAGCTGGCACAGCTGGCCTAAAAATATCTCCAAAAAGGTGATGAAAAGCAGCCGACCACTTAAAGTGGTCGGCCGACCACCACAAGTGGTCCCCCAAGAAGAAAACTGGTCAGCCATGGGTAGGAGAAGTCTATACACTGAAAGCAAGCCAATGGTGTGGTGGCCGACCAGAAAAGGTGGCCCAAAGACCAAGAACACTAGTTGGACGACCAGAAAACTGGCTGGAGGGAGGAAAAGTGGTCTCCAAGGGGAAGAACTGGTCTCCCACCCTTGTACCACCTTCCAAACAAGGAAAACAAGGTTTGTACGAAAAACAAACCAAAAAGGATGCAAGACGAAAGTTCCGGAGTCAAGGCGCACGGCCGGGAGACTCGAAAACTAGTCTACGGGCATCAAAAGTGGTCTACGACCACAAAAGTGGTCTCCCGGACCACAGTGTCCCTCTAGGCAGAGGCAACAAGGTGTGGTTCAAAAACCACGCCAAACAGAGAACATTAAGCGGTCCCGAGACAAAGCGCGCGACCGAAGACTCCGAAAATCGGAAACTAATCTCCAAGCGGGAAAAGTGGTCTACAACCACAAAAGGATGGTCTACAAACTACTCCCTCCCTCCAGGGAAGGGAAACAAGGCTTGGTCCACAAACCGAGCCAAAACACAAAGAGTTTAGAGGCCCGGATGAAAGGTACCCAACCGAAAACTCCGAAACCTCGAAACGAGCACAACATGCATAATCACCGAGTGCTACTTCGATGACGTCTGGGTCTTAAGGTCGGTCAAAAATGGGGTGTCTACACCGAGCTACCTACTGACGGACGTGTTTTAGCTCGGTTGGGTTGATTATTTTGGTTCGGTTGGTTTGAATGTCTTAGCACGACTTAAGAAGACTAATCCCAAGCATGCTTCGTAGACGAAATTAAGGGGCAATTGAGAGGGTAATTTATGTGAATAGTATGGACCGAGCTAAGTTAATATCTTAGACATTGGGCCAAACTACAGACCGAAGTAAGTGTTTGGATAGCACGGTCTTGGATCATCTAAGCATCAAGTCGATCAAAGATGGGCTGCTAGGGGCCTGACCTAGCTACCCCAGGCTAAACCCCGTAGAGGACCGAGGTGTTAGTAGGAAGAAGGACCGAGCTAAGGTTAGCTCTGCAGGGCACCATCTCATAGCTAGGACTACCACGGTGCTGCCTGAAGCAACATCGAGACATGTAAGCTAAGTTGAGTGTAGTACCAGCGAAGGTAAGAGTTGTAACCATCTCACTTGGTTGGCAGTTGTAATAACCCTGACCCATAATTAACGTTAATCCATGCTTAATTATGCCTAATAAGAAATTAAAGTGAAGTTTTGCATCATATGTTAACTTATTTGTGTTTATATCTGTTTAGTATAGAAAGATATGTTCATGTTTTCGTTTCAGTTTGCGAATTGAAGGCCTTATCGGCATCTGATTCAGAAATTAACTTGATTTATTTGTTAATTACAATTTTTAGAGTTTTATGATAGGTTCAATTGAAATTCGATTCAGAACGAAATAATTAGAATAATTAATGCCCATTTGATTAGTGGTAAGCCTAATTAATTAGTCCACTAACCAAGCCTATAGAAGGCTTCTATATGCATCTCAACTCACTTTTCTTCATCATTTTGTTGATACCAACTGTGAGAGAGAGAAGGGGGAGATTAGAGCCAACTTTGAAAATAATTGAAGTCAAGCTAGCAACTACTAGAGAAATTGAAGGGAATTGGTAAGATGAAGCAAGAGATCACTAGAATTTAAGGAATTGTGGACCCTAGGTAAGGAAATCAACTCTTAAGCTTTATGTTAGACTCACTTAAGTAAGGAACTAAGAGAATTAAGTGAATCAATGCATGAATTAAGCTAATGAACTAGAAGAGTAGAGCAAATCATGCATGCATGTTCATTTGATCATAATTGAAGTTATTTTCAAGAGAATTCTCGCATGCATGTTAGTATCTTGCTTTTGTTCAAGGAATTCAACATGTTTTAGACTTAAACATTTCATTTGATCATGATTCAGAAACTTGGAGCTCTAATCATTTCATGCATATCATGTTCATGTTATGTTTTCACATTTCAAGCTTGATTTTGTACAATTACATGTTATTAGGCCTTGATTTTGAGTAATGATTCTTACTTCATGATGTTTTGCAAGTTTACAAGAGTTTCCTTAAGTTTTTGGCCCAAGAAACCATAATTTACAGCTTTGGGGTTGAGTTTGAAGCTTGGAAGCAATTCTAGAAATTCCAGAATTCTGCTTCCACGTTGGAGCGACAAATCCTGGGCTTGAGCGACCACCTTTATTTTTGCACTTTCGCTCGAGTGACCAACAGTCTGCTCGAGCGTAAAATGCATGCTCTCAGAAGTTTGCATGTTTTGCAGATCGCTCGAGCGACAAAAGTTACGCTCGAGCGAGGGTATGAGTCTTACGCTCGAGCGAGCGTCGAGTGAGCATCGAGCAGAAAAATCAAGCAACCAGCACTTTTGTAAAGTTTACAGACCACTTGAGCGAAGGAATGTGCGCTCGAGTGACCATTCGCATTTTGCATGTCCGCTCGAGCAAAGAAAGCTGTGCTTGAACGAGACCCCCGTTTCCAGCATTTCTAACTAAGTGTTTCCAAATGCATTTTTGCATCCTCATTTCATCCTAGGCATTCCTAGACCAAGATTAAGACACAATAATGAGAGTAAAGGCTAGAAACACACTAAGAACAAAATGAAACAAGTTATGTACAATCCAAGCGTGTGTTTTAGTATAGGTATCTGTTATGTATTGATGTAGGTCACGTGCCGTAAACCGTTTGATTTGCCTGCTCTGTGTGCACGTGCCTAGAGCCATCTGTGAATAATAACTTAGTAAATCTATGTTCAACTTTATTTACTTTCTGTATGATAAAATAAGATTTGTTTTCTGAAATGCTATATTCTGTACAATGAATGATTGTCCAATTCTGACAATGTATTCGTGGCATCCTTAACATCATGTGATATCTGTTAGCTGTTACCCGGTATCGAAGGTTCCATTATGGAACTTATTATGTCTGCACTCTGTTACCCGTACCGGAGGCTCCATCATGGAGCTCAACATATTTGTCATCTGTTATTTGGATCCGGAGGTTCTTTTATGGAACTAGTTACTCATAACTACTATCTGTTCTGTTAACGCTAATGGAAGTACCACGTATGATTAAGCATAAACTATAATTTCTATATATGACTTGAATAAGAACAAGAATATGTATATGAATCTGAATTCTGATTTTTGAATCTGATATGGATATCATTCATTAAAATTGTTTACTCTGTTATTATTCACTGGGCTCCCGCTTACTATTTACATTATGTATATAGGTGATCAGGCATGTGATCAGGCCCAGAATTGATGGCCTAGGATTCTATTTTGTCAGCCAACCACTGTGCCTCCCGAGGAGGTTTCCTTTGAGAAAACCATGTCAAGGCTCTATTTGTTTTTGTTCTGTTTATCTGTACTTGGGCTAAGTTTCCTTTCAACCTTATCTATGTAAATGCGGGACGTGAGACCAATATGTTTATAACATTACATGTATATATATATATAAGTTTATTTGAAAATTTTGTCTCATATATGTCAACACAGCTCAATGGACTATGTATGTTTTATATATTGCTTCCGCAGCCCCTAATTATATGTTATTTTGTTAAGAGGCCTGTGATAATCCAAGGATTACTGGCCGGTTACAACACTAAACCTATAGGGGCGGGTTTGGGTCGTGACAGAGTGGTATCAGAGCACATGATTATATCGCACACACGGGTCCATATGAGCTATAGAGTGTCCTAGTAAGCATTAGAGGCATCTCATCTACATGCGTGAGTGTGTATATTAATGTCTATTAATGTGGAAACTGAGTCTGTCTGACCATGCAAGGGAAAATGATACAAGTGAATCTTTTGAGACCCGAATGAACCGAATGGAACAAATGCTTGCAGCATTGACTGAAACAATGACACAACAGCAAAGACAACAACTTTTGCCCTCTTCGCCTCTGCCGATACAAGTTGAACCCGATAATAACGATATCATCAACCTAACTCAGAAATTCATGAAGATGAAACCGCCAACTTTCTTGGGTGGTATTGAACCGTTGAAAGCAGAGACATGGTTATTTGAAATAGAGAAGTTGTTTAAAGTTTTTCCCTGTACTGAGACTTAGAAGGTTTTACTGGCCACCTATACTCTCAAAGACGAAGATCGAAGATGGTGGTTACTAATTTGGAATACCAATGGAAACATGAAATGGGCTCCATTTAATGAAATCTTTTATAATTAGTACTTCTCTCAGTGTTTTTGGGACCGAAAAGTGTCTGAATTCCAAGAATTCAAGCAAGGCAGAATGTCCGTAGCTGAGTACGAGGCTAAGTTCACTGAGTTAGCCAGATTTGCTCCTCATATGGTGGATACGGATTATAAGAAAGCCTACAAGTTTGAAGGAGGGTTGGATTTAGACATATTTGATCGAGTAGGCGTGTTGAAGTTGCCAACATATGTAGAAGTCCTTGACAGATCCTTAATGGCCGAAGCTACCCTAACCGCTATGAAACAAAGTAAGGCCCCAACAACAACAACAGAATAGGAAAAAGGTCTGGGTACGATTTCAGAAGGGGTCATTCTTATGTAAGTAAAAAGCAGAACACGGGGTCTATAAGTAGCTCAAGCCAGAGTAGTGGTTCTATTTCAGTTTTCCCTGATTGTGGAATGAGGCATAGGGGCCTGTGTTACTGGGCATGGGGTGCTTGTTTCCGATGTGGCAAGACAGTTCATGTGGTGAAAGATTGCCCGCTTGGTTCTAATAATGCTAACCGCCCTACAGCGAGTTCAATTGGATCCGCTTCTACAACTAAAACAAATGCAAGAGCTAATACTGGGAAAGAAACTCTGAGACAAGGTCGAGTATTTGCCTTAGTGCTTGGTGATGTATAGAACACTGAAGCTGTGGTGTCAGGTATAATTTCCATCTGTGCCCAAAATGCATATGTGCTGATAGATTCTAGTTCTACCCATTCATTTGTGTCATATGCCTTTTCTCGAAAATTAACTAGACTAATAGAACCTATGAATTATTTGTTATCTGTATCTACGCCATCTGGAGGTTCTATGGTATGTGCATATGTGTATCCAGCATGTGATGTTGTGATTGGTGATGTGATGTTGTATGTTGATTTATTACCTTTGGGAATTGATCATTTTGACTGGATATTAGGTAGGGACTGGTTAACGAAGTACTGTACAACTATTGACTGTGCGAATAAGTTTGTTATATTTCGTCCACCTGGGTTACCTGAGTTTGTATTCATCGGGAATGGAGTGGTCCTTCCCCCATACTTGATTCTGCCATGAGAGCTATGAAATTAATTAGGAAGGGATGAAGAGGGTATATATGTTGTGTTTTGACTGTGGCTTTTGACAATCCCACTGTAGAGAACATTCCTGTAGTAAATAAATTTCCTGATGTATTTCCAACTGAATTGCCCGGAGATTTAATTGATAGGGAAATTGAGTTTACTGTTGATATTGTACCCGGAACACAACCTATTTCCAAAACCCCATATAGAATGTCAACTTCCGAATTGAAAGAGTTGAAAAATCAACTCCAAGAACTCTCAGACAAGAAATTTATCCGTCCGAGCACGTCACCTTGGGGTGCTCCAGTGTTGTTTGTCAAAAAGAAAGACGAGTCTTTGAGGCTGTGTATTGACTATCGTGAGTTGAATAAGGTAACTGTGAAAAACAAATATCCATTACCTGGAATAGATGATTTATTTGACCAACTTCAGGGAGCACAAGTGTTCTCCAAGATAGATCTTAGATCCAAGTATCACCAGTTAAAAGTTAAGGCAGAAGATATAGAGAAGACTGCATTCAGAACTAGATACGGACATTATGAATTTTTGGTAATGTCGTTTGGGGTGACTAATGCACCGGCTACCTTCATGGACCTTATAAATAGGGTGTTTAAATCATATCTAGATGAATTCGTTGTTGTATGTATTGGTGATATTTTGATTTACTCCAAAAGCAGGGAAAATCATGAGAATCATTTGAGGACCGTGTTACAGACTCTAAGAGAAAAGAAGCTATATGCAAAATTCTCCAAATGTGAATTTTGGCTTGACAGTGTAGCGTTTCTGGGGCATGTAATCAACAGGGATGGTATTTCGGTTAACCCACAAAAAATCGAAGCTATTGTGGACTGGCCAAGACCAACCAATGTATCAAAAATTCGAAGCTTTTTGGGGCTTGCAGGCTATTATTGCAAATTTGTGAGAGATTTCTCCAAACTTGCCTTGCCATTGACACAGTTGACACAGAAAAATGTACCATTTGACTAGAATGATCAACGGGAGTCAGTTTTTCAAGAATTGAAGACTAGATTGGTAACGACACCGATTTTGACTCTACCTAATGGTATTGATGGTTTCAGATTTACAGCGATGCTTCTTACAAAGGCTTGGGGTGTGTGTTGAAGAAAAATGGGAAAGTGATCGCTTATGCTTCTCGACAACTTCGCCCTCATAAAAAGAACTATCTAACCTATGACCTTCAATTAGCAGCTGTGGTATTTGCTTTGAAAATTTGGAGACATTATTTATACGGTGTGACTTGTGAAGTGTACACTGATCATAAAAGCCTTAAATATTTCTTCACCCAAAAGGAACTGAACATGAGACAGAGACGATGGCTTGAATTGATCAAGGACTACGACTTGCAAATCTTGTACCATCCGGGAAAGGCCAACACCGTTGCAGATGCCTTGAGCCAGAAATCCATGGGTAATTTGTCATGTTTACTCACCGATCAGAAGAAGTTAATATGTGATCTAGAAAGAAATGAGATTGAAATTGTACTACGTGAACAAGGCAGGATCTTAGTCATCATTTCTGCTTAACCTGCAATCATTAAAGAGATTAAAGAGAAACAACATGAGGATGAGTTCTTGTAGAAATTTTTTGATGAAATAGGCTCAAAATTGAGGCCCGGGTTCGTGATTGAAAATGATGTGTTAAAATTTCAGAACCGCCTTTGTGTGCCGGATTGTTTTGACTTGAGGAAACGCGTCATGACTAAAGCTCACAATTCGAAATTTGCTATGCATCCAAGAAACACAAAGATGTATCATGACTTGAAACAAAATTTCTGGTGGCCGGGAATGAAAAAGTGTATTGTAGATTTTGTGGCTAGATGCTTGCATTGCCAACAAGTTAAAGCTGAACATCAACGACCCGCCAGATTACTCTATCCACTCTCAATACCAGAATGGAAATAGGAACACATCACGATGGACTTTATCATCGGTCTGCCTCACTCTTCTCGAGGTATGGATTTTATCTGGGTCATAGTTGATCGTTTGACTAAATTTTCCCATTTTTTTCCTGTTAAAACCATTTATAATGCGGACAAACTAGCTAACATTTATATGAATGAGATTGTGAGATTACATGGTGTGCTAGTATCCATTGTATCTGACCGAGATTCAAAGTTCACTTCAAGATTTTGGTAGAGTCCACAACAAGCTTTAGGGACTGAATTGAGATTGAGCAGTGCTTATCATCTGTAGACAGGCGGCCAAACTAAACAAACAAATCAGACTTTGGAAGATATGCTACGAATATGTGTATTGGACTTTTAGGGCAATTGGGAGACTTACTTACCATTGGTTGAATTTGTGTATAACAACAGCTACCATTCAAGAATCGGTATGGCTTCATAAGAAGCTTTGTATAGTAGAAAATGCCGATCTCCGATATGTTGGGCCGAGGTAGGTGATAGACCTTTGTTGGGACCAGAACTTGTGCAAGAAACAACTGAAAAAGTGAAACTAATTCAACAATGCCTAAGAACTGCATAGAGCCGTCAAAAGAGTTATGCGGATGTCTGGAGAAAAGATAAGGAATATGAAGTTGGTGATCATGTGTTCGTAAAAGTAACTCCAATGAAAGGTCAGACGCGATTTGAGGTGAAAGGCAAGTTAGCAGCAAGATATGTTGGGCTATATGAAATTCTCGAGAAGATCAATTTAGTAACATACCAAGTAGCCTTACCTCCGGTGATGGAGCATATGCACAATGTTTTTCATGTTTCAATGCTTCGAGATAACTTACAAGACCCGTTCCATGTGATAGAATCGACTCATGTGCTTCTGAAAGATGATTATACATACGAAGAAAAGCCAATACAGATCATTAACCACTGAATCAAAAGATTGAGGAACAAGGAAATTCCCTTGGTAAAAGTTGACTGGCAAAACCATGAGGGGGCCTATGCAACTTGGGAGACAGAGGAGGATATGATGAAAAGATACCCTGAACTGTTCCCTTTGAACTTGGTATTCTTCCGAAATGATAGTAATTTGAGTTTGGAGGAGCAAACTCTTTAAATGGGGAAGACTGTAACAACCCCGACCCATGATTAACGTTAATCCATGCTTAATTATGCCTAATAAGAAATTAAAGTGAAGTTTTGCATCATATGTTAACTTATTTGTGTTTATATCTGTTTAGTGTAGAAAGATTTGTTCATGTTTTTGTTTCGGTTTGCGAATTGAAGGCTTTATCGGCATCCAATTCAGAAATTGACTTGATTTATTTGTTAATTAGAATTTTTAGAGTTTTATGATAGGTTCAATTGAAATTCGATTCGGAATGAAATAATTAGAATAATTAATGCCCATTTGATTAGTGGTAAGCCTAATTAATTAGTCCACTAACCAAGCCTATATAAGGCTTCTATATGCATCTCAACTCACATTTCTTTATCATTTTGTTGATACCAACCGTGAGAGAGAGAATGGGGAGATCAGAGCCAGCTTTGAAGAGAATTGAAGTCAAGTTAGCAACTACTAGAGGAATTGAAGGGAATTGGTGAGATTAAGCAAGAGATCACTAGAATTTAAGGAATTGTGGACCCTAAGTAAGGAAATCAACTCTTAAGCTTTATGTTAGACTCACTTAAGTAAGGAACTAAGAGAATTAAGTGAATCAATCCATGAATTAAGCTAATGAACTAGAAGAGAAGAGCAAATCATGCATGCATGTTCATTTGATCATAATTAAAGTTATTTTCAAGAGAATTCTCACATGCATGTTAGTATCTTGCTTTTGCTCAAGGAATTCAACATGTTTTAGACCTAAACATTTCATTTGACATGATGCAGAAACTTGAAGCTCAAATCATTTCATGCCTGTCATGTTCATGTTATGTTTTCACATTTCAAGCTTGATTTTGTACAATTACATGTTATTGGGCCTTGATTTTGAGTAACGATTCTTACTTCATGATGTTTTGCAAGTTTACAAGAGTTTCCTTAAGTTTTTGGCCCAAGAAACCATAATTTACAGCTTTGGGGTTGAGTTTGAAGCTTGGAAGCAATTATGAAAATTCTAGAATTTTGCTTCCATGCTGGAGCGACAAATTCTGGGCTCGAGTGACCACCTTTATTTTTGCACTTTCGCTCGAGCGACCAAAAGTCTGCTTGAACGTAAAATGCATGCTCTCAGAAGTTTGCGTGTTTTGCAGATCGCTCGAGCGACAAAAGTTGCGCTCGAGCGAGGGAATGAGTCTCACGCTCGAGCGAGCATCGAGTAGAAAAATCAAGCAACCAGCACTTTTGCAAAGTTTACAGACCGCTCGAGCGAAGGAATGTGTGCTCGAGCGACCACTCGCATTTTGCATGCCCGCTCGAGCGAAGAAAGCTGTGCTCGAGCAAGACCCTCGTTTCCAACATTTCTAACTAAGTGTTTCCAAATGCATTTTTGCATCCTCATTTCATCCTAGGCATTCCTAGATCAAGATTAGGACACAATAATGAGAGTAAAGGCTAGAGACACACTAAGAACAAAATGAAACAAGTTATGTACAATCCAAGTGTGTGTTTCAGTATATGTATCTGTTATGTATTGATGTAGGTCATGCGCCATAAACCGTTTGATTTGCCTGTTCTGTCTGTTCGCGCCCAAAGCCATCTATGAGTAATAACTTAGTAAATCTATGTTCAACTTTATTTACTTTCTGTACGATAAAATAAGATCTGTTTTCTGAAATGTTATGTTCTGTACAATGAATGATTGCCCAATTCTGACAATGTATTCGTGGCATCCTTAGCATCACGTGATATTTGTTAGCTGTTACCCAGTATCGGAGGTTCCATTATGGAACTTATTATGTCTGCACTCTATTACCCGTACCGGAGGCTCCATCGTGAAGCTCAGTATATCTGTCATCTGTTATCTGGATCCGGAGGTTCCTTTATGGAACTGGTTACTCATAACCACTATCTGTTTTAGTATCTGTTTTGTTAGCGCTAATGGAAGTACCTCGTATGATTAAGCATGAACTCTAATTTCTGTATATGACTTGAATAAGAACAAGAATATGTATATGAATCTAAATTTTGATTTTGAATCTGATATGGATATCATTCATTAAAATCCTTTACTTTGCTATTATTCACTAGGCTCCTGCTCACTATTTATATTATGTATGTAGGTGATCAGGCACGTGACCAGGTCAAGAGTTGATGGCCTAGGATTCTGTTTTGTCAGCCAACCACCGTGCCTCTCGAGGAGGTTCCCTTTGAGAAGACCATGTCAAGGCTTTATTTGTTTTTGTTCTGTTTATCTGTGCTTGGGCTAAGTTTCCTTTCGACCTTATCTATGTAAATGCGGGACGTGAGACCAATGTGTTTATGACGTTACATGTATATATATAATTTTGTTTGAAAATTTTGTCTCATATATGTTAACACAGCTCAATAGACTATGTATGTTTTATATATTGCTTCTGCAGCCCCTAATTATATGTTCTTCTGTTAAGAAGCCTTTGGTAATCCAATGATTACTAACCGGTTACGACATTAAACCTATATGGGTGGGTTTGGGTCGTGACAGTAGTGAGTAGGGTGTTATCAGGATAGGCATTATCCTTGGGAGTGTAATTCCTAGGAGGACTTTACTAAGGAGGGTTAGAGTCCTACTAGGATTGTGCCAGGCAGAATCTATAAAAGCTTATAGCAAGGCCTATGTACAGTTATCGCAATTCTTATTCTCAAATACATAGAGCTTTTGTGTCTATTGTCTATTTTGCTGACTTAGGCATCGGAGAAGTTTCCGGCACACACCCGCCGACTAGTTTACGTTTGTGTTTTCAGGTAGTAAAGCAACGATGTTTGGAGGAGTGCAAACTTGATCAACAGGATTATATGAGAAGATTATTTCATGCTCGTACAACATCAATACATCTACTATCTTCCCTGACCATAGGCCCAAGGACTAAACGATAACCACAATATGAAAACCGATAACACATATACATTCAAAAAGAAATAACTGAAGTAATACATACTATCAATTTCATCTCCACCGGCCTACAGCATGGATAAGAGATCGTACAACACAAATAATCTATAACATTTCACCAGCCTCACCTGGACGGGGGTGCCCCTTAGGTCACACTTTTTCGGGTGCAAACCAGAAGGGAGAGGAAACCTTTATCAATGCACTACGCTTTACTGACCTCACCCGAAGAGAAATGAACCTCATTTCACACTTCACTGGGTGCAAACCGGTAGAGAGAGGAAACCTCTGTCAATACACCACACTTTATTGGCCTCACCTAAAGAGAAACGGACCTCCCAAACAACATACAATTAAAAGCATAACACGCTAACCACAAAAAATAACACACAATGTAATACATACACCTAGTCCAATTATCACAATCTCGACTCATAACAGTTAAATACATTAACCTACTTCTTCCAAAACGTGCTTTATGCACCACCATTCAATAACGAGTTTTTTTACATTTTTGAAATGTTCCCAAAACAAAATGTGGATTACCAAACATCAAAACCATAACTATCCAACGATCGTCTCATAACATAAACACAGCCACAAGCATTCCAGTTCCTTTTCTAACAACATAATCTACAACTCAACAATGGAATTATCTATTCACAATGTCCAATTACAATCAACAATACATTCTTCTACCTTACATAGCACATCCTGCAATAGTACTCATAACATGTATCTACCAACAATCAATATCATCCTCCACCGATGGCCAATTACAAAACTCTAGACGCCAATTACCTAATCAAAATAATAAATACACCCGTAGATATTTCCATATTCCCATACGTTCCAAACTCTCATGTTTTATACAGGAGGTAATTAATCACACTTTGTTTTAAAGACAAGTCCTCATTATTCCAAATCCCAACATACACAAGGCTTACCAACACCCAAAAACATTAATCCAAAACCCCAAAATTTCTAAACAACCACAACATAACCCAATTTCAATTCACCTTAAGTTTTCCTTTAACATCCCAAAATTTACGAAGGATATATCAAACCCTACCAACCCCACATCCTAACCATGCTTTTACAACCCATAATCAATTATAAACATAACCCACAAACCCACCAATTTAAACCCAAACCAACCCATATGATTTTTAACAAAATCAACTTTAACACTATGCCTTTTAAATGTCGTAAAAAGGACCATAAGTCTATCTATAGCGAGGTATTGAAAAGAAGCTCTAGAATCCCTACCTCTTGAAGCGAAGAGGAGAAAAGTCAAAAATTCACCGGTGACGAAAACATGATCCGCTTTGTCCAAACTCCCAATACCCACAACAAATCATCACATCTTTTTCATTAATTATCAAAACTCAATTAGTAATTTATTTTCATAATCCAACACATATATAACACAATTTAATCTCATCTCTCAAACAAATAAATAACCAAAGGATTTGGGGCTTTTCATCACAATCCTCATAAATGAGATTAACCAATTTAAAAATCTTTTATACACACAACATTTACCAGCACCCTTTTTATTTCTCCGAAATTTCAATTTTTCGACAATTATTACAACTTAACAATTATAAAATCATAGATAACAATTAATACAAATTAAATTTCATGATGGCTTTCTTTATTTTCTTATATACCCATTTTCACATTTGTAATATACAATACCCCATACGGTTCAAATAAAATCAATTTATCAACTTTCTCCTATTTCTCATAACCCATAAACAATTAATTAGGGCTTTTTACCCTAATTCATTTAAACATTTTCCTCAAACATACAATCTCATATATTGATAATAAAACACAAGATTTAACTCTAGATCATAAAATCCTAACACTTATCACATGTTTTTCAAAAATACCCAACAAATTAAGTTTTTAATGCAATAAAAACTACCACATGTCTATTTATAACGAGGAATTGAAAATGAGTAAAGAAATCCTTACCTCAAAGAGAAAAGAGAAGAAAACTCTAAAAATCAACTTCACCAAAATTTGATCTCCATCAGTCAAAACGTAGCCCTCGAGACGCTCGTAATTTTTGTTTAAGGAACTAGTATCAAAATCTTGCTTGATCTTTGTAGATCGAAAAAAATGTGAAATTTCGTGAAAGTTTAGAGAAATGGGAGAGAAAAAAGAAGTTAGAAAGAGAGAGAGAGAGTGTGTGTGTGTGTGTGTGATGAGAAATGGTCAAAAGAAGAGAGAGAATGATCTGATTTGAGTGAAAAATGGCACAAAAATCGATGTCTGGACGTGCAAAATCTGTGTTGGAACAATATAGTTTTATAGGTTTATTTTGGGCTAACTTTGAGCCCAAATTTGGATGGGGCTCACACATCTTTTAAGATGAGTCCAAAGAGGTGACGTGTTCCTTGTCGCATGGCAAGTCACATGGTGAAGATCATTCGTCAAAACCATTTATGAGTGAATGGGAAGTTGACGTCGTTTTTGGGTTCGTGGAATGGACAATTAAAGAAGTAAATGTGGGTTTCCTTGAAATGGTAATCCCACATTGGAAACTTAAAAGAAATTATGTGTGTATATAAGTTCTAGGTGGCAACACTTAGGTTGGGCCCCAAGGGGCACTCCAAGTTTGTAAAAGGGAGGAGTTATGGACAAAGTGAACCTTGGCTCAAACCACCACACACGCGCAGCGCGCCGTCCGATCGGCCGACCAGCTGAGCCGTGTCGGGCGCGGGTGTGGGTCGGGTTGGTTCTAATATTAATTTTTTGGACAAAATTTATTTAAAAATTCTTGCGGGAAAATTAATTTAAATTTTACGCCAATTTTTTCTGTCCAAACAGTGCCCCTTTTCCAATCCATTTTCCAGCAGGTTTAATAGGTTCAAACTGTTCAACAGATTGAAAAACAGTCCAGCAGTTTTGGACAGGTTTAAAACTGCCCAGTAGTTATGAACAGATATGAAACTGTAGCAGTTATCTGTTCAAACAGTAACTGCACCTGTTTATTCAAAATCAAATCTGTTCAGGTTTGAATTTCATACCTATTTAGCCCTATAAATACCAGGACATTTCCAGCAAATTTCTTATTCGGAAATTCAGTTTTTTTTTGTTTTCCTTTGTGCTCTCTTTGTATTATATACTAATTTTAGGGGAAAAAAAATTCCTAGAGTATAGAACACAAGTTTTGTTCGCTGTACAGATTGTTTGCAGTGCTACTACAATTTGTGTAAAGATTATTATATGTTGGGAGATAGACGCCATTTATCTGTAAGTATCGAAGCGGGATGAATCTGTCTTAAGGACAAAGTGTCACACACTCGACTTGATCTATTTTTGTACTTATACATTTCGGTAAATAAATTCTGTAAGTAATTTATTTTATTTGTTTGATTTGGTTTCAACTTATTTATTTTACACAGAAGATTGTTCCAACAATCTTAAGACAGATTCGAATCATTCTGTTTATACAGAATTTTTCGTTCGTTTCCTTTTCTTCTTTTCTTCTTTTTACAGAAATTATTTTCTATGGTTTTACAAATAATATTCTGGTTAGAAAAACAATAGCAGTAATATACTGTTTGAAAATAGTAGTAATATACTGTTTATTTTCTTTGACAACTAGTAGTAATATACTGGTAGTCATTAACCATTCAGAATATTTATTTGTGAAGTTGGTCAGAAATTAATTTCAATTTTCAGAAATAATTTCTGAGTTTTCATTAATTAAAATTATGTTTTCTATTTTAATTTTTGAAGTGTTACAGAAATATTTTGAAGTGTGGAATTAATTTGTTAAAATAAAATTTTATTTTATTTTCAAATTAATTGGAAATAAAAGTTACAATTCTTATTTCTTTTATTTTTTTACAGAATTTAATTCTATGGTTTTGGTTTAAATTTTCTGTGTAGTATAAAATTCTAATTATAATTTTGTTTTATAATTTAGAATTCATGGCTACTGAAACTGGTCAAACTAATGCTCAAACAAGTACTGATATGGTGGCTGCAAATGCGCCAATCTCTCCTCATGTTGTGACTGTGCCAGTGAATAATGATAAAAAGCTAGAGAAGTTCTTAGGAATTGATTTTCGCAAAGGCAAAAGAAGATCAAGCAAGAAGGCTGCTCAAACTAATATAACCGAAATAGATAAAATTTTCAATGGTGTAGATAACACAAATCTTTCTGCAGTTGTTTCCAAGGTAAATTTTGTCGAAAATCCTAAAGAATGGTAGGTGGACGCTGGTGCTACTCGCCACATCTGTGCCGACAAAAATATGTTCACATCTTATTCAGTGGTGGACAATGGTGAACAACTTTTTATGGGCAACTCTTCAACAAGGAAAGATTATTCTGAAGATGACATCTGGAAAGGAACTCACTCTCAACAATGTGTTGCATGTACCGGACATTTGCAAAAATCTAGTCTCTGAATCTCTATTGAGTAAAAATAGGTTTAGGCTAGTTTTTGAAAGTGACAAATTTGTACTTACCAAAAATGGGATGTATGTAGGAAAAAGTTACATGTCTGATGGCCTTTTCAAGATGAATGTAATGACCGTTGTACCCTCAGTTATTAATAAAAATACATCTTCCTTTTACTTGCTTGAGTTTTCAAATTTATGGCATGGTAGACTTGGACACGTTAATTATGAATCTTTGCGTAGATTAATTAATATGGAATATTTACCTAAATTTGACATTGATTTAAATAATAAATGTGAAATTTGCGTTGAGGCAAAATTAACTAAAACTTCTTTTCATTCAATTGAAGGAAGTACGGAGCCACATGAATTAATTCATAGTGACATTTTTTATTTTAAATCAATTCAAACTAGAGGTGGGAAAAAATATTTTATCACTTTCATAGATGACTATACTAGATATAGTTATGTTTATTTAATTCGAACGAAGGATGAAGCTTTGGAAACTTTCATTCAATACAAGAATGAAGTGGAAAATCAACTTGGTAAGAAAATTAAAAAAACTTAGAAGTGATAGAAGTGGTAAATATGAATCACCTTTTGGTGAATTTTGTAAAGAACATGGAATAATTCATCAAACTACCGCTCCTTACTCACCTCAGCAAAATGGAATTGTTGAAAGAAAAAATAGGACTTTAAAAGAAATGATAAATGCCATATTAATAAGCTCTGGATTACCTCAAAACTTGTGGGGGGAAGCAATATGTTCTGTTGATTATATTCTTAATAAAGTACCCCGAAAGAAAATGTATCAAAGACCTTATGAAATATGGCATGGGTGAGTACCATCCTACAAACACTTAAAAGTGTGGGGGTGTTTGGCTAAAGTGGCTATTCCTAATCCTAAAAAGATTAAGATAGGTCCTAAAACCGTTGATTTCATTTTCATTGGTTATGTCAAGAATAGTAGTGCATATCGATTTTTGATTTATAAATCAGAATATACCGAAATGCATGTAAATACTATTATTGAATCTTCGAATGCATCATTCTTTGAACATGTATTTCCAAATAAGATTGGACAATAGACTAGTAATAATAAAAGATCTTATGATGCTATTACTAGTCATGATCAAGAACAAGATCAAGAACAAGAGCAAGAGATAGATCAAATTGATGAAGAGGAACCTAGGCGTAATAAACGTGCTAGAACCTCAAAATCTTTTGATCCAGATTTTCTAACATTTTTGTTAGAAAATAAGTCTTTAACATTTAAAGAGGTATTGTCCAGTCTTAAAGCTCCTTTATGGAAAGAGGCTGTAAATAGCGAAGTTAAAGGTAGATTTCCCACCAGGGTGTAAACCTCTTGGATATAAGTGGATTTTCAAAAGAAAAATGAAAGCGGATGGATCAATTGACAAATACAAGGCAAGACTTGTAGTTAAAGGATTTAGACAAAAAAAAAGTTTTGATTACTTTGACACATACTCACCAGTTACTAGAATAACATCCATTAGAATGCTAATTGCCATTGCATCTTTGTACAATCTAGAAATTCATCAAATGGATATAAAAACCGTTTTTTTAAATAGTGAGTTAGATGAAGAAATTTACATGGAACAACCAAAAAGATTTTCTGTTCCAGAAAAAGAAAAGAAAGTGTGTAAATTGGTTAAATCATTACATGGTTTAAAACAAGTTCCAAAACAATAGCATGAGAAATTTGACAAGGCAATGATGTGAAATGGTTTTAAAATTAATAAATGTCACAAATGTGTTTATATTTAAAACACAAGCAAGGGTTATGTTATAGTATGTCTTTATGTGGATGATATGCTCATTATAGGTAGTAACAATGACATGATTAAAACTACCAAGAAAATGTTAAATAAACATTTTGACATGAAGGACATGGGGATTGTTGATGTAATACTTGGTATGAAAATTACCAAAACATCAGAAGGTTATGCTTTGTCACAATTACATTACATAGAGAAAATACATGACAAAATTTAGCAAAGATGATGATCATCTTGCTAGAACACCTGTGGATGTTAATTTGTTTCTTTCTAAAAATGTATATGAAAGTATTTCTCAATTAGAGTATGCCCAAATTATTGGAAGCTTAACGTACTTGATGAACTGCACTCGCCCAGATATAGCTTATGCAGTAAGTAAATTAAGTAAATATACGAGTAATCCAGGAGCAGAACACTGGAAAGCAATTATAAGGGTTCTAAGATATCTTCGATTTACTAGTAACATTGGGCTTAATTATACTAGATATCCAGTAGTACTTGAAGGATACTATGATGCAAACTGGATATCGGATACTAGAGACTCAAAGTTCACCAGTGGATATGTCTTTACTTTTGGTGGGGCGGCTGTATGTTGGAAATCTCCCAAATAGACTTGCATAGTTAGGTCTACTATGGAATCAGAATTCATAACTTTAGATAAAGCTAGGGAATAAGCAGAATGGCTTCATAACTTCCTTGAAGATATTCCAATGTGGCCAAAATCGGTGCTTGCTATATGCATACATTGTGATAGTCAATTAGCAATAGGTAGAGCACAAAGTCATATGTATAACGGTAAATCACGACACATTCGTCGTCGACATAACACTGTAAGACAACTACTCTGTAATGGAATTATTTCCATTGAAATGCGAAGTCTAAAGACAACATAGCGGATCCACTAACCAAAGGGTTAGCAAGAGAGTTAGTTAAAAATTCATCAAGGGGAATGAGACTTAAGCCTATTAAATAAGAGTTACCACAACGGCAACCCACCTAGTTGATTGGAGATCCCAAGATCTAGGTTCAAAGGGACAACCGAGTTGCGTATGACTTATAAGGATCATTGGGGGGTTAAATTCCTACCCATTTCTATGATGAAATAGTGATGTCTGCAGCGTTTTAGGTTAAGTAAAATTTTAATGATTCTTATATCTAGGTAAACCTATTGGAGTATGGCAGGATACACTTCATACGAATCACCTATATAAGTGTGAACTGGGCCGGTTCTATGAGATTTGTGAAGGGCTACAATTCTCTAGAGCACTCGTGAAAGACCAGGTTGTTCAGGGCCAAAATGAACACAATAGTGAGAACTAAACTGTGTCTGGTAATATACTGTGTGAGTTCTATTGTCTTGGTTTACACAAATGGCTGAACAGTTCAAGATATCATGTTCATTGATTAGCTAGTAAATCCGAGAGTGTCTCACAAGGGAAAGTTCAAAGCCAAAAGCTACCTATCCTTTGCAGAATATTTTCAATTTCTGTGCTCTCTGTAATTAGATCATGTTGTTGTATTTTCTCTCCATCAAATTCCATTCATGTAGGGGATTGTTGGAAATTTTGGTTTTTATAGGCTTATTTTGGGCCAACTTTTGAGCCCAAATTTGAGTGGGCCCCAAATATCTTTTGGAGTGGGTCCGAAAAGGTGACATGTTCCTTGCCACATGGCAAGTCAAACGGTGAAGACAGTTCGTCAAAACCATTTATGAGTGAATGGGAACTTGACGTCGTTTTCAGGTTCGTGGAACGGACATTTAAAGAAGCAAATGTGAGTTTCCTTGAAATGGGTTGTCCCACATTGAAACTTAAAGAGAATTTATGTGTGTATATAAGTTCTAGGTGACAACACTTGGGTTGGGCCCCAAGGGGTATCCCAAGTTTGTAGAATGGAGGAGTTATAGACAAAGTGAACCTTAGCCCAAACAACCACACACACTAGGTCTACTATGGAATCAGAATTCATAACTTTAGACAAAGCTGGAGAAGAGGCAGAATGGCTTCGCCACTTCCTTGAAGATATTCCAATATGGCCAAAACCAATGCCTGCTATATGTATACATTGTGATAGTCAATCAGCAATTGGTAGAGCACAGAATCATATGTATAACAATAAGTCACGACACATTCATCGTCGACATAACATCGTGAGACAACTACTCTCTAATAGAATTATTTCTATTAAATATGTAAAGTCTAAAGACAACATAGCGGATCCACTAATCAAAGGGTTAGTAAGAGAGTCAGTTGAGAATTCATCGAGGGGAATGGGACTTAAGCCTATTAAATAAGAGTTACCACAATGGCACCCCAACCTGGTTGACTGGAGATCCCAAGATCTAGGTTCAAAGGGACAACCGAGTTGTGTATGACTCATAAGGATCATTGGAGAGTCAAAACTCCTACCCATTTCTATGATGAAATAGCGATGTCTGTAGTGTTTTAAGTTAAGTAATACTTTTAATGATTCTTATATCTAGGTATACCTAGTGGAGTATGGTAGGATATTCTTCATAAGAATCACCTATATGAGTGTGAACTAGGCCGACTCTATGAGATTTGTGAAATGTTACAATTCTCTAGAGCACTCATGAAAGACCAGGTTGTTCAGGGCCAAAATGAACACAATAATGAGAACTAAACTGTGTCTGGTAATATACTATGTGAGTTCTATTGTATTGGTTTACATAAATGGCTTAACAGCTCAAGACATCATATTCACTGGTTAGCTAGTAAATCCGATAGTGTCTCACAAGGGAAAGTTCAAAGCCAAAAGCTACCTATCCTTTGCAGAATATTACCAATTTCTGTACTCTCTGTAATTAGATCATGTTGTTGCATCTTCTCTCTGTCAGATTCCATTCATGTGGGAGATTGTTGGAAAAATATGGTTTTATAAGCTTATTTTGGGCTAACTTTGAGCCCAAAGTTGGATGGGGCCCACACATATTTTAAGGTGGGTCCAAAAAGATGACGTGTTCCTTGCCGCATAGCAAGTCACACGGTGAAGACGGTTCGTTAAAACCATTATGAGTGAATGGGAAGTTGACGTCGTTTTTGGGTTCGTGGAATGGATAATTAAAGAAGTAAATGTGGGTTTCCTTGAAATGGTAATCCCACATTGGAAACTTAAAAAAACTTATGTGTGTATATAAGTTCTAGGTGGCAACACTTGGGTTGGGCCCCAAGGGGCATCCGAAATTTGTAGAAGGGATAAATTATGGATAAAGTGAACCTTAGCTCAAATCACCACACACGCGCGCGTGCACCGCCGTTGTCCGTTCGTCCGGCCGAGCCGTGCCGGGTGCGGGTGTGGGTTAAGTCGCTTCTAATATTAATTTTTTTGAAAAAAATTATTTTTTTCCAAATATTCTTGTGGGAAAATTAATTTAAAATTTGCACCAATTTTTTCTGTCAAAATAGTGCCCTTTTTCCAGTCCATTTTCCAACAGGTTCAACAGGTTGAAACTAACAGATTGAAAAATAGTCCAACAATTTTGGACAAGTTTAAAACTGCCTAGTAGTTATGAACAGATATGAAACTGCAGTAGTTATCTGTTCAAATAGTAACTGCACCTGTTCATTCAAAATCATATCTGTTCGAGTTTGAATTTCATACCTGTTCAACCCTATAAATACTAGGACATTTCTAACAGATTTCTCATTCGGAAATTCATTTTTTCTTGCTTTCCTTTGTACTCTCTTTGCATTATTCTACATACTAATTTTAAGAGAAAAAAAATCCGAGAGTATAGAACGTAGGTTTTGTTCGCCGTACAGATTGTTTGGAGTGCTACTACAATAAAGATCATTGTATCCTGGGAGATAGACGCCAGGTTTTGTTCGCCGTACAGATTGTTTGGAGTGCTACTACAATTTGTGTAAAGATCATTGTATTCTGGGAGATAGACAAAATTTATCCGTAAGCACCGAAGCAGAGTGAATCTGTCTTATGGACATAGTGTCACACACTCGACTTGATCTATTTTTGTACTTATACATTTCGGTAAATAAATTTTGTAACTAATTTTATTTTATTTGTTTGATTTTGTTTCAACTTATTTATTTTACACTGAAAATTGTCCCAACAATCTGCTCGTGTGAATCAACTCATGGAAAAAATGGCTTTCTCGCGAAATCCACTTTTGCGGATTTGACCGGACAGCTTTTGTTATGTGACTTCAAACAAGTGTATCTCCTTTGTCTAGAAACGGAATATGGTTAATTTTGTGTCTAAATTGAAGCCCCAGAAATAAGCTTTCCAACGATTCTAGCCTCATATTAAGATTCAAAAGGTGGAGAAAGAATTAGGCAAAAGAGTAAACACTACTCAAAATTAAAAAAAAAATCAAGGGTTAATTACACTAATAGTCCCTATAGTTTGGGACTTGTGTCACTTTGATCCCCTGACTTTTCAATTGCGACACATTTGATCCTGAATTTTGAACCTTGTTCCAAATAAGGACAATTGAAAATATCATTAGATTTTTCAAGGGTAAAATCGTCAATTTGATAAAATATAAACTAATTTGACAAAAAAAAATGTCAAAAAAATATTTTTAATTTTTTAAAAATTATTTTTATCCACCAATGATAAAATTATGTAAAATTAATAAAAATTACATGATTAATTTTTTTAAATTAATTTTACATGATCATCATCCAAACACATAATAAAAATTAATTTGGTAAAAAATAAATAAATGTCTAAAAGATTTATCAATTTTACATAATTTTATTTTTAGTAGGTAGAAATAATTTTTAAAAATTCAAAAATATTTGTTTGACATTTATTTTTATCAAATTAGTTTATATTTTATCAAATTGACAATTTTACCCTTGAAAAATCTAATGATATCTTCAATTGTCCTTATTTGGAACAAGATTCAAAATTTAGGGCCAAATGTGTCACAATTGAAAAGTCAAGGACCAAAGTGATACAATTCCCAAACTATAGGGACTATTTGTGTAATTTGCCAAAAATTCAATTTTGGCATTCTTGGTCTAATCTTGTGTAACCAACATGTTAACTCATCAATCATGACTCCAAACAATGAGGTGAATGTCCCAATTATAATAACTAAAGGGTTAAATACAACCCACAACTTTTCAAAAGTCCCAAAAAAAAAAAAATTGTAATTATAAAGTAACGGTTATCACTTAATATAAACAAGTCGGGTTTAAGACCTGGGACACTACATATTTTTTTTACAAACCTCAAAGGAGTTTAGTAAAATTTATCTTTAATAATTATAGAGAAATTACATTTCAGGGTTCGTTTGAGATGTAGGTTGGCTTTTTGGTATTTTGGCCATTTTTAGCCTAGGGCTAAAAGTCTCGTTTGGGATAAATTTTTAAACTTTTTTGACTTTTGTGAGAGAAAAATAAAATGATTATGGTTTGGATGTAGTATTTTGTCTTATTAACTTTTTAGTTTATTTTATTTTTTTATAACTATTTTAGCCAAAAAGTCCCAGGCTTTTTCTTCCCAAACGAGCTATGTGGAGCAGTGAAGAAACAATTGCATTTTCATGATGCTGCAAGTGCAGGGCTGACCCTAAACCTTTTGGGCCCTAAGAGAATTTTTAAGTTGAAACCCTTCATATCTCACGCCAAATTTTTTTTTAGCGAAATAGTAAATATTCCCAATTTTATTTTTTATTTTTCTAATATCCACACAAAATTTGTTGATTATAATTACTAAGGGTGTGTTTGGTAACGTTTACGTTTTCAGTTTATATTTACAAAAATTTTTTAAACTGGTTTTTGTTTATTTTTTGTTTATTTTTAGAAAAACATAAACTACAAACGCGTTTGGTAATTGACAAAATATTTTTAAAAATTTAAAAATATAAAAAAGAGTGAGAAATGGCAAGTGGTGGCAAATGGCGGCGGAAGACGGTCGTGGAAAGTGGTGACGGTGGGTGGTAGCGGTTGGGTGGTGGTGGTGAATGGGTGGGTGACAGTGGCGGGTGGTAGCGAGTGGGTGGTGGTGGCGGCGGCGGGTGGTGGGTGGTGGTAGTAGGTGGGTGGCGGATGGCCGGTGGGTAGTAGTGGCGGGTGGTGGCGGGTGGGTAGTAGTGGCGGGTGGTGGTGGTGGGTGGGTGAGTGATGGTGGCGGGTGGTGGGTGGTGGTGGCAGGTGGGTGGCGGATGGCGAGTAGTGGTGGGTGGTGGCGGGTGGGTGGTGGGTGGTAATGGTGGATGGGTAACGGTGGCGGGTGGTAACGAGTGGGTGGGTGGTGGTGGTGGCGGGTGGTGGCGGATGGCTGGGGGTGGTGGGTGGTGGCAGGTAAGTGGCGGGTGGTGGTGGTGGTGGGTGGGTGGGTGACGGTGGCGGGTGGTAGCGAGTGAGTGGTGGTGGTGGGTGGGTGGGTGACGGTGGCGGGTGGTAGCGAGTGGGTGGTGGTGGTGGTGGTGATGGGTGGTGGGTAGTGGTGGCAGATGGGTAGAGGGTGGTGGTGGCGGATGGCTGGGAGTGGTGGGTGGTGGCAGGTAAGTAGCGGGTGGTGGTGATGGTGGGTGGCTGGTGGTGGCAGGTGAGTGGTAAGTGGTGGTGGCAAGTAGGTGGCGGGTGGCGGCGGCGGGCGGTGAATGGTAGTGGCGGGTGGTGGGTGGTGGTGGGTGGTGGTGGCGGGTGGATGGCAGGTGGGTGGTAGGAGGTGGTGGTGGTGGTGGTGGTGGTGGTAGCGAGGGGTGGGTGGTGGTGGCGAGTAGGTGGCAGGTGGCTGGTGGCTGGTGGTGACTGGTGGGTGGCTGGCGGGTGGTGGTGGCGGGTGGGTGGTGAATGGTGGGTGGTGGTGGCAGGTGGTGGTGGGGGGTAGGTGGCGGATGGTGGTGGCGGAAGACGGTGGTGGAAAATGGTGGTGGGTGGTGGCTAGTGTTGGGTGGTAAAAAAAAAAAAAAACTGAAAACTCAAAACGGAAACACATTTTTTGTGTTTTCATTTTTTGGCCAAATTTATAAACTGAGACCACTGATTTATAAATCAAAAATTTTACCAAACAAGTTTTTATTTGAGTTTTTAAAATTTTTGTAAATATAAACAGAAAACTGAAAGCGTAAGTGTTACCAAACGGCACCTAAAGTATCAAGAAATCATTACAAAAACTGGAAAAAATAAATAAATAAAATTATAATTTTGTTACTTTATAATTTAGCAAAATTCAATTTACAAAATATAAAATTATAATATTAAAATAATTTATCCAAATTCAGCAAAGTGATTTCTCTATCTACGACAAAACACAAAGATGAAGTAAAATTTGGAATGTTATTGTTGATGTATTGTTGATAGTAGGCCCTCTTTTATTTCTTTAAGTTGCAAAGAATTTTTTTTTTTGGGCGCTCTATTGTTTCTTTCAGTTGCTAAGAAAGAAATTGGGCTTTTCCTCTATGTTGGGGCCCCTTCAGTCATATTTTAATTTCGGTTAAACATAAGTGCAACAGTATTTGGGACCCTAATTTTGGGCTATTTTTGGGACCCAAAGTGGTTTCTTTGTGGGCCTCTACCCAGGGCCGGCCCAAGTGTCACATGTGTACAGTGCAAATTGATTCCTATGTTTCATACAAGTATTTTTTGTATGTCAAAATTGCACGCAAAAAAATTATCATATATAACGCAATTACTTTGTGATTGTTTTACCTATTTGCAATTTGCCCATAATTTATTCATTGTGTTTCAAGTCAACATGCTTCTTTTTCGGCTTTTTTTTTAGGGAAAAAAATATTTATTGACTCGAAACAATGAAATAGATTGAGATGATAAAGATTAAGGGGAAAAAATTATTGCAAGGAACAAGATTGAAAAATGGGTAGATCGTCTAGCAGTTTGGATTATTGCTTATGTTGGTGATCGAATAGTGTAATTTGTAGGATTTGATAAGTAGGTCATTTATGTAAAAATTAAGCCAATCAGATATCAATAGTCACATGATTGTTTTATATTTGTATCAAAAAAATGGACGGTCAATTATTGAAATCATACTTATAGTCTTTTTCTTTTTTTTTTAAAAAAAAATTTGTTGCATCAAGTAGTTATTGATGTTCGATCAACATAAATTTTCGCATAGATAATATGTGCAACAAACTCTACAAGTTAAATAATTCGAATCACTAAAATGAACCTAGAATGAACCCACAACCATGCAAACTAGACCAAGGAATCCAAAAATTAAATTATAGGGCAAGGCGACTCCTTATAGCAAAAAGGCATATGCATTCCAACTAAATTGACACACACCCAAAACAAAAATCACTACCAAACCCTCAAAAGAAACCTCCATTTGATTTTGTATTGAAGTACATTAAATCTCTTTCTCTTGTGCACCTGTATAAGATAAAGATTGCCTTCAGTAGTATTAGTAGCTGTAATATTAAAAGGGACGAGAAAGGGTTAAGAGAAAAGAGAAAAAGGAATGGCCCCTTCTTGGCCTACTTTCTTCTTGTTAGTTTCACTCCTACTTTGCCTCTCATTTGAATATTGGGTTAACAATGTTTGTGATGGTGCCAAGTTGCCAACAGTGTTGGTTTTTTATAAGACAACTATAAGGTTTGACCGTTGATCTGTCACAACAAAACTTTTTGAGATTGTATATCAAATAAAAGTAAAGTAGTGAATTATGATTGGCATATCTAAAAATATGCCACATGTTCATGCAAATCAAAAGTCTTTATGTATTTATTTATTTATTTTTTTTGCTTTGTTCAATAATACTCTTTTGGCATGTTTGATTGGGTAGATTAGAGCATGGGATTGAGATTATTAATCCGTGGGGCCTAATTATCCTATGTTTGTTTTAACATTTTGGTTTAGGATTATTAATCCAATAGATAATTAATCCAACAAATTTGTAGGATTATTAGTAATGGGGTAGGGGTGGGATTATTAATCCAATGGACATTAATCCAATAGGATAGTAAATACCACACTAATTTAATAGGATTATTAATACTTCACTATTAATCTTGTGAATCAAACATGACCTTTAGAGACAAAGGTCGGAAGAGGTAACAAATGAGTGCTTAAAGTTGTGCATATCCTTATTTTCTCCACATTAATTGGAGGAACATACAAATGAATATTTAAAGTTGTGCCCTGCCTTCTCATTTTCTACATTAAATTAGTTGGTGGTTTAATGGGGATGATAGTGGGGGATAGGAAATGAGGTACATGACAATGGTGAATATAAACATCATCAATAATTTGAATTCAGATTGAAGTGTCAATGAAATAAAAATGGCTTACATGTAAGATTCTACCCACTTTGCAACAACTACAAATTACTACTTTAGTCTTTTTCTTTTTGTTCTTTTTCATTTTTTTTTTTTTTCATGTTTCTTTCTTTACTGTCAATTTCTTTTTTGGCTGCTGGCTTACTTTTCTGTTTGTTGGGTGTTCTTCTCGACATGTTTTAAAAAGTGAATTGATTAGATTATCTAAATGGCCTTGAAATGGATCCAAAAAGTGGCACAACAGTAGTTGCTACCCCAATTTAAAATACATTATTTGTGTTACTAAAAATGTTAAACGACATCAAATGATTAGTAGCAATTTATCACACCTTTTGTAACTATTTATAACATTATATTTTGTTTGGATGTCAATTTAATTAAAATTAGGAATTTTTCATTAATTATATTCATTTTTTTAATTTTAAAAAATAACTATAATTTTTTTATTTTAATATTAAAAGAATGCATTCAAAAAATTATAAACACCACCTTTTGAATTGTATTCTTTTATACAAAAAAAAAAAACTCTAACAAAACCTGTGTATAACACTGGTAGAAAACTAGTGTTGTAGTAGACTTGACACGTTCAAAATAAGATTAGAGACACTAATTGCCCGGTGTAGAGATACCAGCCTCATTAAATGTCTCAGTTTTTGTGGGGGTTGGGGTGTGGGGGTTTATGCTTCCTTTGTAATGTATAAAGTAGGATGCTTCCTCTGTAACATATAAAGTAGAAGTGCTGGCAGATCTGATTGAGTTGGGTAATCTCTTATTTGTCATTCGTCCAAACTTAGATAAATTGGAAAAAAATCAATTCATATCCGTTCGCTTAGTTAGTGGATGCGGAATGAATGAGCCATGCAGATTGGCTAGTGAATGCGGATTGGTTTAGCGGTTTGGGCTTTGCTATTTTTAGTCTTTTTTGGATCTATTTTTCTGTAATTCTTTACTATTTTGCGCTCAAAATTTTTTATTATTCATTTTTTATAATAAAAATAAATGCCCAACTTTTATATTTCATATATAACAAGTATAATTATTAAATAAAATGACATTTTTTTTTTAATATACAAAGCATAATTTTATTTTTTTAGGAGGGTTAGTGGATCGGGTTGGGTCAAGCTTTCTCTCTTAGAGAGTGTATTTGTAATTTATCCCCCCCCCTCCCAAAAAAAAAAAAAAAATGGAACATGTGGTATGCAACAAGTCCAAACAGAGCGACTAAAGAAGAGAGCAACAGAGAGCATAATAAACAGCCACAAAATCAACCAAAAAATGAATCCAATGTCTGAGTTGTATTGAATCAACTACCTACCTACCTCAATGAGCCAAAAGACAAATCAGCTAATTTTTAACTCTTAAGCCATAAATAATTAGATTTCTATCCTATCCTATCCTATCCCCATTTGCTTTTGTATTGAAGCATGCACCTGTATAAGATCAGAGTGCCTTCATTAGTAGCTGCAGCATTGAGAGAGACAGAAAAAAAGGAATGGCCTACTCTTCCTCTTGGCCTAGTTTCTTTTTGTTGGCTTCACTCTTACTTGGCTTCTCAATTGCAGATTGGGTTAACAATATTTGTAGCAGGTCCCAAAATGCTGGTTTTTGCACCGCAACTTTGAGGCCTGACTATCAATCTGCTACAGAAAATCTTTCCGGGATTGCACATGTTGCAGTAGACTTGACGCTTTCGAATGTTATAGCCATTGACAATTAGATCAAGACACTAATTGCACAATCTAAAAATCCCGAGCTCACTCAATTATTGCTTATCGGAATATGATTCTGCTATATATTCTTGTGGATATGCAAGTAGAGACTTGGATAAAGAAGATTATATGAAGGTTTTGATGATCAAAGAACATCGATGAGCCAACATGCCCGTGCTTGTGAAAATGCATTTAAAGTCCAACCACCGTATCCATCCCCACTTACAGGTAACAACCAAAATATAGCACTTATATATCTGTACTGTACTGATGTGCTTATGTATCAACTTGGAAGTAGAAAAATGTCATGTTCAAACAAAGCAAGGACTTAAATGTTACTTTTGGAAAACAAAAAATATGATGAACAAATCACAAAAATTATTAACCAAATACAGTCATATGATAATTTCTACTAAATAGCATATAATGGGATCTTGATAACAACGTCTGCTTGGAGTTGTATAATTTATCAAAATTATCCATGACAAAAAATAAATCAGTGTGTTTGGTTTGAGTTTTTTGGATTAAGTTTTTTAAAAATTGACTTTTTTGATTTTCGTATTTTTTTGTTTTTAGTTAATATTTTTTAAATTTTAAACATTTTTTTTACTTTTTTAGATACACCTTACTTAGATGTATTTAAAAAAGTAAAAAATTTGTGAAAAAATATTTTAAAAAATTAATAAATATATAAAAATACAAAAAATGTACTGAATTCTTATATTTTTTTTTTTTTGTATTTTTGGTATTTAGTGAATTGTTAAAAGATTTTTTTTACTTTTTAGGTGTATTTATGTTAGGTGTGTCTAAAAAGTAAAAAAAATTACTTAAAATATTAAAAAAATTCAGTAAAAATAAAAAAACACGAAAAATAAAAAAGTAAAATTTTCTGAAAAGTGTTTTTTGAAAAGTCAAAAGCAATATTCACTTTAAGTAGGCATTTCCTAGATAAACAGTGACACGTAATCATACTCATTTTTCTTTGCATATGCTTATTCTTTTACCCTTAATATACAAATAACTCATCTAGTTGTTTTTACACTGATGTTAAAACTTATTCATTTATACATTAGGGTCTAGATGCCATTAGTATTGAATTAATATAAAGGTTTAAATTGGCATTTTAAAGAAACTACTTCACAAGCAAGGATTCTTAATAGCAACCAAAGAGATTTTTGTCATTTTTATTTTTTTAGATTGTTCACCCAGAGGAGTTTAATAAAAAGACATTATATAATTAAGTAATACTTGTACACCAAACTAAATCATAAAAAAGTGTAAAAAAATGTGCATGTAGCATGACTGGATCTACTAGAAGAATTATCATTCACTAGTCATTATTTTCATTAGAGATGAGCCCATCATACTTGGATCAAATTATCAAAGTCTAATACTAACGAGTTTATTGGGCGCTAACACCATAGATTAGATTTAAAGTGTAACAAATTGTAGACTTTTGTAAACCAAAATAATTTTTTTTTAAAAAAAATTAAAAACTAAATACTAAATATAAGGAATCGTATAATTTTCACATATTTTCCGAATTATATTAACAATTAAGATTCCGTTTATTTTGATGTAGAATATTTTCTTATAAATTGATTTTACACAAAAAAAAAAAAAAAATGTTTTGTTTTTATTTTTCGAGATTTGGTTGACACTTGAAACAAAAATATTTTACTACTTAAATAAGAAATTTGGATTCAATAAAGTGTCATTTATGAGTTTTTAGTTAGTTAACATATTTGAATAAGAAATGACTGAGTTAATTTTATAAAAATTGACTTATGAAAATTTTAAAAATAAGTCATTTTCTGAAAAATAACGTAAAAAATATTTTACTTAATTTTTATTTAATAAAAAAATAATAAATAAATAAAATATTTTATATCGAAATAAATGAAGAGTAAATGAAAACGAAAATATCCAAAGGCGTGTGGAGAGGGCTACATTATCCGAAAGCTACGTGGGCTGTCATTATAAATGAGAGCGCACAAGACGGGAAGACGGTAAACGCTATCAAGACCATTGGATTAGGATTCTCTCTCTCTCTCTTCCAACCCGCCCATCTCCACTGAGGAAGGCTACATTCTGCCCAACCTTACCCCCTTTAACAATCTCTCACTCATTACTCTTCTTTTCTTTCCCACATACACCTACCTAAAAAGAGTAAACACCTCTCCTTTTTTCATTAGGATTTTTTTTAAAAATTTTAATAATCCAAAACTCATCCTACCTTTAGACATACCCCCAAGAAAATAAACTCGACCCGTTGAAGGTAGTGAACTGGGCAAATGGGAGAAAATTCAAGCTCTCATCGGTAACTGTAAAAAAAAAAAAAGTTCACTTACCAATTTAAATATTTGAAAAAAAAATTATATATAAAAACACATTTAGAATTATATGTCGAAGTTATTTCAAAATTATATGAGTTTTATGATGATAAGTGTTTTGATTGAAGATTTTGTATAAAAATTATTTTTGTATATTATTTCATTATCTTTTTTTATTATTTATTATATCCCAAAAATGAGAATCATATATAAATATATTTAAACTATACAAATTGACACCCATTATCACCACATACCTTCATTATTTTAAAAGGGAAGAAACAAAGTTAGCTCTCCCCCTGTTGTGTTGTTTTTTTTCATAAAATTGTTTGAGGATCCGAAATCATTTGGCTCGAAACTCAAAACGACATCGTTTTGGATTCTCTTACCGGTAATGGATAATAAAATTCTCTTACCGATAAGAGAATTTTAATATATCTTACCGATAAGAGAATCCAAAACGATGTCGTTTTGGATTCGAGACAAATTCAAGCTTGAAAATTTCGGATCCTGTAATAGCGTTGTTTTTTTAGTAGAAAATGATTAGTAGTAGGAGCTCTCAATTGTACCTAGGGTATATCATACTTCACACACCATTATCACCCGCTAACTCATCATCAATCTCAACTAATTCATTTGACTAATAATTTCTTAAATATCAATCGACACATATCAAAATTTTGAATTTTTTGTGTTAATATTTATTAATATATCAATTGATATCGTGATTATATGAAATTAAATAACGTATTTAAAACCATGTTTTGAAGTGGAATTGTTGATATGAATTAAAGATTTAACACTAATCCTCGGCAATAATCAGCATACTTTGTCTTTTATAACTCATATATAAGCAATGCATTACAAGTTGTAATATTGTAACAACAAAACCCACAAAAAAATATTAAAAAAAAAAAAAAAAGAGTGGTGGAAGAGAGTTGATTATTGTGATATTTTCTTGGATCAGCATCTTTCTGGGTCACCAACTGAGTTATCCAAGGGCATAACGGGGTGGTTGAGGCGCGAAACACCGGCTTCTTTAGGTTTACAGAGATCAGAAATGAAGGTGGAGAAGAAGACGATGACCGGTGTGATGAAAATAATGAGACCAACAGGGACCATCCAAAGCTGGGTATTTGAGTGATGATGCTTCACTACCCACCAAACCAAGATCAACCCTCCAACCATGCTTATCAAGAATGAAGCCAAGCAAGCTACGCATGCCTTCACTATCTTCCTAAATCTGTTGTAGCTAATCCCATCTCTGTTCTCTTCTTCCTTGTATGATCCCATCAAATAATTTAACAAAACCAATAAGATCAACCCCGATTTTATCCTAAAGATTGCAAAACCAACAACAGAAAAGATAGCATATCAGTATCAGCGATACAATCATATATTCAAAATTCTCATACATATCTAGCATATATGTATGGGCTTCATTGACAGGACACCAAGATTTTAAGACGACATACCTGAGTGATGATGTTGAAGTAGAATTGAATGGAGGAGATTTTGATGGGACTGCAATATATATGTACTGAGCAAGAATATCAGCGGTAGGATATATACAGAGAAACTCTGATTCATGAGTCTGAGCATTTTATCAAAGTCGTTGTAAGTAAAAACTATGTGTTATATACATAAAGAAGGTAAAAGTAGTACGTCTCCGTTGCAAACATTACTCATTGACGCAGCCATCTGGGGTAGATTCGATTTGTGTGTATATATTATATATATAGATGTGTGTGTGTGTGTGGCGTCTATTGCCTTTATTTGACCAGTGGCTTGCTTTTGTTATGTAAAATATTAGTTTGGTACTGTTTGGATGGGAGGGAGAAAAATATATAGGAAAAGAAAATGTGATTAATTTGCATTTGATAAAATAGTAGTTTGGTTCTCTAATTTTCATTTGAATTTCCCTTTCACACTCATTTTCTAATTGTGGCAATTCAAAGTGTGAGCACTTTCTCTCCATTTTTCTAACAGTAACTTTTTTTTTTTTTTTTTTGAATGATCGGATGTCTAAGTCAGTTTATGCATACTTCGACTAATCCTGTGACCCAAGTAAAGCGTCCTCTCCACATAGAACGAACACATCTCGAGCAAAGTCTACGAGCATGGCTCCAAAAAATTAATAACACTTAATGAGAGTTAAACTTGAGGGATGTAGGTAAATATGTTCCAAAAGCTTTAAAAGAAGAAAAAAAAATTTATGAAAAAATTAGACTTTTCAAGAGAGCCTCGAAATGCATCTTAAAAATATTATTCGACATTCCATTTCTTTTAGCACCCCATTCCTAAATTTAAATTTTGTTATTTTTCTTCCAATACTCCAATTAATCTCAACTTTACTCATACCCACTCCAACCTAGTGCTACTTCTACCGTTGCCCCACCATCTTTGACACCACCCAGCCCCTTCTTTTTTTCCGTCCATTGTCCCTACCATAGTTCTAAATATCGGCCGATACGTATCGGAAAAATAGGGTACCGCGACGGATACAGGCCGGTATACTGCTGAGAATGAAAATCGCAGGAGTATCGGCCGAGTCTCGGTACGTATCGGTCTGTAATCGTTACACAAGCTGCGACGGGTCGATACTTACAAGTTCGAACTGATACGGGAAAGAAAAAGCTGAAAAACTTGTGAAATTATTTTTAAAATTTCATCGCCGCGACACCCGATTCCCGATACGTACCGATCGATACTACCGATACCGATACTCCGCGATCGATATCGTTACGTTACCCGATACCACAATTTAGAACCTTGGTCCCTACTCCTTTTCATTCTTTCACCGCCGTCAATTGTGCTCTCATCTTCCCTCCCTAACATTCCTTACCCCACAATTTTCCAGCCCTTTCCACCCTCTCAAATCTTAACCTTAACGTCACCACCTACCATCGCTAACAAAGAAATAGAGCTACGATAGGGGCAAACGAGAGAATAATTCTTGAACTTTAACCCTAACCCATGATCCACCACCGCCAATATAGAGTGAGAGATTCGCACACGCACACATAAATCACAAGCAAAAGAGTTGGGCAATTGTAGCGAGAGAGCTAAAAGAGTCCCTTGTGGACATAGTTCTAAATCGCGGTATCGAGTAATGTAACGGTATTGATCGCGGAGTATCGGTATCGGTAGTATCGGCCGGTACGTATCAGGAATCGGGTGTCGCACCGTGAAATTTTAAAAATCATTAACAATCTCTCTAAAACTCAATTTTATACATTTTTCTTTTTACTCTTTTAGCCTTAATTTGTCACATTTTAATCAAAATTTTGATATGTAGGTACACTTTTGTCTCATTTTCAATTAAATGATATGTATTTATTTTAATCTCAATTATAACTTTCAATTATTTACAATAACAGTTTTCAATTGACAAATATTATAATTCTAATTTAGTTAGCAACAATAATACATTTAAAATAAAAATAAAAAACTGATTTGAATAAACCTCTTTAAAAAATAAAAAATAAATAAATAAATCTAAATTTTAAGCATTTACACCAAACCAAGACACAAATAAAATTTAAAAAAAAAAAAAAAAACATAGTACAAAAACATAGCACAAAAATAAAAAAATATAAAAAATAAAAAAACCTTTCCACTAATCCAAATAGAAATATATATATATATATATTAATATAAATAGTGGTGTAGTGTAGATGTAAAAAAAAAAAAAAACAAAACAAAACAAAACAAAACAAAACAAAACAAAACGTAAACATTAGCACATCAACTAAACAGAGCATAGTAGCTTCAGGTTGACAAAAAACAAAGCATAAGCATAAGCAAAACAGAGCATATGCATAAGCACAAATTATAACTTGCAACTCAAGGACAAATCTTCTTTGAAGAAGCTTGAAAATCGAAGTGAACTCCATAGCCCAAAGAAGCTTAGATCTTGCAGGTTTTCTACGCGAATTTTCATCCGTATCGACGACAACCAACGTGTATCGGACTGTATCGCCGTATTTATCGGATTTAGACCGCTACGTATCGGGACTCAGACGTTACGGCTGCTAATTTCATTCTCACCGCTATATCGGTCTATATCCGAATCGGTGCTTCGATTTTTTGGTACGAATTGCCTGGTACGTACCGTACCGGCCGATATTTAGAACTATGCTTGTGAATAGTGGCTACTAGATGTGGAGAGGAGCTAGAGGTAGCTACGAAAGAGAGGTGATGGTGGTGACTACTGAAAAAGGAGAAGATGGAATCAGCAATGATGCATCTCTAATTTTGGAGTTTTAATTGAGCTTAAATAATGAAATTTAAAAAAAAAAAAAAAAAAATCAAGGTCAATATATCACATCAATGGGTGGGCCCACGTCAATGGGTGGGGCCACATCCTAGAGCTCCTTTAGAGCATCCACAGTGGGATGGCTAAAAAAGTATATTAAAATGTGTATTATATAACAAAAAGTGATAAAAGTGAGGCCAAAAAATGTGTGTTAAGATGTGTTAGTTTGTTAATTTTAAAGAGTGAGTGATGGTGCAATGGTGTGTTAAGAGGTGTGTTAAGGTGTATGTTAAGAATATATATATGTATATATAATAAATAAAATAAATAAATAATTTAATTTAATCAAAAATTTCAAACCCAAAATTAAATTTTAAGCTCAAAAAAAAAAAATTCCCAAGAAAATAAAATAAAATTCAGTTGACTGTCGATTGACCCGTCAGACATCTGGCCGGTCAACCGGTTAGACCTAATTTTATTTATTTTTTCCTTTTCTTGAAGGGTCCAGATATTTGGGGTGGACTTTCGGCAGGACGTCTGGGGGAACTACCGGCTGGACGTCCGAGAGGACTTCCCCAGGCACACACATCTCTCTCTCTTTGCTAGCTAAAACGCTGGCCACAGTTAACACACAAGTTAACAGCTGATACTAACACACAACACTAATACACCTACTAACACACCCATTGCAACACCCAACAGTGTTTTTAATTGGCCAAAAACTAACACCTGACATTGTCTGGCTAGAAGTCCCCCAGATGTCTGGTCGGAAATTGTCACGACCCAAACCCGGCCCTATGGGTTTAGCACCGTAACTGGCCAGTAATCCGAGATTACCGAAGGCCTGCAGAACAGTAATACAGTAAAACAGAGTACAGGGCCTGGCGGAAGCCATTACAGTAAATAACTAGTGTCCATTGAGCTGTGGAAATCTGTATGCCAAAAACATTTTCCATGCATTCATTCAGTTCAAACAGTACAGTCTATATACAATCATATACAACATTCAGTACGGGAACTTAATCCCTCGATGACAGTACAGTAAACAGTAAACAGTTTATACAATTATACAAAACAGTTCAAGAGACAGGTGGGGAACACAAAAACACCCCAAGCCATAGCATGGCGTCTCGGAACCTCGCAGTGAGGCACATAGGCTGGCTTGACAAAACTGGGGGACAACCCACGCTCCTAGCTCCGGTCTGGCTGCTGAGAACCTACATATATATATAAACAGTGAGCTAAAGCCCAGTGAATAACAATAAGTGTAAAGGGGTTATGAATGAATGTCCTTACAGTAATGAAATCAATTCATTATACAGTATTTCGATCTTTCAGTATTTTAGTCAATCAGTATTTCAATCAATCAATCATATGTGGTACATCCATTAGCCTATAAACAGTAGGTCCAGGAGGACCGGGTCTTAACAGACCCAACAGTAGTGATGGCCATCAGTCAGTAAACAGTATGGTTCCACAAGGGAACCGACAGAGCTCTGTAACAGTCAATAACAGTAGGTGCTAAGGATGCCACAGTACAGTTCAGAAATAAAGGACATACATTCATTCAATAAACATTATCAGTTCAGTAAACAATTCAGTTCAGTATTCAAAAGATAACCATTTTGAACATATCTTTACACAATCTGTTACTCACAGAGATTGGGCTAATAGCAGCTTAGAGCGCGTCCCCGAAAGCCAACCCTAAACAGTCAATAAATAGAACACACACTAAGTTTCACAATCGGAAAGGACGATAATTAAATCCCTAAATTTCCTCGGTGTGGTTCTATGTCTAATCCTCATTAAGATGCCTTAAACTAGGCCTAAGAATGCCTAGGATGAGATGAGGATGCAAAAATATACTTGGAAGGCATTTTTCAAAAGTTGCTGAAAATAGGAGCCTCGCTCGAGCGAGCCTTCCTTCGCTCGAGCGAGCTTCCAAAATCAAAGTCTTCGCTCGAGCGAGAAATCCTTCGCTCGAGCGATCTGCATGAACAGTAAAAATACTGGTTGCTGGATTTTTACGCGCGATGCCACGCTCGATGCTCGCTCGAGCGGAGCCCTGAATAAAGGTGCTCGCTCGAGCGAGGAATCCTTCGCTCGAGCGAGGAAGCAAAATCTGGAATTTCCAGATTTGTCTCCCAAGTTCGAACCAAGCATTCAACCATCCAAAACTCAACCTCTTGGGCCCAAATTCTGGGAAAACATTTCAAACTCATAGTACAACAAGTTTTAAAGCTCAATTTATGAATTCAAGCCCCAAAGGTTGGTCAATTAAATCCAACATTCAAACCCATTTTCAAGAACAATTTGAAGACATGCAATGCATGAGCTTTAAATCAAATTCAAGCTCCAAATCTTGCTCTATTGAGCTCCAATCTTTGAAAACCAAATGAAAACATGGTCTATGGTAAAAACATGGACATGCATGTATAATGTATCATGAATTCAACTTCAAAATGCATCAATTCAAGCATGCATGTAACATTTGAGCTCCAATTCACCATATATGAGCAAATTCATGACTCAACTCAAAAATGAAACATGATTTATACAAGAATTAGCTCTAATTCAACAACAAGAAGATGAATGTCCTACCTTAGTCTTGAATCATGAGATGACAAGCTCAATTATACAATCTATGCCTCAAATCTTCAAGTTCTTCTAGCAATTTCAACAATTTGAGCTAAATTCTCTCTTCTCCCTCACTCTCTCTAAGTTTGGTCGGTTGGGATTGCAAGAATAGGGGCTGAGCAATTGTTTGATTAGGTGATAAGGCTCAAGCAACAATATAATAGACAAATGCCACTCAATGGCAAATCCGTAAATAAGCTAAACTCTTTAATTGGCTTAATTTAATCTAATTTAATCATTCCTAATCAATTTTCAGATAAATATACCATTAAATCACAAATATTCCGCTGATTACAAAACATTAAACGATTCCTAAATCGGCCGCCGATAAGGTCTTCGATTAGCAGTTTTAAACATATAAATTCAAACAGATAATCACATAAGTCAACAGATACGACATGCAATGCAACATATAAACTCATTCAATTTCAGTTTCAGTTTCATTCAGTCTGTTCAGTAGTTCCTCCAATTCACTTATCTGTCATTATCAATTCAGTTTAGCATTAATCAGTATATAATTCAGTGGTTAATCGGTAATCAATACGAGGGTTGTTACAGTCTCCCCTCCTTATAAGGAGTTTAGTCCTCTAAACTCGAGTTACCTTCAGTTTGGAAGAAAACAGGATTCAGTGGAAACAGTTCTGGGTATCTTTTAGCCATGTCATCTTCCCTTTCCCAAGTGGCATACACACCACCATGGTTCTGCCAATCAACTTTCACTAGCGGAATCTCTTTGTTTCTCAGTTTCTTGATCCGTCTGTTTACAATCTGTATAGGCCTCTCCTCGTAAGTGTAGTCATCACTCAACACTATCCGAGTAGGCTCAATCACATGGAATGGATCCCGAAGATAATCTCTCAACATCGAAATGTGGAAGACGTTATGCATATGCTCCATTTCAGGAGGAAGTGCAACTTGATACGCCACCGGATTGATTTTCTCAACAATCTCATAAGGTCCAACGTATCTCGGCGCTAACTTGCCTTTGACTCCAAAACGAGTCTGGCATTTCATTGGTGTCACTTTCACAAAAACGTGATCACCCACTTCATATTCTCGGTCTCGTCTTCTGACATCTGCATAACTTTTCTGTCTACTCTGTGCAGTTTTCAATCTTTGCTGTATCAGTTTTACCTTTTCAGTCGTTTCATAAACAATTTCGGGCCCAAGCAACGGCCCATCTCCAACTTCTGCCCAGCAAATCGGAGATCTACACTTCCTGCCATACAATGCCTCGAAAGGCGCCATACCAATACTCGAATGGTAGCTGTTGTTGTAGGCGAATTCAGCCAACGGTAAATGACTTTCCCAGTTTCCTTGGAAGTCAAGGACACACATTCTCAATAGATCCTCCAGAGTCTGGATGGTCCTTTCTGACTGTCCATCTGTCTGAGGATGATAGGCACTACTCAGTCTCAATTCAGTACCCAATGCAGTCTGTAGGCTTTGCCAGAACCTCGATGTAAACTTCGAATCCCTGTCAGAAACAATAGACACAGGCACTCCGTGCAGTCTCACAATTTCATCAATATAGATAACAGCCAATTTGTCCGCATTATAGATTGTCTTGACAGGTAAGAAGTGAGCAGATTTAGTCAGTCTATCAACAATAACCCAAATAGAGTCCATACCTTTTCTGGAGCGAGGTAATCCAACGATAAAATCCATCGTGATATGCTCCCATTTCCATTCTGGTATGGGTAAGGGTTGCAGTAATCCAGCAGGTCGTTGATGTTCAGCTTTGACTTGTTGGCAATGAAGACATTTGGACACAAAGTCGGCAATTTCCTTCTTCATTCCCGGCCACCAAAAATTCAACTTCAAATCTTGATACATTTTCGTATTCCTTGGGTGGATAGAAAATTTTGAATTGTGGCCCTCTTGCAGAATTCTTCTTTTCAGTTCAGTGTCATTCGGTACACACAGTCTTTCTTGAAATTTCAGTACATTGTTCTCAAATTTGTATCCCGGTTTCGGTTTTGAATCTCTTTCTTCAATAATCTTCTTTAAGAGATCATCCAGTTGCTGTTTCTCTTTAATCTCTTCAATCAAGGCTGGTTGAGCAGAAATAGCAGCTAAGGTTCCACCTTGTTCCTTCAAAACAATTTCAATTTCAGACTTTTCAAGATCACAAAGCAACTCTTTCTGTCCAGTCAACAAACAGGCTAAGTTCCCAATCGATTTTCGGCTCAAAGCATCGGCAACGGTGTTGGCTTTTCCCGGATGGTACAAAATCTGTAGGTCATAATCTTTTATCAGTTCAAGCCATCTCCGCTGTCTCATATTCAGTTCTTTCTGAGTGAAAAAGTACTTCAGGCTCTTGTGGTCAGTATACACTTCACATGTCGCTCCATACAAATAGTGACGCCAAATTTTCAATGCAAATACCACTGCAGCAAGTTCTAAGTCATGGGTCGGGTAGTTCTTTTCATGTGGTCTCAACTGTCGGGAAGCATAAGCAATAACTCCCATTCTGCATTAAAACACATCCCAAACCCTTATGAGAAGCATCACTAAATACAGTATAACCATCCGTACCTGAAGGTAGAGTCAGAATTGGTGCAGTCACAAGTCTAGTTTTCAACTCCTGAAATGCTGATTCCCGTTGGTCAGTCCAGTCAAATGATATCCCTTTCTGTGTCAACTGAGTCAGAGGTAAGGCAATTTTGGAGAAGTCCTTGACAAATCTTCTGTAATATCCAGCCAATCCCAAAAAGCTTCGGACTTCAGTCACGTTGGTTGGTCTAGGCCAGTTTACTACAGCTTCAATTTTCTGCGGATCAACAGAAATTCCATCTTTGCTAACAACATGCCCCAAAAACATAACATGATCAAACCAAAATTCACATTTAGACAGTTTCCCATACAGTTTCTGTTCTCTTAAGGTTTGCAGGGCAAGTCTTAGATGGTGTTCATGTTCTTCTACAGTCTTAGAATAGATCAATATGTCATCAATGAATACCACAATAAAATCATCAAGGTATGGTTTAAAAATTCTGTTCATGAGGTCCATAAATGCAGCTGGGGCATTCGTGACTCCGAACGGCATAACTAAAAATTCATAATGACTATACCTCGTTCTAAAAGCAGTTTTGTCAATGTCTTCCGGTTTAACTTTCAGTTGATGGTACCCCGATCTAAGGTCAATCTTGGAAAACACTTGTGCACCCTGTAGCTGATCAAATAAATCATCAATACGCGGTAAGGGATATTTGTTCTTTACAGTTACCTTGTTCAATTCGCGGTAATCAATGCACAGTCTCAGTGAGCCATCTTTCTTTTTTACAAACAGGACAGGTGCACCCCACGGTGAAGTACTGGGTCTGATAAACTTCTTGTCTAACAGTTCCTGCAATTGTACCTTCAATTCTTTCAGTTCAGTTGGAGCCATTCTGTAGGGAGCTTTAGACATTGGCTGTGTACCCGGAATCACATCAACAGTAAATTCAACTTCCCTATCAATCAAATCCCCTGGCAAATCATCTGGAAATACATCTGGGAATTCTCTGACTATAGGAATACAATTCACATCAGTTTTAACACGATCATCAGTAGATACAGTCAGTACGGAACACAGATATCCTTTACACCCCTTTCTAATCAATTTGACAGCTTTTACAGAAGAAATCAAATACGGAGGAGGTACTACTCCACTCCCATTAAACACAAATTCAGGTAAACCCGGTGGACGGAAAACTACTTGTTTTGTTACACAATCTATAGTGGCATGATATTTTTGTAGCCAATCCATCCCCAATATCACATCAAAATGATCTATGTTCAACGGTAGTAAGTCAATAAACAGATGCATATCCCCAACAATAATTTCACAAGCAGGATACATATATGCACATGTCATGGATCCTCCAACAGGTGATGATACAGCTAACAAGTAATTCATAGGTTCTAAGGGTCTATTCAATTTCCGTGAAAAAGCATGCGACACATAAGAATGTGTAGACCCCGAATCAATCAATACATATGCATTTTGAGCACAAATAGAGAGGATACCTGACACAACGGTCTCAGTATTTTGCACATCTCCCGGTACTAGGGCAAATACTCGGCCCTGCCTCACCGGCTCTTTCCCGGTAGCTTTGGGGTTAGGCTTTGGTGCTACATTTGATGCTGCTGCGCTTGGTGCAGCTTTACCACTAGCTGGTGGAGCAGAAGGGCAGTCTTTAATTCTGTGGCCCACCTTGCCACATCTGAAACAAGCTCCTGAAACCTGGTAGCAAACCCCTTTGTGTTTATTGCCACATACGGAGCAGGGTGGAATGAATCCACTCCCTTGGCTGGGGCTAGTTGTTGACCCCGTATTCTGTTTCTTGTTCAACTGATTGTGCTTGCCTTTCTTAAATTTGAAACCCTGTCGTTTACCATGCCATTCAGTTGTTGGTGTTTCAGATTGTTTCACTGCTGCAATATTTGACTCGGCCATCAATGCACGGTCGAGCACACCCACATAAGTTGGCATTTTCAAAACATTTATTCGGTCCAGTATAGCAGCACTAAGGCCTCCTTCAAACCTTCTGGCCTTCTTATATTCGGTGTCCACCATCTGTGGTGCATATCTGGCAAATTCAGTGAATTTCTTCTCATACTCGGCAACAGACATTGTGCCCTGTTTCAGTTGTTCAAACTCCGTTACTTTTCTGTCCCTGATGCACTGAGGGAAATACTTTTCAAAGAAGGACTCCTTGAACTGAGCCCAAGTTATAATAGCATTTGTATCACGGGTTAACATCCACCACCTTCTTGCTTCTTCCTGAAGGGTGAAGGTTGCTAACAGTACTTTATTGGCTTCAGAGCACGGAAACATTTCAAACAACTTTTCTGTTTCAAGCACCCAAGCTTCAGCCTTTAACGGTTCCAAGCCTCCCTGAAAGGACGGCGGTTTCAGTTTGCTGAACTTATGAGTCAGTGCAATAAGGTCCACCTCATTAGCATTCACATTCTGTACATTTTGTCCCGGTTGCACCGGAGGAGGAGGAGGAGGAGGTGGGGGCTGTTGGTTCTGTTGTTGGTCCAGTCTTTCAAGTACCAATCCCATCATTTGTTCAAGTCTGGCCATTCTGGCCTCAGAGGATGATGATTCAGTTTCATTTGCAGTGTTTGCATTATCCATTCCGCTATAAGCAGTTATAACAGTCATCATTATAAGCAGTTGTATCGTTAAACAGTTTAACATTTAACATATAATCAGTCAATCATAAGCACACACTTTTCAAGTTCATGAGATGCCCTAATCACTTTTCTAGGACACCCTATAGCTCATTTGGACACGTGTGTGCGGTATAACTCGTGGTTAAGTATCGCTCTGATACCACTCTGTCACGACCCAAACCCGGCCCTATGGGTTTAGCACCGTAACTGGCCAGTAATCCGAGATTACCGAAGGCCTGCAGAACAGTAATACAGTAAAACAGAGTACAGGGCCTGGCGGAAGCCATTACAGTAAATAACTAGTGTCCATTGAGCTGTGGAAATCTGTATGCCAAAAACATTTTCCATGCATTCATTCAGTTCAAACAGTACAGTCTATATACAATCATATACAACATTCAGTACGGGAACTTAATCCCTCGATGACAGTACAGTAAACAGTAAACAGTTTATACAATTATACAAAACAGTTCAAGAGACAGGTGGGGAACACAAAAACACCCCAAGCCATAGCATGGCGTCTCGGAACCTCGCAGTGAGGCACATAGGCTGGCTTGACAAAACTGGGGGACAACCCACGCTCCTAGCTCCGGTCTGGCTGCTGAGAACCTACATATATATATAAACAGTGAGCTAAAGCCCAGTGAATAACAATAAGTGTAAAGGGGTTATGAATGAATGTCCTTACAGTAATGAAATCAATTCATTATACAGTATTTCGATCTTTCAGTATTTTAGTCAATCAGTATTTCAATCAATCAATCATATGTGGTACATCCATTAGCCTATAAACAGTAGGTCCAGGAGGACCGGGTCTTAACAGACCCAACAGTAGTGATGGCCATCAGTCAGTAAACAGTATGGTTCCACAAGGGAACCGACAGAGCTCTGTAACAGTCAATAACAGTAGGTGCTAAGGATGCCACAGTACAGTTCAGAAATAAAGGACATACATTCATTCAATAAACATTATCAGTTCAGTAAACAATTCAGTTCAGTATTCAAAAGATAACCATTTTGAACATATCTTTACACAATCTGTTACTCACAGAGATTGGGCTAATAGCAGCTTAGAGCGCGTCCCCGAAAGCCAACCCTAAACAGTCAATAAATAGAACACACACTAAGTTTCACAATCGGAAAGGACGATAATTAAATCCCTAAATTTCCTCGGTGTGGTTCTATGTCTAATCCTCATTAAGATGCCTTAAACTAGGCCTAAGAATGCCTAGGATGAGATGAGGATGCAAAAATATACTTGGAAGGCATTTTTCAAAAGTTGCTGAAAATAGGAGCCTCGCTCGAGCGAGCCTTCCTTCGCTCGAGCGAGCTTCCAAAATCAAAGTCTTCGCTCGAGCGAGAAATCCTTCGCTCGAGCGATCTGCATGAACAGTAAAAATACTGGTTGCTGGATTTTTACGCGCGATGCCACGCTCGATGCTCGCTCGAGCGGAGCCCTGAATAAAGGTGCTCGCTCGAGCGAGGAATCCTTCGCTCGAGCGAGGAAGCAAAATCTGGAATTTCCAGATTTGTCTCCCAAGTTCGAACCAAGCATTCAACCATCCAAAACTCAACCTCTTGGGCCCAAATTCTGGGAAAACATTTCAAACTCATAGTACAACAAGTTTTAAAGCTCAATTTATGAATTCAAGCCCCAAAGGTTGGTCAATTAAATCCAACATTCAAACCCATTTTCAAGAACAATTTGAAGACATGCAATGCATGAGCTTTAAATCAAATTCAAGCTCCAAATCTTGCTCTATTGAGCTCCAATCTTTGAAAACCAAATGAAAACATGGTCTATGGTAAAAACATGGACATGCATGTATAATGTATCATGAATTCAACTTCAAAATGCATCAATTCAAGCATGCATGTAACATTTGAGCTCCAATTCACCATATATGAGCAAATTCATGACTCAACTCAAAAATGAAACATGATTTATACAAGAATTAGCTCTAATTCAACAACAAGAAGATGAATGTCCTACCTTAGTCTTGAATCATGAGATGACAAGCTCAATTATACAATCTATGCCTCAAATCTTCAAGTTCTTCTAGCAATTTCAACAATTTGAGCTAAATTCTCTCTTCTCCCTCACTCTCTCTAAGTTTGGTCGGTTGGGATTGCAAGAATAGGGGCTGAGCAATTGTTTGATTAGGTGATAAGGCTCAAGCAACAATATAATAGACAAATGCCACTCAATGGCAAATCCGTAAATAAGCTAAACTCTTTAATTGGCTTAATTTAATCTAATTTAATCATTCCTAATCAATTTTCAGATAAATATACCATTAAATCACAAATATTCCGCTGATTACAAAACATTAAACGATTCCTAAATCGGCCGCCGATAAGGTCTTCGATTAGCAGTTTTAAACATATAAATTCAAACAGATAATCACATAAGTCAACAGATACGACATGCAATGCAACATATAAACTCATTCAATTTCAGTTTCAGTTTCATTCAGTCTGTTCAGTAGTTCCTCCAATTCACTTATCTGTCATTATCAATTCAGTTTAGCATTAATCAGTATATAATTCAGTGGTTAATCGGTAATCAATACGAGGGTTGTTACAGAAATCCGCCTTGAACGTCCAGACCCTTCAAGAAAAGGAAAAAAATAATAATAAATAGGTCTGACCAGTTGACTGGCCGGTCAACCAGTGGTCAATTGAATTTTTTTTTTTTTTTTACTTGTTGGGAGTTTTTTTGGGCTTAAAATTTAATTTTGGACTTGAAATTTTTGATTAAATTAAATTATTTATTTATTTTATTTATTACATATACACATATATATTTTCTCAACACACACTTTAACGCATCCCTTAACACATCCATTGTATCACCACTCACTATCTAAAATTAACAAACTCTTAACACATATTTTTGGGCCCTACTTTTATCACTTTTTGTAACACACAATTTAACACACTTTTTTAGTCATCCCACTTTGGATGCTCTTAGAGCTCATATTTTAGAGCTTCCAAACATTTTTAAGATGGAATTAGGATTTTATCTTTTTTTGATAATTTGATTTATGGTTGAGATGTGATATAGAGCTTTAGGTGTAGAGCTCAACACAGTTGGCAGGGGTAAAGATTTAAAAAAAAAAAAAAAATTCATAATAGGAAAAAAGACAAATTAGAGCTCTTTTAAAACTCTTATTTTAGAGGTCTAAAACATTTTTGTTCACGGTTATAATGATATTTAAAAAATAAATAAATAAATAAATAATAAGAATAAAATGTGGGGTGTCCAACAACATTTTGGGGGTGCATTTAGAGGCTTCCTTTTTTAGCCTTCAATTTATGTCCAAATTTCATTTAAAGCCTTTATGATTTAACTTTTACTCAAGTTTGAAAGGGTAAATTATGACAGTAGTCTCTATACTTTACCCTTTGTGTCATTTTAGTCCATATACTTTTAATTGATTCAATTTTGACCTTAAATTTATGATTTTGTCTCAATTTGATCCAATTAATTATAACTCTTACATTTTTTTTTTAATGAAAAACATGTGCATAAGTGTCACGTGCCATATTATAAGGGCAAAATTATAAACTTACTCAATTCGGTCAGTTAATATCAACCAATTTAGAGATAATTTTTCTTGAAAAACACTAAATATATTGTTAATTGGACCAAATTTAAACAAAATCTAAAATTAAAGGTCAAAATTAAGCTAATTGAAAGTGTACGGGCCAAAATGACACAAGAGATAAAATATAGAGATAACCAGTGTAATTGTCTAATTTTAAATTGTGGGGTGACAAGAGAATTGCATTGAAACTTGGATTCAAATCTACAAACTTAATTAAAACCAAAATAAAATTTTAAGTGAAAGTTGAAAGGCAATTTATTCGCAAGAAGGAATCACTGGACCATTTAAATATCATGCTACATGAGAAGGAAAATTATAAAGAAAAAAGTTATTCCTCACTAATTTTTCATTCTGATCCATGTGAATTTTAATGTAAATCAATTGCTCAACATTTCGAGAAACCTACCCGCCCAAAAACATTTCAAGAAACCTCATTGGCCTATAACTAATATGAATGTATGTCGAGGAGAGAGGTCTCGTACCATTTTCAGTTAAAAAAGATTAAAATATTATAGGAATACTTATCCTATTAAACATGTATTGTAGATGGGTGTACAAAATTAGAGCAATATTCAAGCTGCTTGTGTAGAACTTTTATTAAAGATAGGTGTACAAAATCAATGCATAAAATATACTTTAAAAAAATAACGTTAACTTTTCATATGGTAGAATTCATATCTTAGATGAATTTGGATGTTAAATATTTGGGTAAATTATAAATATATCCTTAAAATTTACTTAAATTATAAATTACTCTTTGTGATTCTAGAAACTACATTGTGCCTCCTAAGATTTCTAATTTCATAATAAATAAATCCATTTATTAATAAATCATCAAGTTAATTAACAGTTTTTAATAATGTTAAAATTTTATTTCAATTAATAATTCAAATAATTATATTATTGTATAGGTGAATAATTAAAATTTTCACTTTTGCAATTAATTCAGTTAAATAAAAAATTCTGACAAAGAGATATTTGTAATTTTCCAAACCACAAAGGATAATTTGTATTTTGAACAAACTTTAAGGGATGTATTTGTAATTAATCCTAAATATTTTACATATTTTTTTTGTGTATAAATTCTTTATACATAGAGCTCAATAAATTAAAGCCAATGGAATTTCTTTAAAGCGAATAGTTTCTCTTCCACAGTTCGTTGGACAAACTTTATTTTATATATATATATATATGTATGTGTGTGTGTGTGTTTGTGAGTTATATTATATTCTAATATTAGAGGCTGTAATTAAAATCAAAATAATGAGAAAAAAAATTCAAATGTATTTTTTTAATATATGTCTAAACACTTTTTGGCTCATTTGTGTACATTTTTATACTATTTTTACACACATCGATACTAAAAGCAATTTCCTATGCTTGTAGCCTAGGAGCATTAGAAAAATGCAAATTGGTACTCGATAAGCAGTCAAGTTTACGGGTAGTAAACATCATCAGGGTTTGTATATATATATATATATTTTTTCTGGGAAAAAATCAGTTTCATTGAATGAATATATAGAAGTCAAAGATCTTAAAACCATATATATATACAGAACTGATTGGGAGCTCGAATTTGAGCTCCCCCGAATGTTCGAATTCCATTTTTTTTTTTTTTTAGCAGAAGGAAGAAGAAGACGGAGGGGGAGGGGGAGGGGGAGGGGGACTGGAGGGGGCTTAAAAAATGAAGGAGGAGGAGGGGGCGGAGGAGGAGGAGGGGGCGGAGGCGGCGGAGGCGACAATCATAGCAGCGACGGCGACGATCAGAGCAGAGCAGCGAGGCGGCGATCGGCGATCGGCAACGGCCTCTCCCTCTCCCTCTCTTTCTCTCCCTCTCCCTCTCCCTCTCTTTCTCTTTCTCTCCTTCTCCCTCAGTCTCTTCTCCCTCACTGCGTATCAGACTGAGGAAGAAGAAGAAAAAAAAAAAAAAAAAAATTGAATGGCTGAAACGACGTCGTTTCAGCCATTCGGGGCATTGGGGGAGAATTTTTCAGGCACAAAATCATTTTTCATATATATATATATATATATATATTTAAAAAGTGGAACTTCTCCAGCAACAGCAAAATCAAATGTTAAAATTACGAAACAAATAGGTTCGTTTGGCAAGATGGTTTGTGGTTAAAATAGTTATAAAAAATAAAATAAGTTATATTAGTCACAACAAACAAAACATCATATTCAACTCATAATTATTACATTTTTCTCTCACAAAAAAAATCAAAAAGTCAAAAAATTAAAAAGTCCTTCCTAAACCAAACTTTTAACCCACACTAAAATAACCAAAAAAATCAAAAAATCAATCCAGTTTCCAAACCAACTCATAGTTCTAACAAATTTAAACTCGTTGATATGATTGGCTACTGGTTAGTTGTCGACATCTCATTTGTTTCTACTACTAATATTGATGTAACATGATTCTACTACTAGTATTTGACAATTACATTTTGGGTCAAATCTTACCACTGTCCTTGTAATTTTATTTTATTTTATTTTTTTATCAATTTGATTCTTATAGTTTCAATTATATTAATATTATCATTTAATTTTTCATATTATGATAATTTAATTCTGACGTGAGTAGGCCCATAAAAGCTATAACCCACTATGAACAACCCAAACCCATCACTTAGAGCCCAACACATAACCCAACTGATGAGATTGGCCTCCGTTTGGGAAGTGGGCTGGCTCTTTGGCTTTTTGGCTTTTTTGACTATATGAGCCTGGGCTCAAAAGCTTGGTTTGGGAAGGGCTCTTGGCTTTTTGGCTTTTTTGGCTTTTTTTGTGAGAGAAGAGTGTAATGATTATGGGGTTGGATGTGATATTTTGTCTGTTGTGGCTCATGAGCCTATTTTGTCTTTTGTGGCTCATGAGCCCAAAGAGCTCTTGCCAAACGGAGGCTGAACAGCTGGAAGCCAACATGGCACAAAGAATCAATGATATTTAGACATGTGGCAGGTAAAGGACAAGCCACATCAGCAGACAAAGATCTGCAAAGTTATTACCACTACACATCGCCATTAATGCAGCCCATCACAGCATTTATTACGACAACACCTCTCCGTCGGAACAACACCCCCTCACCCTGAACAAGGTAAGCTACAGCATAGACTTTCGGCCAAGGTGGCAAATCGGAAGGGACGGCGAAATGATTACCAAAGGATATAAGCAGACGTCGAAGACAAGAAGAAGGTTAAGTTTTTTATCTCCTATCTCTCTCTAACACTCTACTTCTCTTTCTAACTTACTCGTCGGAAGGTTCACTGGGGGACTCTCCGTTCCCCGTTGAACTTATCTACAGGTTTATTTGTGGGTTTGATCACTCGGATATTGGAGCGAGAATCGTGGATCAGTCCGACCCGTTCTGCCAGGTACCCATTGTATATTAATTGCTTCATCAGTTGGCGTCGTCTGTGGAAAATCTTTGCTCCGTGCGCCAGTTGTATTCATTGTCGCCAGAGACCCTCTCCCAACAACCTTTTCCTACTACCAATCAAAGTATATGGTCACGACTAGATCCATGGCTTCTCACCATAATGCTGCCGACCATCAAACCGACCCTCCCAATCCAAACAATCCACCACAGTATTTCATCGAGCTTACCAACAGCATTAACCGCATGGCCGAGCAAAACCAAGCCCTGATAAATGCCTTACTCCAGAGAAACCTTCCTATGCCTCTTCCACCACCTCCAGATATTCCCCCTAACTAAGAACGAGCCCCAAGCCATACTATCCCGCAGCCCTATCCACCCAACTTGAAAGGCTTGTAACCTCTGCCCCCACATATAAATACACCACCTCCACCTCTGCATCCGTCGATCTTGGCACCAACCCCTGAAGGGGAAGCCAGTAGTGTCCAGCCCCCGCTACCCTCCGGTGGTGACAACATCCCTCTCTGGGACGCAGAACTCCGAGCCATGAAATTGCAACTCCAAGGGGTCATGCAGAACATCCAGTATAAACCCTCTACCACGGCCAACTCACCATTTGTTGTCTCCATTCGGGACAAACCCCTGCCCCCCAAGTTCAAAATGCCCACCATCGACTCTTTTGTCGGTACGACAGACCCAGTCGACCATCTGGAGACCTACAGAACCCTCATGATCCTCCATGCATTCCCTGACGAGATCATGTGTTGAGCTTTCCCCGTGACACTGAAGGGGTCAACTCGGTTGTGGTTCAGTTACCAGCAGACTCTGTCTCCACTTTCCAACGTCTCAGTGACTTTTTCCTCAGTCATTTTATTGGAGCCCAGCGCCAACGTCGTCCAGCAGCCCAACTCCTCAATATCCGCCAGACTGAGGGGGAGACCCTGCGCAGTTTCGTTACCCGCTTCAACACTGAAGCCCTGCAGGTGGCGGAAAACGATGATAAGGTCATCCTTACAGCTTTCATAGCCGGACTACGGTCGTCTGACTTCCTCTTCTCCCTCTCCAAAACCCCCCCTCCATGGCAACCTTACTCTCCAAAGCCCAAAAGTACATGAACGCTGAAGATTCCCTAGCCACCCGCCAAGACCCTACAGCAAAACACCCGACCCCCCGAGAAAAACGAAAAGACTCAGAAGCCAGAAACACCCAATATAATACCCAAACACCACATTATACTGACCGACCCCCTCGAGCCGACCGGCCGATACCTCTCCGACCGCCCGGTCGGTTCGAGCGGTACACACCCCTTAACTCCCCTATGGAACAAGTCCTCAACCAGATCCAGCGGGACTACCCCCTCAAATGGCTCCAACCATCAAGAACACCTTCCAATCGGAAGGACTAATCCAAATACTGCCGTTTTCACCAGGACCACGGCCATAATACCGAGGAGTGTGTTAACCTCAAGGATCAAGTCAAGACCTTAATACGTCAGGGACGTCTTAGCCGGTTCTCAGACACCCGCCCCCAGCAGAGACAAATGACAGAGCCTACCAGAAACACCCGCCGGCGTACTCTTCCCCGGCAGCCAACCCAAACAAATCAAGGCCATGATCGTCCTCCACAGCAACCTCGGGCACAAGGTAATCCCGCCCCACCTGTTGGAGAAATCAGAGTTATTTCCGGCGGGCTTGCTTGTGGAGGACCATCCCGCTCGGCTCAGCGGGCAGAACTTAAGAAAATAAGGCAAGGCTCAGACAAAGAGGTTGCCACTTTGGACTGACCTTCCAAACAGCCCAGGCAGTGGACCGAGCCTATTACCTTCACGGACGCCGACTGCACAGGCATTCATTATCCCCATGACGACCCTCTAGTCATTTCGGCTCTCCTCTCCAACTACAAGGTCAGACGGGTTCTCATAGACAACGGCAGCTCTTCAGACATTATTTTCCTTAACTGCTTCCGCCAGCTCAAGATCAGGGAAGAAAGTCTGTTCCCTCTCCAAACCCCCTTGGTCGGTTTCACTGGTGACCGGGTGACCTCCATTGGTTCCATCGATCTCCCCATCACAATCGGCAAGCACCCGCGCCAGACCACCAAGCTGCTCACCTTCCTTGTTGTCGACTGCCCCTCTATCTACAACATCATCCTTGGTCACACCGCCCTCAATGTTTTCCAAGCTATTACATCAACTTATCACCTAGCCATCAAGTTTCCCACCGATCTGGGGGCGGGACAGTGAGGGGGGAGCAGACTGCGGCCAGGGAATGTTATGTCGCCTCACTCAAAGAAGTCAAGATGAAGGAGGCTATGATCATCGAAGGACTCGATGTCAGAGATGAAGACGAGCTGGTCAGGGGGGAACCAGTGGAAGAACTTATCGAAGTCCCCATCGATCCCGCCAACCCAGCAAAAACTACCAAGATCGGCAGCCAACTATCCCCCCAAGCAAAGGCCGATCTTACTGCCCTCCTGATCGAGAACAACGATGTATTTGCCTGGACCCACTCGGACATGCCGGGTATTGACCCCTCATTCATAACCCACCGCCTCAGCATTGAACCCCACTTTCGACCATACCGCCAGAAACAGCGCATTTTCCATTTGGAGCGCAATACTCTCATTGCCGCAGAGGTCGACAAGCTCCTTGAGGCACAATTCATCAAGAACGTGGACTACCCTAGATGGTTGTCAAACGTGGTCCTAGTTCGCAAGAACAATGGTAAATGGCGACTCTGTGTCGACTACTCAGACCTCAACCGAGCTTGCCCTAAAGACAGTTATCCTCTTCCCCGCATAGACCTGCTGGTCGACGCCACGGCCGGTCACCAAATGCTTAGCTTCATGGATGCCTTTTCTGGGTATAACCAAATTCTGATGCACACATCTGATCGGGAACACATCTCCTTCATTACCGACCGTGGCACCTACCATTACCGTGTGATGTCGTTTAGACTGAAAAATGCTGGGGCCATCTACCAACGATTAGTCAACGCCGTTTTCCATCATCAGATCGGTCGAAATATGGAAGTATATGTCGACGACATGCTAGTCAAGAGCAAACTCTCTGCTGATCACCTGACCGACCTACGAGAGACTTTCGCCACCCTACGTAAGTACCAAATGAAGCTCAACCCGGAGAAGTGCACCTTCGGCGTAGGATCTGGGAAGTTTTTGGGTTTTATGGTCAGTCAGCGGGGCATTGAAGCTAACCCTGAAAAGATCAAGGCCTTGATTGAGATGCAGTCACCCAGAACGGTCAAGGAGGTTCAAAGACTCACTGGCCGAGTTGTCGCCCTCAACCGCTTCATTTCCCGCGCAACGGACAAGTGCCTCTCCTTCTTCAAAGTTCTTCGGCAATCTTTTGAATGGACAACCGAATCCGAAGAGGCTTTTCAACAGTTGAAGCAGTGCATAGCCAACCCCCCCTCCTTTCACAGGCAATCACGGGCGAGCCCCTCTTCCTATATTTAGCCGTGTCAAACACCGCAGTCAGTGCAGCTCTTATCAGGGAAGACGGCTCTGTTCAACGACCGGTCTACTACATCAGTCGGGCTCTCAAGGGAGCGGAGCAGAATTATCCACTGTTAGAAAAATTGTTTTTGGCCTTGGTCACTGCCTCCAGACGACTCCGTCCTTACTTCCAAGCCCATTCCATAGTTGTCCTCACCAACCAACCTTTGAAGAAGCTCATGCAGCAGCCAGAACTTTCCGGCAGACTCATGCAGTGGTCAATAGAACTCAGCCAATTCGACATCTCCTACCGACCTCGAACAGCAATAAAGGGGCAGGCTGTCGTTGATTTCATCCTAGAATTCACTAATCCTACCCCAACCACGGCCCCTTCACCCCCACCAACCCTTACCGAGCCAGAAGACCCCCATTCTTGGACTCTCAACGTCGACGGATTATCCCGCAGGGAAGGCAGCGGGGTCGGTCTCATCCTCACCACCCCTGAGGGTGACTATTTCAAATGTGCTCTCCGTTTCTTGTTCGAGGCCAGTAACAATGAGGCCGAATACGAGGCATTGATAGCAGGTCTCCGCTTAGCCAGGGACATCGGTGTCAGCCACATCCGGGTGTTCAGCGACTCCCAACTCATTGTCGGACAAATTTCGGGGGAATTCGATGCCAAGGAGGACACAATGCGGGCTTACAGGGATATAGCCCTTCCCCTTGTTCGCCTCTTCAATACCTTCCACATTAAATACATCCCTCGGGCGGAAAATTCCCAAGCCGATAAGATGGCTCAGTTAGCCTCTGCAAAACAGTCAGATCTCAACAACGGTGTTCGCCTCGAATACCTGACCCACCCTGTCATCTCCCTTGACCAACAAGCGGTTCATTTCCTCCAAAATGAACCTATCCCCTGGGCGTCCGACATCTTTCTATTTTTGACAATGGGAGAACTACCAGAGGACAAACAGCAGGCCGCCAAAGTCAGGGCCCGGTCACCCAATTACATTCTTGTCAACGGTCGTTTGTACAGGAGGGGCTTTTCACGCCCATATCTCAGATGCCTCAATCCAGCTCAAGCAACCTATGTGATGCGGGAAATCCATGAGGGTATTTGTGGTAATCATTCGGGTGGCAGGTCCCTAGCCCACAAAATACTTCGCACTGGTTATTTCTGGCCCACTCTCAATCAAGATGCGATTGACTTCGTGCTCAAATGTGATAAGTGTCAGCGTTTTGCCAACATCCCCCATGCTTCTCCTACAGAGTTGATCACACTTTGCAATCCTTATCCGTTCGCCAAGTGGGGGATCGACTTAGTTAGTCCACTTCCCACCAGTCGAGGCCAGACCAAGTTCGCGATAGCCGCCATTGATTACTTCACCAAGTGGGTAGAGGCAGAACCCCTTGCCACCATCACCGAGCGGAACGCAACCAAATTCATCTGGCAGTCGATCGTATGCAGGTTTGGCATCCCTCAAGCCATCGTCTCCGACAACGGCAAGTACAGGAAGTTCTGTGCAGACCTCCAGATCCAACCATGTTTCTCCTCCCCAGGTCATCCCCAAGCCAATGGCCAAGTCGAGGTTACCAACTGTTCTCTTCTGAAGATCATCAAAACTAAGCTAGAAGCTGCTAAGGGACTTTGGGCTGAGGAATTACCGAATTTACTCTGGGCTTACCGTACTACCGCTCGGACTCCCACTGGGGAGACCCCCTTTCGCTTAACCTACGCCGCTGAGGCGGTCATCCCAGTGGAAGTCGGTCTGCCCACCCCAGGGGTTTTACATCTGAATCCAGAAGTAACCGAAGAGCTCCGTCGGGCAGACCTTGACCTAATCGAAGAGCTCAGAGAAACCACTGCTGTCAGATTGGCCTCATACCAACAGAAAATGATAACACGCTACAACCACAAAGTCCGCCCAAGAGAGTTCGCCGTGGGGGACCTTGTCTTGCGTGAAGTAACTCTTGCCACCAAAAACCCGACTGAGGGCAAACTTGCAGCCAAGTGGGAGGGACCTTACGTTGTGAAAACCCGACCACGTCCGGGCACTTACCGACTTCAGGACATGGAAGGTCAAGACCTCCCCCACCCATGGAACGCCGAACGCCAAACGCCTGAAGCGTTACTTTCAATAAATTCCTACTTTTGTATTGCTCAGCTGTTGTATTTTATTTTCGGCAAATTTACACGCTTGAACATTCTTGTTCTCCCCTCACATAATATAACTTTTTGATCCACTGGGCTACACTTTCCATGACAACAATTTTCTATCTCAATTATCTATATGGTGTCTCCATAACATTTTGATTGCAGTACCCATAAAAAGCCTCAGCCAAACTGAGCACCAAAAGCCTCTGCCAGACTGAGCACCAAAGCCTCAACCAGACTGAGCACCACAAGCCTCAGCCAGACTGAGCACCACAAGCCTCAGCCAGACTGAGCACCAAAAGCCTCATCCAGACCGAGCGACAACAAGCTTACAGCCTCAGCCTGACCAACCGGGAAAAGCTCGTCCAGACTGAGCATGAAACTCCTCGGTCAGAGCAAGACCGAGTTACTACAAGCTACTGAATTATTTGCAAAGTCAGTGAATCATAGCTTAACCCTAACTAAGCACACATGCAGAGCTCGGTCAAAGCCATTCAAGCAAACTTCGTGCTTGTGGCATTAGTAGACTCACTTGGCCAAAATTCCAGGTCCATGTTTTTCCACCTTACTTGGTCAAATTCCAAACTAATCTTTTATTTACCAACACTCTTGCAACTTGATCTACAACTCCATTTTTGGGCATAATTTGAAACTTCACATGTTTGACATTCTTACCAACACTCTTCTATTTTCTTATTTATCAACATTTGCAAGTCAGCCTCTTTCTTTACAAGTCAAGCCTAACTTTAATAAACCACTCTCATTCACTTCAGCAGTGTGGCACACACCTGGAATGTTATTCCATTTTAAACTTCACTCTGTACTGAGTTTTTAATACAAGTTCAACTTCAATTTATATTTAGATTCTCATTACGATTCATACACTAGCTTTACACATAAAACACCATTCTTATTCATTTCGGATGCGCAAGCAACAACAATCGAATGAAAACACAATTGCAATTTTATTTATTCACAAATTTGTATATAAGTTCACTACAGCATTTCAAAAAAAAAAATACATAAATAAAAAATAATAATAACAAAAACAAACACACAAAAACAACCCTAGGTACAAGGTCTTCTTCTTCTTCTTCCTCCTCTTCTTCTTCTTCTTCAATTATTCCTCCTCACTGGAAACGAGGTCTTCTTCTTCAATCCCCTCATCCAGGGGGGTCTGGGCCACATCGTCTTCGTCAATTTTACACTACTGAGGTCTAAGTCTGGGAACAGTTCTTCAGCTTTACACTTGAACATCTTCCAGCCACTGTCCCAGAACTCAGCCATTTCGTGTTTATAAAAGTCCGACCGCTGGAAGCTCTCAATCACTTATGCCTCGGTCCTACCCCCAACGGTTGTTCCAGACGGGCCCGCCTCTCCAGACACCTCCCTCGCTACGCTGTTGGCGACCGTGGCGTCGATCGCCATCTGAAATTCAGCAGACCCCTTGAATTGTTCTATTGCTGTAACATACAGATCGAGGTATGCTGCCCTTTCAGAGGCTGCCTTGGTCCTCTCTTCCTCCAACTCCTTCTGCAGGCTCGCCTTTTCAGAGGCCATCTTGGCCCTCTCTTCCTCCAACTCCTTCTGCAGGCTCGCCCTCTCCTCCATTGCCTTAGCACGCTCGTCTTCCAGCTCCTTCTGCAGCCCAGCAATCTTCATGTCTGCTTCATCATTTTCTTTGATTTGCTGGGCGCGCAGTTCTTCATTGCTGGTCATAGCCTCTTCATGCCGCTCAATGGCCACCGCGCAGGCCCTCTGAGCATCCCCCAGTTTCTTCTGCTCTCCAGCCAGCTGGAACTCGAGCGACACAACCTGGCGACGTTCGTCTTCTAGCTCTAACTTGACCGCGCTCAGCTCAGCTTGGGCTCGGTCGACAGCATTGCGGTGAACAATGGCCAACACTTGCATCTTTTTAGCTTTTTCAGCTTCTTGCCAACCCCTGGAGCACGCGCTTCGTGCAGCCTTCTTCTACTCTGCACTCTCCCTTTTGAAGTGTGCAAGTTGAGCCTTGGCTTCATCCGACTTGACCTTTGCAACCGCCGCCTTTCTCAGCAGAGCCCCAGCTAAGGTGGTTACCTCCATTTGGGCAGAGCATAACCCCCTTAGCAGCTCAGCCTCATTGAACCTGGCCACCGAGCGGACGGCTGCATCATCCACTATCCCCACAAGGCAATCTGCAGCTGCCTTGGTTGGGCCTTCTTCTTCCTCCAGTAGCCTAGACACCGCGCGGGCATGGTAGATAGCAGTCGCCAGCCTGACCCCCCCCTCCTTGGGGCGCAGGACCCCCCTGGGGCTGTTCCTCTCCCCTTGGCTCAGGGCCAGTTGACCCCCCCCTCTACTTGAACTTCTTGGGCGATCTCCACTACTACTGGGACGACCTCCACGACCTCTGAGGCGACCTCCACCACTTCTGGGGCAACCACCATTCCTGGGATCTCCCCCACCCCCTCCTCCCCTGCCTCCTTGGCCATGGAGGTCTCATCTGCCGTCATCTCCTTCCTCCTCTTTCAGGCAGGCTCTTCTTCACTCCTTCTCACTCTCCTCTTCTTCTTTACCACACCCTCCACCTCCATCTCCTTGTAGGCCCTCTCCTTCAAAGGATCAACTGGGGGCGGTCGTGGCTTAAATCCACCTAAGTCTTTTTCCCCCAGGGGTTTGGGGCGAGGTTAGATCCTCTCCCTCGCGATCAGTTTTGGCGATCGGTCTACCTGGGACTCTTTGAACTTACTGGCTTTGGCGAGGATAGCCATGTCCTCAGCCTCTTGCGCTTTCCTCCTCGCCTCTAGTTCAGCCCTCTCCAGATCTCCAACGCTCGGTTGAGGGCCCAATCCCGCCGCAAACAAGGCTGAAGGTTGAACGAGTTCGTCCCACCTGACTCCCTCCTTCTCTCTCCATGCCTTCACCTTTTTTATCCTCTCCTCTACTGCCGCCTCCAGTTTTGGCTCCACAGATTTGGTGGGCACTCTCCACACCGTATGCACCCCAACCCCCCCATTCGCGGACACGTAAAACCACCGTGGCCTCCAACCCTTAATGGATGACGGCAGCCCCGTTACCAGACCCCTCCCTGCCGCCGCCTGCAACGTCACCTAAGTCTCTTGCTGTCCCGAGGCCTTATAACACGCGAAAAATTCGTCCACCGTCATAGTCGCCCCTTCGGTCGCCTTCGGCCACGCGCTTGCACAAGCTAACACAATCTTCCACACGTTGGGCATTAGTTACCCCGGCGCTACCTCCAACCGGTTTAGGACATCAACCACCACTTGCGGAAGCGATAGCCTCAATCCTCCTTTCAATGCTTCCTTGTACAAGGCAAACTCCCCCGGCCGGGCGTCGGATGGCCTCTCCGTTGACGACGGCAACAGTAACTCTATTTCAGCAAGAACCTGGTACTTTTCGTGCATAACCTCCAAGTCCGCCGCAGTAACCGTTGATTTGTCAACCTTTGTATGCCAGTGATCTGGTTCCGCCTGGCTGATTGGCTTCGGAGTCGCTATTATGGTGGAAGAATGGGATTGTACCACCGACTCCCCTACCCTCTCCGCTTGTCTCTCCGTCCGGTATTGCTCCGCCAGCTCCACTGCGTCGTCATCCCCAAACGGATCAACCCTGGCGGTTCCAGTTTCTTCTTGAGCCATCTCTGTGGTGTGCCTACGTATAGCTTCGGAAGCGGGTGTAAGAAAATTCAAGAAATGTTGCAGAGGTGTATCGTCAGCAATAAAGGAGTTAACGCTTGGAATATTTTGATTTTTTGCAAAGAGGTAGGTAAATCGAATAATACCAAAGGCCCAAGGCTTGCCCGTATTCTAAGGGTCACAATTAATTTTCGCCAGTTTGAAAACTTTTCAAAAAACTCCGCTAAAACTGTCTTTTCAACGCCCACAATGACCTATCGTTTCACTTCTGGCTCAACGCTTAACCTCCTTCACCACGAGATGCTGCCACGTGTACGACCACGATTCACTGCCCCCTCCCCTTACCCTGTCTTTTCCACTTCAAATCACCACGTGACATGCCGCCTCTCGAGCCCCGCACCCCCCCCCACCTTACCCTTCGGGGTCGGCCCCTCCACTCTACCACCCCTTGCGGTCGGCCCTCCTCACGGTCGGCCCCCTCCACTCGGCCACCCTTCGCGATCGACCCTCCTCATGGTCAGTCCCTCCACTCGGCTACCCTTCGCGGTCGGCCCTCCTCACGATCGGTCCTTCCACTCGACCACTTCTGGTCGGCCTTTCCTTTCACTCGACCTTCAACCCCCATTTTCCTCATTATTCCATTCGTTGGACTAAAGCTGCACTCGAGAATGGGGGACTACTGACGTGGGTAGGCCCATAAAGGCCATAACCCACTATGAACAACCCAAGCCCATCACTTAGAGCCCAACACATAACCCAACTGATGAGATCCTGAACAGCTGGAAGCCAACATGGCACAAAGAACCAATGATATTCAGACATGTGGTAGGTAAAGGACAAGCCACACCAGCAGACAAAGATCTGCAAAGTTATTGCCACTGCACATCGCTATTAATGCAGCCCATCACAACATTTATTACGACAACACCTCTCCGTCGGAACAGCACCCCCTCACCCTGAATAAGGTAAGCTACAGCATAGATTTTCGGCCAAGGTAGCAGGTCAGAAGGGACGGCGAAATGATTACCAAAGGATATAAGCAGACGTCGAAGACAAGAAGAAGGTTAAGCTTTTTATCTCCCATCTCTCTCTAACACTCTACTTCTCTTTCTAACTTACTCGTCGGAGGGTTCACTGGGGGACTCCCCGTTTCCCGTCGAACTTATCTGCAGGTTCATTGGTGGGTTTGATCACTCGGATATTAGCGCGAGAAACGTGGATCAGTCCGACCCGTTCTGCCAGGTACCCGTTGTATATTAATTGCTTCATCAAATTCAATTAATAACATCTATTAAGAAATTAAACAAAATCAAGAGAAAATGGTCTCTTCAAAAAGAAACAATTCATTCTAAATTATACATTAACCTTTCAATTACTTTGATAAGACTAAATGAATTATTTTGTTCCTTAATTTCAATTCATTCCAAATTAGACTAGATGGACATATTATAAAAATTTTAGAAACAAAATTGATGCGATTAGAAATATAAAGACCAAATTGATACACAAACTACAAGAACTGCAAGTGTAATTTGCCTTGCATTTTAATTATGAACCTAGATCAGTTATTGTTCCCTCTTCTAATTAACTTCAAGACTTCTACTCTCTCTTTTTTTCCCCAATAATGCTACACGTATGATCTATTTGTACCATATTTCAAATACCATCTCATATAATACAATCACAACTATTAATGCAAAGAGTTGCACATAAGCTCCATTAATATCCGATGATTATCATTGCGTTACATGAGATGGTATTTAAAATAGGCTTGAGCTTCTCTCCAATCCGAAATTGAATATGACAACATTGTTGGGCCCCAGTGGGCCTGACTTTGAGCTCATCTCAATGATTTGAACCGTTCAATGTGTAGAATTTATCGAGTACATCATCCCTGCAAAAAATTACGTTGATCAGATATTGATAGTCATTTGATCAGTTTGCATTTGTATCAACGGTAATTATAATTTTAAAAATAAATCAAAAACACAAATGTAATTTGATCAAGTTGCTATTGATATCTGATCAATGTGATTTTTTGTAGGGATGATATACTCAACAAGTTCTACACTTGAAATGGCTTGGATTATCAAGATGAGCTTGGAGTCGAGCCCAACAACACCGTCTTGTCTGAAAACAAACTGGAGAGAAGGTGTACCGTGTAAAATAAGATATGAATAGATAGTTAATATTGTATTATTGGATAATGATATGGTACACACTCAGAAAAAGCATATTCCATTTGCAAATTATAATATGTGGCGTTAATTATCACAAATGTCATATTTCAATAGAGTCATAACTATAAATAATAATAATAATAAGTGAATTCTAACCAAACACCACATAAGGTGTAATTAAAATTTTTTGAATCATGACTAAAATAATATTATAAACAATATCAATAAGTTATAACTAATATCTAAATAAGTCTTAATCAAAATTTTCAAAAATCATATCTAAATGACATATGATACTCACCCATAAAATTTTCATTATTATTATTATTATTTTGGGGTTAAAATCTTAGCAGTGACAGACCTCACATTCACGAACATGAGAATCCAGAATCATGAATTTGCTATAATAAAAAAAAAAAATAGAATAAAGTGAATGAGTAATAATAATAATAATATGGGCCAGGAATACCCACGGCATTTTCACTGAACACCTGAAAGGCACGCCCAAAGTTTTGTTTAGGATAATTGTTTGTTGGGAGTTTTTTTGGGGTAGGAAGGACTTGTTTAGGAAAAAGAGAGAGAAAGAGAGAGTCAACTAATCTTAGATAAATGTTGTGCTGGATTTCACCTCTCTCTCTCTCTCTCTCTCTCTCGTGATTGAACTTTAATTTTATCTTGGGAGGTGTCATAGCCTGGGTAGGAGGGAAACCTACTGAGGAATCAGGATTTCCTTCTTAACTTCTCTCTTTAACTTTTTATTTGTTGGGTTGTTGGGCTTTTTTTTGGGCCTAATTTTAATAAATTAAATCGTTTATATTTTAAAATTTATTGATTACGTTAAATCTGTAAAAAATCAAATTGATCAGATATCAAAAAGTATGTGATCGGAAAACTATTTACTAAATTTTTTTTAAAAATGATTTGTAGTTTGATAAGCAGAACATATAGTTTTTGATATCCGATCAACTTTATTTTTTACAGGTATAACATACACAATAAATATTAAAATGTCAACAATTTAGATTGTCAAAATTAAACCTAAAAGTATGACCAATGACCCAACAAGTAAAAAGTTTAAGAAAGAAATTAAAGGAGGGGATCCTTATTCCCTATCGAGTGCCTTTACTTTTCCCTCCAGCTGGCTTCTTACTTTACTCGTGTAGAGTAAGCATGTGGAGAAAAGAAAACAGATACAACCCCATTTTAAATTCTTTTATTTCAGAATGAATATTGGAGCTCAAATTTTTCTATTAACTTATTATTTTTAGACAAATGTACGGGAAAAAGAGTGAATCTCAAATTTTATTAAAAATCAAAATTTGTCTTCCACAATTACAATATTCCATTTATACAGAAAAATCAATTTAAAAAACCCTAAAGAATTAATGAATCAGAAGTTAAATATAAAATCGTGAATAGAATAAAGAATTTAAAAAAACAGGCCCTAATTGAATGCTTAGCTTGAGTATTTTAATTAACAATGAAAGAAAGGAAAAAAAAAAGATTCTCAAACGAGAATTTTGCTATAAAATAAAAATATGTCAAAATCGTTATCAAAATGATTGAATGCACTCATAATTTGACAATGGGGATGTTTATTGTATCACATGGAGCTAATTATAACTTATTTTAATTTGAGAATCTATATTAGATTGTTTGATATAACTTCTACTTATAATTTATTAAGCAGAAATAACTTAAATAAACTGAAAAAATTAATAATTTATGTTCTTTTATTATTATATTTTAGTTTAAAAAAGAAAAACTCTACCAAACAGGGCCAATTTTGATGGCAGTCATTCACTCTGTGGGGTTGTTTGAGGAGTGCTAGATTAGTACATTTTTTGATTTTTTACAAAAAAATATGAAATGTAAATTATGATTGAAATAATGTGATAGAAAGATAATATAACTCAAATAAAATAATATACTAAAATAACATATATTATTCTAACACATAACTTCTATATATATTTTCAAGACCCTTTCAAAATAATTTTGTTTTTTTATTTGTTTGGCACAATATCAAAAACAGCGTTGATAAATGGGCACATTACACCGTATAAAGCCTACACGATATCGTTTTAGGCTAGCATATAATCCTATCCTATATATACACACACTACATAACTTGCATTTTTTTATTTTTTATATCAACACAAATATATTAATTTACATCTAGAGTAAGACCTTAATTGCTCCTTAAATAGAAGGTGACCTCAGCTAGGAACCAAAAATAGGAGGCACTTTCTTGAGCCAAGATAGTTTAGTTTAGTTTAATAATCAGTCAAACGGTTGTATAATTACGAAAAGAATGACACTAGCCAAGTTTCCTAGCATTTTCCCAGAGACACTTTCTCGGAAAGTCAGTAAACAATCTCTAAAAGCATTGCGTCATCTAACAGGCTCGTGTTAGTTTAATATTTAGGCCAAGTTTGGCATCCTCAAAAAAATTCAAAAAGTCAAAAAGTTATTATCTTATTTAAGTCACATTATCTTATTTAAGTCACATCACCTCTCTAACACATCACTTCAAACCCAACCCAAATTCAACCCATATTTCATAAAAAGTCAAAAAGTGCACTTATTTAGTCTTCCCAAACTTGGCCTTAATATTTCTCGATTCAAATCATTAGCAGTAGCAAAAACATGGATGATTTACTATGAAATCAAAAAATGAATCATGGAACATCTTATTAATTAAGGTCGGTACTAAACTAATTACACTGCCGCTCTTCGTTAATATGCTTCAGATCATATTGACATATATATATAAGAAGATTTGCAAAAATACTAGACAATAGGGAGATATAGAAACTATAATGAGGCTTTCTGCTCATTGAGTTTGATTTTGCTTACACATTTAAAGAGTGTGAACAATATACACATTTTAATTGGTTGAAAATAGTGGGGGCGTAAAATTTTGGATGGGGACGTTACAAATTTTTTTTTTTTTTTTTTTTTTTGTATGAGGTCCACGTATTTAGACCAATCATATCTTGTATTTTGTTTACATTACTTACTAATAAAAAATAAAAATAAAAAGAAGAGTGTATTGTTTACACATTTTTTGTTTCCTAATAACTAGCCTATTACCCGTGCTATGTACGGGATAATTATAGATATTTATATTTGTTTTAGATTTTTTTTAATATATAAATTATGTTTTTAAAGATTTTTTTATAAAAATAATTTAACAATCTTATCACTAACCATAATGTATAGGAGAAGTTGAAAATGGTACTGCAGTAACTATACACGAATTGTATCTGTAATTATTTGTTTGAGGGGATTTTAAATGCTGATCAGGAGATTTTGACCAAATCAATAAATGCATGCATGTGGAAAGACATGTGGATTGAAAAAAGTTAATAAATGCTGATCAGGGATTTTGACCAAATTAATAAATGTTGAGTTTTTTTTTTAAATAGAAAATTTTAAAAATTCAGATTGTGATATTGAAACTTCCACAGGCCTTGTGGGTTAAAAACTTCCTTTTACTTAATATATAGTATAGATATATTTGGATTTTGGATTTGAGAAGAAGTTTGTAAAGAAAAAGGAAGAATGAGGAAAAATTGATAATAATTATAAATTAAAAAAAATTAAGTTGTCAAGATTTGAGGGAGATTTGTGGAGGGAGGGAAAAAAAAACAAAAAAGCAAAAGAACAAAGGCTGGCAAAAATTTAGATCATGTCTGAATTAAAGATTTAAGGAAAGATTTGTGAAGGGATCAAATATGAATTCACATCAACGCTTAACATGTTGGGTCCCGTGCTTAGCAAATGTGCACATTGACATACGATAATACCATGATTTTAAATGGCGATACTACAACTTGTGATATAATCGAGTATTAAGCAATGAGTATGGAGAATTGAATATTATGGTTGCAAAATTTTAAAATTATTAGTGATGTCGATGTCGATGTCGCTTGCAATATAACATATCAAGAATATCGAGCAATATAAATAGAAAATTAAATGTTACAGTTGTGAATTTTTTATATTATCAAAAAGAAAATTTTATAATAATTAGGCTATATATAATTTTTCATTTTAATCGGTATATCAAGATGTATCAATATCAAAAAAATAAAATAAAATTTACCTAATTTATATGGTGCATATTGACCAATATTAAAAATGATGGCCAACTCTCACACCGCACATGGTTGTCAAACCCAACAACTACCCTACACAATCAGGCAACAACTTTAGTCCATTTTGGCTGAAGGGTCTGTTAGATTTTTGTAATTGGTAATTTTGTTTAATAAATTTTTTTTCAGTTGTAATTTTATTTGCTCTTATATTTTAGTGAGGATTTGAGTGTTTGGATGTGAGGATGTGAGTGTTTGGATGCGAATCAAATCCGAATTGTGTCTATATAAAGGAGTTTGTGATCGTCAAGCTTTTATGTTTGCCACTTCACTGACTATGTACAGGGATTGAAGCCAAAGTTGTGTGATTGCGCGAACGGTCGTTTGTACGCTCGAGTGGTGGCATCATCTTGTATTTTTACAAAGCAGATTGAACTTCTGAAAGAATCATTTATGCGCTCCAGCGGGGGAGTCTTGACTCGAGTAATGGACATGCGTTTTAGTGCGTTGGCTCAAGCGATGAAGTGATCACTCGAGCGATCTTCGCAACTCTATTTTCTAATAAGTGCGTCGTTCGTTGTTTTTAGGGTTAAGCTGTCCATAATTGTAGAGAGAAAGAAAAAAACAAAGTGTTTTCTATTGGAAACTGTTTTATATGAGTTTTCTTGGTGTATAGGTGATCGATTGATCAACGAATTATAAATTGTCAAGCATCAAGAATTGTTCTTATTGTTTCGTTCACAAAAGAGAGAGGTGTTTTTCGGTAAATTTCGGAGAACTTGGGACTGAAATTTTGATAGATTCCGAAGTGGCTCATCGTCGTAAATTCGACATCAGCGTTGTAAATTTAACGTTGAGTAAGACAATTCTAATGTGAAAACGGTGATGGAAGAGGTATATCGGGTTTGATTCAATTCACTAAGTAATTGAAAGTACCCTTGTGTAATTCTTGTTTTTGTCTTTTTAGTACATTGTCTTGTGATTTTGACCCGTAATTTTTTTTTATCACAATGGAAGGTACTTCAATTGTGATTTTTTCATATTAAATTGCTGTGTCGATTTGTCTTAATTATTTGATTGTGATTGGTATTCACCATTTAAAATTGAAATATAATTACGAATCAATATTTTGAGGTTATTTAAATTTTTTATGCTCAATTTTTTTATTATTTTTTCCCATAAATTCGTTAGGGCGAGTCCGGTCCTATGTCCACCCGAAATTCATGATTTTTATGAGCTTTGTAAAATTTATAAACATTCACTATGACTTCTTGGACTTAAGATTTGCACTTGAGATTTTCTGAGCCAAGCCCAAACCTAAGCACAACTCTTGGCTAGGCATAAAGTAATATGCCATTGCTAGTGTCGTGAGCCCAACAAAAAATGGGCTCTTAGAAAAATGTTGTTTGGTTTTGTTTACAGAAGAGGAAGTGCTAGGCCCACTAGCTCATGTTTTGCAACTTTTATTTAAAATATACGATATTATCTTTTATTTTTACTAGTGGTTATGTACGTGAGTTGGGCGTGATTTTTTATTAATTATTAATATTATAATTATACGTATCTTTTAAATTAATATGTGATATTTATACAAAGTATGAACACTTATATAAGTAAATTAATCTATATTCAAAATATAATTAAGTAAGAAATACATACATACTCAGCTAAAGAATTTAAATGATAAATGAAAAATTTTATAAACATAAACATTAATTTATAGTTAGAATATTGAGATCACAATCTTATCTTAAATAATAAATAATAAGCAAGTCCTTTCAATGTATAGTATTATACAAATTTTTTTCTATCAACTTCTTACTTCAATTTTCCATAATCTATACCTGTAATATAATTGAATGTATGAAATTAATTACAAAATTACATAATTTTGTTTAATAGTTCATCTCATAATACAAATTTATTGAACCCACTACTACATATTTATTTACATACGATTGGTATAAGAATGTATTAATATCAATATGTAATATAATTTTATATATCAAGAATTGCCATGAAGATTTTGCATGATAAAAAATATAATATTAGTAATTAGTATATTTTCATTTATATAAAAAATGTGAAATAGTTTTGTTTTAAGAAAATGAAATGATATTGTAATTTAATGTTTCGATCGATGTAGAAATTTCATAATTATTTTCACGATGTTTATAGATCGATGCTTATGAGTATTTATATGGTCACTTTCATGAAACTATCAAGTTATATAATTTATTATGACATCTATAAGTAATTAGCATATAACAAAAATTGATAAAAATTTTTATTTGATATATTTACTTTCTGTATCATTGAGTTACTGCGATATTGTTTGGGCATCATTTGATTTTTTTTTTCCTTATAATTTGACTAAAATGTGTGCATAAGGTATATTATTTTTCTTGAACTTCACAACAGATATGACAATTTTTGCATCAGCTCGTCTAACTTTGCTTAGAGATGTTACAATAGATTTTCTGTAATTTTTGTTTACCATCTTCTTGTTTTTCTTCTTGCCCACCATTATAACTCATTGTAATAAAAATATTTTGATGAGTAAGGGTTTGAGGCGATATCATATTGTTATGAATTTTCAAATTCATTTTCCCTCAATAATGTAATTTTTTTCTGTGAGAGGAAAAAAAAAAAAAACAATTATTGTCGTGATGGAGGTGTTTTACAAAGTCTTGATTTATTATTGAAAGTATTTGTTGTAGACATTTATTTGTATAATATATATGTATATATGTATTGAACATAAGTTGATAGGAGAACAATGCATAATTTCGCAATTTTTTTCTAACAAATATAACTATATTATTAAAGCGATACATGTTAGAAATTAAAATATTTGATGGTAATATAGCATTATAGATTGACAATGTATGAATACAATAACATATATAAATTTACATTTATATTTTTATATATATTCACAAAAGTAATATGTGAAATCTTTTTATAAAATGAGAAGTTAATTATTCATAACTCAATAGTTGGTCATAATATAGATGTTTAGTGTTATATTTTTGGTGTGTATGCACCATTTTTTAATTATATTATTAAATTTACATAAAAATTGAAAAGAATTTGTGAATAATTTGTATAAAATTAGAGATTAGTGAAGAAAGATTTAAAAAAAGAGAAGTTTATGTTTGGTTTGAACTTTTAGAGTGATTTTAGGAAAAAATTTTAAAAATTTTGTTTGGTTTGTAAATTTTTCAAAACAATTTTCAAAATCACTTTTTCTCTCTTACCTATCAATTAATCACTTTTTCTCTCTCTCCTCTCTCATTCTCAATCACTTTTTCTCTCACACACATCTACTCAATTAGAGCATCTCCAACGGTTCACCAAATGCTTCATCAAATTTGAGTAAAAGAATGGCCATTTCTTCAATTTGATACTTCACGCTCCAACGGTTCATCAAATTCTGTATCAAATCCTGTGGGTCGACTGGTTGGTCGACCGATAACTATAAATATATATATATATATTTTTTGCTTGCAGGTGAGTGACTCTTCTGGACATAATTTACAAATTTGTGGGATTATGGAAATTCATCAATTGTTTTGTTTGCAGGTGGTGACTCTTCAGGTGGGAATTCATCAATTGTTTTATTTTGTTTGCAGGTGGCCATTCACCAATTCATCCAAAGACTCTGAATACATACCCTGTTTTGTTTGTTTTGATTGCAGGTGGGTGACCGGTTGGTTGACCGGCCGGTCAACCGGTAAGAAAAATATTTTTTTTTTGGATCGGTTTGAACCTTTTTATGACCGGTTTGAACCTTCCATTTTGAAGGGAACCGGGCGACCGGTTGGTCAACCGGCCGGGCAACCGGTTGGTTGACCGGTGTACCAATTTCAACGGTCAGTAACAGTGATTTGGTGAAAGCTATAGCTTGGTATCAGTTTGATGATTTTTTTGCTGAAATCTCATTTTGATATCAATCTGATGAAACGGTTGGAGCATAAAAAAGGGGCTTTTTCATCAAAATTTAAATTTGGTGCTGGGTTTGGTTCACCGTTGGAGATGGTCTTATAACAAAATATCAAATCATTCCAAACTCCCAAACTCCAAAATTACTTTCAAAATACACAACCAAATAAACCAAAAAAATTTCTAAACTCTCTACCCAAAATAATTTTTAAAAACTACTCTCCCAAAACCAAACCAAACATACCCTATGTTTAATTTTCATATTTTTTATAGTGTTTGGTTTAATATTTTTGGTTTCATATTTTTTAATATTTTATAGTGAATTTTTTATATTGTTTGGTTTGGTTTGTTTTTTAAAATTTTTGTTTTGAATTTTTTGATTTTTATATTTTTTTTTTTGTTTTTGACACTATTTTTTTTAGTAACCTTTTTATTTTATTTTTAGATTCACTTAATTTAATATTTTTTATTTTTTAGCTTATTTTTAGATTTAAATTCACTTAATCTAAATACACTTAAAAAATAACTTCTTGTGTATTCTATTTAGAAAAAATACTAAATAATAATAATAATATATGATAATAAAAAATAGTATAGGTTTGAATATATAAAAAATTTTACCAATATTTTCCTTTTTAATTCTATTTTAATTATTAGATATTAGATTCTCATATAAAAGTATAATTTAAATATAAAATATGAAGAAATTTCAATATCTTTAATACCAAAACTGAAAATATGTAAAAAATCAAAAATTGAAAAACATATTTCAAAAAACAAATCAGCAAAAGTGGTTCTTATTTAGAATTTTGATATCATACATTGGTTATTAAAGTACCATGTGAAATATTACAATTCATAAAATATAATTTAAACAAAAAAAAAAAAGTGTATAAAAATAACCTATGAAATTTTGAGATGCAGTACAAATATCTATTTTAAAAATGCATGCGCTTTCCTCTGTCTAGATTCAAACGAATACGTACAATTTTAAGATTCAGCCAAAATTATTCATAGTGATTTGATCCATGATGGACAATTGTAAATAAATATTATGTATAGCAGTATAGAAGCAGACACAGAAAGTAAAAAAAAGTAATTATTTTTTATTCTTCAATCATCATCAGTGTAAAAAATAGTCAGACATTTTTTTTTTTTTGATAAGAAGGGAAACAGTTTGTTGATATTTATATAGAACTCTTTAAAGAATATATATCATTTTTTAGTGTTGAACTCTAAACATAAAGAGATAATTAGTTTATATAGGACTGTTCATTACTTTTAAAAAATATAATAGAATTGAGAGGGTAAAATTAAAATTTAAAAAAATAGAAAACATAACAGATTTTTCATACTTTTATTAGAGCTGAGCAAGAAATCCGTATAATCCGTAATCCGATCCGGTCCAGTCCAATTCTATAGGTTTGGATTGATTTTTTGAATCCGTGATTTGGTTCCAGGTTGAAAATTTAAAAATTTGTAGGCCACAGATTAGTTCCAGATTGAACCCCACGGTTCTGGATTGGAATCGATTCGAATCGTATACAAATAGTCTCTATTTATACTATAGACCCTCCCACATAATATCATTTTTTATTGCTTTTGTTTGATGCTATGTTTAGTTTTAATACCGTGAAGAACTCTACTTTGTATAATGTGTATCCAATTTTATTGCTTTTGTTTTTTGCTTTTATTTATTGCTTTTATTTGATGCTATGTTTATGTTTTTATAAAATTAAAACGCTCTATATTTTTTTTTTTTGTTATTTAATTATGTGAATCCGTAGTTCTAAATCAATCCAATCCGTGTTTAAACGGATTGACTCAGATTGGTTCCACGATTTAAACGGATTGAATTGATTCAAAATTTTCAAGAACCATAGATAACGGATTAGTCTTAATTTTATCTCAATCCGGATCAATTCGGACCATGCTCAACCCTAACTTTTATAACAATAGTAGATTAACATTACAACTCTTAGGCCCGTTTGTTTGGGAGATAGAGGTGGGAATGGGATTGAGATGGAAGTGGAATCCATTATATGTTGTGTTTGTTTTGGGAGATGGAGAGGGGATTTATAATCTCATGGGATTGGGATGGGCCTTGGTGTTGGAATTGAGATGGAGGAGGTGGAGATGGTATTAGAAAATTAGTCTCATGGGATTAGGTTTTTTTTTTATTTTTTTATTTACATGTTTGGCATTTTTTAAACCATTAATGTTTAATGTTTTTGTATTTTTTGTTAAATGAAATTATGATTTTATTTTTTTTAATATTTTATATTTCTTTTATAGAGTAATAATTTAACAATTTCCACATCAATAACTATTATCAAAATAAATATAATTTTATTTAATTATCTTACTATCAATCTCTTCTATTTTTCTTCTAAAAACAAACCACGCCTAAGAGTTATAAATTAATCTCTCCACCCCTCACCTCTTCTACCTTACTGATTTGTCATGCCTCTAATACGATTCAATGTGAAGACCGGACATTATAAACCCGTCTTGACCCCATTGCCATTGTTACAAAAGACAACTGGACAACATGAAAGGCATAAAGGTTGGATAATGGCATATCATGAAATGGGAAAAATAAAAGTAGGATAATGGCATATCATGAAATGAGAAAATAAGTTATTGGGTATGAACCAATAGTCTAGTAGTCACATATTAGGATGCGGTGAGTGGATGGTCAGGAGTTCGAGTTGATGGAATAACAAGTCAAGTTTGGCATGTCACAAAAAAGATAAAAAGTCAAAAAGTTAAAAAGTTATCACTATTTATCAAAAAAAATATTAACAAATTAATTTTACACACAAAATTATAATACATCAATTTGACAGCCTCAGATTTGTGCTGCGTTGTGTAACAAAAATTGCACATTTGGGGTGCAATTTTAACACATTGTTGTTCGGCCTGTGGGGGCCCATCACGAGTCCCATTTTGATAATCTGAACCGTTGAATGTGTATAACTCATCGAGTACTATATGTCTGTAAAAAATCACATTGATCGGATATCGATAACTACATGATCAAATCAGTTTTGTATAAAAAAATAAAGGTGTTATAATTAACGGTTGGAAAAAAACAAATCTGATCAGATAGCTATCAATATCTGATCAACGTAATTTTTTACAGGCATATAGTACTCGACGAGTTCTACACATTGAACGGTTCAGATTATCAAAACGGGACCCGTGATGGCCCCCACAAGCCGAATAGCACCGTCCAATGCAATGCCCAAAAAGTAGACAATTACTTCTTAGCATCTATTCCACCTTTGCAGACATGACAGCCGTGCAACTCACCCTCTAATCTTCTCCTACATACTAATTTATACAATTTTTTAATACACATTTTTTTATAAAAAGTCAAAAAGTAAACCCAAACAACCATATTTTTTTCCTCAACGTTTTAGTCCAAAAAGTAAAAAAATGCACTTATTTAGGACACTCCAAACAACCCCAAAAGTGTAATTTAATTATACTAACATTTGAACGCTATCTTTGATAAAAATAAAATAAAATAAAAAATGGAAAAATAATAAATGAGTAATAGTGTTGGAGTGAATACATTTGGACATTTCATTTCAATTTTGTCATATTTTCCATGACTCTAGTCACATTATCACATGAATTTTCCTCTTTATCTAAGTAAACACTAATACTAATTTTACAAGCCCATCCCATGATAACATGTTACTCAAATATAATTATCATAACATTACACTAGATAAGCTAACTAAAAAAAGTAAAGTAATTAGATAATAGTCAAAAGTAACAAAAAAATTTTGGGAGGAATTTTTGGGTGGTGAGGGGTCTTCACAAATTAGATGATGATTTTTTTTGTTTTGTTTTGTTTTTTTTTTCTAAACTTAAATTTGAGGCCATAAATAAGTCTAGATTTAAAATATTCTGAAGTTTTGTTTATTTATCTTTTGAATTGATTTCAAATGATAAATTTATATGAGAGGAATGAATTCCACCAACCACCATGGTTATATTAAATTCCTCCCCCCTCCTTTGAGGGGATCATGCCAAAACTAGCCACATTCTTCCTTCCATGTCAAAGGAAGCGAATTGATCCCCAAGCATTTTGGCATAACACAAAAAATTGGCCACAGTCAAAGACCCCAAAGCATACAGTAACAACACCAAAATTGACCACAATCAAACACTCAACCAAACTAGGATAGGAGAACAGACCGAGTAATCAGTACTCATTGATTTAGAAAGGCCAAAAGGAGAAGCACTGTAGACATCCCATTTTTGACGGTCCTTACGACTTGGACACCATTGCATGCACACCCGATGATGAGTTTATTTGCTCGTCAAGTGCTCGAAGTCTTTAGCGGAATGCCACAGCTTTAAGCCTTTCAAACCCTACACCTTTGTTGCTTCATTCTTAGACCAAGCCTTAGTTCTTCAAGCCTGCAGCTTTTGGTGGCCTCTTTTAGGCTGTCGGCCACTAATGTGGCTTACTGGCCACCAGTGATGGCCGGCCGGCTACCACTGATGGTCGGCCGGCCGGCCACCAGTGTATTTTGTAGATATTTTATGCCAGTTGTGTCAGTTGTTTGCACAAATGCATACATCTGTCCCCACATGTAGGGCTAGATATGCTTGTGGAGATTTCATGTTTTATATATATAGGAAACCCTTCTCTCATGTTTTAAGGTTAGAAAATTTTGAGATCAAAATTTTTTTTTTCTCTCTCTCTCTAGCAAATTCCTATACTTTAGCCTCCAAAACCTTAACCTTTGCCTATACACCCTTAACCAAATCTCACCATCTTTGAGCTGAGGTACTTTTGAGCTTAGTTTAAGCTTTAGAAGGTGTATTTACTTAGTTTTGTTGCTTGGAATTGCTCTTCTCTTCAAAGGTCTAAGGCTTTTCTTGTAGTTTTGTTTTATTTGTTATTATTCCTACTGTTTTTTCATTGTTTTTGGGTTGTCAAAACCCTATGTTTTTGGGCTGAAGCTTGGGTTTTAAGGCTATTTAAGGTTGAGGGGTTGATAGCCCTTCTTTGTACCTTATTTTGGAGGCCATTGCCCTTGTGGTTCCCACTTTGTTGTTAACTCTTTTTGAGCTTTTTAACATTGATTTTTAGAGTTATTTTAGTGGCCAAAATCATGTTTTGAAGTCCAAATTTGGAAGGGTTAGCCTCCCATCCTTGTGTCTTGCTTACTAGCCTAGCTTAGCTTATGCTTTGTTTTAGCATATTAATCTAGCTTTTTTTAAGTTTAATTCCAGCATGTTTTAAGACTGTTTTAACACTATTTTAACACTGTTTTAACACTATTTTAACACTGTTTTTAAGTGTTTATTACATTTGAGCTTTGTATTGCATGTTTGTAGTGTAATTGTCCTCATAGGATTGGTGGTTTAGGCCTTAGCTACCATCTTATTTGAGTTGATAGTGTTTATTTATAGCTTTTCATACTTGTGATCACTCTTAATAATCTCTGCAACCTCTCTCCTTTCTTGGCTTTTTGTTTTGCTTTGAAAGTTGTTCAAACTACTTGTTTGTTTAAAGCATGAGATCGAAGTGTCATGCTTAATGGTTTAATCCCTCAGGGGGGTTTATTACCAACGGTATGATGTCTCTTTCATGCCTAAGAAAACTTTTGGTTTGAGCCATCTTTCCATTAGAGGACTTACACTCACCCTTTGGACTCAATTAATTAAAGAATGGCTGGTAATTTAAAATTAAGTAATTAAAATTGGGACTAAATGGTGAAAGATAATAATTTAGTTGTGTTCAATCGAACGTTAATTGAATATATGGAACTTGGGCCATTTCATACTTGCTAGTAATGAAATGATTCAAGTCTCTTAGGTCATCACTTCCCTTGATCTTTTATGATAGGGATGTGGTTTTTGAGAGTCTCAGTTCATTGCATTTATTAAACTTGTACACTTGGTTTCACTAGCCATCATGCAATGAAATTACATCCATTGATGGTTTGTGAACCAAACTTGCTACTCCTTTGATTTGCTCATGAAAACGAGGGGTGAGTTATGTAAACAAACGCTTGGAAATACTCTGTATATGCTCTGTTTGTCCTCTGTTGTAGCAAGATGAACTGGGCAACAGTGGCCAATAGGCCACTTTCCATGGCCAGCAGGTGGTCGGCAGACCACCTTTGATGGCCGGCAACCTTCATCACTGGGTGGCCGGTCACTAATGCAAAATTCAGTAGTGTGTTTGTGAGGCAGAGTAGAGTTATTCTGGAAGTGGGCAACAGTGTTAGTGTTCTATTGTGCAACAGAGGCTCTTTGGAAGCAAAACAGTGGCTTTTCGGGTAGAAATCGAGCACGTGTATGAGCATTCCTCGCATATCGAGCCCGTTTAGTTTAAATGTTTAGCTTAAATATTTGTTATAATTAATTAGTTGTAACTAGTTAATTTGGTAAAGTATTGTAACTAACTAGTTAGTTAATTAGTTATTCAATTTCGTTTTGTAATTAGTTAGTTAACTAGAATGGTTAGTTGATTCATTTGTTGTAATAATTAGTTAAGTGGTTTAGCTAATTTCATTTGGTTTTGTAATAATTAGCTTAGTTAATTAGCTAGCTTATTCATTCAGACTCTCTTTCGTGAGAGCGTAATGTTATAATACTGTGTATGTCTTCCAACCCTACGTCTTTCTTCCTTTTATTTAACTGCTTACGATGGTTAGTTTAGGGACATCATGTTTCAATTAGCATTCTCCATGTTTGCATCCATTTGTATTGCGTGAACTGAGGCTCAGTTCATCATTCTAACTATATTGTTAGTTCAATACTTCTTTGAATACATGCTTAGACTGCATGCTATTTAAATGTTTCATATGCCATGTTAAGTAGCCGAGCCTATTTAACTGCATATCGCATGTGTTGTATTAGTCGTATTGCATAGTTAGGATTATGCATTTTTCTAACTCATTTTTCTTTTGGCTTGAAGTACTAAGTGAGCTTTTATTTACTTTGGCATAGTTGCATGAGTGTGCTTGTTACCATGTTTAGCATGCTTGCCATGAGGCTAATTGCTTAAATGATAAACTGCTTGAATGCCTATGGATAAAAGCTTGTTGCTTGAATTGGGATAATTTGAGTGAATGTTCATATAAGATCACATTTTCAAGTGGTACATATTTCGAAACAATTTTCAAAACAAACATGACTCGAAGTGTTCCAATTCTTGCAAGTTAGTCTATATTTGTGTTTGTGCACATCACATAGTAATCCTAACCTAATTAAACTGGAACAAGAGCATATAATATATATAAGATTCATATCATGATTAGTAGAGGCCGATCTTTTATCGGGTAAGCGGGGGTGCTCAAATGCATTCATGACCTTCCTCTCTCGTACCTAAGTTCCCGAGCCAAGACAATCTTGGTGATGACAGACACGTGGCCTTTGGCACGAGTCATGGGTTTCCTAATTTTTTCAAAAATATTTAGGTGGTGACTCTGTATCTGGCAAAGCAGTCTATTTTTGGCAATTTGATTCAAAATCGATTTTCCAAAAGATTTGTCGAATTTGGACTCTTTGGTGATTATCTATTTAACATTGCACTTGTGAGATTAGATTTTGAACTACGAGAGTCTGATATTGTAGGGCTTATTTTCAAACTTCCGAAAGCGGGCGCGAAAAAGTCGAGCTACAGTTTCTGACGACTCTGCTAGGGAATTTAGAGAACTTGACTTGAAATTCATGATATGAAATTTTATTTACACTTATATGTTTCTTTGCATTGTATTTGCATTGGTGCACCTAAGTCACTGTGTTTGCCATTTGTTATTCCTGGACGGTTTGCCGGAGGCTTACCTAAAAACTTGCCAAAAGGCTGACCGGTCGTAGGCTCTGCCACAATAGGAACACAACCCTTGGATCTGGACTACCGCTGTACCGTTTGATCCTTCTTTCACTTCTCGGTGTTAGGTGTGAGAGGTATATTAGGTAGTCTTGCTAAGGTACCCTTTTGACCGTTTGGCCTAGTTGCATATCAAAAGCCATAGAGACTATTCCAAACTAGGACAAGATGCTTACCCGAATACAGGATTGCGTGAAACTGCTTTGTTTGAATAGTGAACCCTAGTTCCTGATGAAACTAGGACAAGGTAACCCTCCCCCCCTTCTCATAGGGGTGTTTTGGTTCTCACTTAACTGGTATGTGTTTTACAGTGAAACTGTACAGGAACGTGCATATCAGTTGCACGTTGGGTATCAGTTTGTGGGGCAGAATTCAGTATGGAGTACAGTCTTTCAGCTGTGATCATATTCGTTCTAGTGAAATTGGGCTGAGATGCTGCCTGTTTTCTCTTTTGCTAGGAAGTTCTAGAACCATAGCTTCAGAAGACTCCAATATCCTCCGGGTACTTTGGACTCGTGTTGATAGACTTTGTCAAGTCAAGGATTTAGTCCAAGGGCAACTAGTGTTTCCTTCGCCAGTTGCAAGGCAAAGAAGGGCCAGACAGGGCTCACCGATTCCATTGTTTCGGCATTTACCAGCTAGATCACCTCTGTTCAGAGCACAACCATGTACCCCTATCAAGGCTCAGCCTCCGACAAATCTAGAGGATTTACTGATCTGTCTTTAGCAATCAGTAGATTCGCTGCAACAAGATATGGCTAGGCAAGCTGAGATATTGCAAAAAATGATATTTAACTTTACGGACCTCCCTGAAATTGGGGTTCAAATCAAGGATACCATCAGACAAGGCCTCATTGTGGAAGGTAATGAGTTTATGAGGAAGAATGGTGTTTGAAATTCTAATGTTACTACCAGTGGTAGCATAATTCTGAAATGCTCAGAAGCAAACACTGCCACTATGTCTATCAAAAACCCTCTTCCTGATAATAGCCAAAGACCAACCGCTTCAACTCGGCCCCAAGCTTGAACTTTTCGTCTTCTTTTCATGAATCTCTCTCAAGCTTTGAAAATGCTGCTAGAAAAAGGGCACCTAGAGCTCCTAGAACCCCGACCCCTCCCAAATTCTCTTCCATCAAGACATGACCCCACTAAATACTGTGCCTATCATCAATAATCAGGTCATGATACAAACCGTTGCATTCGTCTTCGTCATAAGATTCAGGATCTTATTGACAAAGAGATCATAGCTCCACCAAAAACACCTCAGGCTAACACAAACCCATTTTCTCCAGCGAAGACTCTTGGAAAAATACGCGTTTTAGTCTCCTTGCTCGAGCAAGAATTCCTTCGCTCAAGCGAGCATCGCGGCCTTGTTTTCTATAAATATGAGTTTCAGTCCGATTTTAGGGTTATGGCTTTCAGATCTTCTTCTTGGATATTAGGGTTTATATCCGGAGCTTCTTTGCTAGTTTCTTTGATGTTTGTTTGAGTTTAAATCTAGTTTGAAAAGTATATATCAAAGGATTGTTTGTTTCATTTAATACAAAAGAGAGTGTTGTTCTTCGGTGGATTCCGTAGAATTCGAGGCTGAAGCTTTAGTAGATTCCGGAGTGGCTCATCGTCGTGATTTGACATCAGCGTTGTGGATTCAACGTTGGGCAAGACAATTCCGAAGTGAAGACAAGGTTGGAAGAGGCACATAGGGGTCGTTTCTATTCGAGCGTAGATTTGCTAGGTAATTGAGAGTACACTTGTGTAATTTCTTTATGTCTTCTTAGTGGATTATTTTGTGGCTTTTGCATGTAGTTTTTTTTAATCACAATTGGAGGTGCTCTAATTGTGATTTTTTTCACATTAAAATCATTGTGTTGATTTATTTTAATTGTTTGGGAATTAGCACAATTAAATCTTGATCTAATCATGAATCACTTAGGTTTTTCAATTAGTATCAAAACGGGTCGCTCTATTTTTTAAAAAATCTACTAGAGCGAGATCTTGTTTGATTTGTGATAATGGATTCAATTCGTGAGGGAAATTCTATGGTTCGACCACCCCTACTTGACGGATCCAATTATTCTTTATGGAAAGCTCGGATAAGATTGTTTTAAAAATCTATTGATGAAAAAGTTTGGCAATCTGTCATGTATGGGTGGACCAAACCGACGATTACTGTTGATGGAGTAACTTTTCCCAAACCAATTGATAAGTGGGACACAACCGATTACAAAAATAGTAGCTGGAATAGTAAAGCTATCAATTCTCTCTTTTGCGCCGTCACATTAGAAGACTTTAGTCGTATTTTCAATTGTGAAGTCGCAAAAGAGGCTTGGGATATCTTACAAACTATTCATGAGGGCACTCATTCTGTTAAACGCTCAAAACTTCAAAGGCTCACGTCTAGTTTCGAAAACCTTTCAATGAAAAATAGTGAGACCTTTGATGAATTTTATGTGAAGTTGAGTGACATTGTAAATTCCAGTTTCAATTTAGGTAAAAAAATATCGGAATCCAAGATTGTAGGAAAAATTTTGAGCTCCTTGCCCGATCAGTTCCAACCAAAAATTACAGTTATTGATGAGGTTTCAAGATGTTGACAATCTCAAGTTGGATCACTTTAGTTTGAAATCTCCAAACTTGTGAGGCACATAGGAATTTTAAAAAGAAACACAAAGATGATATTGCTTTTAGTAGTGCTCATAGAGTTGGAAAGGATTCTGATGGGGATTGTGAGATTGATTTCAAGATTACGGATACTTTTGTACAACAATTTAAAAAGTCTTTTCTGAAAAAGAATCCTAATCTTTTGGAATCAACTTATAAATCCAAAGGCAAAGATAAACTCAAAATTAATTCTGTTAGCAAGAAGGAGAAAGGAAAGATACAAGGGAATTTCGAAAGAGTCCAATGCTATGAATGCCACGGGTTTGGCCACTTTGCTCAATAATACCCTAATCGTTTGAGGAAGAAGAAAGCCTTCGCTATCACTTGGGGTGATGAATCCGAGTCTAATAAAGATGAAAGTGACAATGAAGCACAAAATGAAGAGGGACATAAACAATTCCTTGCTTTCATGGCGGCTTCCGAAACTGAAAGACAAATAGAGTATCCGAAGAGGCCGGTTGAGAATGTCATTGATGATGAATCCTTAGGGAGTGATGATGAAGAGCTCAAGCAAGCTTATGAAAAGTTGTATCAGGAATCTCTTAACTTATCTAAATTGAATGACAAACTCAATATCAAACTCAAAGTTTATAAAAGTGAGAATGAAAAATTAAAGAAGGAGATTTTCCGAGGTTAGGAATGACGGCATTAAGATTTCTAATGATCGACAAGCTCTTTGTGCGAAACTCTTGACTTGTGCGACAGAGAGGAATGAGCTACAGTAAATCTATGCAACGTATGAAGAAAAGATTGAAACTCTCGAAATAGCTCAAGTTGCCTTGGAAGAACTAATGATCAAAAAAGAGGAAGAGCTCAAGTGTGCTATGGCTACCATTAGTCTTTGAAACAAAGGATCAAAGACTTTGGACAATATCATTGGGTCTCAACATATGTGTTATGACAAGAGTGGCATTGGCTTTGGTGATAACAAAGAGCAAAAACCGAGTGCATCCACATCTCATGATACAAGAACTCAAGGGTAGGGGGAACAGAAGATTCAACGAAAGAAAAGACTTTTCAATCTTCCTAGAGTTGGTAAGGTCAAAGAAAAGAAGGTACACCCTGTTTTTATTTGTCATCATTATGGTATGTATGGTCATATTCGCCCTTATTGTTATGAGTTGCATGGGAGAGTGTCTTAGAGAGATAGAAGAAATTCCAACATCTCGTGGGGTAGAAGGCACTTCATTGGTCGTAATGATGTTAAGGGTCATAATAGACCTTGCTATTTTGATTTGCTTGATACTAAACATGAAGCGGGTTTGCATTTGCATAGACCTTGGAGTAAAAGGTTTGAAACCAAGTCAAGACGGGTTCCCATCGAAAGGGAAGGGAACCACAACATTAAGACATCACCCAAGAATCGCAATTTTCACAACTTTGTTCATACTAAAGCGGTTTGGGTGAGAAAGCTTGACTTGTGTTAATATGTTTATTCGTTTGTGTTTTTTTTATTTGTGTTTTAGATTTCTGTTTTATTATCGTTTTTGGGTCATTTAATGTATGCTACATTTAATGTGTGCCTGTTCGTTTTCTGTCTTGCTTTGTTTTTTTTATAAAATAAAAAAAAACCAAAAAGATTTTCTTAGTATGGTTTTACAAGTTTGAAATTTTTGAGAAGTTCTTGTTACATATTGGAATTGATGAGAATATCCGTTACATGTTAATATGTGTGTGCTTTCTGTGGTCATTACTCATTTCAGAGTGTGTCTCAGTATGTCTCATTCTGTACACACTTTTGGATTAGCAAATATCGGAGTCTTCCGCCTTAGTGATCATTTTTCGCTACGGACTTCTGGCATTGTATCTTTTGCTTTTCTTGAGGAATTGACCTATGTTAGTATATCATGGGTGATGTTGAGTCTCTTAACCACCTTCTATCTTTTTGCATCTCTACGGCTTTCCCCTCAACTCTTTGCAGTCAAGGCATGAAGCAAAGGCTATCTTAGAGTCACTAACCAGGCCATCCTTATTGTATCCATGTTTCTCTGGTTCGGTTTCCATACTCTTGAGTGTGAAAGTTGCCAATGAGTGTAAAAAAAATAAAAAATAAAAATGTGTGCAAAAAAAAGAAAAGAAGAAAAAAAAATGTGTAAAAGAAAGAAAAGAGAAGAAAGAAAAGAAAGAAATGTGCAAAAGAAAGAAAAAAATGATTCATTGATTGAGGGGGAGCCTCCACTTTTACTCAACAAATACCCCCTTGATTCCTAGTGGTTTGACTTTCCTTAGTTGTGTTTAAGATTCTCGTGCCTGTGGTCCAGCTTTCAGATCACTGCTAGGATTGAATCTAATGTTTGTCGAACTCCAAGAGTCACACACATACTTTTTATCATGGGATCTATACTTCTCACATAATGCATCACTTTCTTTTATGAAGAATCTTCTAGAGACTGTGCACGTTGTGTTTTCAAAGTAATTGTGTTTCTTGGATAATCTTTGTGTTTTAAGGTACAAATTTGAAATTCCTAGCTTATTTCACCATATTATTCTTCTTGTTCATCGTTTTCAATGTTTGTGGTTGCTTTTAATGAGGGGGAGTTTGGTTTATCATTGCAAAAGTTTGTTAGCATGTTAAGGTACAAATTTGAAATTCCTAGCTTGTTTCACCATATTATTCTTCTTGTTCATCGTTTTCAATGTTTGTGGTTGCTTTTAATGATGGGGAGTTTGGTTTATCATTGCAAAAGTTTGTTAGCATGAACATTTTGATTTGTTTGGTAAGAGAGATTGGCTTTAGTCGTTTTGCATGTTGCTATGCACTACTTCTTTATTGTTTCCTTCTTACATGCTACTGCTACTTACATCATCATATCCTTGTTTGTGTGATTATGCTTTTACTATAGTTGATTGATCTTTCTTTGACAATTCATGACAAAAAAGGGGAGAACGTTTGAGGGTGCTTATGCATATGTCTTAGGATTTTCATCTATAGGTGCATATGTCTTAGGATTTTCATCTATTCATGCTACATGTTCTTAAAATCTCCAATGTACATCAATTCATTTTTCCATCTCATGCTTCAAGATAATCTTGTCATATGTCTATTTCTTTTTTATATACTCTTGTGGCACTAATAGTTGTTTTGGAGATTGTGACACTAATAGCTGTTTTACAGATCATGACCTTGAGAAAGAAGTTTGTTTTTGTTGGGTGTAATGGGTTAGGGTGATTAGGATTTTATTTGTTAGGTGTGTTTTGTCACGACATTGCCAAAGGGGGAGATTATTAGGTTTTTATTCTTGGCAATCTCGTTGGACAAAACTCCTTTCAGTTGTAATTTTATTCGATCTTTTATTTCAGTGAGACAATGAGTTTTTAGATGTGAATCTAACCCAAATCGTGCCTATGTAGAGGAGTTTGTGATCTGAATCCTATCATGTTTGCCACTTTGCTGAGTATGTCAGGGATCGAGCTGCCCGGTCAGCTCGCGAGGGTCCAAGGGACCGCACCTAGGTGGGATCGAGGGGCAGCGCCCCCGAAGCCAAAAGCAAAATTGTAATTGAAGTTGTTTGGTCACTCGAGTGAAGGAGTGTGCGCTCGAGCGAAGAATCTTTGGTCCCAGAAGTTTTCACTAATTGTAAAAATATTGAGAAGTTACATTTCTCGCTCGAGCGACACTTTGGTGGCTCGAGTGAAGACTCTTGGAAAAACACGTGTTTTAGTCTCCTTGCTCGAGCGAGAATTCCTTCGCTCGAGCGAGCATCGCGGCGTTGTTTTTTATAAATATGAGTTTCAGTCCGATTTTAGGGTTACAGCTTCCAGATTTTCTTCTTGAATATTAGGGTTTATATCTGGCGTTTCTTTACTAGTTTCTTTGATGTTTGTTTGAGTTTAAATCTGGTTTGAAAAGTATACATCAAAGGATTGTTTGTTTCGTTTAATACAAAAGAGAGTGTTTTTCTTCGGTGGATTCTGTGGAATTCGGGAATGAAGCTTTGGTGGATTCCAAAGTGGCTCATTGTCGTGATTCGACATCGGCGTTGTGGATTCAACGTTGGGCAAGACAATTCCAAGGTGAAAACGAGGCTGGAAGAGGCATATAGGGGTCGATTTGATTCGGGCGTAGATTCGCTAGGTTATTGAGAGTACACTTGTGTAATTCCTTCATGTCTTCTTAGTGGATTGTTTTATACCTTTTGCCCGTGATTTTTTTATCACAATTGGAAGCACACTAATTGTGGTTTTTTTACGTTAAAATCGTTGTGTTGATTTGTTTTAATTGTTTGGAAATTGGCACAATTAAATCTTGATCTAATCACAAATCACTTAGATTTTTCAAGTATGTTGTATAAGTTTGACTTAAAAATTTAATGAGTTTAAAAATGTGTTTAAATTTAACTTGTTTACGTAACGAATGAATCTCAATAAATTTAAGACAAAACAAACACAAATTGATGTGAAGTAATATGGGTCATTTTATAACCTACTAAAAATTAGATCAAAACTTTGGAACTCAAAAAAATTGAGTGATGACAAAAAAAATCTTAGCTCTAAGTAGCATGCAAGAATAGAAAAAAGTGTGAGAGTATAAAAATTGATCACAAAAGCAAAGATTATTTTTTTCACATGAAATGGATTTTATCAATCTCTAACTTTTAAAAGTTGGATTTGACATAGTTCACTCCGATGGTAATGTTGGAACAATCTTCTGTGTAATGGCATAAAACTGAAACAACAAAATTAAAACACTTATAGAATTTCGTTGTATTGGAAAATGGAACAACACAATAATGATCAAGTCGAGTGTGTAACACTTTATCCTTAAGACAGATTTGTTGCCGCACAGGTGCTCACAGATTAGTGGCATCTATCTCCCATGATACAATGATCAATATCACAGATTGTAGTAGCACTACAAGCAATCTGTCTTGCGAACCATAACTTGAGTTTTGGGCTCTCTAAATTTCTATAAACTAATATGAAGAACAGATACAGGAAAGAAAGAAAAATGGGAAGTAAATGGATGGATGAATCTGTTGGAAAAGACCTGTATTTATAGGCATTATGGTACCAGTTTGGAAGGGCAGAGTTTATATACTCATACAAACTCTCTTATTATTTTTATGTAAGACAACCAAAATAAGGTAACCCACTTTTGTCTCTTCAACTTCCTATTTCACAAAACTAAAAACAACGTCAACTTCTCATTCACCTATAAATGGTTTTGATGAACCATTTTCAACTTGTGACTTGCTATGCGGCAAGAAACATGTCACCAGTTGGATCCATCTCAAAAGACATGTGAGCTCCACTTAAATTTGGACTTAAAGTTAATCCAAAATAAGCCTATAAAACTAAATTTTCCAATAGGTAAGAATCAAATTAAACATCATTTAATTAGGAGTGCAGCTTGGATGGGTTGAGAGGTTGTCCAAACCTAGCTCAAGTTGTACTGAGAGCTGCCCAGGCCTGTCCAAACTCGAATTGTAACCCGAGGTTATTTGCCGAAGCTTGGCTTGAGTTAAATCCGAATTGCCCGAATTGTTCAAATTGCACATAAATTTCTTCCTTTAAAATTTTTTTTTTAGTGCAATTAAAGTTAATTAATTTGTTAAAATTAGACTTTATTTATAATTTTTTTATTTATAAAATCATTAATAACATTGATGGACATGGCCCAAGAGGGTCCAACCCACGGTTGTCTTGGGTTACCCAAACAATCATTTAGTTAAAGCTTAGCAGGTGAAGCCCAGCAACAGGCCTAGTAGGGAACCTGTACCGGTCCAGGCCTAGTAGTGTTTAGACATGTGTTAGGTAGGGAGTTAGCCATGTAGCAGGCAAAGATTCTGTAAAGTTATTGAACCTATGCACCAAGCATTAAATGAGACTGTCATGGCATTAAATGCAACAAGACCTCTCGCTTTGGGGCATGATGAAACCACCATGACTGACGGCAAATAGATTATAGACTTTTGACCAATGAGGCAGCTTGAATAGACAATGAAGTGATTAGTAAGAGATATAAGGAAGTTTCCGAAGAGCGTTTAAAAAACAAGTAAAACACACTCTGTGTGTGTGTGTGTGTTGTGTGTGTGTGACAACTCTCACCTTTCTCTTTAAGTTGTCATTCCGGCCACATTTACGTCTAATTTGATCGTTGGAGGGTCCACAAGAAGGAGCCATCCCCATTTCGGAACCTTCCTATTGGACTTGTTGCAGGTGTGATCAAGAATATGAAAAAAAGTCAACCTGGGGAGTGCTTGGATCAATTCGACCCACATCCTGCTGACCAAATTGCATTATCAAACATCAAAACAAATAATTTATATAACGTAAGAGAGAGACAATTACGATGATCTTTACAATTTCTGAGTGGGAAAAAATAAATGAATAAAATTATGTATTGTGTCACTTGTGTATATAATATTTTCAATATTATCTAATGAACTAAATTACTTTAATATCATCGAATGACTAATAATTTATATGTATATTCAATATTTTTATATATAATTTGGGTTTTGGGTTGTTCGGATTGTTCAATGTCTCTGCTCAAACTAGTTCAAAATTAATTCAGATCTGAATTTTTGTCCAAACTTATACTGAATTTAAAAATATTTGATCCAAGCCTTAAAACATTTCGGGTTGGGTTCGGGTTGAGCCCACCCAAGTTACACCCTAACATTTAATTTAACCAATTCAAGTATAAAAAAAAAACTCCAATTTTATATCTTTTAACAATTTTATCAAATTTTAGTTAAAAAAATAGCTGTTAAAAATTTAATGAAAGGTTTTTTTATTTAATATAAGTTTGATGTATAAATTGAAATTTACTTATATTTGAATTTAAATTTGATGAAAATTTATTGAAAGATTGAAGATAATATAAATAGAATAAGTGACACGGATTTATGAGAGGGATGAGGGCAAAGTTACGCTGGGGCTACGCGGAGTCGGGAAAGAGAATGCAGGAGGAGGAAGACAAGTTCAAGGCTTTTTCCAACGAACCACATTGTTAAAAATTGAATGAAAGATTTTCTTAAGCCCTCATTTGATAAAATTTTTATTTAATATAAGTTTGATAAATAAATTGAATTTTACTTATATTAAATTTAAATTTAATAAAAATTTATTGAAAGACCGAAGATAACATAAATAGAATAAGTGACACGGATTTATGAGAGAGATGAGGGCAAAGTTACGCGGGGGCTACGCGGAGTCGAGAAAGAGAACGGAGGAGACGGAGGAGGGGGATAAGTTCAAGGCTTTTTCCAATGAACCACGTCCCCATCCCATGCCATGTTGAAAAGTACCCACTTTGTTTTGGACTTTTCTCAATAATTGAACATTATAATGCTTGCGATTCCATTTGTTCTCACCCTCACTCATACCACCAAATTGTGGATTTGGGGCTGCTGGTTTTATCTTTCAGGCACAGTAATTTGTTGTCTATTTGTGGAAGGTTGTTTCAAATATTTTTTAATAATTTAAATTATTTATATTGTAAAATTTATTAAAAATATTATTTATGTAAAAACTCAAGTTAATAAGATATTCGCAACTCCATAATTATGTTTTAATTGTTTTTAAAAACTTATAAAAGTTATGTTAACTATTAATTTTTATCAAAACAAATGTGTTTTTGTTATAGGATTGCAGATATCTAATCAACTTGATTTTTTGCATTGATGATCTACTCGACGAATCCTACAATATGAACTATTTAAATTATCAAAAAAAGTTATGGTCCACAAGAGAGCACAGCAGCCTAATGTGCCTAAATCCCCAAATTGTTTTTTTTTTTTTTTTTTTTTAAATTATAAAAAAAGTGGGATGATTTTAAAATAATTATATTATACGTGGAAAAAAATTGTATAAGTCTTGACATATAAAAAAACTTTTGTACCACTATCAAAATAAAATTATTTTTCTATTATTTAACAGAAATGATATTTTTTTTAAGTCTTCTTTCCCCTTTCCAATCATGCCATGCTTCAAAATTCCAAATTCACCCCTCTATTGTCCAATGTTAAAGATATGAATTGTAAAATCATGTTTAAGTTTTTAAATGAAACATTGATTAACAAAAATCCTAATAATCTATAATAAATAAAAAAAACAATAATATTAGGTGGTCCGAAAAATCATGATTCGAATGGCTCAAGACACTAAAAACGACGTCGTTTTAAGTGTAAAACGACATCGTTTTGACATGTTTAAACTATTCGAACTACAAAAATTCGGGTCACCAAACATTTTCCAAAAAATTATTGCAACAGTATTACTTTCGATCAAATCAACTCAAGTGTTTTTTACTCTTAGGTTTCTCTCAATCTACTTAAAATAGCAAGCTTTTTTTTTTTTTTTTTTTTTTTTTTGGGACTCAAGCTCTTTTATGTTTTTACAAAATTCAACCTTAATTTTCTTAAAATATTATTATTATTATTATTGAAAAAATACATTTTTACTCTTAGGCTACATTTGTTTGACGGATTAGGTTGGATGAGATTGTTAGTGAAAGAATGGTTAATGAAGAGATTATTAATGTGGGGATTGTTAATGAAGGAATTAAGTAAAAGTGTGTTTGTTTTGATAATAATATGAGAGATGGTTAGTAATGAGATTGTTAAATTATTTTTATGTTAAAAAAAACTAAAACAAATATTAAAACAAACATGTACACTTGGTAAAAAAATAAAATTACATTAAAAAAATAATTTTTTTATATAAAATAGACTCAATTCTCTCATTATTTTTCTAATCTCACCCAAAACCCAACCAAGCTAATCCCCTTACTGAGGGGGATTACTAAGCCCTTTAGACTATCAACATGTCCTCCCATTTCAGTACCAAACATGTAGTGGATGGAAACCACAACCATGGTAGTCTAATCCAGCTAGGGCTAAGCAATGAATCCTTAAAATTCGTAATATGGTCTAGTCCAGTCCAATCCGGTAGGTTTGAATTGATTTTTTGCATTCGTGGTTCGGTTCCAGATTGAAAAATTAAAAATTCGTAGTCCATGAATTGGTTCCGAATTGGAACCCCATGGTTTTGGATTAGAACCGATTTGCACTATATACAAATAATCTATATTTATATTATACACCATCTCGCATAGTATTTTCTCTTATTCTATATAAAACCTAAACCTGCACTATCTTCTTTTATTACTTTTGTTTGTTGGTTTTTAGTTTTAATTTATAATGGTCTAAATACTTATAGTAGAATCAGTTTTCTTATGGTTGTTTAAATTCTAGAACATGATGTCCTTATTATGGAAATACATATTGCTATTGTGGAACTAATATGATACTATGTTTATGTTTTTATGAAATTAAAATGTTCTCTATATATATATATATATTTTTTTTTTGGTTATTTAATCGCATCTTTAGATGGAAGTGTTAGGGGCCTACCCGGTCCTCTAACACTTCTATCTAGAGATGTGATGTAGTGACGGTTGATGGAAGTGTTAGAGGACCGGGCAGGCCTAGATTAACATTGGCTAGCGTTGTAAATAGAGATATGGATCTACTTAATTTGACTAATGAAATGGCTTTTGATAGAGTCGCATAGAGAAGAAGGATTTATGTAGCCGATCCTATTTGAAGGGACTTAAAGTTTGTTTTGGTTTGGTTTAATTATGTGAATCCGTGGTTCTAAACCGATCTAATTCGTGTTTAAATGGATTAGTTCGAATTGGTTCTACGATTTAAACGGATTGGATTGGTTCTAACTTTTCAGGAACCGTAAATAACGGATTGGTCTTGGTTTTACTCCAATCCAAACCAATCCGAACCATGCTCACCCCTAAATCCAGCCACTCAAGTGGGGAAACAAACATGGCCTTAGGGGTTTGTTTGATTAGATAAATTATAACATAAGATTGTTATTATTAATCCAAGATTTATTCTGTTCTTTGGTTACAAATTTTATTATTCAAATTAGATTTTAATGACTATTCTATTCAATAAAATTGCCAGTTTTATTAATCCTATGACTAATAACGTAAGATATATATATATATATAAAATTAAAATTACATATTTTCATATCAATTACAAATATATATATATATAACTCACTAATCCAATCCTATACTAATTTCATAAATAATTAACCACTAACTATTAATCTTGGGGAGTTTTGGGTACCACCTAAATAAGTTGTTTATTAACTTATTTTTGTCACATTATTTCTTTACTCTTTTTTTTTTTAACGTATTTTTGTAATAAATAAATAAATAAATCCAAAAAGAAAGCCATACTAGTAACTAAACGGAAAATTATTAGGTATTTTCGAAATATTACGTATTTATATTTTTTGACTAATCATTATCTGTCATGTTCCATATATTCTTCAATCACTCAAGATAAAATCATAAACTCCTCATTTTCTACCAATTATAATATCAAAAGCTCCCTGTGACCGTGCTCGTGCTCGAAGAATATCCAATAACTTCCCTAATTGAATCTGTTTTTTTTTTTTTTGTTTTATAATTTAATTTAATTTAATTTTTTTTCTTGGGAACACTTCCCTAATTAAACATGGCCTAGAATTGGATGATAGATGGGGTGTAATAGGCAACCAAAATTAGTCAGCGTCAGTGAAGCATAGCCACGGAATTGTATGGAACGGATGACAGTTTGGGCATCCGCATCATCTTCCGGGCCCCACATTCCACACTCAACCCCCGTTCCCTCCAGACTCCATCCCAATCCCAACACCAACAACTCCAACGCCAACGCCAACTCCAACTCCAACTCAACTCCAACTCATCCATCCATTGTTTTCTTCCTTTGTATTATAACCTCTTCTCTGCGTACAGGTTCTCTCTCTCTCTCTACATATATATCAGAAGTAGATAGAAGGGAAGTAGTTGTAGAACATTGAGTTGAATCGGACGGCGAAGGAGAGAGAGGGAGAGAATGAGCATGGCCATTCCGGGGACGAGGACGCGCGTAGGCAAGTACGAGATCGGTAAAACCCTGGGTGAGGGTAGCTTTGCCAAGGTCAAGTACGCTAAGAACACCGAAACCGGTGACAGCGTCGCCATCAAAATCATCGACCGTGACCGTGTCCTCCGTCACAAGATGGTCGAACAGGTTCTCTCTCTCTCTCTCTCTCTCTCGTTTAATACTCTTATAATAAGCGTATTTTTATGCAATAATCGTTCTTTTTTTAATTTATCTATGACCTTATGTTTGGTAGAAAAGAATAGAAATGATTGTGTAAGTTATCATGATATGAGAAAAAAAAAAAAGGTTGTAATTTCTCTCCTCTTGTTTGTTTGGTTAAGCTCTACAAAAAATAAATAAATAAAATGATACAATGTTGGTCTTTGGTCATCGGAGTGAGGTATGACTTGATTATTGATTTTGGCTTGGTTATGATTTAGTTATACATTATAACTCATTGTGATTGTGATGTTATTTGGTTATAATTTAAAAAAATTTGGTTATATTATAACTCCTTTTTTTTTTTTTTTTTTTTTTTTATGACTTGTAAAAGATTTAGTTATAGTTATGATAACTTGCATATGATACTATAAAGTACTACTGCTTTTTTATTAAGAATAATTTTTTGTGAATAAATTTTTTTTTTTTGGAGGAATAATTATTGATTGTTTTATTTATTTTTTTTTTTTGTTTTCAGATTAAGAGAGAAATTTCTACGATGAAGTTGATCAAGCATCCCAATGTTTTAAAACTCATCGAGGTATCAATGCAATTCGATTTTATGCAATCACTGCAGTTTATATTTGCAGTACAATATTTTCTTATCAATCTGTATTTAAAAAGGTATGTTCATAGTTCACATAGCATATGTGCACTCCCAAAATTTATACTCAAATAATGATCTCACTACAATGAGATGGTTCTGCAGGAGCAGGACAGTTATTGATAAAATTCTCATAGTATTTTTCAAGGCTAAACCGCATTCAAGATTCGTGTGATGCCCTATTCAAAATTAACACACCTTTATTGTATAATTTGATTGTCCATAATGGTACTCCCTTATTTTAAGATCATGAAAACAAAAATAACTTTGAGATTTTGAGGCTAAACTAAAAGTGAAATGCTTGCATTTTCAGTATGTATCTCTGGTTTATTTTATGAAATCTGAATAGTGCGCTTACTCAGGCTTGGGAAGGAACAAATCGATGTGTCAATTGAAAAAAATGCATTAATTGATATGAATGTGGATATTTGTGACCCTTCATACCTTTTGTTTTTTGTTTTTTTTAAACTGTACAATATAATCAATTCATCAGCTTGTACTTATATTTGTCCATTTCACAAATATGATGGTTTAAGTGCTTCATGCTTTCCATGTTAATGCATCCTTTTTCTATGCTTGAAAATAGGTTATGGCAAGCAAGACAAAGATCTACATTGTGCTCGAGTATGTTAGCGGGGGCGAGCTTTTTGACAAAATAGTAAGGCATTGTTTTTTGAGCTTCTACTCTTTGAGCACCTGTAATTTCATTCATAATATAATCAATTGTGTAATGCATTACATCTTAATTTAGGCATTTGCTTATGTCATGCTTACCATTTTGTTGTGGCAATGAGTGTTCTATTGAGGCTCATTTATGTAAATCATGTGGGTATCGAGTCTTGTATTTGTCTGATAATATTCCCTTATTGACCCTTTTATGACTAGGCCAAACTAGGGAGACTTAAAGAGGATGAAGCTAGGAGATATTTTCAGCAGCTCATCAATGCTGTAGACTACTGCCACAGTAGAGGCGTGTACCATAGAGACTTAAAGGTTTAACAAACTTTCTTACATATTTCATTGATTAATGAATGTGTTTATTCTAATTTTTTCCTATAAAAAAGAATCTATTATCAACCAGTAATTTGGTTTCTTTGGCTATCTATCAGAAATTTGCATTAACCTTCATCTTTTGCAGCCCGAGAATCTGCTTCTAGACTCATTTGGTGTTCTCAAAGTTTCAGACTTTGGATTGAGTGCATTTTCCCAGCAAGTGCGGGTAAGTATTATGTGAGTTTGAACAATTTCCTCATCTAAGAGCAGATTTTTAGCAGTTGGGTGTTAATAAACTGAACGTTAACTTTTTAAAAGTGGTTGCAGCACTGAGTCAATTTGTCAGTCTATCTGGTTTACTAAAATCACCTAGTCCGGAAGCTACTTTTCCAGCCAAGAGCAGTGCCCTGTTCTGAAAGGAATTCCTCAGGAATAATGTGGCCATTAGTTTTTCTTCTGTCCTTCAGTGGCTTGTTCATTTCTTGTTTCTATTAATTTGGAAATGAACTTTTTATTATGTTTTGTGTCTTTCCCTTCCCTCTTTTTATATTAGTTTCCCCAAATGAGGGAGGCAGTTTAGTTTTATTAGTTGACTTCTTCATAAGATTCTGTATCATGCATCACCTGGATTTCGACACTTTGAAAACATTCACCTCAATGTCATTCAGACACATAAGTTATGGATTGCCTTAAACCTAACCCTCATTCATCAATATAAGGTAGTGTTGTGTCTTTGCTTAATCAAAGACTGACTACCTTTTTTACTGTAGGAAGACGGGCTGCTTCACACTGCCTGTGGAACCCCAAATTATGTTGCTCCTGAGGTATCAATTGTGATGTCATGGAAATGGATGGTCGCTTTGATGCAATTTTTTTCTCCTTTTCTTATTAGTTTCTTGCATTTGTGATACTTCTTTCTTCCTTTATTTATTTATTTTTTATTTTCTCTTTTGTATCAGGTGCTCACTGATAAAGGTTATGATGGTACAGCAGCTGATGTATGGTCTTGCGGGGTCATTCTGTTTGTTCTTATGGCTGGATACTTACCTTTTGACGAGCCGAACCTCATGGCTTTGTACAGGAAAGTAGGTTTCAAGAACTCTGCTACCTGTTTTCTGATGCTTTGAAATTTATTAAGCACATTATGAATGGACTAACTGTTTTCCAGATCCACAAGGCCGATTTCTCTTGTCCATCGTGGTTTTCATCGAGTGGAAAAAAATTGATTATGCGTATTTTGGACCCTAATCCACTGACCGTGAGCTCCACATCCTTTCCTGGTTTAAACTTCAATGAAGATGCACATATGAAATCTTTTATTTTCTTGTTAAACTTTGGCTGTTCTGTTGCAGCGAATAACAATTCCTCGAATCTTAGAAAATGATTGGTTCAAGAAAAGTTACAAGCCACCACAATTCGAGCAGGGAGAGAATGTGAACCTTGATGATGTAGATGCTGTTTTCAATGACACAGAGGTATGACGTTTACATTTCTCTTTTGAGTTAGCTTCACTGAGAAAGTTTATTTTAAAGCTAGATCCCAGTTTGTCTTTTTTCCCCAGTGTAGATCCCTTTGCAAATGATATCATGACAACAGATGTTATTAAGTTTGTTAGATGCCTAGGTGGTTTTAACTGGCAATATTGCCAACTTAAAACGAAACAATGATAGTGAGTGTCAGTCCTATTTTTGAAGCTATCTGTTTAATTTAATGCAGGAACAACACCTTGTAACAGAAAGGAAAGAGAAACCTGTATCCATGAACGCTTTTGAGCTTATTTCCAGGTCCCAGGGTTTCAGTCTTGATAATCTGTTTGAAAAGCAGATGGTATGTTAGATGAGGTTTCTTTGTTTTTGAATGATAATTGCTTTCTTCTCTTTATGTATGATTAATTAGATGGTTCTGTATTTTTCTTTCAATTTAAGGTAGAAATTAGAAACTAGTATTGCTGACTTTTAATTTCTTTCCAATGCCCAAACTCCAGGGTCTTGTTAAGCGAGAAACGCGCTTTGCTTCCAAGTGCCCTGCAAATGAGATTATGTCTAAAATAGAGGAAGCTGCAAAACCTTTGGGTTTCAATTGTCACAAGCGAAACTACAAGGTCTTTCTTTGTGCATCTTGATCTGGTTTCATCAGTTTTTTATGACTTTTTTTATGCTAATATCTTCAAACAGGTGCTAGTTTGTTTATTTAATCTGGACCAAAAAAGTATGAAGTTTGTGTGTTTATATGATTTGAACTCATGTGACATCTCATTATTCCAACTATTCCAGATGAAGTTACAAGGTGATAGCACTGGCAGGAAAGGCCACCTTTCAGTAGCCACAGAGGTATTGATTAATAACTGGTGAATTTAATTTTTACTCTATTTTAGTTTTTTCACCAATAGCACGATACACGGTTGCCATTTGTCTGTTTGGATGGTTCAGGGATATGTTTTCAATTCAACATCTGAGATTTAATTTTACATCACGTTAACTTGATGTGAACATTTGATTTTGTTCTAGTGTTTTACAATTTTAATTTAGGACCACCCCCCCCCAAGGGCGGCTTTTTTCTCCCCAAAATAAACTTATAACCGTACTCTTCTGAAAAGAAAAGCATTAGAGGTTTTTGGCCATATAACAGAAGATAAAATCATCTCAGTTTGTTGCACATTGGATGAATTGAGTGTATTTTGTTTTTTCATAGTATTTCATTTGAGTTTTTATTGCATTCATTTTAATTCATGAAAAAATACTTTATTCATGCCCACATGGAATCACATTTGGCATCAAAAAATTTGATGGCCATTTCCTTACTGTCTTTTTCTTGTCATTGTGAATCTTTTTTGTTTTGAAATCTTTGAATATAGTTTTCTTTTGCTAAGCACTTCTAGATTGCTGTTATTGGTAAACAAAAATGTTTTCTCATTGATGCTTCCAATATGAATCGGTATCCTGTTTTTCAACTTCAGGTATTTGAAGTAGCTCCGTCACTACACATGGTGGAACTACGCAAAACAGGAGGTGACACACTGGAGTTTCACAAGGCATGCCAAGACTTTTATCCCTATAAGACTTTGCAACACATTTATGTGAAGGAACTTTTTATATTATTTCAAGGGTTATTAGTTTGTGTTGACTGTTTTTGGTTTTCTGATTTTCCAATCAAATGACAGTTCTACAAGAACTTCTCTTCTGGATTAAAAGATATTGTGTGGCACTCTGAAACAATTGCTGAAAAGCCAAGGTTATCTCTCTCTCTCTCTCTCTCTCTCTCTCTCTCTCTCTCTCTGTGTTTTAGTTTGTTGTTATGGATACAGCATCATTTAACTCTGGTTTACTTGCACAGGTCATAATGAAAGCTTGCCATTTGGGGTCCATCTCTTAATTTATTTACCAAATCTGTTTTTAGCCCACCTTACACCCCCAACCTGTGAATTGTCAATGAGAAGGTGGTCCATGGAAGTCATGGATATGCATGAAAGATATTATTAGCAAAATGTGTGGTTGTGATAGATTTTAGAGGTTTGTGCAAAGGGCCATAAACATTTAGGCTATGTTTGGTTGTGTTAATAGAAACAGATATGGTTCATTGATTAATCTTCCAATGTGGACATCTCAGTTTTACACCTTTGTAAAATATCAATTTGCAGGAGATCATCTTGTGTGTCATTTATGTTTAACCTTGAGTTGTAAAATAAATTCCCCTCCGCTGTATACATTTCTATATTTTATTTTGTGGGCTCTAGATCGAGTTCACAATGAGAATTGTTCATATTATAAGCTCAACAATAAAAATAAATTGTGCAAAAAATCAGTTTCATTAGACATCATTAGATTCATAAATAAATTATATTTTATTTTTTAAAATAAATGACAACTATAAAGTTAAATTATTCATTTTATAAAATAAAATATGATTTATTTATTTATTCATTAATATCTAATAAAGTTAATTTTTTATACAAATAATTTTTACGATACAATTTACGAAATCAACGGTTCAATTATTGTTGAGAGCATAGAGTGAGACCCATAAGACCCATAAAGTTAAATATGAAGTATAATAAGACAATAAATATTCCCTGCACTGCATGAACTTAAAATGGCAAGCAGACGTTTCAGTTTGACTTGAAGTCTAAAATATTAATCGTTATAATTGAAAGTAAAGATATCAAAGTAAAATTTTGTAAAAGTTTTAGTTTGAATCAAAAAACAATTAACACTTTAGTAAATAATAATGTTACTATAATCATATTTTTGTAAATATATTTTGTTTAGTATTTTCTGTATTACTATTATATTAATTTAATAAATCCTACAAATATCTATTAAGAAAAATTGCATTTAAATAGAACCAATTTAAAACAATTACATTTTTTTAAAAAAAAAGGGTAAATTACACTGATACACATTGAGATTTGGTTCAATTACATTTCATCTCTGATATTTTGGAAATTACATTCACACTCTTGTGATTAATAGTCTCATTCTACAAATCTCCTGTTTATATAAAAAGAAACAATTTTTAATAAAAAAAATAGAAGAAATTACATTGGAAAAAAAAAAAAGTAAAGGAAAGAAAGAAAAAAAAAAAAAAAAAGAAAGAGAAAGAGAAAGTAAAGCAAAGCAAGAAAAGAGAGAAATTCAATATCCTCATTCCGTCTAAATAATTATAATGATAAGAGATTAGTGTAATTTTCCAAACGTTAAAGGGTGATATGTATTAAACTCAAATCTCAAGAGGTATAAGTGTAATTTACCCATTAAAAAATTTAAGTGAGTTTGTGTCCGGTGAGAGTGAAAGTTTTTGTATTTACACTTTTATAAATGTGTAATTATTTTCAATTGTTGTTTAAATGTAATTTTTTTATTTGTCATTAGTACAATAATAATACATGAAGAACAAATAAGGAAAAATTATAACGACAAAAAAATATCTCAACGTTTTACTTTTGTAGCAAAATAAATAATAAATTTTTAATTTTCAATTATCAACGAAAAATAGGTATTTTAGTTTAAACAAAATGAAAATAGTCATTTTAGATGTTTTATGTATATTTATATTAAATTTAATGATTAAAATATTATTTTTCATTAATTTTAAGTAACGAAAATAAATAAATAATTTAGAATGAAAATAAATCAAAATATTAAAAATTAACTTGATAAAATAAAAAATAAAAAATTTATTTTCTTACACGGTCAAACTCTCTCTATTTTTTTTTTTTTGGTGGTAATTATCTTAATAAATAATATATAACAAATATATATATATATAATCATAATAATATTACTATTGAAATATAAAGGTGACTATGACAAGAATGATGAAACAAAAAGGTTGCAGTCAGGCTACAGCTACCTTTGCACGTGTTTCATGTGAATTGAAAAATAATAATGCTACGTATTCTTAAAAAAACATAATTCTCACAATTTTTAATTAATTGTGATTGGTTCAGGAATAAATAAAAAAAATAAAAATTCATAATTATTTCATATCATTTTAAAAGTCATGAGCTCTCTAATTTTAGGAGTGTAAAGTATTTTTAATTAAAAAATAATAAATAAATTAATTAAGAAAAAATAAGAAAAGGTTGCATTAGTAAGTGGTGGGGACCGCAGATTCCCCTGTCCCAAGTCGTTCCAGCGGACCACCCTCTCCCAAAAGCTCAACCAAAGCCCATTTTAATGAAATTGAATTTTGGCCACAAATAGGAATCCAACAAAAATATGATATCTTCGGAACAGTAATAATGATATCCTGGATAGCATTATTATAGATAAAAAATATTAATATAATTCTAATTAAAAAACTCAATCAAAAAGCTGATTATTAGTTTCATAATGTTTCATTTTGTTTTTCGAATTTAGGTTTGAGGGTTGTTGTGTCTTATTTTGGGAGTTTTTCTCGGGTCTATTTTGATTATCTAAATAATTCATATTTTAGGATTTATCGAGTCTGTCATTCATGAAAAGAATCAAATTAATCAGATATATGCAGCCTCGTCATCAAGTATTAATTATTTTTTAAAAAAAATATTAAAATCGTGTTAATTGTTTATTTTAAGAAAAATAAATGTGCTATTGTTATGAAATTACAAGTTTTCAATCAATTTGATTTTTTACATGAATGATTTACTTGATGAACTTTACAATATGCATGATTTGATTCATTCAAAAATGCCCAGAACAAAACTCCATAGCCTTATAGTAGGTTGTTGTGCCCCATTCCATGAATTTAGGACGACAACAATATACATATATGTACAAACACCAAATATTTGTCGCACGTGTACTTCTTGTGATCAAGCTTAACCTCCTTCAAATGGTGTCGTATACCTGAAAACACAACTCAGGTGAGCTTGCCGGCGGGTGTGTGTTGGAAAACCCTTCCGATACTTAAGTTAACTTTTAAGATCAATATGAGAAAAATCTCTCTAAGAATTATGTTGGATTATGTTAACTCCAAGCCTTTTATATGTTCTGCAAGGCAGAATTCTAATGACTCTAATTCTTATTCGTAGAATCCCACTAGGAATCAACCTCTTAAAGGATAGTGTCCATCCTTTAACACCCTGATCACCTAAGTTCAAGTGAAACGGCCTAGCTCTCAGGTTGGTAACCTGATCAACTATACCATTGGCTCGGTTGCACATCAATCGTGTAACCACTTATGGCTAATGACTGACTAGTACAATCGGGCTAAAACCGAACACTGACATCGTGCTAAGTTTGTTCGGTTCATGCCAAGGTTGAAACCACCTTACCAGTCAAAAACTTAATTAGACCAGCCAATCTTATGTTAATCCACCCGAAGTTCGTATTCAAAACAATTGGATCTTCCTACACGACAAACATCTCAAGATTAATTCTGCTCGGTCAACACAATACCAAGCTGCCTATTTGGTCGACAGTAACAAGCCTTTTCTCCGGTCCAACATCTTTTGTCTGGTCTAAACTTTCATCCCGACTAGCCTTCAGTATAGCCCAAACCTTCAAGTCCTTTAGTCATCAGACTAGCCCAAAACTATGTCTCATACTAATTTAGCCCGGCCCACTAGCTTAGTGTAAATTACCCTCTCAATATACATTAAAGTTTAAATTAACTTGAAAGATTATTAAAGTTACCAATTATTTGAAGCATTTCCGTGCCATGAAACCAGGGAACACAAATGAGTAGCATGTGCAAATGTCACTCCAATTTAAGCCTTGACATTGCTTGCAACTTTCGTTACCCAAAATAAATAAATAAAAGTTCTCAATACAGCACAACTGGTACTCACCAACATGACACCTAAGAATCTAAATTCAAAATTATTACAAACATACTCTACTACTATTACACACACACACACACACATTTATACACACACACACACACATATATATATATATATAAATATATACACAGAGAGATAATTACTATTACTATTACAATTCCTGTTCCTATTATTGGTATTCCTAACAAGTCTGTCCTACCCCCAACCTCCTAATCAGAGCAGCTTTAATTCCTTCCTCACTTGTCAACCCTTGTTGATTGGGAGCCCTAATCACCACATCTTGAAGCATGAGATCATTAACGCTAGACATGTTAGCATGGTGGACCTCCAATTCCAGATCACGAATCGCGTCCATTAATCTTGCTGATGGATAATTTGTATTCTCTGATTGAACCCTTATCAAGGCATCTGACCCCACAATCTTCACCTCAACTTCAACCCCTAGGGCCACTACCCCACCAAATGGGTTATTATTATTATTATTATTAGCCCTTGTTTGGTCCACCGAAGTGGTGGTGGTGGTGGCAGTGGTGGTGGTGCTCTGATTGTCAGTGGCGTCCGCCATTTCCATCTTCATCTTCTTACTGTTGGTACAAATATTAGAGTCTTGAATTTGAAGCTGTGATTTCAAATCTTCCACTTTGTTTTTGAGCTCGTTGATGTAAGACACGGCGTCCGACAGGAGAGACGCCTTGTCCATCCTCGACACGTTGGGAACCACTGCCCGGAGGGCATAAAACCGGTGGTTGAGCTTCTCCCGCCTCTGCCTCTCCGCCTCCACGTGGTTCAGCGGCGTTTCTCTACCAACTCCCGGCTTTCTCCCCCTCTTCTTGGGGGCCCTCTGCTGCGGCTGCGGTTCTAGGATTGGAGTAACAAAAGGACAATCCGAATCAGAATGAGAATGCTCTGTTTCTACATAAGAGCGTTTTTTTGTGCCTCCCTTGCCGTCTCGTTCGTACTCTTCTTGTTGAAATCCAGTAACTAAACCGATGTCAGCGAAAGAAATGTTGCGATCAAGAAACTGTATTGAATGATTTGGTTGCTTTGGGATGATGAGATCTGACCCAAACAGAGACTTGGCCTGGTTCACCAAACCCCAATTCTCTTTGATCATTTCGCTGGAACCCATTTCAAGAACACCACAAGAAGTGGGAATACAAACCAGAGTCACAATTCCATGGATCTGAGCTTCTTTAGCTCTCTCACAGTTATAAAACTGAAGTTGATGACCACCGGTTAACCAAACCAGAGACCCAGAACTAAAAGCCTTCCCGGGAACTCCATCTCCGGCCGAGAAAGACCTTGTCAAAGACATGACATAGAACCATTCCGCATCCGTGACATCATCATCTTCACTGCAGTCGATGGCTGTTTCGTTGACATTTTCATTGATCATCATGGAAGCTTGTAAGCCTCTCATGAGTTCTTTCCTTCGCTCGGCAGCGGAGTTTTTATTAGTAACTTTGTCTTTGTTATTGCTTCTGGTTCCTTGGAAATGGCCGTCTCCCCAGCTGAGGAAGAGGCGGCGGCCATTGTGGTCGTTTGAGGATTGCCAGAAAATGGAATAAGACCACCACTCTGGCTGATTTTGGACGATGAATTGAAGCCTTTGTTGGAGGGTTGGTGGGCTTTCATGGGATGATGAGACAAATGAAGAGGATGAGGATGATGATATGATTAATTCATCCATGGTTTATGTTTATGTTTATGGAGAGAGATAGAGAGAAAGGGGTGAATTTTGATGATGGAGAGAAAACAGTGTTTGTGGAGAGCGGAAGGAGTGAGATGAAGAACAAAAGATTCTATAAGAGTATCATGGTAAAAGTAGTGGTTTTGGTTTGTGTAGGGGGTATGATATTGTCTTGTGTTGGGGGGTGAAGTGAATGGTGATATCCCAACTTTATGTTTTGCTTTTATTTTATTTTTTCTAAGTAAATTCAGTGTTGGTTGGGAATAATTATAGATGTGTTTGTTGCTTAAATACACAGATAGAAGGAACAGAGAAAACACAATCAGGGAGAGAGAGGTGTGGTCCTAGTATGGAGCATCCATACTTTCTTGGCAAAATTACAAATCAGTGTATATTTTTAAAAATAATATTAAATTAGTGAGAAATTTTATCAATTTTAATAATTAAAATTTTAATTTTTTTATGAATTTATATATAAAAAAATTATGAAATTACCATTGATTTATAATTTTTTTACTTTGTTCCTCTCTGTTTTAAATATTATTTTAAAACTTTGATATGATAATTACAAATGTTTTATAATAAAAAGACAAGACAACATAATATGAAAGAAACTTTAGTTTGAATGATATATAAGTCTACTTTTTAGACTCACTTTCTAGATTTAGGACAAGTTTGGGATCTTTCAAAAAAGATAAAAAGACAAAAAGTTACTCAAAAAGTTAAAAAGTTAACACTATTCACCACAAGTCAACAATTACGGCTGCACAACTCCCAATTCGAATTTTTCCCTACAAATCAATTTTTACAATTTTTTATTACACATTTTTCCATAAAAAGTTAAAAAGTTAACCCAAACATCTATATTTTTAACCTCAATTTTTTAGTCCAAAAAGACAAAAAGTGCACTTATTTAGGACACCCCAAACAACCCCTTAATAATGTATCAAGAGGATGATTGATTAATAATTAAAAAATATTTAACTATCAGCTAATTATTTTCTTAACTATCAGCTAATTATTTAACTAGGTCTAAAGGTGTTTTGAATCAATCACATAAAAAAAGAAAAAAATAATAAATTAAAAAACGAATATTTTTGTTAAATTATTGAGAGACCAAAAAAATCTACATAATGAATAATATAATTTTCTATTTAATAAAAATATCACATAAATAATACTACATAATACTTAAAAAAATATTTAATAATTTTTTGTATCAATTAATAAACTTCAAATATTTCTGATGCAGACGTCACCTATCACCTTATTGACATAACAATTAACAATAAAAAAATTTATAAAACTGATTAATTTAAAGTGTGGAGGGTCCAATTGATGTGTCTTTTGTTGTTTGTTGGGCAGCAGAGGGGGCACGTGAAGGGAAAGGGATGGGCCAGAGACTGACGGGCCAGACCGTATACCAGTGGGATCGGGTCTTTTATGTTTGCCTTAAACCCACCATTTCACCTCACATATACATATCAGCAATGCTATGGGGAAAAAAATAAGAAAAATTAAGATTTGACCTTTATAATAAAATAAATTTTTTATTTTTATTTTTATTTTATTAATTTAAATATTAAAAATTTAAATTATTTTTAATTTAAATTATTTATTTATTTTTGTTAAATAAAATTAATAAAAAATAAGTATTTTAGTTGTTAAACTTAATGAATAAGGATATTTTATATCTTATATATATATATATATTTACATTGAGTTTAATAATTAAAATATTCTTTTTTTATCGATTTTAATTACAAAAATAGGTGAATAGTTTATATTGAAAACAAATCAAAATATTATTATTTAAGTTGATAAAATTGAAACTCATGGTTTATTTTGTTAGAAGACTCAATTCTTGATTTTTTTTTTTAATTATCTGAAAACAATTACGCAAATTATCTCAAAGCCTTTTCTGCTCGAGATTCGATGGATCCTAAAAACTTTCCGATTATTTGATCGATTGTTTAGCAATAATTTTAAAATATTTTTGTAACACCCTTTTTTGCAACTTCCAATATTTTCGTATACATATGTTAGTAAAATTTTAGTTTGAATGAGATCGACATAAGTCAATCGACAAGTTGATTCAAAATTTCACAAAAGTATAGTTAAAAAATTTTAGAATACAAAATATTATATATTTAGGGGATCTCGTAATTTTTATAAATTACGGTTAGTTAGTGAGAGGGTAATTTATGTTTAACTTGGGCCGAGCTAGGATAGTGGGCCGATCTATGGTCCACATTGAAGAGGCTGAGAAGATGGGCCCCGGACAAGTGTTAGTCCGATCCGAAGTAGAGGATTTCTACCGGAGTAAGTGCTTATGTTTAGTTCGGTCGCAGGTTATCTGAGTTAGCTTGGTCATGTTGTTCAGAACCGAGGTATATTGGGCTTGCTTTAGGACCTGAGTAAATGGTAGCTCGGCTTAATTCTTCTATGGATAGCTCGGCCTAGCATGCGAAGCCGAGGTAGAAGAAAGGAAAGGAAGACCGAGGTAACAGTTAGATCGGTCGCGACTTGTTAGCCCGGCATGGCAGTGTTACTTCGGTCGTAAGATAGTTCGGCTCATCTCCCTTATGGATAGCTCGGTTTTAGCATGGGAGAACCGAGGTAAGGGAAATAAAGTAAGGGCCGAATTAACAGTTACTTCGGTCATATGGAAGTCCGGCCATGGGAAAAACCATCTCACTTGGTTTAAGCAGTGAGGGGGGTGTTGAAGGATGAGCATTATCCTTCAGGAGTATGAATCCTGGGAGGACTCTGCTTGGAGGAATAAGAGTCCTACTAGGACTCTGCCACACGAAACCTATAAAAGCTCACCAATATCACATATGAAGAGGTAATGCAACTTTTGCTCCCAGAATACATTGAGCTTTTGCCTACTTGTCCTACTTACTGACTTAGGCATCGGAGGGGTTTCCGGCACACACCCGCCGGCTAGCTCACGTTTGTATTTTCAGGTGGTAGAACGACATCGTACGGAGGAACGCAGACTTGATCAACAGGATTATACGAGAAGGTGTATTTGTTTCCCGTACAGTTAGGAATTTAATTTTTAGAATTTGATTATTTAATTCTTTTTCCTGTGTATCTTATATTGATTATAAATAGATATGGTCTCACCCAAATTAGGATAAGCTAATATTGTATAATTCTCTTCTTGGTATCTGAGCCAAAGAAATCCTAGCCACACCTATCATCACTGCCCTCTCCTTCCTTTCCTCTCCTTCCTTTCCTAATAGCCGACTCACTTATCCAGCCCCCTTCAACCACCTTTTACCACCCGAAACCCTTTCTCTCTCCCTCGGCAGTCCTTTCCAGTCATTGCCAGGGTTCCTACAATAGCCGACTAGGCTTTGCCCTGGTTCTGTGCAGTTCGGCATCCTTCTAGGGTGGTTCGGGCTAGTTTTTAACCCTTTTAGGGTTGTGTGTTCCTTGTTACTTGGACTACCAGTTTGTTCGGTAGCATCTCTTTTGTGTGACACCGCTACTTCGAGTTCGTGGTGTTTCAGAATATCTGACTTTGTTACACAAACCCACAGCATTATGCCTCGTTCAGATGTTTCACTCGCATCCCATGTTCCGATTCATCGGACTACTAGTGTGTTGCTTAATGGTCGCAACTTTGCTACTTGGAGTCTGTCTATATGTCTCTGCCTTGGGAATAGAGGCAAATCTGGATGGCTTCTGGAAACCGAGACACAACCTTCCGCTGATGATCCTAAGCGGGTTCAATAGGATATTGACAATTGCACCTTACTTGGTTGGATGTTCAACTCTCTGGAAGAATGCATCTACAACATGTTTATGTATTGTGATACAGTTCCTCGATTGTGGAATGCTCTTACCTAGATATACGCACATGCCCACAATGATGCTAGGATTTTCGAACTCTATCAGGATATTTCTCATGCCTCTCAAGAAGCTTTGGGTTTTACCGTTGCCGAATTTTTTGGCTACCTTTAGTCTCGCAGGGAGAAGTTAGCACAGTATGAGCCATTAAGTGATTTTCCAGCTGTTCTCGCTTCTATTGTGTCTGCTCGTCTTGCTCGTTAGCACACCTATCAATTTCTGATGGGTTTAAAACCTGAATTTGAGTCTCTTCGTATTCAGATTTTGAACACATCACCTATGCCATTCTTATATGAGGCTTTTGCTACTATTGACAGCGAGGAGCATTGTCGTCGATTGATTCAACCTGTGGCTCCGTTTCCTTCCTCCGTTCTTGCCTTATCTTCAATTTTAGATCAGATGGCTTTTGCAACCAAGTTTAGTTCTTGTGCTTATAGTAGCAAGGTTATTTGCCACCATTGTGGCACAACTGATCATGTCCAAGCACGGTGCTTCAAGCTTCATCTTGAGTTGAAGCAACGCTTTGCAAGGACACGTCCTTCAGGCTCTCCCCATACTACTGTTATTGCTGACACATCTAGTACTCCTCAACCGACTCATTTTGTTGATTTTCATTAGCTTCAATCTTAAATTGGTCGCATTCAAGAGCAACTTGGTTCATTCACTATCATGTCTCTAAGTGTCCCTTCCACTGCCACATTCACTACAGGTACTCTTACAACCTTTCATGTTCGCACTGTACCTACTTGGGTATTGGATTCTAGGGCCAATGATCATATGACTAGTGAGTTTTCTTGTTTATCCTCTCCTGTCTCTATTACCGCTCAGACTGTATGTCTTGCTGATGAGTCTATTTTACATGTCCAACATAAGGGTGATGTGTCATTGTCGTCTGCGTAAGTCTCTCTGTGGCTTGTAGCAATCTCCTCGTGCATGGTTCCATTGTTTCAGCTCTGTTATCCTATCCATGGATTTTATTTAATGTCACTTCGACCATACATGCTTCATTCGTTGTCAGCCCAATGGGTGATGTATTATTTGTTGGTCTATGTGGATGATATCATCCTTACAGGAGATGACTCCATTGGTATTGCTAAGGTAAAATAGGAGCTTAGTCGAGTATTTGATATCAAGGACTTGGGTCCTCTCAAATATTTCTTGGGGATTGAAGTAGCTCATTCTCATAGTGGGATATCATTGTCCTAATGGAAGTATACTTTGGATCTTTTTCGGGACACTGGTATGATAGGGTGTAAGCCTGCATCTACTCCAATGGATCCAAACCTAAAACTTTCGATTGAGTCTGGTGAGTTGCTTTTTGATCCATCTCGCAACCAGAGATTGGTAGGACGTTTGATATATTTAACTAATACACGACCATATTTGACATTTGCTATGAGTGTGGTTAGTCAGTTTATGTATTTACCTCGTACTGCTCACCTTGATGTTGTTCACCACATCTTGAGATATCTCAAGTCATGTCCAGGTTTGGGTTTATTCTTCAATGGTGGGATTCAGACAGGATTGTCCTGTTTTACTGATGCAGACTATGCAGGTTCGTTAACTGATAGACGTTCCACTTCTGGGGTATGCACTTTCCTTGGTACCCATCTTCTATTGTGGAAAAGAAAAAAACAAGCGGTTGTTTTCTCGATTATCTGTTGAAGCTGAGTACCGAGCCATGGCTCATGGGACATGTAAGTTACTATGGCTTCGGTCCATTCTAGCTGAGTTAGGATTTGAGGAGAATAATTCCTCCAAGTTATTTTGTGACAATAAGCCTGCCATCTTACTTGCCTTTGACTTTGTGCTTCATGAGCGTACTAAGCATATTGAAGTTGATATTCATTTCATCCGGGAAAAGGTTCGAGTTGGCATTGTATGTCCTTCGTTTGTTCCATCTTCTGATCAAGCTGTCGGCATCTTCACTAAATCTGTCAAACCATCCCTACTTTAATCTTCCATTAACAGGCTGGGTTTGGTTGACATCTTTGATCCAGCTTGAGGGAGAGTGTTGGAATTCAGAATATTGTATATTTAGGAGATCCCATGATTTCTATAAATTACAGTTATTTAGGGATTTGATTTTTAAGATTTGATTGTGTAATTATTTAAATCCTTTTTCCTGTGTATCTTATATTGATTATGAATAGACATAGTCTTACCCAAATTAGGGTAAGCCAATATTGTACAACTCTCTTCTAAAAATCAAGTAGTTGAATTTTATGTCTCAATAAATTCAATGATTTCTTTAGAGTAAATTGATGAAAAGAAATAAACTAAAATTTGTAATAAACAACAAAAATTGTTATTAATTACAAAATCAGGAACAAGAACAAGAACAAGAATAAAGAACAAGTTACAAGCTAAATTCATGACTACAAAAAAACTATTCCTAAAAAAATTAATTGCAACTACTCCTAAATTCATAAATGTTGTGAATGAGTTTGATGATATCCTCTACATTAGCCATAAGATGCTATTTATAAGAAATGTAAGAAATATTCTATTGGAAAAATGGTTTGGAAATCATTAATAGATGAATGAGAAATTAACTCCAAAGTGCACCATTTGAGAATGGTTTTAAAACGAAACTTATTCAATTTAAAGTTTGATTTTATTTGGATAAATTTGTTTATTTTTTGAGTCAAAATTAAACACGATTCCATTCAGAATTCGAATTCTTTTGAAAAAGCAATTATGTCTTTTTCAGTTGCACATTTTCATGGAAAATAGATGACTCTTTTGAAAAGTCACCATGACCATTTGAAGAGTCACCAATTCACCTATATAAATAGGCCCCCATTGCATTCATTTTGTACGGAATTCATCTTGTGTTTCTTTCCTTTTGCACTCTGTCTTTCTTGTAAGAGAATTTTGTACGGTAAGGTTCACTAGACGTGCCGTGGTAGTACTGCTTTTGCAAGGTTTGATCAGTGTATCCTGGGAGACGAATGTCCAATAAAAACTCGTGAGCACCATAGCAAAGGACAAATTAGTCTTAAGGAAATTGTGTCTAACACAAGCCTCGATCACATTTGGTTTTGTTTCCAGATTTTACAATCTATTTGTAAATTTCTACATCTTTGCAAGTCTTTCTGGTTCTTTGTATATTGTTTGGTTTAGTTTTATCCAAATAATTTACGTTATGTTCAACTTATATATATTTTTTATATAATTTGGTAATATATTTGATGCAATGATTACGTATTTCACACCGTACACATAAGAGATTATTCCTACAATCTTAAGACAAATTCGAGTTCTATTTTATATAGAATTGTCTTATTTATTAGTCTACTGTATTTGTTGGTTTAATTTGTTTTATCCAGAATTTATATGATTCTGTAAAATCTCACTATTTTAATTTGTATAGAAATAATTTGCTTTAAATTATAATCTCTGTTCGATTAAATACAGGTTTTTTTCTTGTATTTTGTTTAAATCGATGAGCACTTTTCAATATGAGTTTTTTATCTGAATCTATGTCTGAGTCAGATTCTATTTCTTATTATTTGTTATTACAATATATATATATATATTTATAATTTTGTGTATCTATTAGAAAATAGTTAAGAAATAATCTGATTTCGTTTCAGATTCTCTTTTAAAAGGGTTCATCCCTTTTTTTTACTTCAAAAATCGATTTTTAGACAAAAAATTTAAAATGATTTAAGATTTTTGTATTAATCATAATAATCTACAGAGTAAATTGATTAATGTATCAGTTACCGAGGTTTTGTGTTTGTTTGTTTTTGGTTAATACTTCCTGTGTGTGTCAATTTCTAACCACATTACCAATCAAGCACTTAGTTGGAGAACACTGGCAGAATAGATTAAGCCCGAACGACTTGTCACAGAAAGAAAAGAATCCCGCGGTGGTTCGTCCACCCGGGGGCACTCCGACGATCAAGTCAGTTATCTCTCAAAGATAGCAAAAATGTTTAACTCACTATTCAGAGCATAAAAAGCATCCCTTAGACCCATGGGGGTGTCTCTCTTTTATAGCCAACACTTACCTAATCCCAATAGAAGCCTAGCTTCAATGGATTTAGGATTACTACTAATCTTGGACTCCCAGTAGGATTGGGATAAACTCTTTAAGAGTCTTATCTTTACCCAAACTGAAGTCCTCTCTCATTCTAGAATTCTTGTCGCTTATCCGCTTATCCCAGATTCGGGTATTCTCGCAAATAACCTTGGCCTAGCCGAGATAATCTCAGCGCCATGACCAGGACACGTGGCACCTCGGTTGGCACTTCGGTGACACCTCGGCCACGTGTTGTCATTCAAAAATTATGTCCCCACAACTGCCCCCTAGGTTCTATTACCTCAGCATCCTGAGTTGATGGAACCTATATCATTCCTTCCTTTAATCATGACCCCGGTTTAACTTCAGCTTGTAAATTTTTCTTAAAATTTTAACAAGTGTTAAACATGACCTTGGTTTAACTTCAACTTGTAAATTTTTAAATTTTCAACAAGTGTTAAACATGACCTCGGTTTAATTTCAACTTGTAAATTTTCCTTAAAATTTCAACAAGTGTTAAACATGTCCTCAGTTTAACTTCAACTTGTAAATTTTTAAAATTTCAACAAGTGTTAAACCAACCTTAGCTTGTAAATTCCAACTCCCAAGCATCATTCTCCAGCCCTCTTTGATTCTCTATGCCCGACCTCCCGTGAAGGCCGGTAAGAAAACCCCTTTGCCCTGTCGTGTTGAGAGACTGCAGGAACTGTGTTCTGCTCCCCTTTCTGGGCATCTTTCTTGGCCGTTAGAATCGGCGTATCTTGTAGCGGGAACGATGGCTGCATGACGTTGTTCTACATCATGAAATTGATGACCGTTTGCAGGTTTGCCAATTTGTTCGCTATTCCCTTCATCTCGTCGTCCCTTCGCAGGCATCTATTTTTCCATACTTGGAGGTCGTCCTCGTTATAATAGCCACTCCGGTCCAATTTCTTCGGTATGCCGCCCTCTTAGCCGACGTCCTTTCCTCCGTGATTCTTATCATGAGTCTTTTCGTTGCAGTTATCTTCTTCGACGTCAAGGTCAATGTGTTTCTCGCTCCCAGTAGGGGTGTCGTCCCCAACCTTCTCTTTTTGTCTGTCGTTGGCCATCTATTCTCCTTTCTTTCCCACAGACGGCACCAAATTGTGTGTGTTAATTTCCGACCACATTACTAAACTAGTACTCAGCTGGAGAACACCGGCAGAATAGATTAAGCCCGAACGACCTGTCACAGAAAGAAGAGATTCCGGCGGTGGCTCGTCCACTCGGGGGCACTTCGACGATCAAGTCAGTAATCAAATATCTCTCAAAGATAGCAAAAAAGCTTAACTCACTATTCAGACCATAAAAAGCATCCCTTAGATCTATGAGGGTGCCTCTCTTTTATAGCCAACGCTTACCTAATCCCAATAGAAGCCTAGCTTCAATGAACTTAGGATTACTGCTAATGTTGGACTCCCAGTAGGATTGGAATAAACTCTCTAAAAGTCTTATCTTTACCCAAACTGAAGTCCTCTCTCATTCTAGGATTCTTGTCCCTTATCCGTTTATCCCGAATTTAGTTATTCTCGCAGATAACCTCGGCCTAGCCGAGATGATCTCAGCGCCATGACCAGGACACGTGGCACCTCGGTGACACCTTGGCCACGTGTTGTCATTCAAAAATTATGTCCCTACACTTCCTTTGTTTATTATAAAAAGGTAATGGCATGAAGTTTGAGCCACACTATCTTTTTCACTGTATAAGGGATTTTCCTTATTCTTAATGTCCATGATATACTATTTTTTTTTATAGTTTCCAAATTTTAAAATCTTGAACCGTCATGTACAATGATTACCATGTGAATGCGTCTATAGTCATTAGTTTGCTTGACATTAGTTAGATAATTTATTCAGTCAAAATTAGCACTTCGATCGTTGGAGCTCAATTTTATATTGTGTTTATGTAACATGTGTATTTAATTTCTTCAATTAAATTGTTTTGTCAGATCGTAGTTTTAGTGGTTTCTAGATAGAATTCTATTGGGAATGTTCTGCTTTTTGCAATTTAGCATTCTATTGCATTATTTACTTATCAGTTCAATTGATTTTCAATATGTAGCGCATGTTCATGGGCTACCATTAATTTTATTTGAATAAAATTTTGAATGCCATTGTATATTCTTCTGTTTGGAGTTCTGGTTTTTTTGTGAATGTATCGATGTCAACTCGTGTTACTTTTGTTTAAAAATAATTTTATATCATTAGAAATAAAAATGATTTTATATCATTAGAAATAAAAATGATATATAGGCATATTGGCTCTTATTAGTAATTGTTTATCATATTATTGATATAATTTACATATTAATTTTAGTATTTCTAATTAATTTGGAATGAATTTGTATGGCATCATAACTTTTTATAGAATATTGTGTGGTATGTGTTATTTTCAGACTAATTTAATTTCAGTGTTGGATCTAGATTTTAAATAAAGTTTTATCTAAAAGGTTGTGAACTTTTAAATATTTTTATTTTTATTTTTATTGGTTATATGTCAGAAATAATGGCTTCTAAAACTAAAAATATTAGTTTTGGTACTACTGTTATTGTTCCTGCTCCGACTCCTGTTCATGCAATAGTTCCGATTAACCATGGCGAGAAACTAGAAAAGTTTAATGAAGCAAAGTTTAAAAGATGGCAATAGAAAATGTTATTCTATATCACAACTTTGAATCTGACAAGGTTCATTTGTGAAGATGCTCCCGTTTTAAATGAAAATGAGGCTAATAAGCAAATAGTTGTTGTAGTGGAAGCATGGAAGCATGCCGATTTCCTGTAAGAACTATATCCTTAATGGGCTGAACAACACTTTGTATAATGTGTATAGTTCATTGAAGATGGCAAAAGAATTATGGAAATCTTTGAACAAAAAGTATAAGACAGAAGATGCTGGCATAAATAAATTTATTGTTGGTAAATTTCTTAAATACTTAATGGTAAATTCTAAAACCATCATTAGTCAAGTACAAGAACTTCAAGTGATATTTCGTAACATTCATGCTGAAGGAATGATTCTAAATGAGTCTTTCCAAGTGGTTGTTATCATTGAGAAGCTACCACCATCATGGAAGGATTTCAAAAATTATATGAATCATAAATGCAAAGAAATGTCGCTTGAAGACTTGATTGTAAGGTTAAGGATAGAAGAAGACAATCGGGCTTCTGAGAAGAAAGTAAGGGATAATACTATAGGGGCTAGGGCTAATGTGGGGGAACAATCATAGCGAACCAAGAAAACAAAGTTTATTGGAAATGGACCTAATGGTGGTGACAATAAAAAGTTCAATGGCAAATGCTACAATTGTAGTATACAAGGGCACCATGCTAAAGATTGTCGCCGACCGCGCAAGGACAATAAGAACTCTAGTAAAAAGGTCTTTTCAGGCCAATGTAACTGAGATGAAGATTCTTTCTGATGAAGTCTTTGAATTAAATCTATGTTGTTAGGTAAAAATAATTGTAGTCTATTGTTAGTTTTGTAACAATGAACAATAAGCTCTGCACATAGTTTTGTACATGAGTTATTGATTTTTAATAATATCATCCTCTTTAATCATATTTCGTGATATGGAATGATATGATTGTGATGTTATTCACTTAATTATGACTTGTGTAGTCATAATTATTCTAAGTTTTCTATTTTATATATTTGATGTAGAATTTTATTATGTAAGCGTGTACCATTGTCAATAAGTAATGAATGTTATATTCTATTTTATATTAGAATTGTGGGGGTGTGTTAATATTTTCATGTGGTAATATCTTAATAAGAAAATTAATTTTTCTTAGAGTACTTAAAATATGGGGGATGCTTAAAGGATTTTACCAAAGTAATGGTTCTGATAGTAGGTCCACAAAGAATCTCAATTCTTTCTATAGGAAAAAGTTGGAGTAGAAGTAAAAATGGTTTCATTAACTCCTAAGGAACACCTCTATGTTTATTATTTGATTTGAAAAATGGGAGTGACATAGAGTAATGGTAAGTCTCAACATATTTAAATACTTAAAGACATTTGCTTTTAGATGTGAGTATTGTTTGAGAACAATATAGTGGATCTACAAATTACTCAATGATATAAAAAGGTGAAGGTCAAAGAGGAAAATAGTGGCCTCTAACAAAAGGTTTGACCAAAGAGCAAATCAGGGAAAGTTCATCAAAGGGAATGTGATTAAAACCTATTAATTTCGAGTTGCCATAATGGCAACCCAATCTAGCTGACTGGAGATTCCAAGATCTAGGTTCAAAGGTGTTAGGACCTTACTTGTTGTCAAATTCCGTGGACAAACTTGGATTTAAATTGAGTTGTAATTTTCTTGTTTTTGGCTTTCCCACTTGAGTGGGAAAAATGGCGCTCGAGTGGAGATTCCACCCTCACAGTATTTTGCTTGTCTGCAAAATATACTGAGTGATGTGTTTTTATGCTCGAGCGTGAATCCTAGTTTGGAACACGCGATATAAAGTCCCCGCTTGAGCGTCCATTCCTACGCTTGAGCAGACCTTGCGATCTCAGCCTCTATAAAACCTCAAGCTGCTCCAAATCTGTGGTTTTGTTTTCTAGATCTTCTTTAAGAGTTTTAGGGTTTTCTTTTGGGGATATTTTTTCTTGTTTTCCTTGATGTTTGATTGAGTTTGAACTTATGTTCTTATAAGCACACATCAAGGAGTTTGTTTGATCTTCTTTGAGAGTATTCTTCTTTGGTGGAATCTGAAGATTCAAACACAGAGTAATCAAAAGAGTTTGATGCTGTGTGCAGTCATTGATTCGACAATAGATGTTGTGGATTCAACATCAATCTAATGAATTCCGAGACGAAGGTTACGGTGAAAGATATACAAAAGATTTGAAGACAAATTGGAAGCGTTTGGGTAATTTGTTTGGTATCTTTGTACTCTTTCTTACTTCAGTAGTGGATTGATTTGTGGCGTTTCGGCTGTGGTTTTTTTTATCACAATTGAAGGTGCTTCAATTGTGGTTTTTCCACGTAAAAATCGTTTGTGTCGATTTATTGTTTTCTGAAACAACAATCTAAATTACTTTCATACATGCTTGATGATTTAGATTGTGAGTTTTAATTGGTTGGGAATTTGAACAATTAAATCTTGATCTAATCACGAATCACTTAGGTGTTTCAATTGGTATTAGAGCGGGTCACTCTTTGTTTTTATCAAAACTATAGAAGTGTGATTTTATGTGATTGGTGATATGGATTCAATTCGCGAAGGTAACTCGACCCATAGACCTCCGTTACTTGATGGTACAAACTATTCTTATTGGAAAGCTTGTATGAGAGCGTTTTTAAAATCTATCAATGAGAAAGTTTGGCACTGTGTGATCTATGGGTGGAGCGAACCTATTATCACCATAGATGGTGGTGATATTCCTAAACCCCTTGATAAATGGGACGCATTCGACTATCAAAACTCGAGTTGGAACAGTAAGGCTCTCAACTCCCTTTTTTGCTCTGTCACACCTGAAGAGTTTTGTCGTATTTGCACGTGTGAGGTAGCAAAAGAGGCTTGGGACATTCTTGAAACAATTCATGAGGGTACTACTTCTGTTAAAAGGTCAAAACTTCAACGTCTCACCTCTGCCTTTGAAACTCTTTTTATGCGTGATGATGAGACGTTTGAGGATTTCTATGCTAAACTTAGTGACATCGTGAATTCCTGTTTCACACTCGGTGAAAAAATCCCTGAAGCTAAGGTTGTTGGAAAAATTTTGAGGTCTTTACCCGAGAGGTTCCAATCAGAAGTGACAGCTATTGAGGAAGCTCAAAATGTTGATACCCTCAAGCTTGATAAGTTGGTTAGAAACTTGTAGACTTATGAAGCCCACCAGATTTCTAAGAAAAAACAAAAAGATAGTGTGGCTTTCACTAGTGCTCATGAGATTGCAAAAACTCCTGAGACTGAGTTTGATCTAGAGTCCAAGATGACGGTTATGTTTACTAAACAGTTCAAAAAAGTTTTGAAGAAAAATAAGCCTAATTTCAGAGATCCTACTTCAAAAGATAAGAGTAATGATAAACCCAAAACCTTTTGACCAAAACTTGCTCCAAAAACTGAAAAGAAGATTGTAAAGGGGCAAGGGGTCAAGTGTTATGAATGTCAAGGGTTTGGACATATTGTTCTTGAATGTCCATCGAAAAAGAATCGGAAGAAAGTCTATACAGTGACTTGGGATGAGGAAAGCGGGTTAGAGCAAGAACTTGAAGAAACTGAATCCGATGAAGACGGGAATAGTGCTTTCATGGCATTCTGGTCCACTTTCACTCAACCTTCTCCAAAGCCAGTGGAATTTGCTCGTGGTCAGAATCAGCACCGTGCTCCTACCTTTGATGGGAGTAATTACTTGTACTGGAAGATCAGAATGAGGGCGTTTCTGAGAGCTTTCAACCCTGAAGGCTGGCAAGCCATTGAAGAGGATGTTGAAAGTATTGACAATCTGAGCAATCAAAGAGTTCTGATTACTATTCGTGAAGCAATTTCTGATGAGGAATAACAACGGGTTGCTCACTGCATAAAGGCCAAAGATGCATGGGACATTCTGAGTCAATTTCATGAAAGAGGAGAGTCATCTTCACCACTATCTATCACCTTTCCTGCCTTAGTTGTTTGACTGGATGAGGTCCATGAGAAAGAGAAGTAAAAAGAAAATGATGAAACATCAGAAGACAATGATGAGATTGATGGTGATGATTTACAACAAGCTTACGAAAAGCTTTACGATGAATCTTTGAATTTGTCCAAGATCAATGACAAACTCACTCTCAAGCTCAAAGCATGTGAAAGCGAGAATGTCAAGCTAAAAGGAGAAATTGCAACAGCAAAGTAGAATGTCATCAAGATCTCTAATGACAGGCAAGACCTATGTAGGAAACTTCTATCTTGCAAGACCGAAAGGAATGAACTTCTGAAAATATATGCCACATATGAAGAGAAGATTAAAAGCCTTTACGTTGGAAGAGATGGTTTGTCATAAAGATGAAGAACTCAGAATTGCTAGAGCCACAATTGCCATATGGAACAAAGGTTCCAAGTCATTAGAAGACATCCTCGTGTCTTAACAAATGGGTTGTGACAAAAGTGGGCTAGGGTATGGTAATGCGACAGCTCACAAGGGATATGCCTCTACTTCTCATAACCTGAAGACTCAAGAAAAGGAAAAACAAAAGGTGCACCAGGGTGATCCCTCTCTTCATCTGCCTAATGGGGGTAAGATTAACAAAAGGGAGATAAAACCTGTTTTTGTTTGTCATCATTGTGGTAGGTATGGCCACATTCGTCCTTATTGCTTTGAATTGTTTGGTAAGGTGTCTCAAAAGGGTAGAAATTCTAATACTTTTTGGGTTAGGAGATAACCTTATATGTCTAGGCAGAATACCAAGATACATGAGGGTGTTCATAACGCTAAGACATTTACCAAGACTACTAGTCCTGATTTTGTTAAGACCAAAAAGATATGGGTGAGAAAAGATAACTTGACTTGTTTAGTTGTTCATACAGCTCTAAAAGCAAATGACTCACACATGTGGTACCTTGATAGTGGGTGCTCTTGTCACATGTCAGGTGACAAATCCTATTTCACCTCCCTTGAAAAATATGAAGGTGGAATTGTTACCTTTGGAGATGGTGGCACTTTTAGAGTCATTGGTAAGGGCTCTATAAGTGTGGCTGGTCTTCCCAAGCTTGAAAATGCATTACTTGTTGATGGCCTTAAAGCAAATCCTTTGAGCATCAGTCAAATGTGTGATTCCCACCATGAAATATTATTTTCAAAAAATAAATGTGAAATTTTAGATAAAAAGGGAAATACTGTCATACATGGGATTCGCACATCTGATAACTGCTATGGGATTGTTACCACTAATGATCTCACTTGCCACTCAGCCATCATAAGTAACATTGATATGTGGCATCAAAGATTAGGTCACATGAATTTCAAAGACCTAACTAAGATAGCCAACAAAGAGCTTGTGAGAGGAGTACCTAAACTAGGTAAGAATCTGAACCATGTGTGTGGACCATGTCAGCTTGGAAAGCAAACCCGTACCCCTCATAAAAGGTGAACAACTTTATAACCAAACGTCCTCTTGAATTGGTTTATATGGATCTAATGGGACCTACTTGCACTGAAAGCATTAGAGGTAAAGATACATTTTTTTAACTGTTGATGATTTTACTCATTTTTCATGGGTAAATTTTTTAAGAGAAAAATCTGATACGTTTGATGCTTTCCAGACCTTAGTCCTTCAAATCCAAAATGAACAGGGTGTTTCTATTGAACGTATCATAAGAATCCAAACTGATCATAGTTGTGAGTTTGAAAACAGTTTGTTTTCGGATTTTTTTGATATGCATGGAATTAAGCATGAATTTTCTACACCTATTACTCCACAACAAAATGGAGTTATTGAGAGGAAGAACAGAGTTGTTCAAGAGATGGCTAGGTCATGCTCTTTAGTAAGAAAGTTCCTCTAAAGTTTTGGGCTGAAGCCGTAAATACTGTTGCTTATGTCATAAATCGTGTGTATTTAAGGCCCGACACTTTACAAACTCCATATGAATTGTGGAAGGAATTGAAACCTAATGTAAAATACTTCAAAACTTTTAGGAGTAAGTGTTACATTTTCCAAGATAGAGAGCCTTTGGGAAAATTTGACTCCCGAAGTGATGAACGTATTTTTCTAGGGTATTCAACCACTAGTATGGCTTTTCGTGTCTATAACCGGTGAACTTCATCTTTAATGGAATCGATCAATGTGGTTATAGATGACACATGTTCTTCTATTTCAGCGATAAATGAGGAAGAAAATGGTGTGTCTCCAATCCTGGATACTGAACTACAAAGTCAAAGAGAAGCTGTGGTCCAAGCATAAGAAGTTGAGACAGCACCAACTTCTCAGGTAAGTCAGAGTCCAAAGTGTGCACAGAGAGACACCACTTCTGATTCTTCTGTCACCACAAGTCTAGAGTTCAAACCATCAGCAAGGGTGAAACTGAATTATCCAGCTCAACAAGTGATTGGAAGTGTCTCGATTGAATGAAAACCCAAAGACAAATTCGGGATGAGGTATCTCATATGTGTTATGTTTCATTAATTGAACCTAAGAATATAAAAGATGCCTTACTAGATAATAGTTGGGTTAATTCTATGCATGAAGAATTAGGTCAATTTGAACGTAACAATGTTTGGACTCTTGTTCCCAGACCTAGAGACATGAATGGGATAGGTACCAAGTGGATCTTTAAGAATAAATTTGATAAGAATGGTATTGTGGTTAGAAATAAAGCTAGGTTGGTTGCTCAAGGCTACACACAAGTAGAGGGTGTTGACTATGATGAGACGTTTGCCCCAGTTGTATATCTTGAATGTATTTGTATTTTACTTGGTGTTGCATGCTTTCTTGATTTCAAACTGTTTCAAATGGATGTGAAAAGTGCCTTTCTGAATAGGTACTTGAAAGAAGAGGCTTATATTGAGCAACCAAAAGGGTTTGAGGACCCTAAATGTCCAAACCATGTCTACAAGTTAGACAAGGCTTTGTATGGGTTGAAACAAGCCCCTTGGGCTTGGTATGATAAACTCACTACCTTTCTTCTTGATAATGATTTTCAAAGGGGTAGTGTGGACAAGACTTTATTTGTGAAACATCCTAAGTCTCATATACTTGTTGCACAGATTTATGTTGATGATATTGTGTTTGGATTCACTGCTGATCATCTTGTTAAATACTTTTCGGTTTGCATGACACATGAGTTTGAGATGAGCATGATGGGAGAGTTGTCTTATTTCATAAGTCTTCAAATTAAACAGTCTCCTTCGAGTATGTTTGTTTCTTAAACTAAGTATGCCAAGAACCTTGTCTCTAACTTCGGTCTTGAGTCGGCCAAACATGCTCGTACTCCCATGAGCACCAGTCTTCACCTTTCCAAAGATTCCTCTGGTATTGATGTTGATCCTATCCTTTATAGGAGTATGATAGGGAGTCTCTTGTACCTCATAGCCAGTCATCCTAACATTGTATTTAGTGTAGGTGTTTGTGCCCGTTACGAAGCCTATCCTAAAGAGTCTCATCTGATTTCCATCAAACACATCATTAAGTATGTAAATGGGACATTGGGTTATGAGATTTGGTTCTCGACCGACACTACAGCTGAAATCATTGGCTTTTCTGATGTCGACTGGGTAGGGTGTGCTGATTATCGTAAGAGCACATCTGGGGGGTGTTTTTACCTTAGGAATAATTTGGTTGCCTGGTATAGCAAAAAGTAAAATGTCATTTCTCTTTCGACAGCTAAGGCTGAGTACATTGATGCAGGGAGTTGTTCTACACAAATGCTGTGGATGAAGCAAATGCTTCATGATTATGGAATTGACCAGAACACTCTTACTCTTTTCTGTGATAATACAAGTGCCATTAACATTTCTAAAAACCCTGTCCAACACTCTCGTACCAAACACATTGACATTCGTCATCATTTTATCCAAGAGTTAGTGGAAGAAGGCCTTGTTGTTCTTGAACATGTACCCACTGAGCATCAAAAAGCTGGTATTTTTACAAAACCCCTTGATCTTCTTAGGTTAAGTTTCTTAGAAAGACCTTGGGTGTAGTGCTCAGTTACTAAGGTGTTACTTATTACTTTGAGGGGGTGTGAGTGGTGGCTTTTATTTGTACTTCGGTGCTATAATCTCATTCTCATTGATTCCTGTCATCCCTGCATTTAGACTTATATGAACACCTCTTATGCTGCTTGCTAGATTTCATTTTTTCATTGTTCATAGCTCATTCTGAATGCACATGCTCATTGACTTCATGATCTCATTTTGTACACATTCTTGAGATAAACTGTTGCAGGGGTTTCCGCACAAGTGATCAAAGTTCTCTATGGACCACTAACAGTATATCTTTTACATTATTGGAGGAATTGACCTATATTGGTATATCATGGGTGATGTTGAGTTTCTTAACCATCTACCATCGTTTTTCACTTTCACGGTTCCATCCTCAGTTCATTAAAGTCCAGGCATTAGGAAAAGGCTACCTCAGGGGCACCAACCAGGCCATCCTTTATGATTTCATGCTTCTCTGGTTTGGTCTCTATACTCTTGAGTGTGCAAGCCACCAGTGAGTGCCCACAGAAAAGAGAAGTCACATAATAAAAAAAAGGGGACTTATTGATTGAGGGGGATCCTTCGCGCTTACTCAACAAATACCCCTTGATTCCTAGTGGTTTGACTTTTCTCTGTGCTGTTTCACTACTCTTGCCGGAGGTCTAGTCGTTCGATCACTATGAGGATTACCTCTAGCTTTGTGGCCTCTCAAGGATTGCACACACACACATTCTTTTTGTGAGCTCTCATGTTTGCTTTTGAGTTGTGCATTCTCATGTAGCTTATGATCATTGATTAAATTTTATCTGATTTGCTCATAATTTTGTGGTTCATAATTTCAAAATTTGCAAGTTTGCAGGCTTCATGGTTTGTGGATTATCTTATCTTAGTGTCACAGTCTTGCGGTTATGCTCACCTCTGTTTTGTTATAGGTCACACTTCTCAGTACGAGTTGGTTTTATTTGTTCAGAAAAGGCGTTTTGGTTCTTGGAGTTTTTTTGTTCCCCGCTCGAGCTTAAACTCTCACGCTTGAGTGTGGATTTCAATCCTCCAGCATTTTTTGTAAAGTTGTTCAAAGTTCTGAGAGGTTGTTTTTGGCGCTCGAGCATTCTATTCCTTGCTCGAGCCTAGCCATGCATGTTTTGGTGCGCGCTCGAGCGTCAAAACCCACGCTCGAGCGGACTGGCTTGATATAAAAATCCTTCCCTCGTCTCTTCAGTTCAATTTTTTCCCAAATTCTCTCTCTCTCTCTCTCTCTCTCTCTCTCTCACACCTAGGGCTCCTTGGTGACTTTGTGATTGTCCCCCATTGGGTTGTTGATTGGTGTGCTTCTTTCAGTACTTTGTTTCTCGTACTTCTTGGTCATCTCAGGTATGTATCTCTCAGATTTTGTTTTTTTTTGTTTTTTTTTTTTCTTCTTCTCTTTATTTGTGTTTGATTGTCTCTTGTTCCTCTCATCTTCATTATCCATACTTGTTCGTATTGTTTGAGTTTTGTGTGTCTTGTTTACTTCTGTTTATGATTTGATTGGTTTAGGTATTTCTGGTTGCAATGTGATTATCGTTATGGAATATTGGGTTGTGTATTTTTTATTTGAGTTATGGAATATTGAGTTGTGTCTTTGGTATGATCACTGCATTATGTTCTAGTGTTTTTTCATTCTATCTATCTGGTTATTTGGTTATGGTCACTATGTTCTCATTGGCTATTCTAATCTGCATTCTGTTATATTGTGATTGCATTGAGGTTAGTCATATTGATTCATACTGCTCTTGGCTATTTAATGTTGATAGATTTGACTTTGCTACTAATGGTTTGTTTTTGTGTTTTTTGGTTTTAATTCTTGTCTTGGGTTGGGGGGATTTGTGGTTGTTTCATTTTGGTAATCCTTGGTTTAGTCATGTCCACTTCTAAACGTAAGAAGTCCACTGCCTCTTGACCCTCTTTCAATACAAACCGGTTTCCCTCAGCTAACAAAGCCAAGTTGTTTAGAGAGTCCTATCCCTATAAGACTGTTCATCTTGAACACAATGTTCTGCCAAACACTTTTGAGTCCATCCACATTCGTCCTTTGTTTGATCCTTTGGGTGGGGATTTAGTTATTTCCTTCTCGGGCCGTCAAAATCTTGATTGGGTGAGGGAATTTTACTGTAATATGGAGGGGATTAACGATGTTGGTCCTTCGTTCAAGACTTGGGTCAGGTCTAAGTCTATTACAGTTACCGCTGCCCTTATACGTGAGCTTTTAGGTATTGGTAAAGTCTTTCCGATTTTCTGTCCTTTTCCTATTCAAGCCACCTGTGATTTCAGTGAGGTAGCCACTACTTTATGTGGTACATCTCGTTTGTGGCTCCCAGGCTCTTTGATCAAGCAAAATGAGTTCCTTTCCCAATTTCGCTTACTCAATCTTATTATTTGTGCCAACATTATTGTGACCACCCACAGCTCGGAGATAAATTAAGAACAAGGTTTTGTCCTTTATTGCATTGCTTACCACCACTCTATTGACCTTGCTACCTTGATCATTCAAAAAATGGTTACTCCTTTTGAGTGTAATAACCTTGGTCTTCCTTATGGTTACCTCATTAATCGGCTTCTCGCTAGGTTTGAGGTTCTCTCTTTTAATGAGGATGACTTTGCTTCTCCTTCCCGACCTTTCACCAAAAAGACTGTCTCGCAGAGTCAGTCTCATGTCAGGGGGGTCTCTTCTGGAGTGGGTATTTTAGGTGCAGGTGCAGGGTATGCTGCTATGGCCGAGGAGGCAGAGTATGATGCGGCTGTTGCAGGTGAGGCTGCTGGTAAGGGGGAGCTGCTTTCTCTAGTTCATATTATCCAAGGCCAGCTCCGTCAGTTCGAGCAGTCCATGGTCTCCCATTTTGATTGTTTGGAGGGCCGGATGGATATCTTCTAGGCCAGGCTTACTGATCTTGAGACTACTATCGATACTCGACTCACAGCATTGGAGGCCTCATCCAAGTGCATTGAGGAGTCAGTTGTTCAGTCATCTTCCCATCTGTCCCAGATTTTGTGTCTTCTATAGTTGCTCCGTGATCTCTGTTTTATTGGCTAGTATTCTTTTTGCACAATGATATCTCTTGATTTTTGTTGCACAATTTTCTCTTTTGATTTTTTGTTTCTTTTTCCCTTATGTTTTTTCTCCCGGACAAAAAGGGGGAGTGGATATTGGGTTTGGGATACTTTTGTTTACTGATACATGGTTATTATTTTTTGGGTATGGATATTGAGATATTAGTGTTTCATGGATTTTGGGATATTTTTGTTTAGATATATATATATGGCTATTTATCCAATTCCACAATTTTGGTTTGTATGGTTGTTCCCACAGGTGGATTGTTCAAGGATTGAGTGTTTCATGTTCGCATTCAGCTCTTGTCGTTTTTTAGTATTGTTTTTGTTTTTTTTTTAAAAAAAAAGTTGTGGTTGTTGATTATGTTAGTTAGTGTGTTTTTGGGTTTGTTTGTTAGGAAAATTGTTTAAAACAGTTTTGTCTGGGATTTGACAAAAGGGGAGATTGTTGGGACCCTACTTGTTGTCAAATTCCGTGGACAAACTTGGATTTAAATTGAGTTGTAATTTTCTTGTTTTTGGTCTTCCCGCTCAAGCGGGGAAAGTGGCGCTCGAATGAAGATTCCACCCTCACAGTATTTTGCTCGTCTGCAAAATATACTGAGTGGTGTGTTTTTACGCTTGAGCGTGGGATCTTACACTGGAGCGTGAACCCTAGTTTGGAACATGCGATATAGAGTACTCGCTCGAGCGTCCATTCCCACGCTCGAGCAGACCTTGCGATCTCAGCCTCTATAAAACCTCAAATTGCTCCAAATCTAGGGTTACTTTTTCTAGATCTTCTTTAAGGGTTTTCTTTTGGGGATATTTTTTTGGTTTTCCTTGATGTTTGATTAAGTTTGAACTCATGTTCTTATAAGCACACATCAAGGAGTTTGTTTGATCTTCTTTGAGAGTATTCTTCTTCGGTGGAATCCGAAGATTCAAGCACAGAGTAATCAAAGGAGTTTGATGTTGTGTGCAGTCGTTGATTCGACAATAGATGTTATGGATTCAACATCAATCTAATCAATTCCGAGATGAAGGTTGCAGTGAAAGACATACAGAAGATTTGAAGACAAATTGGAAGCGTTTGGGTAATTTGTTTGGTATCTTTGTAATCTTTCTTACTTTAGTAGTGGATTGATTTGTAGCGTTTCGCCCGTGGTTTTTTTTTTATCAAAATTGAAGGTGCTTCAATTGTGATTTTTCCACGTAAAAATCGTTTGTGTCGATTTATTGTTTTCTGAAACAACAATCTAAATCACTTTCGTACGTGCTTGATGATTTAGATTGTAAGTTTTAATTGGTTGGGAATTGGAACAATTAAATCTTGATCTAATTATGAATCACTTAGGTTTTTCAAAAAGGACAACTGAATTATGGATGACTCACTAGAAATCACTAAAGGAGTCTATCTCATGTCCATTCCTATGTTGAGAGTGATATCTGCAACATGTGTTGTATGCAAGAAACTTAGGATAAGCTATACTCTTAATGATCACTTATATCTTGAAAAACCTAGAAGGGTAATTTGTCAAGAGGAGTGTTTAAGAAACTCAAAATAAGAATCACATATATGAGTTTGAAGGGGTCGCTTCTATGAGATTTGATAAGGCTAAATTTTCTAAAACACTCATGAAACACCAGGACATGCCCAAGGCCAAAATGGGCACAATTGTGAGAATTAAGCTATGTCTGGAGATATTCTATGTGAATTCTATTGCCTTGGCTTATACAAATGGCTAAACAGTTCAAGGCATCGCGTCTACTGATTAGCTAGTAAGTTTGACAATCTTTCACTAAGGAAGGTTCAAAGCCAAAAGCTATCTATCCCCATGCAGGATATTCCTAATTGAATTCTCTTTGAGTCTGCATTGTGTCTTGCATAATTTTTCGTCATCTCATTTACGTGGGGGATTGTTGAAAAAATGGTTTGGAAACCATTAAAAGGTGAATGAGAAATTAACTACAAAGTGCACCATTGGAGAATAGTTTTAAGACAAAATTTATTTAATTTAAAATTTGATTTTATTTGGATAAATTCGTTAATTTTTTGAGTCAAAATTAAACAAGATTCGATTCAGAATTCGAATTCTTTTGAATAAACAATTATGTCTTTTTTAGTTGCACCTTTTCATGGAAAAGAGGTGACTCTTTTGAAAAGTCACCATAACCATTTGAAGAGCCACTAATTCACCTATATAAACAGGCTCCTCATTGCATGCATTTTGCATGGAATTCATCTTGTGCTTTTTTCCTTCTGCACTCTATCTTTTCTGTAAGAGAATTCTGCACAGTAAGGTTCGTTAGACTTGCCATGATAATGCTGTTTCTGCAAGATTCAATTGTTGTATCCTGGGAGACGAACATCCGATAAAAACTCGTGAGCACCATAGCGAGGGATGAATTTGTCTTAAGAAAATTGTGTCTAACACAAGTCTCGATCACATTTGATTTTATTTCTAGATTTTACAATTTGTTTGTAAGATTTCTACATCTTTGTAAGTATTTATGGTTCTCTGTATATGGTTTGGTTTGATTTTATCCAAATAATTTATATTATGTTCAACTTATATTTTTTTTAAATAATTTAATAATATATTTAATACAATAATTACGTATTTTATACCGTACACATAAGATATTGTTCCTACATAATTGTCACTCAAGCAACTACCTACAACATTCCAAATCCTCCATCTTCATTCTTGAACTGCCACTTGTCATTTATCCTTTCAATTTTCACAACTTCCCTTACAATTTCTCTTAACTTCCACTTAAATAAGAGAGTATCACATATCTTACAATACCAATAACAATAATAATTATTATAACAAAAATGATAAATCTGGATATGGTTGTAGTTAATCTTTAAGATGAATCATGGCCTAAATTGACAAGTTAAAATAAATATAAAATAATTTATGGTAACATATCATAGCCACTCCACATGAGATTCAAGCATTTTTTGGCAACACAAAAAAAAAGAAAAAGAAGAGCTTATTGGTAGATTATGATCCTCTCCATTATATATTTGTAATAGAGAGATTCTATTATATCATCTAATAGTGAGTGTAATATTCTTTTTTAATTTTAAATAATTATAATTTTATAGTCATTAGATATGTAATAGAAATGTTTCATTATATACATGAAATGAAATGAATCTGTTGGCTGTATAAATTGTATAAGCCAATCACGATTCAACACGTGGTATGAGAAGGGCAATTTAGGAAAGTAATATATATCGCTAACCATAGTCAGACACGTGTCAACCCATACTGATAATATTGGGTCTGCGTAGCACTGGAATGATCGGGGGATATAAGGTGATGTGGCCTAATGGTTACTCACAAGGTTCAAATTCAAAATCAGGAGGGAAGCCTAACTGCAAACACGGCGTAGTGGAACTAACTGTGAGAGAGCATGATCAATGATCATAAAGGAAGGTTTCGACGGTTAGAAGTCCATTTTGACGGTTATCATTGAGAAGCATAAATAGCAGAGAAGGACCCAGATTTAGATCCAGAAACTAGTTTTTATCTACTTTATTTTCCTTCCAGTTTTTACATTTCTTGTTCTTTACATTTCTATACTTCAAATTCCTGTATTGCATTTTATTCATAGGAGTAGTTTCGAATAACTTGTTACTGTAAACCTCTACGAGGCTGGATCAGATCATTGTAAGTTTTCATTTTAACTTAATGAAATGCTGCAATTGTTCTTCATTTAATTGTTGTTTATTAAATTCTCCTAAACAAGCCACCAATAAAAGTCCTCTTCATTGAGGCTGAAAGAACTGAAACACAATCGTCTGATAATTGGTTGGCAATTAATCTTCTGTAAGGATTGATTGATCCTTGCTGGCACGCTTAAAATTACAATATTAATCTTCAAAAGCCAAAAAAGCCAACATATATTTTTGGCACGCCCAGTGGGACTAATTGAAATGGCTAGACGTAGGAGATAAGGAGAAAATGAACAACTAGAAGAAGGTGTGGAAGGAGAGGTAAAGGTACCTGATCTAGAGGATAATGTGATAACACATCCTATAGAAGCACCTATCTCATCAGAACCTATGGTTGAACAGACTAGTAATGCAGAACATGCACCACGTATTCAGAATAGTGGATGAGACCATGGAATTGGACCATCCACTATTCCATCTACTCAGCCAATGAATCCGTGGGGAGGCCTAGTAGATGCCATGGGACAGCAGTTAATGAACACAATGGAAAGATAGGCAATATCCTTTATGGATCGGATGAATACCCATCAACTAACTAACACAAGGCATGTAGAGGAGATTTCAAATGTTCCTCAGCAAAGATTGGCTAGAGACAAACAACCTATGCAAAGTAATGGACATACTAATGGTCAAACTAGTAATCAAAACTATGAAAGACCATCACCTCGGTCTTGGTACGAGCCTCTTTTAAGGCCTATGATAAATCAAAATGCCTTATTACTTAACAGTGAAGCCATGCAAATTGGTGGATCTGGGCCAACATAAGAAAATGGCATGAGGATGTTTCCAAATCCCATGTTCGAAGCCATACCTGGCACAAGGGGGTTCACTAATCCTTTGTTTGAATTTGTACTCGAGGGGTTGGAAGGGTTTTTTGCGGCTGGAAGAGACACAACACTTGTCCCTCTTGTTACAGCACCTTTCGCAAGACAGGCTCAGAGAGGTCAACCATACTCTTAACAGCAACCAGCACCACAGGGACAGCCAGTCCCAAATTTACCTCCCTATGGGCCAAGAGGACCTCAGGTAGAAGGTTTTCCACCAAATCTTGTGTTTTTTCCTCCAGTGGTGGTTTAACAAGCACAAAATATGGTTCCTAGGGACCAAATTGCTGATATCGTTAAAGAAATGTGTGGACCCATGGCTCGAGGGGTTCAAACTCCTGTGTACAGGAAACCGTATCTAGAATGGGTAGATAGGGTACATGAATACCCAAGAGGGTTTAGAATACCAGACTTTGCTCTATTTTATGGAAATGGAAACCAGTCAACAGTAGAACATATTGCTAGGTTTGCTGCCCAATGTGGTGAATTTACCAATAATGGTTACATGAAGTTAAGACTTTTTCCAAAATCTCTAAGTGGGGCAGTTTTTGTATGGTATATTAACCTTACACCTGGCTCTATCCAAACTTGACAACAAATGAAGGAGGCATTTCATGCCCAATTCTTCCAAACGGAGCCAGAAGTTTCTATGGCAGATTTGGCAAGGTTGAGTCAAAGGCCTGATAAGAAGGCTGTTCAATTTATTGCCAGATTCAAAAGAACATGAAACAAATGTAGGATTATTCTACTAGAGCCTAAATTTGTGAGATTGGCTCAAAATGGTTAAAGTTTAAGCTTCGAAAGAAGTTTGACTCAACTGAGTTTCGAAACTTCGTGGAATTAACCTATAAGGTGTCCAGATATGAATCATTACTTGAGGAAGAATAAGACCGAAGTAATGCATCATACAAGACATATTATAGAGATCTTAATTATGAGATTGATGCAGCAGAGATCGTAGGAAAAGAGCCTGTGATCTGTGAGGCGTTAATTTATAAAGACACTACAATAGATTAGCAGTTTAAAAAGAAAGACCTTTATAAGAAATATTCTTTCGATTTAACAAAGGCAAATAACATTTTTGATCATTTGCTTGTAGCAAATTTCCTAAAGTTACCAAAAAGAGTCAAAATTCCTTTCCCAGAAGAACTTAAAGGAAAAATGTATTGTAAATGTCACAATTCTTGGTCTCACTCAACTAAAAATTGTATTGTTTTTGGGGACAAGATCCAAGAACAGATTCGAAAAGGGAGTCTAAAATTCCCAACTAAAACAGAGAAAGCTATGGGGATTGACACTAATCCATTCCCAGAAATTGGAGAAGTTACAACCAATGTTATTGTGCCAGACTTCTAGAACTTATCCCTGAAGGAATTGGAAGAGGTTAATGTGCAGATACATGTTGCCAGTCATACTGCTATCAAGAAAGATGCTAGAAGTTCACCAGCGAATGGGCAGAGTTTTGTAGACCAAAGGGAAGACTCTGATGAGGAGGCACTGGATGATGATTCTTTAGAGGCGGCTGTCATGCAAAGAATGTGTCCCAGATACAGATTAAGCTACAAATGGTTGAAAGGGCTCCCGATTGATGGGAGATAGTATTACAAGGATGTGCAGAGATGCCCTAAACCAACCAGTGCCTACAACAAGAGGCCATATCCAACTGGTCCTAGACAGCAGCCATTCTTGGTTGGACCAATAGCCACTAGAATGCATTCCAAGGGCAAGAGACCTTTACATGAGTTTAGGCCAGCCAACTATTACAGAATGAAAGGCAATCATTCTGAGAGAAGACCTGAAGTGGGCTCACGTTATGGGATCAGAGCCAGAGATTGGCCTCTTAGACCAGCCTCACACAAGATGGAAAGTAGCCACCCTCATGGAAGGCCTGAATTAGGCCCAATATAAGAGGGTAGAGCCAAGCAGTGGTCTCCACAAGCGGCTTCGAAACTAGCTTTGAAGGCAGAAAGAGACAGCTCAACAACTGAATTAGTGGATTCGTGGGTACTTGGGGTTCCATATTGGTTTGTCATGCAGAACAAGCCTAAGGAAATACCTACCCAGAGAAGTATTGTTGGAGACCAGGGTAGGATGGTTAAACCTCTCTTTGTGACTCCAAATAATTGGGTGTTACTAAAACATCCAAAAACAAAGGAACCAAATATGGTCCTAGTAATTTCTAGGTCCCAAAGGAAGAAGATCCAACGAAGGTACACTCAGTACTAAAAGGATCTGAAAGAAAGTAGGGAAAGTTCTTCATTGTCCCAGCCAAAAGACCAGACAGAGGGAAGAAAAAGTTTCAAGTTGGACTATAGTCCAAAATCAACTCCTCAGGACAAAAGGAGTTGCAATAAAGAGCAGTTGGCTAAAATTCACTATGAACTGAAAGCCAAAGAAAGATCCAGTTTAGCAGGTCTTGAGAAGGCTTTGATGGAAAGCGGCAGTGAGATAGAGGGAGAAGTTGACCTAGGCCAAAGGAAAGAGATGGTTGAAGAGGAAATATTTGAAGCCTTCATGGCTGAACAAACATTTTTGGTTGAAAAACCAGCAGGAACAGACCATTCGAAGGAAGTCACTAGTACTGAAGTTCCAGAGTGTAGCATGGAGGATGCTTCTGAGGTAACTGAAAAAGTTAGCCTGGAAAAGAAACAAGAGCAGTCGACAGTTCAGTTTGGCTCATTTCCTCCAGTATTAGTGAATATGGTGCATATATTGCCACAAGAGTTCCAGGCTGAGGATGGAAACCAAGAAGGTCAGGAGATTGACCCTATTCCAGTTTCTAGTGAAGACTCACAGGTTAGCATAATTCAAGATGAGTCTGAGATAGCCACACCAATGGAAACTGAAGATGAGAGTGAGGAAATAAGTATTAACCTCTCATACCCTTTTGAGTATTCTACAACATCCATGACACAGCATGTCAAACCCTTGTATATCAAGGCCTTCTTCGATGGGATACAAATGAACCGGGTATTGGTGGATAACGGGACAGTAGTAAACCTGCTTTCAAAATCTTCTTTGAAGAAATTAGGAAAAAGGAACCCCAAATTAATCCCAACCAGCACAACCATTGCTAGTTTTGTTGGAAATAAACAGATAGCTCAGAGTATTTTGCCCATCAACCTGAGTATAGGAACCAGAGATTGCATGATGACATTCTTTGTTATTGACAACAATGCTAAGTATAATGCTCTATTTGGTAGGGATTGGATTCACACCAACAAATGTGTGCCTTCCTCTCTATATCAGAAGATAATGATGGCCTTGTGTAATGGGGAGACAGAAGAGATCAATGCAAACCCTCAACCCTTTGTCGCTTGTGCTGATTTTGCCAAGGCCAAGTTGTATACTGAAGGAGTAACACCACTCAGTATATTGAGAAAACCTGATGGTTCAGCTGAAGTGACAGTTGATGAGGAAGTAGCACACTTGAAGCACTTGGTACGGGAGAGTGCTGATGAAGAATTCGTCATCAAAGATGATAATGATGCTTGGTTGTAGGCAAGAAGGTGAAACCCAAGAAGCCAAACCGTTGGCTTTAGTTAAGTTCACAGCATTGGACTTAAAAGCAATAGTCCAAAAAGTTCAGAAATAAGAGAAGGAAATCATGATAGTTGGCTATAAGCATAAACAACAACAGGTCAGACCTTTGGCCTTTGATAAATACTGTGCATTGGACATCGAAAGAAAAGTCCAGGAAATACAAGAGGAAGAAGCCTTATGGACAGACTTTGTCTATGAGGAGGAAGGTAAAGATGTTGAATCAAAGAAATTGGGAGCAGAACAAAACAAAGAAATTGCTTCGAAGACAAAAGAAATCAAAAAAGAAGCATTAGTGAGTTCTCAGATGCAAGACCCCTGGGAAGAGGTTAACTTAGGGAAAGGTTCTACACAGCAACCCACCTACATTAGTGCTTGGTTAAATGCTTTTGACAGGGATCAGTTGTTGGTGGTCTTAAAGAGATATCAAGATTGTTTTGTATGGTCTTATAATGAACTGTCAGGATTGGATAGGTGTAACAACCCCGATCCGTAATCAGCCACTAATCAGTAATTAAGGATGCTAATTAAGTGAATAAGATAAATTATGGGTATATTATGTGATTTGCATGACCTTTGGCTTCCTATCTGTTACTGGTGGAAATATCTATCTAGAAATCTGCTTTAATATAAAGATTGAAAGCCTTATCGGCATCTGAAATCAGAATTAGTTACATTAGTGTGTTAATTGGAATTTTTAGAACACCATGGAAAATTTTATTAAAAATTAATTTGGTTTAAAAATATATATATATATATATCGCATGTGATTAAATCAAGCCTTGGTGGGGATCATTTTGGATTAATTGAATTTCGTGTTAATCTGAATAAATTAAGGTTACTTATGTTTGATTTAAATAATGCATGATTGGTGCCTAATCTAATCCTACTAATGATCCAAGATGTGATTTAGTGTATAATGTGTTGAGGCATTTTTGTAGTATTAAGTGTAGGGAATTAAAACCCTTGTGTGTGTGTGTGTGTGTTGGAAGGCTGCATGTGTGTGCACGTGTATTTGTGCTCAAAGTGAGGAGTGTGTCATGTATTTTCGATTGAGTAAAGGAGTGTAAGAATTTGCTCATTTGGTCCCTTGTGTTAGACAGAGGGAGTATAGCTAGAGAGTGAGAGAGTGAGCTCAAGAAGTTGAAGAAGAGGACGGAAACTAGGAAGATTCACCCCACACTTCTGAAATCAAGCTCTAGGTAAGAGTCCTTAGCATTATCCTCTGCAAGTTAACTTCCATGCATCACGATTTCAACTCATCTTGGAACCAATTTCATGAAATTAGCAAGAGAAGTGGGTCTTTGGGCATGTAAATGATTAGCATATGTATTCATGGTAGAACACCTCTGATTTTACTATCTTAAGTTTGGGTTTTGAAGTCCTTGCATGCATGTAAGTTTTGGGCATGTTCATAGTTTCAGAATTCATGAGGTTGTTGATCATCATTTGCATGTTTTGAGAAAATCAAGAACATAGTTTGAAAATCTTCCATGCAAGAGTTTTTGAGTTCAAATTGGTAAATTCATGAGCTTTGAGCAAAAGAATTTGTAAACAACCAAGTGTTCATGTTTTAGAAAGGTGTTCGAGCATTAAAAACAAGCTATGCATAAGTATAGCCATGGAAATCACATTTTTAAGCTTAAGCTCTGTTTTGAAAAACCCAGAATTTTATAGTCCGCTCGAGCGAGGAAACCTGCGCTTGAGCGGAGAATGTGAGCTCTCAGTATTTTTTTTTCAGACATGAGCTCTCCGCTCGAGTGACCACTTGGACGCTCGAGCGAACCCTTTGCATGTTGTCGATCCGCTCGGGTGTGGTGGTTGTAGCTTGAGCGTGGATTACGACTAACCAGTACTTTTTCCAAGTTTGCAGGTCGCTCGAGCGAAGGAAGTCATGCTCGAGCGACCCCTCTCATTTTGCATGTCCGCTCGAGCGAGGAAAGCTACGCTCGAGCGGGGACCTTATTTTCAAAAATTTTGCCTAAGTGTCCTAATGTATGTTTTGGCATCCTCATTGCATCTTAGGCATTCCTAAGCCTTACTTAAGCCATAGTAATGAGGTTATGGATTAGAAACACACTAAGGAATGAATGTACTAAGTTAAGGGAATGCAAGTAGGTGTGTTTTAAGCAATGAGCTAAGAATTAACAAGAACCAACGGAATGTAAGCCAAGCCGTGTTGGCCAAGTACTTGTGTAATGATAAGATCTGTTGGTGTTATGTGCCTTTGTGTTTGTAGGACAACGTCCGAGGATTGATTGACCGTTTGCAAGAACCACTGTGAGTAACGTTATCGTAAAGATACGTTTATATGAATTATGTTCCAAATGAAATGTGATAAGCTATGTTTTCTGAAATGATATCTATTTTTGTGAACGAATATTCCGTATTTGAAATCTATTATGGCATCCATAGATAGTCCTAAGTCATGGGGGATGGCATGAAAATGCGGGTCTATGACATTCATGTGTTTACGAGATCTCGTTAGCCACTTCATTGTGGTGATATGTGTTTAATCGGTATTCGGAACCGATTACTCTAGTCGAAAGACGTTCTGTAATGTGTTCTATGGGATGTACCATTATTATGTTCTGATATGAGAATGATTATGCTCTGATCTGTTTCCGCTAATTATGATATGTTCGGATTTCGTTCACTAACCTCTTTACCTTAATGTTATTCACTGGGCTTTAGCTCACTGTTTATATATATGTATATATAGGTGGGCGTTCTGGAGATCGAGCCTGAAGGCTTTTGTCTGGAATTGTGTTTCTGTTGTCAGCCAACCATTGCGCCTCACGTGGAGGTTCCCGAAGTGTCCTGTGTTCAGTCCTATTGATTCTGTATATGTATGAGATTGGATTTGATTATGTTGGCTGTACTTAAGATACTGTAATATGTGTGGGTATAATGTGTGGTTGACTATCGGATATTGTAGACACCCCATTTTTGACCGACCTTAAGACTCAGACGTCACCGATTGAGCGCTTGGTGATGTTGCATGTTGTGCTCGTTCTGAGGTTGCGGAGTCACGGCTGCGAGCCTTGCCTCTGGACTTCCGGACTCTTTTGTGCTTTGCCTCGGTTTGCGAACCAGGCCCTGTTTTCTTTGTTTTCTCTTCCCGAAGGGAGGGAGAGGTCTCGTAGATCATCTCTCAATGGCCGTAGGCTACGTTTCATGGTCGCAAGCCATTTTTCCCTTTTGGAGCCCGGTTTCCGGTTTTCGGAGCCGTCGGCCGTGTGCCTCGGTTCGGGACCGCTTAACTACCTCCGTTTGCTCCGGTTTTTGGCACGCACCTTGTTTCCTCCCTTTTGAAGGACATTGTGGCCCAAGAGACCAACTCCGTGGTCGAACGCCACTTCCGGTGCCTAACAGCCTGTTTTTGAGGCCCCGAACTGCGTGTTTCGGCCCCGGAACCTTTGTTTTGCATCCGTCTTGGTCCATTTTTAGTAGGGACCTTATTTTCATTGTTAGAAAGGTTGTAGGAAGGTGGGAGGCCAGCAATTTTTCTAAAAAGCCAGTTTTATTTCTTCATCGCTCTTCGTCGCCCGTTTTCTTCACTAGAAAGCTGGTTTTTCCCACTCCCGGGCCACTTTTTCTGAATTTCCACCACACCATTGTGTTGTACACACCTGAGAGGCCACCAATATGGGTAGGCCAGCCAGCAATTGTTCCTAACCCTTTTGAACCCATCTAAAAAGCTGGTTTTTCTCTCTCCTGGTTCACATTTTCTGGGTTTTGACCATGCAGCTGTGTTGCACTCATCTGGGAGGCCACCTTTTTGGGGTGGCCGGCCAGCAATCCTTCTTGACCTTTTTGACCCCTGGTCGGCCAGCCAGGGGAGGTGGTCGGCCGGCCACTTGACCCTTTTGCACCTGGCCGGCCATTTTTGTCCCTTCTGGTGCATTACAACTGTGCCAGCTGTTTTGCACCAGACCCTCTGTCCGAGGGTCTGCCCTTTTGGGGGAAAATTTGAATTGGTTTTTCCCCCCCTTTCCCTTGGCTTCTCTCCTCTATAAAGCCAACCCTTGAGCCTCATTTCTAAGGGTTAGAAAACCAACTGGAGCATTATACATACAACCACTCCATATCTCTCATCCAAGCTTCAAAACACCCTTGATCTAGCACCATTTACACACCAACCCATAGCCTACCACCTCCACACTCCATTCCAGCAACTTGGAGGCCATTTGCAGAGGTTGGAAGCTCAAAATCTTGGACCAAAGGCTGCTGGAGGTCGGCTCTTCAAGGGTGAGTCCCTATTTTCCTCATTTTTGCATCATTTTGCTCTATATCTTAGCCCCTTTTGCTTGCATTTTTGGGCTTCGACCTGAACTGGAAATAGTCTTATTTTGAGCTCATCTTCATGTTTGATCAAGGACTTTCTCCTGTTTAAGGTCTTCTACTCCCGCTTTGTGCTTTATCTCTCTTTTAGGGCTTATCTTGCATGATACATTAGCTTTATTTGTAAGCATTTCTGGGCTTCGAGCCAAACTGTAAAGTGCCTTGTTTTGAGCTCCTATTCAACTTTGTTGAAGGGCTCTTTGCTGTTTGAGGCCATCTGCTGCCTCTTGTCTCTTATCTCTCTTTTGGGGCTATTTTTGCATCATATTTTAGCCTTACTTGTGAATATTTTCGAGGCTTCATATAAACTGAAAAAAGTCTTATTTTGACCTCCTCTTTAAGTTTGTTTGAGGTCACTTTTCTGTTTGGAGTCATCTCCTTCCTTGCATGCTTCATTTCTACATGCTTTGAGCCATGCATTTGAGCATTTGCATACGTCTTGTTTTGGCCTCTTAGCCACTGAAATCCAGTGGATTTTCAGTTGCTTTGATGAGGTTTTGAGCCTTGGAATCATAGAGGGGTGACCCTCTCACCCCTCATTCTCTTTACTAGCATGCTTGGCCACCCAAGGGGACTCTATTTTGCATGAATGGAAGTCATGTTTCAGGCCTCATTCTGTGAGTTTTTAGGTCTGCCTTGGCTCTATCCAAGGCCCCTTTGGCCATATTTTATGTCCATGTTGCATGTGTAGAGGAATCCTATTCAAGGCCTTTCAAAGAGGCCTTTCTTTGCATGTTTCCTAGACCCATTTCGGGGACTATTTGGTGGGTTTTAGGACTATCATAACCCATTTCCAGAGTTGGTTTGGCCTTGCTAAGTGTCCATCTTATAGGTGCTTAGTAACCCCTTGTATGGCCCTTTAAAGAAGCCCCTCATTTTTGCATGTGTTGGCTGCATTTCAATGATTATTTGGGCATATTTTCACATGTTTTGTTCATTGATTTTTTTTGGTTTGGTGAGATCTCACATGCTTCACATACATGCCATGTAAACCATATTTGCTAGTCAAAGTTGCATGCTATTTTAGCCCATCATGCTAGCATCTTTTGGTCATGCTTTGAACTAGAAATGTTCATGTTTTGGGACTGCCTTGGCTCTGTCTTTGTGCTTCATAGTCAAATAATGCATGCTTTGTATAGCTATAAGTCAATACATGTGCTTAGTTTTGAGTTTCGGGGCTCATCTCATGCATCGGGTGCCACGTTTCTATGTTTAGGGGCCGTTTAGCATCATGTTTCAGTGCTGGAATGTACATGTTTGAATGCCATGCTTCATCCTTGCCATGCCTTGTTAGAGTTGCATGCCGTGCCTTAGATTCGGTCCTCGGTTTGCGTGCACGTGTGCACGCATTTTGGTAGTCTCATTTTCATCTTATGGCTACTGATGTGAGTGTGGCTGAGGTCCACTCATGTTGGTGTAAGTCCATTATGCATTGTGTATGCCATTTCAATTCATAGCATTGCGTATGCTAGGTCGTATGTTAGAGCATTGTGTATGTCTTGCTACATCGTGCATTGTGTATGCCATCTCATAGCATTGCGTATGCTAGGTTGCATGTTAGGATTGCATTCATGCATGTCATGCATATTGCATTGTGCTTGGGATAGGAGTTAGCCCAAGCACGGGAAACGAGGGACGTTTCGTACTCCGAGTGACGGAACGTGTCTCAATTCCCAGTCACCGACACTCCGGATTAACCATGATGGAGTCTCGGTCTTGTTGTGTTTATACGTGCATTCATTTCATATTGAGTCGTGCAATTCGACTCCTCGGCCATCATGCATCGAGATGCGTGATTGGTGGCACGAGGATCGAGGTATGCATACATATGTGAAAATACATTGCCATGCCCCTCTCTTGCTCTCTGTTGCAGCAAATCAGAAACTGGCAGTCTTTTGGAGCTTCGTGCAACATTCCGAGATTAATTGCAAATAGAGGCAAACCGGGGCATCGCAATGGATTTATGCACAAAACAACTCCAGCATGCATCATCCATCCTCTGGAGCAGAGCTGAGGCAGTCCATAGGCCTGCATGCTAATTTACTGCTTTCCTAGATTAATTTGTTAATTAATTAAGGTTTTGTACTTATTCGGACTGTATTATTTATTTGAGACTGTATATTATTTATTTGGACCCTCCGAGCGAGGGCAATGTTGTAATAAGTTTGCGTGCGTGTGATGTATGTCTTTCAACCCCACGTCTTTCTCGCTTTTATTTATCAGCTTATGATGGTTAGATTAGGGAACGTTTCAATTAGTATACAGTATGATAGCATGTTTGCATTCATTCATCTGTCTTGCATGCACCGGGCTCGGCGCATCATACTCATTGCATTGTATTTCAATTCCGAGTTGAATACATGTTAGCTGTAGCATTTCATATGCCATGTTTAGAAAAGCCGAGCCTATCTTAGTTGCATTTTGCATGTGTTGCATTAGGCATTCCTGTATAGTTAGGATCATGCATGGATTTCTAACATAGCTTCTGTTTTGGCTTGGAGTACTCGGTAAGTTTTATGCTTTAGCATCTTTGCATGCGTGTGAGTGACTGCCATAATAGCATGCTTACCATGAGGCTATGTGCTTATGTGATGTAACTGCCTGAATGCCTGTGGGTGAAGGTTGGGTTATTTGGGTTGGAACAATTCATTGACTGTAAGTTTTAAGCCCACTAGATAGTGGCAAAACCATCTTTTCTAAAGCCCACCTGAGGGTGGCAAAATCTGCATTTTAAGCCTACTTGCGAGTAGCAAACCACTTTCAAAAAATAAACATGAAATGTTTTGTTCCAATTCAGGCGACCCAGTCTATACTTGTATGCTGTGCGCATCACATAGTAAATCTAGGCTAATAATCGGAATAAGAACGCGTAATGTTTTCAAAACTAGATATCATGGTTAGTAGAGGCCGATCTTTGATCGGGCGAGCGGGGGTGCTCACGAAGTGACCTTCCCCAATCGTACCCAAGTTCTCGAGCCGAGGCAACTTTGGTGATGACGGACACGTGGCCTTAGGCACGAGTCAGGGTTTCCTAAATTTCCCAAAATAAAATATTTAGGTGGCGACTCTGTATCTGGCAAAGCAGTCCATGTTTGGCACTTCTTTCAAAAATCTGTTTTCTCAAAACGATTTGCCGGATTTGGACTCTTTGGTTCAAATTGAGAACCGTGACAATTTGAGTCCAAACTGTAGTGAGCCCAAAACGAACGGAACGGGGACTCATCCTCCCGAGGCTTTCGAGGACGTCTACAGTTTCTGGCGACTCTGTTGGGGATTTAGAGAACTTGACTCGGACTCATGATATCCTGTTTTGATTACACCTATGTGTTTCTTTGCATTGCATGTGCATTGGTGCGTCTAGGACACCGTGTTTGCCATCTGCTATTCCTGAACAGTTTGCCAGAGGCTGCGTGCTATAAGGCTTACCGGTTACGGACTCTGCCAGTATGGAAACACAAACCCCGGTTTTACCGGGGCACCCTTTTGACCATTCGACCTAGTGCATATCGAAATCCATAGTGACCATTCCAAGCTAGGACAGGTTGCTTACCCGATTTTAGGTTGTTTGAAGCCGCTGCGTGCGTAGTGAAAAACTAGCTCCTGACAAAATAGGACAGGGAAACCTTACCCCATCATAGGGGTGTTTTGGCTCTCACTTATCTGTTATGTGCTTTTAGAGTGCATCTCTACAGGAATGCATGTATCAGTTTGCAAGTTTGAGCATCAGGTCTATGGGCATCAGTTCAGTTATTTTGGGAATCAGTTATCTGCGGGTATCAGATTTAGTTTTCGGGGACAGTGATTCAGGGATAATGATCAGTGTTGGAGGATAGTGTGTATTCAACTTACCGACTGTGTGTTGTTATGCCCAACTGTGTGTTGTATGTTTATTTTAAGCTGTTATGCTGTCCGTTTGTCTGGTTATTTATTTCCTTATTGCTTTATTTATCTTTTTGCTAGGGGCAGTTTTAGCACAATTGTTTCAGACCAAGCAGATATTCCCCAAGCACTCTGGACAAGAGGTCGTCGACTCAATCGATCTGAGGATCTGGTTGACGGATAGCCAGTGTTTCACTCTCTACCCCCGGTTGTCAGACGGAGGCCAAAAAAGCGCAGTGTGTCTGAGCAGAGGTTACCAGAGCGGTGGTCTACCCTAGCAGTGAACAGTCGGACTGAGGTCTCAGTTTCTGCCATAGAGATACACATACCAGTCAGTCAGCAAGATCAGCAGAATATTGCCGGGATGGAAGAAATGATGCGCCAGCTCCAAGAGAGCATGAAGCAAATGCAGAAGGACGCTGTCCGCCAAACGGAGTTCTCTAAATAGCAGGCCACGATCATGGCCCAGCAGGCTGAGCTTATCACTAGACTACAACAACAGAACGGAGCATCAGCCTCACATCCAGTTCCTTTTCCACCAGGTGTAGACACCCCATTTTTGACCGACCTTAAGACTCAGATGTCGCCGATTGAGCGCTCGGTGATATTGCCTACTATGCTCGTTCAGAAGTCTCAGAGTCGCGGCCGTGCGCCCTGCCTCCGGACTTCCGAACTCTCTTCTGTGCTTTGTCTCGGTTTGCGAACCAGGCTCGGTTTTCTCTGTTTTCTTTCCTGAGGGGAGGGAGTGGTCCCGTAGACTATCTCTCAGTGGCCGTAGGCTACGTTTTGTGGCCGTAGGCCATTTTGCCCATTTCGGAGCCCGGTTCCCGGTTTTCGGGACCGTCAGGCCGTGTGCCTCGGTTCGGGACCGCCCAACCATCTCCGATTTCTCCGATTTTTGGTAAGTGCCTCTGTTTTAGCATAACGAGGGACACTGGGGTCTCTGATACCCACTTCGCAGCTGAACACCACTTCCGGTGCCCGGCAGCCCATTTTCAAGACCCCGAACTTCGCGGTTTAGGCCCCGAGCATTCATTTTGCATCGATGTCTGTTCATTTTTGGCAGACACCTCTGTTTGGTCCTTCCGAGGGACACTGGGGTCTCTGATACCCACTTCGCAGCTGAACACCACTTCCGGTGCCCGGCAGCCCATTTTCGGGACCCCGAACTTCGCGGTTTAGGCCCCGAGCATTCATTTTGCATCGATGTCTGTTCATTTTTGGCAGACACCTCTGTTTGGTCCTTCCGAGGGACACTGGGGGCTCAGAAACCCACTTCGCAGCCGAACACCACTTCCGGTGCCCGGCAGCCTATTTTCGGGATCCCGAACCGCGCGGTTTTGGCCCCGAGCATTCATTTTGCATCGATGTCTGTTCATTTTTGGAAGACACCTCTTTTTGGTCCTTCCGAGGAACACTGGGGTCTCCGAGACCCACTTCGTGGCCGAACGCCACTTTCGGTGCCTACAGCCCATTTTTGGGACCCCGCGCGGTTTTGGTCCCCGAGCTTTCGTTTTGCATTAGTTTTTGTTCAATTTTGGCAGGTACCTCTGTTTCATCATTCTGAGGAACACTGCGGTCTCAGATGCCCACTTCGTGACCGAACAAAATCTTCTTTTTTTGCCCTCAAAATATCTAGATATTTTGCCCTCAAAATATCTAGATATTTGGAGAAAGATATTTCCACCTTTTTGGCTATAAAAACCAGCAGATTCCAGCTGGTGGGGGGTGTTAGAAAAATTTTGCCTCAAGACTTCCTCTCCCAAAGCTTCCATTTCCATAGCCAAAACCCTAAAAAGCTTCAAGGTTCTAAGCCATTTCTTCATCATCTTCAAGCACAACCACCACCAATCCATTTCCAGCAGCTAAGGGAGCTTTGTAGCAGCTAGGAGGCACCACTTCTCAAGCAAAGAGGCAGCCAAGACTTGTCTACAAGGGTGAGTGTTCATTTCCCTCTTTCTAGCTCTTTTCTTGCATCAAAGTTCTAGCCTATGTATGATCTGATTTCGTGGCTTCCATGAACTGATAAAGTTCTTATTTTGAGCCCCTCTTCAACATTGAAGAAGGGCTCAACCATGTTTGGTGAAAGCTTGTACCATCTCCCTTTATAATCCTCTTTAGGCCTTGATTTTTGCATGGCTTTGTAGCCCTTTGTGTTTTTGGTTTTGGCCCTTGGTCAGAACTGAAAGGGGTCTTATTTTGACCCCCTTTACATGTTTCATCAAGAATGTTTGGCTATTTGGTGAATGGTTTACATACTTTTCATTGTAGCCCTTTTGGTGGCCCTATTTTGCATGGCATTTCTAGCATGATTTTATTCTGATTTTGAGGTTTCCATCTACTGTAAATATACATATTTTGGGCTCCTCTTCAATGTTGTAGAAGGAAATTTTGCTGTTTGAATTTTCTATATACTACTTGTCTCAAGACCTCTCTTTGGTTCATTATTTTGCATGCTTTGTTAGACTTATTTGGATCCGGATTTCAGCCTTCATCAGGCTTAGAAATAGCCTTATTTTTGTCTCCTTGTCATGTTTTGTTAAGGGCCTTAAGCCATTTGGTGATTATTTTTGGTACTTGTTTTGTAATCCATCAAATTTACCGTGAAATCGCATGCTTTGTTAGGCTTACTTAGCCTCTGATTTGAGCCTCCATCAGGCTTAGAGAATGCCTTATTTTGGTCTATTCTTCAAGTTTTATTAAGGGTCTTAAGTGGTTTGGTCAGTGTTTATGATACCTCAAGTTATAGCCTTGTTGATTCGTTAAATTGCATACTATGTTTAGTATATCTACACACTGTTTTGGAGGTTGTCATCTCTTGTAAATGTGCATATTTTTGGCCCCTCTTTAATGTTGTAGAACTGATTTTTTGGGTTTGGGCATTGTAGATACCACTTGCTTTGTAATTCCCCTATTTTCCCGTATTTTTGCATGCTAATGTTGCCATATCTATGCTAGCAATTTGACCATATTTGTTACTGAAAAATGCCATATTTGGGACTGCCTTGCTACTGCTTTTTCTGCCATGAGTCGATTTTGCATGCATAGCATAGCTGTAGGCCATTTCGGGGGGTTATTATCGCATTTCGGGATGATTTCATGCATTGATTGTCATTTCGTATCATTTTGGGGCTGTTTTCCCCTTCATTTAGCCGCTGAAATTTGGTTTGCATGCTTGCATATCATTTTCCATGCCATTTCATGCCTTAGTGCATTGCCTCGGTTTGCGTGCCCGTGGGCACGCACTTCGAGGCACTCCGTTTTCATTCATTGGCCTCCTATTTGAGTGAGCTGAAGCTCTCCCATGTTGGTGTAAGCCCATCGTTGCATTCCGTATGCCATTTGCATTGTGTTTATCATCGCCTCGGTTTGTGTGCCCGTGTGCACGCATTTCGAGGCACTTTATTTTTATCCGACGGCAGCCTATGTGAGTGTGGTTGAGGCCCTCTCATGTTGGCGTAAGCCCAATTTGCATTTTCATGCTTGTATGCCATTGCCTCGGCTTGTGTGCCCGTGTGCACGCATTTCGAGACAGCCTCGTTTTATCCGTCGGCAGCCTATGTGAGTGCGGCTGAGGCTCTCTCATGTTGGCGTAAGCCCATCACTGCATTCCGTATGCCATTTTATGCATTCCTCGGTTTGCGTGTCCGCGGGCACGCATTTCGAGGCAGCTTTGTTTTTATCCGACGGCAGCCTATGTGAGTGCGGCTGAGGCTCTCTCATGTTGGCGTAAGCCCATCACTGCATTCCGTATGCCATTTTATGCATTCCTCGATTTGCGTGTCTGCGGGCACGCATTTCGAGGCAGCTTTGTTTTTATCCGACGGCAGCCTATGTGAGTGCGGCTGAGGCTCTCTCATGTTGGCGTAAGCCCATCACTGCATTCCGTATGCCTTTTTATGCATTCCTCGGTTTGCGTGTCCGCGGGCACGCGTTTCGAGGCAGCTTTGTTTTATCCGACGGCCTCCTATGTGAGTGAGCTGAGGCTCTCCCATGTTGGTGTAAGCCCATCGTGGCATTCCGTATGCCATCTCATTGCATTTCATCATCGCCTCGGTTTGCGTGTCCGCGGGCACGCACTTCGAGGCACTTTGGTTTTATCCGATTTTGCATTGCACATCATCACCTCGGTTTGCGTACCTGTGGGTGCGCATTTCGAGGCACTTCGGTTTTATCCGATTTACATCCCATTTCATCATCGCCTCGATTTGCGTACCCGTGTGCACGCATTTCGAGGCACTCTGTTTTATCCGCTGGGCATTGCGTATGCCTCTGCCTCGGTTTGGGTGCCCGTGCGCACGCATTTCGAGACATTCTGTTTTATCCGGCTTGGCATTGCGTATGCCTCTGCCTCGGTTTGCGTGCCCGTGTGCACGCATTTCGAGGCACTCTGTTTTATCCGCTTGGCATTGCGTATGCCTCCGCCTTGGTTTGCGTGCCCGTGTGCACGCAGTTCGAGACATTCTGTTTTATCCAGTTTGCATTGCGTATGCCTCTGCCTCGGTTTGCGTGCCCACGTGCACGCATTTCGAGGCACTCTGTTTTATCCGATTTGCATTTCATCATTGCCTCGGTTTGCGTACCAGTGGGCATGCATTTCGAGGCACCTCATGCTTATCATTCCGGCATCCTATGTGAGTGTGGCTGGGGCCCCTTTCACGTTGGTATAAGCCCATCATTACATTTCGCATGTCATTCCGGCATCCCGTGTGAGTGTGGCTGAGGCCTTCTCATGTTGGTATAAGCCCATCATTGCATTTCGTGCCTTTATGTCATCGCCTCGGTTTGCGTGCCAGTGGGCACGCATTTCGAGGCATCTCATTTTCATAGCATTGCGCATGCTAAGATTGTATGTTAGTTGCATTCATGCATATCATGCATATTGCACGGGAAACGAGGCGCGTTTTGTACTCCGAGTAACGGAACGGGTCTCAATTCCCAAGTCACCGACACTCCGGATTATCCGTGATGGAGTTAGGTTTTGTCGTAGCATTCACATGCATTCATCCGATATTGAGTTGTGCAATTCGGCTCCTCGGCCATCATGCATCGAGATGCGTGATTGGTGGCACGAGGATCGAGGCATGCATATATTTGTGAAATACATTGCTATGCCCTTTTCCTGCTCTCTGTTGCAGCAAAATCCAGAGTTAGCAACTTTTCGAAATCCGGCGCGCATTTCGAGAAACACTGCAAACAGAGGCTAATCGGGGCATCCCAGTGGATTTCCGCGCCAGGCAGCCCAACATGCATCATCTATCAGAAGCAAGGCAGTCCCTGGCCTGCGCGCCAGTTTACAGCTTTCTTTATTTAATTTTGTAAATTAATTAGGATATCTGTATATTTCGGACTGTAATTATTTTGGATTGTATTATTCTTTCATTCGGATTGTATATTTATTCGGACCCTCTGCGCGAGGGCAAATGTTGTAATAAGGGTGTGTGAGTGTGATGTATGTCTTCCAACCCCCATTTCTTTCTCCCTTTTATTTATCTGCTTATGACGGTTAGATATAGGGCATATTTCAATTAGCATACAGTATGACAGCATGTTTGCATCATTCATCTGTTTTGCACGCATCGGGCTCGGCGCATCATACAAACTGCATTGTATTTCAATTCCAAATTGAATACTTGTTAGCTGTAGCATTTCATATGCCATGTTTAGAATAGCCGAGCCTGCCATTAGTTTGCATTTTTGCATGTGTTGCATTAGGCATTCTGTATATTTTAGGATCATGCATGATTTCTAATCGGTTTCTGTTTTGGCTTGGAGTACTCGGTGAGTTTTTATGCTTTAGCATCCTTGCATGCGTGTAAGTGTTGCCATGATAGCATGCTTGCCATGAGGCTATGTGCTTATATGATATAACTGCCTTGAATGCCTGTGGGTGGAGGTTGAGTTATTTGAATTGGGACAATGCACTGACTGTTTGTTAAGCCCACTAGATAGTGGCAAAATCACTGTTTTTCTAAAGCCCACCTGAGGGTGGCAAATCCGCATTTTAGCCTACCTGCGGGTAGCACCATCAAACCATTTTCAAGCAAACAAACATGAAATGTTTTGTTCCAATTCAGACGATTCAGTCTATACTTGTTTGCTGCGAGCATCACATAGTAACCTAGGCTAATAATCGGAATAAGAACTCACAATGTTTTCAAAAACAGATATCATGGTTAGTAGAGGCCGGTCTTTGACCGGGCGAGAGGGGGTGCTCACGATGTGACCTTCCCTAATCGTACCCAAGTTCCCGAGCCAACTTTGGTGATGACGGACACGTGGCCTTTTGGCACCGAGTCAGGGTTTCCTAAATTTCCCATTTTAAAATATTTAGGTGGCGACTCTGTTATCTGGCAAAGCAGTCCATGTTTGGCACTTCTTTCAAAAAATCTGTTTTTCTCAAAACGATTTGCCGGATTTGGACTCTTTGGTTCGAGATTTGGAACCGCAACAAAAATCGAGTCCGAACTGTAGCGAGGTCCCTCGCGGGCTTGTTACACCAGGGGTCCCGTTACCCGAACAAACGCCAACTGTCCAGAATGTCCTGCCAAACATCCAAAACACCTTGCCAAATGTCCGGAACCTCCAGGAGGACACAGACCTTCCAACGGGGCCAGCTCCGTCCCCACTTCCACCTCAACTGTCCAAGGCACATACGCCTATCAACCACCCGGACTCTCCCTTCGAGTTCGAAATAGACCCAACAGCATTGAAATTGAGCAAGCTCGAGAAGCTGTTCAAAAAGTCCCAAGGGGCAAAGGCTATTCCGGATATCGAGGACGGATATACCAATGTGGCTGTGACGCTGCCGGATAGGTTCAAGATGCCGCAAATCGATCGCTTCGACGGATCTGGGGATCTTATGGTCCACCTCTGACTTTTCTCAGATCTATTACGGCCAATGGGCCTCACCAGACCGCAGAAGCTTTCACTGTTCGGCCGGACCCTGTCGGGTGTGGCCGCTATTTGGTACGCGAAGTTAGAGGATGACGTCGCGGAGTTGGGATGAAATGGCCGAGGCCTTTGTCGCACAATACTCTTACAATACCCAAATCGAGATTACGACCCGAGATCTCGAAACAACAAGGCATGAGCCTAAAAAGAGCTTCTCAGATTTCGTAACTCGGTGGAGGGCGAAGGCTTCAATGATGACCCTGAGGCCTACCGACAAAGATCAAATCAGGATGATTGTGCACAATCTCCAGCCAAAACTAATGCAAAAAATGATTGTGCTCCCCTTCCCCACTTTTTCAGATCTGCACGAGATGGGGGTGCAGATCGAAGATGCAATGAAACAGGGTCTGATTGACCAAGATAGAGAGCAGCCCAGGAGGACTTTCAACCGCAACAACAATGCAGGCCTGAGTAGCTCTGCAACCGCAAGAGCTTCGGAGGTCAGCATGGTCACCACCATTCCCCCTCCCCTTCCAAGACCCATGGCAGCCACACCTTTCTCTGGTGCATCTGGAAGCAATACGCAGACCACCAAATACCAACCCAGAGGCCAAAGAACCTTCACGCCCTTATATATGCCCCTGTCCAAGGCTCTAGGGGTATTAATTAGGAAAAGGCATTTGAAGCCCCTAAAGCCGAGGCCACTACCAAATCCACTCCCTCCCTCTCATGACCCAGCAAAGTACTGCGCGTATCACCAACAACATGGTCACGACACTGACCGTTGTTTTAGATTGCGTCACGAGATCCAGGATCTTATTGACAAATAGGTGATTGCACCTCCCGAAAAACCTAATGTCACGACAAATCCTCTCCCATCGCATAACCAAGCTCCCCCTCCCAACAGAATCAACTTTATCCAGACTGGGGTCGTGTCTTACGATCCTAGTATCTATATCACCCCATCCCACCTACCTAAGCCGGAGGTGCTCCTTCCTGACTGCACTAACTCTTTGTGCATGTTGGACATCTCCACAACCCAACCAGAGCCAACGGTGGTGACCATTGAAGATGGGACAGGGCAGGTTTCAGAGGAGAGTGGAATTATTGAGTCTGGGATTGAGCAATCTGGGAGTTTCGCTGGGGAAGCCTATGATCCGAGTGAGTACATTCTGTCAGCAGGCTAGGTTGGGCCAGGTATAGAATTGCCATAAAAGGAAGGGTTGTGTGTGATCCAGGGGGATGGATTTGAGCAAGGGGGAGATGATTTGACGGCTGTGGAAGAGGACTTTGCCAACCTCCAGTTTTTCAATGACCAGGATCCAGGGGACACGGCGGTCAACTGGTTTGATTATGAGGAATTGGCAGAGGCTACTGGATGGCTGGATGATCAATCGGATGTTGTGGAAGAGTTCCAACCAGAACATAGCTCGGCAGGGGCAAGAATATCAGTGGTGGCCGGAAGGGCCGGAAGTCAGATTACATTACCGGAGAGCACCGGTACTAAGAATTTCGCTCGGGATTTGGGCATTGTGAATGCAGGGGGAGCTGAACAACAACTTGCACCAACACAGGTGGAACAAGAAGGGTTTTGGGATTCTGAGAGAATCAGAAAAGCCAAGGCCTCCAAGAAAACTGGAAGTGCTGTGTGTACGGGAACGGAATATGCTGCGAGCATGCTGGCTGAAGGTACTGCGAGTACAATCACACCGGGGCCGGACAGGTGTCTGTGGGCTGCCGATGGAATGTGGTGGGAGGACGATGACTTATGTCTTGCCCACACAGATGAAGATTGGGGAAACCATCAGCCAGACGACACCTGGTATGTCGGCGAGGTCGACCATATGACGAGAAGCGGGCGGTATTTCAAGCCCCCGCACCTAGACCAGCCAGAGGCATCTGGGAAGGATAAGGAAACTGAAAAGCAGAAAGAAAAACAAATCGAAGAAGAAGCCGTACTGAAGCAATTAAAGAAGATACAAGCAGACATCTCCATCTGGGGACTGCTTATGGCATCACGAGTGCACAGACAGGCTGTTCTATCTGCTATGGACAAGGCCAAACTCTCCATAGATACCACACCAGAGCAGCTAGTTGGACTAGTCTTTCCGGGAGGAGCTACCCCGATGATGACTTTCTCTGATAAGGAACTACCACCTGAGGGTGCAAACCATAATAGGCCACTCTACATCTCTGTGGAGTGTAGAAATAAATGGATACCCGTGGTACTCGTTGACACAGGGTCCGCAATCAACGTCTATGCCATCGGTTTAAAGAATGCCGACTTTGTACCAACAGCCCAGGTGATTCGGGCGTATGACAACACGAGCCGGGAAGTAATAGGGACGGTAAAAATCCAGACCAAGGTTGGGCCAGGACAACATAAGATAGACTTCCACATCTTAGAAGTTCCGGCAACCTTCAATCTGCTTTTGGGGCGGCCGTGGTTGCACCAGGTGAATGCCGTCTCATCCACTCTACATCAGATGGTGAAATACCCCTATGGAAAGGGAGTAGCCATTGTTTTCGGGAATTCATCGATCCATCCACCTCCGGAGGTATCTACACCAGTCCTAGAAATTGAGCACGGCATGGAGGATATGTTTATGTCAGGGTTTACCTTAGCCGAGGCTCGGGTTGTGCAGAACATCATGGCTGTTAATGAGGGAGTATATGTCAGTGCTCAATCTGTATACCTCATGAACAAGCTTTAACACATCCCCGGGATGGGATTAGGAAAGAGCGGCCGGAAGGGCATCGCAGCATTGGCCGAAGTGTGACATAACCCCCATACCTTTGGTTTGGGTTATCAGCCCACCAAAGAAGATTGGATAAGGAAGGGGAAGGAAATGGCTGCGAGAGCCAGAGCAAAGCAGGCTGGAAAGCCTTTTGAGCTGATGCATAGGCCCATTCAGGGTACCCTAAATGGACGCTTCGTCCGGGAGGGGGAGGACTTTCGGTTTTGTGGCTTTCCAGAGCCGTGGCTGAACGCAGAGAGGAAACGCGTACCAGGTTTCGAGATCTTCTTTGATCTGCAGTTATCCGGGGAGGATGTCTGAGCAGAGCAAGAAAGTGCAGTCTGAAGACACCGAACTTGAGATGGGGGTAGCGCTGGCATGTCTACTTTCAAATCCTCCGATCGACCAGAAGTGCTTGGGGGATAACTTCTCGGTATGCGTGATCGGGAATAAAATGGTTGCGGGCCTACCAACAACTATTTTGGATGCATCTATCGCACCCTCTCTCATTTGGCAATATGAAGAGGGATTTTTGTCTAGCAGCACCGGGTCAGGTAGTGAGTCGGAATCTGATTCCACCGAGTCTTGTGAGTCGGAATCAGGTTCCAGCTCGACTGAGTCTGAGTCTGGTAATCCTGGGGATGATAACCCGGATACCACAGTCTTGTCCAGGTTGGACGATTTGGATGTGCTTAATGAGAATCAAGTAGCTGTGGTTTCTGAGTACTTTTCTGTGCCCTTGATTTATTGCATTAATTCAGACTTTCAAAATTTTGACGAAAATGACGAGGACGAAATTCCTCCGGTTTTGCAACGCTTAATTGAACAAGAGCAGGAAAGATTTGTTAAACCATTAGTTGATGAAATCACTACCGTGAATGTTGGTACTGAGAAGGACCCGCGGCTGGTCCAGATCGGGTCCACGTTGTCTTCGGAGGAACGCGAGCGCTTAGTCGCTTTATTAAAAGATTTCAAAGATGTTTTCGCGTGGTCCTACGAAGATATGCCTGGAATCGATCCTGAGATTGTACAGCACCGGATCCCTCTTGACCCCGAGACCCGACCCGTTAAACAGAAACTCAGGAGGATTCGCCCGGATTGGGCTCTCAAGATTAAGGAAAAGGTCACCAAGCAAATCGACGCAGGTTTCCTGCTGGTATCCGAATACCCGACTTGGTTGGCCAACATCGTTCCGGTGCCGAAGAAGGATGGCAGGATTCGAGTATGTGTGGATTTCAGGGATTTGAACAGAGCCAGTCCGAAGGACGACTTTCCCTTATCGCATATTGATGAATTAGTGGACTTCACAGCAGGGCATGCTTTGCTTTCATTCATGGATGGCTTCTCCGGCTACAATCAGATAGTAATGGCACCTGAAGACCAGGAAAAGACTGCATTCACCACCCCGTGGGGGACATATTGCTATAGAGTCATGCCGTTTGGGCTGAAGAATGCTGGAGCTACTTATCAACGGGCCGCGACCACAATATTGCATGACATGATCCACAAAGAGGTTGAGGTGTACGTGGACGACATGATTGTCAAGTCCAAAGATAGAGAAGGCCACTACACCACCTTGCAAAAGTTCTTTCAAAGGATCAGAGAATTCCGGTTGCGGCTGAATCCTCAGAAATGTACGTTCGGTGTTACAGCGGAAAAAATGCTGGGGTTTCTGATTACACAAAGAGGTATCGAAGTCGACCCTTCCAAAATTCAGGCCATCTTAGAAATGCCACCACCAAGGACTGAAAAGGAGGTGTGAGGCTTTCTGGGTAAAGTGCAATTCATAAGACGGTTTATCTCAAAATTAACCTTGACTTGTGAACCACTTTTTGGTCTCTTGAAGAAAGGAAAGAAATTCCAGTGGGACGGCCGATGCCAAGCTGCTTTTGAACAGATCAAGGAATACTTACAGAACCCGCCCGTGTTGTCACCACCAGAGCCGGGGAAACCGTTGATATTGTACCTTTCAGTGACTGAGACTACAATGGACTGCATGCTCGCGCAAGAATCAGAGGACAAAGTGGAGAGAGCCATCTACTATTTGAGCAAGAAGATGCTAGAGTATGAGACTCGCTACACACCGTTGGAGAAGGCTTGCTTAGCTTTGGTATGGGCTACCAGGAAGCTGAGGCACTACCTGTTAGCTCACTCCGTAATGTTGGTTTCACGACTCGATCCCATCAAATATCTTTTCGAGAAACCAGCACTTACGGGTAGGCTAGCTCGTTGGTTGCTGATGCTCTCCGAATTCGATTTGAAATATGTGACACGCAAGTCAGTCAAGGGAAGAGCAGTAGCAGAATTCTTAGCCGATCATCCAGTGGAAGGGGGAGAAGCAGTCGAGTACTTATTCCCAGATGAGGCCATTTTGCATTTGACGGAGCGTCAAACCAGTACGGATATGGGATAGGAGTGTTACTGATAGCACCTGACAAGTCCTGTATCCCTTTAGCCTTCAAACTCCATTTCAAAGTTTCGAACAACGAAGCAGAATATGAGGCATGCATTGCCGGTCTAGAGGCAGCCCTGGAACTAGGGGCAAGACGGTTGGACGTCATCAGGGACTCAAACCTTGTTGTGTCTCAAGCAAAAGGAGACTGGAAAGTCAAAGAAGAAAAGATGATGATGTATCACCAGACCTTGGATTTGTTAATTCCTCAGTTTGAGAAGCTAAACTTTGCTCATCTACTAAGAGAGAACAACAGGTTCGCAGATTCTTTAGCAACTCTATCTTCCATGATAGACATCCCGTTCGGAGTCCGGATGCGTCCAGTCATCATTGACCAGAAATTTGCGCCAGCCTACGAGTTGATTGCTGCTATAGATAAGGCTCAGGACGAAAACCCCTGGTATTACGACATTTGGAATTTCCTGGAGAAGGAAGCATACCCACCAGGGGCAAATGCTAAGGATAAAAGGGCAATCAGAAGAATGGCCGTTCAGTTCATCATCTATGGGGGTAAGCTGTATAAGAGAGGTCATCTAGGAATGCATAAGCAGTGTGTCGATGCCGAAGAATCAAAGCGTCTAATGGAAGCCATCCATGGAGGGGAATGCGGTGCGCACATGAATGGAGTAATGCTGGCACGGAAGATCCTCAGACAGGGTTACTACTGGTCCACCATGGAGGAGGATTGTATCAGTTTTGTCCGGCGATGCCACAAGTGTCAAATTCATGCAAATCGCATGAACATTCCGCCGTCGAAGCTGTACAATATGACTTCGCCATGGCCATTTTCAGTCTGGAGAATTGATGTGATCGGGGCTGTCACTCCGAAGGGGTCGAATGGGCATGAGTTTATTCTGGTCGCGATAGATTATTTCACGAAGTGGGTCGAGGCCCAATCCTATGCGGTGTTGAAAGCTTCACATGTTGCGAAGTTTATCAGAAACAACATCATCTGTCGCTACGGAGTCCCAAACGAGATAATTTCAGATAACGGTTCCCACTTCAAGAAGGAAGTGATTGACTTGTTGGAAAAATACAACGTGGCTTTTCATAAGTCATCCACATACCGGCCGCAAACCAATGGAGCGGTTGAGGCCGCCAACAAGAATATCAAACACATATTGCAGAAGATGGTGGAAACCTACCGGGACTAGCCAGATAAGCTGCCGTTTGCTCTGTGGGGCTACCGGACTTCAATCAAAACTTCTACTAGGCCAACTCCGTATTCATTGGTTTATGGGATGGAGGCCGTTCTACCTATCGAAATTGAGGTCCCGTCTTTGCGAGTATTGGCTGAGTGTCAAATAGCCGAGGCAGATTGGCAGCAGAGTAGATTTGAGGAACTCATGCTCTTTGATGAGAGAAGACTGAAAGCACTGTACCATGTTCAAGGTTATCAGCGCAGAATTGCCCGGGCTTTTAAGAAGAAAGTTAAGTCCAGGAATCTAAAGGAAGGAGATTTGGTGCTCAAGGACAACCGAGCTCCCATCCATGACCCAAAGGGCAAGTTCAGACCCAATTGGACTGGTCCCTACATCATTAAGTCTATCCGGTCAGGTGGAGCTGTGGTTCTAATGGATCTAGATGGCTTAGAGTTCTCACAGCCGATCAACATGGACAAGTTGAAGAAATATTACCCTTGAGAGGCTCGTTAGGCCGAAAACCCGAAAGGGCGACCTAGGCAAAACTCAAAGCACAGAAAATTTGAAATTATAAAAACTGAGCTTGCAAGGTTGAAAACCCGCAAAGGGCGGCATTGGCAAAAGTTAGAGCGTAAAAGGAGAGTGAAAATACCCGAGCGAACCTAAGCCTGAACTACGTAAGGCTTGATTCCCATCTTTGGGATACGTAGGCAACTTCATCCTGAAGTTCAACCATAAACTTTTTCCCCGATCAACTTTGTCCATTTGATCATCTCGGCTATCTTTGTCTATTCAGCATTCAAGAGTTCGGTTTAGATCTCCGGTGCAGTGCTTTTCAGACTAGGGGCAACTTTCCGTTGCCATACAGTGCCGCGGTACTATTCAGACTAGGGGCAACTTTCCAGTTGCAGGGGTCCGGGGTTGTACATCTCAGTGACAGATCTCAGGCGTGTCCAGTTCTGATCCATATCGAAAATGGTTTTGAAAAGTTTTAATAAAAGTTGACTTTGTTCAAATTAATCTTTTTACCACTTAGACCATTTTTAGACCAAAGCGAAAAATTTTCAGTACCCACAACCTTCAATTTCATCAATTTCAAAACAGAGTTCTCCTGCTCTTGCATACAAATCGAAGTTGCTTTTTACTACATTTATAAAGAAAACTTGAAAGTACTAGTAAAGCAATAAATCTGGGGCATAGATAAGTCAGGCGTCCCTGTGCCCCCTCCCAGAGCTGGTCGAAGCCTCTGATGCCAAGCTGGGCCCAATCTGTGCCTCTTCATTAAGCTAATCTAAGCACTCATCAGACAAAGTGCAACTGAAAGTGGGAGCGGGGGCCAGGAGCTCTCTAGTCCCCCATGCTGTGGCATAACGGGCAAGCTGTGTGCCTTGAACCGGGAATGCGGCAGGATACTCTATCCCCTCTGGCGGGCAAGTCTGATCATGACCAAACTGGCGCTGGAATCGGAACGGAAAGTAGAACACACAGTGAGTCAGACCAATCAACTGGATCCCGGTCTGCCGGGACATGCTATAGCTCATTGTCGGGAGATTGAGCCAAGGACAGCGCCAAACAATGCGATCTGCAGACAAATTGCACATCCAGTCGAACCATCATCCCTCATCAAGGGCATCGACTAGGCGTTGTTGAAAAAAGTAGCCGCGAGCTGAGTAGGCTGGGCAAGAGTCCACGACCTGCAATTTATCCATCAACCATACCTGGGAATGGATGAAAAATGAGAGAATAAAGAATAGAGAGATGTACGATGAGAGAAAAGTAAGAAAAGGGTTTTGTGAGAAAAACCGAGCCTGAGGGGTTGAGTGATGTGAGCAATATATATGTGAGATTGGGTGGGAAACGTTACCTGCAGCAGTAGTGGACTCCCAGCAAACGCGGTCGTCTCCTGGCGATAGAAAGCATCCAAGCCCATCAGTGTCTCGGCCAATGTCATAGTGATGCAGCTCTTTCCTCCTTTCAAGCCTTGAGCAACTTCAATCAGACGAATGCTAGATCCACTAAAGCCTGGGGCAAGCAAAAAAGTGAGATAGCATACACAAGCAAAGGGCGTGTTGCCGAAAACCTTGCCAATGATGATTGTCGCGGTCACCGGCATCAGAAAAGCGATGAATCGAGCTGAGGATGTCCAGTTCCCCGTTGCAGATCAAAGACCGAGCGTCATGCATGGTGAGCCCATACATCCGCCCTAAAGCTTGGGCGTGGCTGAAGCCGAACTGAGGCAAAATTTCTTCATGACGTTCAGATTCCATCAAACTTGAAATTCTTCGAAAGTTGGACATACCTCTTGCCCGCTGAAGCTAAAAACATGTGTTACCGGGTTCTAAAACCTCGCCGCGGCGTGAAGGAAGGGAAGGTGCAGCGGGAGTACGGCTCAGCATGAATAGTGCATTCAAGCCGAAACCCCGGAAGTTCAACTTTTCCGAGCCATCTAGAGAAGCAATCCAAGCTGTGAGATTTTCGACGAGAAACGCCTCCATTTTGGTGCAAAACTGAGATGAAATGAATCAACCACGAGGCTGGACTTTTAAAGAGGATAGGGCATTGTTCGGGGGACACGTGTCGAAAAACTGGTGGTTGCTGAGCTAAGTGGCCGGCCAGCCACATTTTCTGGTAGGCCGGCCACCCCTTTCTCCTCCAATGCAAAAAGCTAGTCGGCCAGCTCCCAAAGGTGGGCCGGCCATGCTGCAAAATGTGTCTTTGATCCTGTTCTACCCTCTAGAAGGAAGTTCTCAGCATTTGCATGCATCGGGAGTGTCGAAGGCCTCCATTCCCCTCTGTTTCGGATGCGTTCCGTCGCCCAGATCGTCCGAAATGCACTTTGTTTATTGAGTTGTTGTTAAGTCTTGCTTATCGAGTTGTTGTTTTGTTTATTGAGATGTCTTGTTTATCGAGTTGTTAAGTTTTGTCGAGCTGTCGAGTTTCGTGCATTGAGTCGTTACTCTTTGTTTAATCAATGTTGTTAAGTCTTGCTTATCGAGTTATCAACTTTGTTGTGTTTTGCTTATCGAGTTGTAAACTTGCTAAGGTTTTGTTATTTCTTAGGGTCTGTTTGGTAACGTTTACGTTTTCAGTTTATATTTATAAAAATTTTATAAACTGGTTTTTGTTTATTTTTAGAAAAACATAAACTACAAACGCGTTTTGGTTTGGACAAAATGTTTAAAAAAATTTAAAAATATAAAAAAAGAGTGAGAAATGGCAAGTGGTGGCGGGTGGTGGGTGGTGACGAGTGGTGGCGGTGGAAGACGATGGTAGAAAATGATGGCGGGTGGTGGTGGTGGCGGAAGACGGTAGTGGACAATGGTGGCAGGTGGAAGGTGATGGTGGCAAAAGATGGTGGTGAAAAGTGGTGGCAAGTGGCAGGTGGGTGGGTGGTGGTGGCGGAAGGCGGTGGTAGAAAGTGGTGGCAAGTGGCGGGTGGTGGCGGCGGACGACGGTGGTGGAAAGCGATGGCGGGTGGGTGGATGGTAGATAGCGGGTGGTGGTGGGTGGTGGCAGGTGGCTGGTGGTGGTGGTGGTGGTGGGTGGGTGGGTGGGTGGGTGACGGTGGCGAGTGGTGGGTGGTGGTGGTGGTGGCGGGTGGTGGCTAGTAGTGGCAGGTTGGGTGGTGGTGGGTGGGTGTGTGGTGGGTGATGGTGGTGGTGGTGGTGGTGGCGGTGACGGGTTGTGGGTGGTGGTGGTGGTGGTGGCGGGTGGGTGGTGGTGGCTGGTGGCTGGTGGTGGCGGGTGGCTGGTGGTGGAGGGTGGCGGGTGGTGGATGGTCGTGGCAGGTAGGTGGTAGCGGGTGGTGGGTGGTGGCGGGCGGATGGATGGTAGTGGCGGGTGGTGGGGGGTGGGTGTGGTGGTGGTGGTGGTGGGTGGTGGGTGGTGGTGGTAGTGGGTAGTGGGTGGTGGTGGTGGCGGGTGGGTGGCAGGTGGGTGGTGGTGGTGGTGGGTGGCAGGTGGATGGTGGTGGTGGCGGGTGGTGGGTAGTGGCAGGTGGTGGTGGCGGGTAGTGGTGGCGGGTGGGTGGCAGGTGGGTAGTGGGTGGTGGTGGTGGTGGCGGGGGGTGGGTGGCAAGTGGGTGGTGGTGGGTGGGGGTGGTGGCGAGTGGGTGGCAAGTGGGTGGTGGGTGGTGGTGAGTGGTGGTGGCGGGTGGGTGGGTGGGTGGTGAATGGCGGTGGCAGGTGGTGGTGGCGAAAGACGATGGTGGAAAATGGTGGCGGGTGGTGGCTAGTGTTGGGTGGTAAAAAAAAAAAAAAAACTGAAAACTGAAAACGGAAACACATTTTTTGAGTTTACATTTTTTGGCCAAATTTATAAACTGAGACCACTGATTTATAAATAAAAAATTTACCAAACAAGTTTTTATTTGAGTTTTTTAAAATTTTGTAAATATAAACTGAAAACTGAAAACGTAAGTGTTACCAAACGGCACCTTAGTAAGTTAGGTTGTTTAGTTTGTTGTGTCGGTTCACTACCTGACTGGTAAATACACAGCGCACAATTCCATTCAATCTCATTTTTGGTGCAAAATGATGCGATGCGATGCTAAGAACATAAAACACAACACTTTTTCAAAAGCTGTTTCATTCCATCATGCTTCATTTGTTACAACATTTTTTTACAACAAGGGTACAAGTTTTACAGAAAATAAAACTGCCTAACAATGTACAATGTGCTACAACTACTAGTAAAAAAAGAAAATAAAGCAGGAAACAGCTGCATCAATGCTCTCAAGAGCAGGAATAAGAGGCCCTCTTCGTCCTCTTCTGCGGAACAGCCTCTGCGCCATCATCACCATCATCGTCGTCTGAGTCGGAACCGCCATCCTCGGAACCCTCCTCGGTCTCACCTCCACTCCCAGAACCAGGGTCGGAGCCACTCTCTCTGTCAGCAGATGTCTCTAACTGGGGATCTGCAGCCTCCTCCTTCTCGCTGGACTCCTCCTCTATGATGTGCGCCCTGCGCTCGCCTCGTCCGCGAGACGACTCCCCTCCCCCAGCTCCTCGAGAAGGCCTAGATGGCCCAGCTCCTCGGGAAGGCCTGGATGGCCCAGCCTGTGACTGAGCGTACACCGGAGGCATCTGAAAATGAAGAATGCAATTTGAATACATCAGCCAAAACATGTATATCAGATGCAGATGCAAGCAAACTACACAGAGTGGATGTATGCAGATATAGTACATGAATATGGTGTGTGTCAGATGTGCTCTACACAGGCAGCCTATCAATGCAGTAAGATGTTCAAGATCAGCATGTCATCAGAAGTATGATAAATGCAAGAAACCTAAAGAGTACCTAGAAACCCATGATGGACAACTGCGCCTCTCTCCGTAGGACCATGCCCTCGAGTGAGGCTACCAATCCGAGCATGTCATCCATATACTCGACGGGAGGCTACGAATGCAAATGCAAGATCATCAGTAAATGAATGAGTGTCCGAGTATCAGAGTAATAAATCAAAGCTGTAAAACATACCGGTGGCGAGTCGGGGTCTCTGACAAATCGATGACCAGGCACCGGAGGCTCTATCAGGATCGGGTAGGAAGTCCCATATCTCCATCCCGTCAACTCGGTCGGGATCTCTGGCCATCCAGCATGAAAATGAGTCGGAGGAATCAGGGGAACCAATCCACCCCCACCCCTAGATGTACCAGCCCTGCTGGTGGAAGGGACATCTGCAGTCTGAGCCCGGCTCGATGAGGGCATACCAGCAGACCTCCTCGTCGGAGTACGGACTCCCGTCAATAGAGGCATCAAGTATGTGTGACGATAGGTCGCGTACTCCCCCTGCTCCAAATGCAGTAACGTATCAGTACCTTGCATAGCATCAGCGACACCCTGGGGAGGGAGCCTATCAGCGGTCCGCATATCGTCTGGAGGTGCCGAAGGAATGTCCTGAACAGGGTAGCCCCATATCTGACGCAAGAAGCGATCCCCCAAAAACCAGGCCCTACCAACTGGCCCCTCGAACAGGATCCTATATCGAGTATGCTCCGGCAAACTGGAATCGGAGGTCTCTACCTAAAGGCGCCCAAGGCTGCCATGTGATCTGCGGATAACCGATGCATAAGCTGATCAGAAATTGTGAATGTGCAAGATAAATAAAAAATATGAAAACATGAAGAACTGAGAGTTCTGAAATACCTCTGACGACCGCACTGTATCAAAGTACTGCCTGTAGGTAGAGGAAAGACTCCCGAGGTCTCGGCCGGTACTGGCCCTCGAATACAAGTGAGTAAGGGGTCGTGAGGGGCACCGCCACCTCAAGCTCCAGAGCTAGCGTCGGGAAGTACGCGTAGACCCATAGCTGTGGAAAACAAAGCAGTAGCCATCAGAATACAGCATGCTGAGTGCAGAATATAAATACAAAATGCTGAGAGCAAAGTGCAAGGTACAGAGTGTAAAGTGCGCTGTGTGTGCAATGTACAAATAATGAGAAGCAGAAATGTAAATCAAGAGGGCAGAAAATACCTCCCAGGCCCTCTAATAGCCGCTAACCATGTTTCCCCATCCGCGGGAGGTCGCGCTCATATAGCAATAGAGGGTAGCCAGGCTGGCGCCACCCCAATCATATCGGCTGACCTGTGATAGGTCCACTAGAGCACTCAACAAATAGAGCCCGACAGTGTTCCCCCTATCGGCGAACAGAGTGGTCCCGAAGAGGAACATCAGGAATCCGCGGGTGTACTGTGCTACCTCCTTAGGAGTCTCAGGCTCCATCTCTACCCTCCTGAAATGGGAAGAAAACCAGGTATATCGGACTCTGCCCGAAGATCTGTCAACTGGCGGGTGAGCTCCCAATAAGTATATCCAAGCGGCTTCCCACTGGCCCATGTCCTCGTCATATGGGATCGCCCAACCTCCCACATCAAGGCCAGTCAATACGGCGAAATCAAGCGGGGTCATAGTCATGTCCCCAGTAGCAGAGAAATGGAAGGAGTTGGTGGTGTCCCATCATCTCTCTACCAAAGCACCCATCAGCGTCCTGCTAGCAGGACAGCGGGATATCCCAGTGCAAAAGGGCCCAAACCCTGCCACGTCAACCAGATCCCGGACAGCCTCCGGGAGCTCGGCGTACCACTCTCTCGCCGCGATGGAGCCATATCCTCGCGCAGTACGAGAAGTCACCTGCATTCAGGATGAACGCATGTATTTAGTTTCAGAATAAAATGTATAAGCTGCGTGCAAATGAAATGAATAAGCTGCGTGCAAATGAAATGTATGAGCTATGTGCAAAATCAAATCAGATACAGAATCTGGGCTGTGTGTTCGGAAAATTCAAAGTATGAGCCGTGTGTTCAGAATTCAAAAGTTTGGGCTGTGTGTTCAACTCTCAATCAGTGTGTGCTGTGTGTTCACCTCAACAACGAGCTGTGTGTTCGACATCAAAAGTTTGGGCTGTGTGTTCAACTCTCAATCAGTGTGTGTTGTGTGTTCACCTCAACAACAAGCTGTGTGTTCGATATCAAAAGTTTGGGCTGTGTGTTCAACTCTCAATCAGTGTGTGCTGTGTGTTCACCTCAACAACAAGCTGTGTGTTCGATATCAAAAGTTTGGGCTGTGTATTCAACTCTCAATCAATGTGTGCTGTGTGTTCACCTCAACAACGAGCTGTGTGTTCGACATCAAGTGTTTGGGCTACGTGTTCAACTCTCAATCAGTGTGGGCTGTGTGTTCATCTCAAAGTTTGAGCTGTGTGTTCAACATCAAGTATTTGAGCTGTGTGTTCAGATTTCAAAGTGTGGGCTGTGTGTTCATCTCAAAGTTTGGGTTGCGTGTTCAACTCTCAATCAGTGTGGGCTGTGTGTTCATCTCAAAGTTCGAGTTGTGTGTTCAACATCAAGTATTTGAGCTGTGTGTTCAGATTTCAAAGTGTGAGCTGTGTGTTCATCTCAAAGTTTGGGCTGTATGTTCAACTCTCAATCAATGTGTGCTGTGTGTTCACCTCAACAACGAGCTGTGTGTTCAACATCAAGTGTTTGGGCTGCGTGTTCAACTCTTAAAGTGTGGGCTGTGTGTTCATCTCAAAGTTTGGGCTGTGTGTTCAATTCTCAACAAGTGTGTGCTGTTTGTTCACAATCAATATATGGGCTGCGTGTTCAGAAAGTCAGAGTGTTTGAACTGTGTATTCAAGATGCAAACGGAATACAGTGTTATAGATTAAACATTCAAAACAAGTTGTGTGCTTGAGTGAGCAGATAAACATAGCAAAAGCACGAAATGCGCGGAAAATGCAGAATACATTGCAGAAAGTGTAGAAGTGAAGTAAATACCTCTCGTGCCTGATGAGAGAGGTGAGACTTCAGCTCTCGCAAAAGCAGATCTCCAGGCGCTCGGTCATCGAAATCAGTGAAATGATAAAAAACCGCCTGAGGGAGGATATGTGTCGGAGGGTCGTACCTCTCGGGGATGAATGGCCGAACCCTCGGGGGTAAAGACATGATGTCTGGATCACCTCCGGCACCTGGGAAACCTCCGCCATGGGGAAAATGACCCACCATCTCAAGAAATCTGCAAAAAGGAGCAAAAATGAGCAAAATGAGCTAAAATTGGAAAAAGTCAACAAAAGTCAACACCCGGGAAAATCTTCCAAATATTGAGGCAAACTTACCTCAAGTGGTGAAAATGAGAAAAGAAGCTCCGAAATCAAAATTTAATCAGTTTAAAGTGAAGAGAACTGAAAGTTTTCGCGAAACAACTTTGCGTGGGGCGTTGGAAAATGCATATAGAGTTCAGATCTGAGGAAGAAAATGGTTTGGGAAGGAGGAGAGAGCAGTTTCAAAGCTGAAGTTATGAGCAAAAGGTGTTTGGATAAGCACATTTAAAGAAATGAGAGCAAAAAGACCAAACTGCCCACTGATTTGGCTAGGTGGCCGGCCGGCCACCTTTTCTGGTAGGCCGGCCACCCCTCTCCCTCAAACCTGGCCGGCAGCCTCTCCCTTGGACCAAACATGGCCGGCAGCATTCCCAAGGTGGTCTCCAAGGTCTCTGCAAATTTTGGTGATGATTGGAGTCCCCGGCACCCGAGAAAGTACAAAGAAAGTGCACTTTTCGTCGCAAAATCTATCCGCGGGAACTTCAACTCCAACTTCCGATGCGTGTCTCATCGTTACTCATCAAAAGCGAGGTGTATCCTTTTTGAATATGTTGTGACCCCTCCAGGAGGTAAACCGGAGGTCGCGATTGAGCCACCTTCGTCGAAACTTGCATTGTTTGGCTCGTTGTTTCGTTTCAAAATGAGTATTCGAGTTTACACTTGTTCTACATTGTTGTGCACATCACCTGCATTCTCGTGCACACCACTTGCACTGTTATGCACGTTTCACGGGTATTGTCATACCCCCATGCTTAAACTTGCGTTGTCACGCGCGTTTCCTCTCGCATTGCGATGCACTCACCTATCAACACCGCGTTCGTCTGCATTCGATATCACTCTGAGCATATATTGATAACTATGTTGTACTTGTTGAGTTTCTTTCTTTTGCAGGCACGATATTGTATGTACGGTTCATTTAGGGCTGGTGCGACCAGACGAGCCGCACAAGTATTGTATCTTCTCCGTGTAGGACGTGGCGAGAATTGAACAATTCTTCGCATTTTAACTACATGAAATTTAGTTTTACTTTGCATTCCAGCTTAAAACTGTTGCATCTATTGTGAATATTTGCTTCATTACAGCTTGTTGCTACGCATGATCATTGAGTTACATCCGGCTTTGTGAGCCGCACAGGTATTGTATCTTCTCCGTGTGAGACGTGGCGAGAATTGAACAATTCTTCGCATTTTAACTACATGAAATGTAGTTTTACTTTGCATTCCTGTTTAAAACTGTTGCATCTATTGTGAATATTTGCTTTATTACAGCTTGTTACTGTGCATGATCATTGAGTTACATCCGGCTTTGTGCATATCGCTTTGCATTTTGCCCCCTGCCCGCGGGCACATCTTTCTGTTTGTCTCGCTTGTTTGTCTGAGTCTTCGGCCTTGTCAAAAATGGGTCGTCTCTGGGCTTTGACATTCACTCCCGTCACTTCTTGACTTCCGAGTTCTGTCAAAGAGGGGCAACTGTACATACCCCATTTTTGACCGATCTTAAGACTCAGACGTCACCGATTGAGCGTTTGGTGATGTTGCATGTTGTGCTCGTTCTGAGGTTGCGGAGTCACGGCTGCGAGCCTTGCCTCCGGACTTCCGGACTCTTTTGTGCTTTGCCTCGGTTTGCGAACCAGGCCCTGTTTTCTTTGTTTTCTCTTCCCGAAGGGAGGGAGAGGTCTCGTAGATCATCTCTCAATGGCCGTAGGCTATGTTTCATGGTCGTAGGCCATTTTTCCAGTTTGGAGCCCGGTTTCTGATTTTCGGAGCCGTCGGCCGTGTGCCTCGGTTCGGGACCGCTTAACTACCTCTGTTTGCTCCGGTTTTTGGCACGCACCTTGTTTCCTCCCTTTTGAAGGACACTATGGCCCGAGAGACCAACTCCGTGGTCAAACGCCACTTCCGGTGCCTAACAGCCTGTTTTCAGGGCCCCGCACTGCGTGTTTCGGCCCCCGAACCTTCGTTTTGCATCCGTCTTGGTCCATTTTTGGCAGGGACCTTATTTTCATTGTTAGAAAGGTTGTAGGAAGGTGGGAGGCCGGCAATTTTTCTAAAAAGCCAGTTTTATTTCTTCATCGCTCTTCGTCGCCCGTTTTCTTCACTAGAAAGCTGGTTTTTCCCACTCCCAGGCCACTTTTTCTGAATTTCCACCACACCATTGTGTTGTACACACCTGGGAGGCCACCAATATGGGTAGGCCGGCTAGCAATTGTTCCTGACCCTTTTGAACCCCTCTAAAAAGCTGGTTTTTCTCTCTCCTGGTTCACATTTTCTGGGTTTTGACCATGCAGCTGTGTTGCACTCATCTGGGAGGCCACCTTTTTGGGGTGGCCGGCCAGTAATCCTTCTTGACCTTTTTGACCCCTGGTCGGCCGGCCAGGGGAGGTGGCCGGCCGGCCACTTGACCCTTTTGCACCTGGCCAGCCATTTTTGTCCCTTCTGGTGCATTACAACTGTGCCAGCTGTTTTGCACCAGACCCTCTGTCCGAGGGTCTGCCCTTTTGGGGGGAAATTTGAATTGGTTTTTCCCCCCCTTTCCCTTGGCTTCTCTCCTCTATAAAGCCAACCCTTGAGCCTCATTTCTAAGGGTTAGAAAGCCAACTGGAGCATTATACATACAATCCCCTCCATATCTCTCATCCAAGCTTCAAAACACCTTTGATCTTACACCATTTACACACCAACCCATAGCCTACCACCTCCACACTCCATTCCAGCAACTTGGAGGCCATTTGCAGAGGTTGGAAGCTCAGAATATTGGACCAAAGGCTGCTGGAGGTCGGCTCTTCAAGGGTGAGTCCCTATTTTCCCCATTTTTACATCATTTTGCTCTATATCTTAGCCCCTTTTGCTTGCATTTTTGGGCTTTGACCTGAACTAGAAATAGTCTTATTTTGAGCTCATCTTCATGTTTGATCAAGGACTTTCTCCTGTTTAAGGTCTTCTACTCCCGCTTTGTGCTTTATCTCTCTTTTAGGGCTTATCTTGCATGATACATTAGCTTTATTTGTAAGCATTTCTGGGTTTCGAACCAAACTGTAAAGTGCCTTTTTTTGAGCCCCTATTCAACTTTGTTGAAGGGCTTTTTGCTGTTTGAGGCCATCTGCTACCTCTTGTCTCTTATCTCTCTTTTGGGGCTATTTTTGCATCATATTTTAGCCTTACTTGTGAATATTTTTGAGGCTTCATATAAACTGAAAAAAGTCTTTTTTTGACCTCCTCTTTAAGTTTGTTTGAGGTCACTTTTCTGTTTGGAGTCATCTCCTTCCTTGCATGCTTCATTTCTACATGCTTTAAGCCATGCATTTGAGCATTTGCATAAGTCTTGTTTTGGCCTCTTAGCCACTGAAATCCAGCGGATTTTCAGTGGCTTTGATAAGGTTTTGAGCCTTGAAATCATAGAGGGGTGACCCTCTCACCCCTCATTCTCTTTACTAGCATGCTTGGCCACCCAAAGGGACTCTATTTTGCATGCATGGAAGTCATGTTTCAGGCCTCATTCTGTGAGTTTTTAGGTCTGCCTTGGCTCTGTCCAAGGCCCCTTTGGCCCTGTCCAAGGCCCCTTTGGCCATATTTTATGTCCATGTTGCATGTGTAGAGAAATCCCATTCAAGGCCTTTCAAAGAGGCCTTTCTTTGCATGTTTCCTAGACCCATTTCAGGGACTATTTGGTTGGTTTTAGGACTGTCATAACCCATTTCCAGAGTTGGTTTGGCCTTGCTAAGTGTCCATCTTATAGGTGCTTAGTAACCCCTTGTATGGCCCTTTAAAGAAGCCCCTCATTTTTGCATGTGTTAACTGCATTTTAGTGATTATTTGGGCATATTTTCACATATTTTGTTCACTGATTTTTTCTGGTTTGGTGAGATCTCACATGCTTCACATACATGCCATGTAAACCATGTTTGCTAGTCAAAGTTGCATGCTATTTTAGCCCATCATGCTAGCATCTTTTGGTCATACTTTGAACTAGAAATGTTCATGTTTTGGGACTGCCTTGGCTCTGTCTTTGTGCTTCATAGTCAAATAATGCATGCTTTGTATAGCTATAAGTCAATACATGTGCCTAGTTTTGAGTTTCGGGGCTCATCTCATGCATCGGGTGCCATGTTTCCATGTTTTGGGGCCTTTTAGCATCATGTTTCAGTGCTGGAATGTACATGTTTGAATGCCATGCTTCATCCTTGCCATGCCTTGTTAGAGTTGCGTGCCGTGCCTTATGTTCGGTTCCTCGGTTTGCGTGCACATGTGCACGCATTTCGGTAGTCTCATTTTCATCTTATGGCTACTGATGTGAGTGTGGCTGAGGTCCACTCATGTTGGTGTAAGTCCATTATGCATTGTGTATGCCATTTCAATTCATAGCATTGCGTATGTTAGGTCGTATGTTAGAGCATTGTGTATGTCTTGCTACATCGTGCATTGTGTATGCCATCTCATAGCATTGCGTATGCTAGGTTGCATGTTAGGATTGCATTCATGCATGTCATGCATATTGCATTGTGCTTGGGATAGGAGTTAGCCCAAGCACGGGAAACGAGGGACGTTTCGTACTCCGAGTGACGGAACATGTCTCAATTCCCAGTTGCCGACACTCCGGATTAACCATGATGGAGTCTCGGTCTTGTTGTGTTTATACGTGCATTCATTTCATATCTCCTCGGCCATCATGCATCGAGATGCATGATTGGTGGCACGAGGATCGAGGTGTGCATACATATGTGAAAATACATTGCCATGCCCCTCTCTTGCTCTCTGTTGCAGCAAATCAGAAACTGGCAGTCTTTTGGAGCTTCGTGCAACATTCCGAGATTAATTGCAAACAGAGGCAAACCGGGGCATCGCAATGGATTTCTGCGTAAAACAACTCCAGCATGCATC